>OZ004705.1:86637983-87237983 GCA_963924515.1 Vespertilio murinus
CCCACAACCAAGGTACATGCCCTTGACCGGAATCGAACCCGGGACCTTTCAGTCCGCAGACTGACGCTCTACCACTGAGCGAAACTGGTTTCGGCCATCTTAACCATTTTAAGTGTACAGTTCAGTGGCGTTAATTACATTCACATAGTGCAACCATCATCATCTATCTCCAGAACTATTTTTATCTTAAACTAGAGGCCCTGTGCATGGTTTTGTGCACTGATGTGGTCTTTTGGCCTGGCCTGCGGGGATCGAGAGAAACCGGATCTCAGACATACCCCTAAGGGTCCCAGATTGCGAGAGGGTGCAGGCAAGAAGAGGAACCGCATTGGTGTAAGACTGGTGCCAGGGCGGGGCTGTGGGAGGGCTCCAGGGTGTGTCCAGCCCATCTCTCCTAGTCCCAATCAACTGGACTCTAGCAGCAAGCTAACTTACTGGTTGGAGCATCTGCCCCCTGGTGGTCAGTGAGAGTCATATCAACTGGTCAAATGGTTGAACACAGTATATTAGGCTTTTATTATATAGGATAACTAAAACTATGTACCCATTAAACAATAACACCTGATTATCCCCTATGAGAACCCCTCGAAACCATTATTTTACAGATTGCCTGTGAATTTGATTATAATAGGTATCTCATATGAGTGGAATTATACAGTATTTATCTTTTTGTGACTGACTTATTTCACTTAGCATAATGGCCTCAAGTTTCATCCACATTGTAGAATGCGCCAGAATTTCCTTTTTGAAGCTGAATAATATCCCATAGTATGTACCTACAACATCTTGTTTACCCACTCATTCATTGATGGGCACTTGGGTTGCTTCCACCTTTTGGCTATTGTGAATAATTCTGCTATGAACAGGAGTGTACAGATATCTCTTCAAGACCCTGCTTGTAATTCTTTTGGGTATATACCTAGAGTGGAATTGCTTTACTATTTTAGGTCTATACCCAGAGTGGATCCTATGGTATTCTATGATTAATTTTTAAGTTACTGCAATCTTGTTGTCCATAGCATCTGCACCATTTTACATTCCCTCCAATAATGAATGAGGGTTCTACTTTTCTAATACTCACCAACACTTATTTTCTTTCTTTGTGTTAATGTAAAAAACCCATTGAAACCTGTAAACAATTTTGGTGAGTTTATTCGAGCCAAACTTTTGACATATGCCGGGAAGCAGAACCTCAAGGAATTGAGATAATGCTCCGGAGAATGGCAGGTTTAATCGGTATTTATACATTGCAATCAAAGGAAAGGGAAGTAGGTGGGTTACATGAAATCCATTTGTGATAGACCAGAGAGGCGGGAGAGAGCAAAGCAGGGAAGCTCCTGGGATTGGATAAAAAGTAAAATGATGGACACACACTTTGGTGGGAGCAGGAACAATTAACATGATAATGAAGGAATTTGTGGTATCTTTCCTCTAGCCCAGCACATTTGGTTGTGCCCCAGGGGGTCCAGAAAAGGGAAGTTACAAGTTACCCAGACATTTCAGAGGGTGTGTTATCATAGATGCAAAAAGAAAGATTGGCTCAGTTCGGTAAAGGTTGACCTTGTCAGTGAAGATACCGGCCTAGGAGGTAACTGCCCGCCATGACTGCTTTTAGTTAAAGTTTAATTTCAGGCCATGCTTTGTGGTTACTTTAGGTCTCTGAGTCTGCAAGACTGTCGTGCAGGGCTTCTCTGAGCTTGTCAGGTCAGCATGTGGCCCCTTTCGTCCGCATTTGTTTGTGTGTGTGTGTGTGTGTGTGTGTGTGTGTGTGTGTTTGACAGTAGCCCCTCTAATGAGTGTGAAGTGATATGTCATGTGATTTTGATTTGCATTTTTCTAATGATTAGTGATGTTGAACACCTTTTTGTATACTTATTGACCATTAGTATACCTTCTTTGGAGAAAGGTCTGTTCAGATTGTTTGACCATTTTTAAATTGTGGTGTTTATTTATATTTTTTGTTGTGGGATTATGGGAGTTCTTTATATATTCTGTCAATGCTTGCTTTATATATTTAGGATATGTGATATTTGCATATTTATAATCATTATGTTGGTGTATTGATTCGTTTATCATTACATAATGTCTTTTTTTTCTCTTGTAATAGTTTTGATTTAAAGTCTGTTTTGTCTGATATTAGTGTAGCCAACCATTCTCTTGTGGTTACTATTGCATGGAATAACTTTTTCTATCCTTTCACTTTTGTGTTTTTAAATATATATTTTTATTGATTTCAGAGAGAAAGGGAGAGGGAGAGAAAGATAGAAACATCAACGATGAAAGAGAATCATTGATTGGCTGGCTGCTGCATGCCTCCTACTGGGGATCAAACCTGCAACCCAGGCATGTGCCCTGACCAGGAATTGAATGGTGACCGCCTGGTTCATAGCTTGACGTTCGACCACTGAGCCACACAGGCTGGGCATGGACCAGTTGTTTCATTTATTTTTTAAAATATATTTTTATCGATTTCAGAGAGGAAGGGAGAGGGATAGAAATATCAATGATGAGAGAGGATTATTGATCCGCTGCCTACATGCCGCCTACTGGGAATCAAGCCCATCACCCAGGCATCTGCCCTTGACTGGAATTGAACCTGGGACCCTTCAGTCTGCAGGCCGACACTGTCCACTGAGCCAAACCAACTAGGGCCCATCCTTTCACTTAAAAAAATGCATTTTATTGATTTTTCACAGAGAAAAATTTTTCACAGAGAGGAAGGGAGAGGGATAGAGAGCCAGAAACATGGATAAGAGAGAATCATCGACCAGCTGCCTTCTGCACACCCCCCACTGGGGATGTGCCCTCAACCAAGGTACATGCTCTTGACTGAAATCGAATCTGGGACCCTTCAGTCCGCAGACTGACTGTCCACTGAGCCAAACCAGTTTCGGCCCCCTCCTTTCACTTTTAGTCTAGGCATGTCCTTAGGTCTAAAGTAAGTCTCTCATAGACAGTGTATGGTCGGATCCTGCTTTTTAATTCATTCTGCCTGTCTGTGTCTTTTTTTTTTTTTTAATAAATCTTTATTGTTCATATTATTACAAATGTTCCTCATTCCCCCCCTCCATTGCTCCCCTCCACCAAGTTTCCATTCAACTCTCTGCCCTTTCCCCATCCCCCATTGTCCTCATCCATATGTGCAGTTTATATTCAGTCTCTTCCCGCCCCGCCCCACTCCCCATTTCCCCAAGAATCATCAGTCCACTCCCCTTCCATACCTCTAATTCTATTATATTCACCAGTTAATATTGTTCATCATGATTTTTACTTCCCTTGGTTTTTAGACTCACTTGTTGATAGTTACGTGTTTGTTCATAATTTTTATCTTTATTTTCTTCCTCTTCCTAAAGAACCCCTTTTAGCAATTCATAAAATTCTGGCTTGGCAGTGATGAACTCCTTTAGCTTAAATTTATTTGTGAAGCTCTTTATCTGGCCTTCGATTCTGAGTGATAGCTTTGCTGGGTAGAGTATTTTTGGTTGTAGGTTCTTGTTATTCATCACCTTGAATATTTCTTGCCATTCCCGTCTGGCCTGCATGGTTTCTGTTGAGAAATCAGCTGACAGTCTTATGGGTGCCCCTTTATATGTAACTATCTGCTTTTGTCTTGCTGCTTTTAATATTCTCTCTTTGTCTTTAGCTCTTGGAATTTTAATTATGATGTGTCTTGGTGTGGTTCTTTTTGGATTCCTTTTGTTTGGGGTTCTGTGTGCTTCCTGGACGTGTAAGTCTATTTCTTTCCCCAGGTGGGGGAAGTTTTCTGTCACTATTTCTTTTAATATGTTTTCGGTATCTTGCTCTCTGTCATCTTCTGGGATGCCCATAATTCTGATGTTGGTTCGCTTGAAGTTGTCCCAGAGGTTTCTTACATTATCTTCAACTTTCTGGATTCTCTTGTCTTCTTGCTTCTGTGGAGGAGTGTCCTCTGGCTCTTTGTGTTCCAAATCTTGGACTTGATTCTTGCAATCTTCCAATCTGTTTTTAGGACTCTGCATAATATTTTTTATTTCAGAGAATGTATTCTTCATTTCTTGTTGATCCTTTATCATTTCTTGTTGAACCTTTATTATTTCTTGTTGATCCCTTTTCATATCCTCATAGGTCTCATTTATTTTATCGGCCTTTTCTAAGAGATTGTTGAACATCCTTATAAGCGTGGTTTTGAACTCTATATCCAGTCGCTTTTTGTCCTCCATTTCTTTCGTTTGTGATCTGTTTCCTCGTCTCGACATTTTTGCTGCTTCCCTGGGTTGGTAGGTTGGGAGGATCAGCAGTGTCTATGCCAGGAGACCTTATTCCACTAGACTTGGAAACCTGCAAAAGCCTCTCTGAGTTCAGCTTGGATGGGGCAGTTTCAGGGTGGAGCCTACAGCCTTGGCTTCCGGTTAGCCCCGCCCTCGGAGGTTCCTGAGTCTCAGTGTACCTCAGTGTCCTTTGGTACTCTCTGCAAGCACCTCTGAGAGAAAGGCGCCCTAGAGCTTCGCCTGCTACCAGACAGTGTAGTCTCTCCCCCAACAAGCCCACAACTGGGGTTCAGAGCAGTTGGAACTGGGGTTAAGAACAGTCCGGAGCTTATGTCTCCTTCCCGCTAGGGCAATCTCGCGGCCCAAACAACAGTCTGTCCTCTGTGTGCACAATGTGCGCGACTCAGGGGCTCTGCTTTTTGCCGCTCTCCCTGAGCTTCTGCCTTACAGCCCAGATTCCCCCTGTATGAGGCTGGGGCCCGAGGGTTTTGCCCAGGACTGGGGTTCAGTGCAGTCAGAACTGGAGCTCAGCACAGTCCTGAGCTTTTGAGTCCTTCCCGCTGGGGCAATTCAGCAGCTCAGCGAACAGTCCGTCCTCTGCGTGCAATGTGCGCGACTCCGGGGCTCTGCCTTTCGCAGCCTCTCCGCTGAGCTTCCGCCTTACAGCCCAGTTTCCCTCTGTATGAGCCTGGACCCCAGGGTCTCGCCCAGAACTGGGGTTCAGTGCAGTCGGAGTTGGGGTTCAGCACAGTCTGGAGCTTTTATCTCCTTCCCGCTGGGGAACGCCAGCCAGGCACTCAGCCGCCCCTCCTCTCCAGCTCCGTCCTCTTCCCGCTCGCACACCGCGCCTCCGTACCTTAGGCTTTTACAGCTCCTCTGATTGTCCTTCAGGTTTTCTCTTTCCTTCTGGTTGTAGAATTTCCAGTCAGTCAACTTTCCTGTAGTTCTGGATAGTGTCCACTTTATATTTTAGTTGTATTTTTTGAAATTGTTGAGTGCGGCTGCAGCTAGGCTTTTACCTCTGCAGCCATCTTGTTGTCAGGACCCTGTCTGTGTCTTTTAATTGGGTAGTGTAATTTCATTTACATTTAAACTAATTCCTGATAGGGCAGGATTGACTGTTGCTTTATTTTTCTAAATGTCTCATAGCATTTTTTGTCCCTCATTTCCTTCCTTACCATCTCCTCTTTGTGTTTAGATGATTTGTTTTTGAAAAATTTTTTTATTATTTTTTAAAAAATTTATAAAGGTATTATATGTGTATATAGCTTACAATTGCCCCCCTCCCCACCTCCCATTCATGCCCTCCCTCCCCAGAGTTCTGTGTTCATTGGTTATACTTATATTCATGCATACCAGTCCCTCGGTTGTTCTCTTATCTCCCCCCAGGTTTCCTTCCCCTCCCTGCTGTCATTTGACAATCTGCTTGTTTTATGGTGACTATCTCAGGACCACATGAATAGAATCCGCTCCTCATTTGGCAGTCTGCTTGTTTTATGGTGGCTATCTCAGGACCACAGGAATAGAGTCCGCTCCTCCTCTGGTTCTCACCGCCCCTCCCCCTGGGTCCCACTGCTTCCCCTGGGACACAGGGCTCACCCAGGGCACAGGGCCCCCTGGGACACATGGCTCATCTGGGGCACAGGGCCCCCTGGGACACACGGCTCACCTGGGGCACACGGCCCCTCTCGGGCCCTGGGGTTGTGTATTGGAGGGGCCGCGCTAGCTCCTTGCTAGCATGGCAGGCAGGCTGGGCGGTTGCAGGCGGGTCGAAATGGCTGCAGGTGGGTAGACCGCCCTCAAAGGTGTCTTGTTCGGTGGGGAAGTGGAGCAGCTGTGGACTCAGAGGCTAAGTTCTGAGGCCGCCCACTCTCTGAGCCCAGGGCGTAGTGAGCTCTGTTCTCGGTGGATTTCCTTTATTTGTGGCAGTGGTGGTGGGTGGCGGTGGCCGGTGCGGCAGCAATGGTCGCTCCTGTGGTTCAATTTCCACTGTAGTTTTAAAGTTCACATGGCAGCAGTGGCGGGAGCTTCGGCTCGGCCATGTGGCGGCTGAGGGAGGACTCGCCAGGGCTGCTAACGGAAGGTGTTGTGCCGGCTCCTCACCAGCATGGCGGGTGTGCTGGGAAGGTTGTGGGCGGGCTGAGATGGCTGCGGGCAGAGAGTTCCCCCTCAATGGTGTCTCCTTTGGTGCGGAAGCGGAGCTGCTGTGGACGCAGAGGCTAAGTTCTGAAGCCACATGCTCTCTGAGCCTGGGGCGTAGTGAGCTCTGATTTTGGTGGATTCCCATTTGTGGGGGTGGCGGTGGGTGCGGCAGCGACAGTAGCTCCTGTGTCTCAATTTCCCCTGTAGTATTAAAATCCACATGGCGGTAGTGGCGTAAGCTTTGGAGCCGGCTGCTGGCGGTGGCAGCGGAAAGACTCGCCATGGCACAAAGGGAAGGCGCTGCACCAGCTCCCCACCAGTAAGGTGTGTGTGGAGACTGGGCCCAGCTGGCCGCAGGCCGGGAGACACCGCGACAGCTCCTCAGGATGGTTGTGGGCAGGCGCCGAAGGTCCCATATCAGCTCCCTGGTTCCCATGGCCGGCGGGCTGGCCCACTCCCTGGGCCCCGAGGCGGAGCGAGGTCTGGCTTCCCTCATTCCCAGCAGCAGCGGCTCCGGCAGGTCAGGTTTCACCGTAGTTTTAAACTCCACATGGCAGCAGCGTCCTGCTTGGTGTCTACTTGTAGCTTTCCCATTTCGCCAGCTTTTCTGTGGATCTGGTGCGATCCCTTTCGATTTTATCTGTTGTTTTTTTCCAAATTGTTGAGGTGGTGGCAGCTTAGGAGACTTCCTAAGCCGCCATCTTGTTACGGTCTCCCCTGTAATTTATTTTTTTAAATAATTTTATTTATTTTTTAAACTTTTTTCTTACATTTTTAATTGATTTTTTACAGAGAGGAAGGGAGAGGGGATAGAGAGATAGAAACATCAATGAGAGAGATACATCGACCAGCTGCCTCCTGCACACCCCCCACCGGGGATGTGTCCGCAACCAAGGTACATGCCCTTGACCGGAATCGAACCTGGGACCTTTCAGTCTGCAGGTCGATGCTCTATCCACTGAGCCAAACCGGTTTCGGCACAGCACCTGTTTTTCTTGGTCTCCCAGTTGTAGCTTCTGTTTCTCTAGTGAATGTGATGTCCTGGTTCACTTTCCAAGTTGCTTAACAATTTAAGAAAATAAGGGCACTTTATTAAAGAGCTTTGCAGATCTTTCCTCGCACTTGAAGAAATATTATAACAAACCCACCGTAATCTCACAGAAATTCGTGTGCATTCTGCTTAGTGTGGCCTGGACTCCATCCATCTGTGGGTGAGAAAACAGAGGCCTATATTTGAGCTGCTGATGGGAAATAAATACTTGATATTCTCAGGTATCAACCTGGATTAAAACCCCCAACCCCCTTCACCGTCAATCAAAAACTTCAGCTTTGGCCCAAACGGTGTGGCTCAGTGGTTGAGCATCGATCTATGAACCAGGAGGTCACGGTTCCATTCCCCGTCAGGGAACATGTCTGGGTTGTGGGCTCAACCCCAAGTAGGAGGCATGCAGGAGGCAGCCAATCCATGATTCTCATCATTGATTTTTCTCTTACTCTCCTTTCTTCTCTGAAATCAATAAAAATATATTTAAAAAATCTACAGCTTTGTACAGGACAGTGCCAACATTCGATGCGTTTGTCTCCTGTCTCTGCAGCTCAGCGGGAGGGAGAGCACAGGGGTTTCCACCTGCCGGGGCCATATGCAGCGGTTTATAGTAGAGAGGAATTAAAAAAGCTGATGCATGTCCTCGTTTTTTGTCTAATTATACAACATGGGTAGTATTAATAACTTGTCATAAAATGAGCAGGAGAGATAGCTGGGACGTTAGGATGAGGTTTCTTTCTGAAAGTTACTACTCATCAGAAATGGAAGATAAGCTATTTGAAGGGGTGAAGGATTGGTGGTTTAGGCGACTTGGGACAATCTTCAGAATTATGTGACACATGAAATTATGACATTTAGTTGACATCTGTCCTGAAGTTGGTCTTGTGTTTTATTGTACTGTGGCCTAGCTGTCATTCATGTCAGCTATCACTAAGTGTGTAGGTGTCTGCATTTACAAATGCTTCGGTATTCACCTCAATTCTAGAGCAAATTGCTGTTATAAAGGTGCAAACGACTGTGTCCAATGTCTGAAAAGCTTTTGAAGGCCCTTGTCCTGTATTGCCCAATGTAGACCGTTACCTACGGTGACTCTAAGCCTCCAAGAACCGGGGTCCTTGAAGGTGCGGCCGTCTCCACGTTTCCAGACGGTGTCTCGCACTTCCTGCGTGGATGCTGTCTTGCGGCCACACTCTGGTACCCACCGGCGGCCTGGTGAGCAGGGCCTCACCTCAGCCACCGTCTCCCGTGACCTTGGACCTCACCCAGCCTGCTTTCTCGGCTTGGAATGTCCTCTCCGTGTCCCAACACCATCTCTTCCTGCTCAGTCCCTTTCTGACCACCTGTTGGCATAATTTCCTCTCCTCAAAGGCAGGATCTTGGCTGGGTAATAAGTGATGTTACAAATGTTTTAGCAACTTGAAAGCATCATCCACGTACTGGTCTGGTGAGCTGTTATGTTGTCTTCTCAGTGTCATGGATAATGAACATTTTGTTGTATTTAGGCAATCAGTGATCTTGTCTCTCTTCCTACGGTTGATACAACACCCGTTTTCCTAATCAAATATTGATAATGAAAGTTGTCTCGTTTACTATTTTAATTTCATCAAAGCAAGGAGGAACATGTAAAGCTGTCCGCCTCAAAACTATTTTAACCATGGGCTTTTGGGTTAAAAATTAAATGCCAACTTACTAAAATAATATGGAATTCCAAAGCCCTTTTTGTATGCCCTATGAAGACACCTCCCATAAATAGTTGCTTTCGAAACTTGGCTAAATGGAAAGATTATCGGGTTTTCCAGGAATTTTGTTGGAGCTGCAGGTGTTACGGTGGGAGCGTGAATCAGTGTTCACCGTGCAGGGATGTGTCTGTCAGCCCTCAGGGGGACTACATATTTATCCTGTCTTGAGCCCAGTGCTTCCTTGTGATGTGGAAGAACGAACATGATTTTGGTGTAAATCTTGTCAGGTTCCAGTTCAGCCAATACCTCTTTCTAGTCTGTGTCCCTGGGTCTGGGTGAGGGTTGCTCACTTGATGTGTCATCTACAAACCCGCCCCGATGAGGCCTCTTGTCTTATGTGGTGACCGTCTGCTGTGACGTGTCCTAAGCTCCGTGTCTCCTCCTCCCACCCTCAGGGCTACAGTGGCTCTCCTGACCCTCAGGGCGGTCTTTTCTCTGCATAGCAAGAATCATAGTACATCAAAATGTTTTTTTTTTTATTTGAGACACAAAAATGCAAAATTGCTGAGATATCAAACATTTTCCGATCCGCTACAATACTGCCACCATGTACAAAAAATCTGATGATAAATGTGCACACATATAAAAATACAGTATGCATTACCTATGTACAGTACATGTGCAAAACATATGGCATTCAAACATGATATGGAATTGATTTCAGGGGTGCAAACAGCAAATACAAAGGCATCATGGTTTTTCTTTTAAAAAAACAACATAAAGGCAATACACGAATGGACCCCCGATTGCCATAATTTTTTGTTTCTTAAATGAGTGCTTTAATACGCAGGGCTCTGTAGATTGGTATTTTCTTCTCCCCCCCCCATAAAGTGAGATGCTAAGACATAATGTGACAATGAAAATAAGAGAAACACCTATCACATTGCATTTCTATTGCAAGCAAGAAAACTGAGTTGTACGTAGAAAGGAAAAAAACTTTGTATTACTACTAAATATGTACTACCTAAACCAACAAAACAAATCTATACTATTTTACATGAAAACGATAGAGAAATATCTACACCTCTGAAAATTATAACCTTAAATGGATAATACATTTTTGGGACTGATTTTTGAGATCTCCTTAGTCTCAAATTTTTTAATAAAAAGTGCCCCCTTTTGGCAAATACTTGGCAATGCCTTTGGTTCCTTTAAAGCAAGTTTGCATTACTATTGGTTACTTGAGGTTAAGTACTTTTGGTAGATACTAAACCCTTTCCTAAATGCTTCTTCCTCCTACCCAATCAGCAACTTTTCTTACAGCGTAATGTAGAGGTAATTGTTATGAGTCTCGGTGATTCATGAACTTGGTTAAAGCTTCGACTTAGAAGTTGGCACAAAGCTCTGTTAAACACGACAGCTGTGTTGATATCGCCACTGACAAGTTTTATCTGATTCCAGACAGCACCTTGTAGATCTGAGATTGCCATCCTGTTGTTACAAGACTGTGACATTTTTTTTTCAACAATGATTCACAGAGCAATGTGTTTGTGGGGAGGGTTAGAGTGCTTTTGTAAACATGTGCAGCTTTTTAAATTACAGGCCTCAAATCAAAGATTGCCGGTAGAAACCCTTTGCAATGATGCATTCCCTCGAATGCTGACAGGGTGCGCAGGGAAGAACATACATTGCCATGCAGACAGTCACTTCACGTAGCCTGGAAAGATCACTGAGCAAGATCTCCAAAGTCTGAGAAGCAATTAATACATCTGAATTATTTTCCAGTTTTGACTGAAGCCACTTTTAAAAGATGAGCTGAAATGCAGTTAGGATGCTCTCCAAACACACACGACCGCACTGGGAAGCTGTGTTTCTTGATAAACCTGACCTTCCAGTTAATGTTTTTGGTAATGGGGCTAACTCTGGCCTGACGGACAGCCGGTTTGGTATCCTGCTCTGCTGCCCGGGGCCAGGATTCATGCTGGGGTGACGGGTGGGAAGAGGGAGGGCTGTTGTGAATGTGGGAAATGGACCCGTGCTGCTCGCTGGTGACTCCCGGTAACTGCTCTCCCTAACGTTCTCAGCGTCCCCGGCGGTGCGGGGCGCTCCCCACTGACAACGTGGGAGGCGTGCCACCAGGCGGCCCCGGGAGCGGCGTGTGTGTGCATGGACGCTGCCAGAAAGCTTTCCCACTTCCCTCCGGCCAGTGTCTGCGGACAGAAGAGGGACTGTCCCCTCACTCGTGGGACAGCTGTCTTGTCAGCTGTCGTGGCTGGCCAGTGGGAATTCTGAAAGGATGAAGCAAGCTGTGTGACCTGGAATGATCTGGGCTGAGGGTGAGGAGGCCTGCGTCAGCTCTGGTGACAGGATGGGTGCCATGCCAGGCTCCGGACACAGCTCTCAGTCGCTATCTTATTACCATCGCTTTACTCACAGCGGCGGCAGCGTGGAGGCAGAGCCAGACTGCCGCGGCCACTGTTCTTAACCGGCACTTACAAAGTGTCAGTTACATGGGTCACAGGACTGTGCAGGCTTTAAAAAGGGAATTTAAATAAGTTCTCTTTAGTATTATAAAAATATTCATATAAAACAATCACAAATAGTATCTGAATGAGAAATTCTGTGAATTCAGAATACATCTATGTACAATACATGGCAAGTGCTATACAGTAGATTGCACATTTCAGGAAAAACACTAGAACTCGAACCACTAACACTGTCCCTAAAGTTCCTAGCACATGCTTTGCTGAAATGTACAAGACAACTACACACCCTAGACTTCCAAAGACTGGGTAAGAAGCTTTGGTATAACCTCTGTGCATCCCACCCCCATGACATGACTGCAGACCTATATACACCAGAAAGGTAACCGATACTGCTGTGTTTCAGACTATTTAGGGGGATAAGACTGGATGTGAGAGAATACATTTCTAGGAGTTGTTTTCTTGGCAATAGGATATTCTGCAAGATGCTCTTCAACAGTGCCTGCAGCAGTACCTCCTCTAAACTACACATCTGCATACGAAAATCCAACCCGCTGTTCTGACGGGGCTTTAAACCTCACCTCTTTAACACACACCTTTCCCACTGCATTTACCCCCACGTACACTGAGTTGGGGCAAAGGAGCCTTGATCAGAGTATCATCTTTGGTCATGTCACATGCTGCACGCGATCTGCGCCCTCCTCTCACCTGGAACGTGTAGCTGGGATCCTAGACGCCCAGCTTGCTGCTCAGGCCAGGAGGACCCAGCGGAATGGTGTGAGTAGGTGGCTAGTAGACTTAATAACTGGACTCCTTGCCTTTCTTCCTCATAAACGAAATGCTGGTACATGGAGGATTGAACACAGATGTAAAGTGGGCACATTAGCAACACAGTGCAGAGAGAGCAGGCTAAGGAGGCGGCATTCTCTGCCGGCAGTGCGTGTGGAGAGCAGCCTTCCTGTGGCGTGTGCACCAGGGCTGGGAAACGACCCATGCACACAGCTTAGAGAGATGGAAACAGAGTTTGTCCGCGAGTCAGCAGCACTAGCTGTTTGGTTGCCCCTACAGTCCCACTGATGTCTAGGGCTATTAAGCCATTTAAAGCTGAATAAAGATGATGCTTAGAGTCCAAGTAGGGACCAGGTAAGCTCCAGACAAAAAGCCGTCTCTGGGACCTGCCCAGAGAGGGTAACTTTGAGCCACAGCCCTGCCCCGGAGAGGCCCTCCTGAAAGGGGTGACTCGAAGGTGTACGTGGTGCCCATGACGGCGACAGGCCCTCTTGCTTGGTTTGGTGAGACGGCAGCATGCTGGATCCCACACACGTTGGTGGGGGGCTGACCAACTTCTAACAAACTCCTCGCCGCAGACTACACTGAGCACACGCCTCTGCCCGGAGCACGCAGAAGCACTGCAGGTTGGGAAGGGCCAGCCAGCAGAGCCCCAGGGTCCTGGGAGACCGAGTCCTGGAAAAACGGGCTTTTCTCACATGCAGCGAAATTTACAAACTGAAATAAGAATTTGAAATAAGATCAGCTCTTAGGCAAAACACAAACCCAGAATGGTTCACAAGTTCTTTCCAAACAATGAGTCAGGCTGCCTCTACATGTCACCGTGGGCACAATCACCAGTGACCCAGAGAGCAACTTGACCCCAGGGCTCACACAGGTGAGGTGGAGAGCACAGAAGTATTGTTCAATGAAAACCTCTACACTTTTTGGTAGATTTCAGGATTTTTTTCCTCAGTTTTATACATTTTGCCATATACTTAAATGACTATTTTGAAATAATTTAGAAATCCTGTGATAGTTGGCATTTTAGAAAAATCTTAAGAAACTACTCAACAAATCTGATACCTTTTTGTCTATATAAAAAACGAATAAAACCTCCAGTTTTCCAATCTTCAGCTTGAAAAGATAGCGAGAGCCCCGGTATGACATCCAGTTCCAAACTGTAAAGCAACGGCAGGATGAGCGGCAGGAGAGGCGGCCGGAGGGGAGTCTGAGACAAGCGCAGCGACAGGCTCACCTGACACCGGTGTGGGAATGTCGGGGAACACACTCCTCCCTGCCTTTGCTTTGCAGCTCACCAGCTCAGAAAGATATTTTACACGAAAGCCTTTCCTTGGTTCTTTGAGATGGTCTGGTTACCTGAAAGTTATTTCTTAAAATACAGAAATACATGTGGCTCAAGTACTCTAGAAATATGTGACTTAGTAAAAGTAGTAGGGCCACTGGATACCCAATTCCTTATCCCCATGTAGGCTGTACAAATCCCAACATAGAGTGCACAAATATATGTCTAATTTACACATAAGTCAATCTAATCAACCTAGAGGATTGCTAGCAGAATCTTCAGTGTTACCAATAGACCCAGACTTTTTACAGGGGGTTGTTTATGAAGTGTTTTGAAGACATTGTCTGGTTATAGTGAAAGAACTTTCATTTACATTTGGAAGTCTAAAGTAAGATTCCAAAAATCACAAAATAAACTACAACACAGAAATATTACATTGGTTTATGAATGGAACCAAAAGTCTTCAGCGGAAGCCTGTGCCGCCTGGCTGGCGCCCTCCGCTGCCTGGGTCTACCGGCTGCGTGGCGGCCGGCTCGGGCCGCGCTAGGAACACAGGGGCGCTGACCCCTCACCCCCTCAGCGGCATTCTTGTCTGAGTGGGGCTGTCTGCTTGTATTTAGGGCCTGAAAGTGACCACAGAGGTTTAAATGTAGTTGATTACCAGAGCATCTGCACGTTGTTATCCTGCACACATTACTCTTTAGGCTTTTATCTAAAGGTACTTTGCATTCTTTACTGAAGTCTGGAGAAATGGGTCATCGTTGACTAGAGGTTTTTCAGAAGGCCCTGTGCTCTATTAAACTGCAGACATTCACTGCTGGGTGCAATGAAACGTTCTCAAGCTTGGTTTCCAGGCTGTGACCAGCTATCCGATTTTTTTCAGTGACATGTTTTCATCGCAATGATGCAACTATAGATCTGTCTCTAAAAACTGACCTTTTAGAACTGTCTTCTTAAACCTCGTGAACTCAGACGACAAATCTGCGATGTTAGTCCCATGGCAACGGCAGGTCTTGGGGGTCCAGGAAGTCAGCAGAGAACATGCTTGGGGCAGTGGCGCTGAGGGGAGTGAGTCCCGACGACGACGTGTTAGGCAAGGTGATGTCTAACCACTCCATGTTGTCCAGGTTTGAGTCAGAGAGGTCAAGTGACAGGCAGGGAGTGCTCGCAGCAAACTGGGCCTCGGAGGTCTCCATGGGCGAGTGTGAGGGGTCCAGCATGCTCGAGTGACTCAGCAGGTCGTTCTGGAGATCCTCAATCAGGGAGAAAGGCTCTCGGTCCTCGCTGCTGCTTTGCAGTGGAGTAATTTCATTGGAGGAAGGTAAAGTCCCATCCAAGAAAGCTTCCAGTTGGTTCTCTAAGCTGGCAGACAAACTGCTCAGTGGCTCTAGAGAGATGGGCGGTGCCATCTGGACTTGGGGCGGTGGCCGGGACACCACGGTGTTGACTGGCATTGTGGTGATGCTGGCTGTCACTGGTCTCATTTTGGAGATAGGAGAAGGCTCTTCCTTTATAGGGAGAGAAATTTCTGTGCAAAATAAATAATTAGTAAGTAAACATTTACTGCTATTTACAATTTTTATTAATTACTGAGTTATTTTACTATTTTGCGACGACTTGATACACAGCCCATCTTAGAGGTAGGAAGAGAATGCTATGGCCCTTAATGACCTTTAGGAAGATGGATCATTTTAATTAAACATTTACGGCCAAAACCAGTTTGGCTCGGTGGATAGAGCGTCGGCCTGCGGACTGAAAGGTCCCAGATTCGATTCCGGTCAAGGGCATGTACATTGGTAGCGGGTGTGCAGGAGGCATCTGGTCCATGTTTCTCTCTCATCGATGTTTCTGGCTCTCTATCCCTCTCCCTTCCTCTCTGTAAAAAATAAATAAAATATATTTTAAAAAATAAACATTTACGTTTATAGCATTCTGACATGCTTTCAATTCCTTTTAGTAAGAGTAAGCATTAAAAGCAATTGTATCCCACCAAGTAGGATGATGCTTTTAGATGATGTGATCATTGGGTCCCATTCTCGGGCATTGCAGTTTTAAGACAGGGCTCATGTCTTACTCTGAAACACGAATCTGCGATCACAGCCGCACGCTACCCTAAAGTGAATGTGGAAACATGTGTCTTCTGTGTAATGAATGATCTAACTAGATTTGTTCTTTTTTTATCATTATAGTTGAACTGTGTGTCCAGTTTAGCCATATCCGTTCTATATAAAGTTCTGAAAAGATACAGTGCCACCGTATGACCTGATTTAAGATGAGGTGGGCCACCTTATGTGTCTTGTTTTTTCAGTTTATATAAAATCTTGAGGATTTGGTAAATGTCTTAAGAAGCACTAGTTATATGTTAGTCCTTGCCAGATCATGTAGAAAATTAATGGACCAGTGTTCACTTAGCTACATATAAGAGAGTGAAAAAGATACTTTAAAAATATGAGAATCTGACTTGATTTCATTTATATGCAATACACTAAGAATTTTACTCAGCAGCTCTTCCAGCTCAGGGACTGGGCTGCAGTAAATAGGAGACAACACTGAAGATTCCTCTCAGCTGGGTGTGTTCCGGGACAGTTCACATCACATTACCTGTGAGTCATCTCTGGAATTGTTTTGAAAGCTGAAAGTGCAATTTAGACTTATAAGTGCAACTAGTCTTGTAATCAACGACTTAAATCTTTCTCATTACTAGTATTAGTTTACAATAAGATGAAATAATATACTCTATTAGATACTTTGCCATAAAAATCATTCCTTTTAGAATATAACTCATTTCTATCTTTAGGCTGTAAAATTATTCTTTTTAAAAAAATATTTCTTATTGATATTTTACGGAGAGGAAGAGAGAGAGATAGAGAACTAGAAACGTCAATGAGAGAGAAACATTGACCAGCTGCCTCTTGCACACCCCCTACCGGCGATGTGCCCACAACCAAGGTACATGCCCTTGACCAGAATCGAACCCAGGACCTTTCAGTGTGCAGACTACCGACACTCTACCACTGAGCCAAACCGGTTTCGGCAAATTATTCTTTTTAATCATTAAAAAAAGTATTTTCACCAGATTTGGCAAAAAGTACTTTTAAAATTTTAAATTCAAGGCATGAAATATCTGTTTCTCTAATTTCCAGAGTTTAGCTATATCATGACTTTAAATTATTTTGTGAGGCAGATATATTCGCAAAAAACAAACCAAAAAATAAAGCTATTCGCACATGTAGAGCTGTTGTCAAATATTAAAAATTTTCTATATTATGTCAAACGCTCTGACAAAATCATTAATAACAAAATCAAATTAATACCTGGCATGAATGGATAAATTTTGATAACTATTTAAAAATCTGAATAAAACTCCTTTCACTGGAAAATTTAAGACTTCAAAATATTCTAAAGTAGCATTGTGAATTTTTGAAGTACTTATAAACTGAGGCAGAGATATCCTTGATTTTTTTTGGGTGTTGTTTATATCCCTTACCCCTTTTTAAGATGACACATTGTAAAATTGAAGATTTTAATTTATATGTAGAAAGTGTTTTAGAGTTGCCTTTGAATATTAATCAAGTTATTAGATCCTAAGCTAGGTGACTTGGTTGTTACAATTAACTCGTGAATTGGAATTTTTTATCCCATTGCAATGACTGATACCACACATGGAGCAGTTCTGAAGTTTTCAATGTGGAATTTATATCTGTCTATTTGCTATTTTGAGATGGTTTGTCTTTCTCAGCAGATATATATCTGTGGGTAAATCTAATGTTATCTTAATATTTTTACCTGAAACAATGGCTTTCCCCCATTCAGAAGTAAGATGCATTAATGGCCTAAATGTAACAGATTTTAAAACAGGAAATGCAGTTAGAAGAATATGGAAGCTCTAGAGCCATGGTTGACAAACTGTGGCTCTTTGGCCCCTTGAGAGTGGCTCTTCCATAAAATGCCACAGCCTGGGTGAGTCTATTTTGAAGAAGTGGTGTTGAAGAAGTTTAAAAAATTTGGCTCTCAAAAGAAATTTCAATCGTTGTACTGTTGATATTTGGCTCTGTTGACTAATGTGTTTGCCGACTACGGCTCTAGAGGAAAACTTTCATATCCTGTGACAAGGGATTGGGAGGTCTGATGTGACTTTTCACCTACCTCCACTCTTAATGAGGATATCAAAGAGGTCGTCCATCTGCTGACTGTGTGCATTGGAAACCTACAACCAAGGAGAATATACATTAGCTTTCTTTTATACAAACCAGGAAGTGTCATACAACTGGGAGCGCCAAAGGACCTTACGGAAAGCTAGTTCTAATCAATCATTTGATCATTTTGAAAACACTGAGATCCCCTGAGAAGTTAAACCATTCACCCATACGTCAGCTGACAGAACAAGAATGGGGCTAATACCCAGATCAGATGACTTTTACATTGACTTGTACATTGAGTGCATTTTGAGAGGCTTCTCATATTTTAAAAATGTTTTAACTCACTTGCATTCTGGTAAAAATATAAAGTATGTATAAAGGTGGCCATCTATATATTGTTTAGCTTTATTGAGAGTAAATTAACATACGATAACCTGCAGTTATATGAATTATACAATTCTATAAGTTTTGACATATGTATACACCTATAAAACTATCAGCAAAATCAAGATAATGAATATTCTATTGCTCCTAGCTTCCTTGTGCTTCTCTGTGATAGCACGTCCGTCATCCCTAGGCGACAGTGACTTGATTTCTCCCGTTACAGGTTAAATGTCTAGAGTTTTATAGAAATGGACTCATATAGTATGTATTGTATTCATTTTACTAGTAGAGGGAGTAGCTTCTTTTACTCAATAGGATTTTGAGGTTTATCCATGTTGTAGATTATACTTTAGGAATAGTTCATTCCTTTTTATTGCTGAGAACTTTTTTATTGTAAGAAAAAGAAATCTGATTGGGTTGTTCCTACATTTTGGCTACTACAGATAAAGGTGCTATAAACATTTGTGTACAAATCTGTATTTGTGTGTAAATAATGAGTGGAATGATTGGATCATAGGGTAGGTGTTTAAGAAATGGCTGCTTTCCAAAGTGATTTGCACATTTTACATTTCCACTAGCAATGCACAAGATTTCCAGTAGCTCTTCATTCTCTCCAACACTTAGTACAGGGAGTCGCTTTAATTTTAGACAGCTAATCGGCCTACGGTAGTATTGCATTGTGGATTTAATGCGTATTTCCTAATGATTTGATTTTGCATCTTTTCATGTGCTTCTCTATATAATTTCTCCTGCCTCCTTAATTTACCACCAGTGGATTTCAGGTAACCCTCCTTAATTCTTGTCCTTTGATTATAATTATAAAATAAGTTACAAAACTGCTATTCTTGTGGTGATCAATTTTTCAGTTATAAAAATGTGTAAAAGTATGTTGCATACCTGAAAGTAATATAATAATGCATGTCAATGTGAATGAAAAGTAAAATGAAATGTCTTTTCTGATCCGTAGAGATTTTCGTACCTGACATGGTGTGTTCTTTGTGAAGATAGATCCTCTCCTCCCACCTTCCAGAAATCAGTTACTATATGATCCCACTTATATGTGGAATATAAAAAAACCAAAATAAATGAAGACAGAACCCCAGATATAAAGAACAAGCTGGTGGATGCCAATAGGAAGGGTTCTGGATGATGGAAATAAAAAAAAGGTATATCCACTAAAAAAAGTTACAACAAAGTGAGTACTGTATATATCTTATTCATTAACATTCATTTAAAAGACTGAGTTCTGGAGGAGAGACAACAAGATGGCGGCAGAGGTAAAAGCCTAACTGCAGCTGCACTCAACAATTTCAAAAAATACAACTAAAATATAGAGGGGACACTATCCAGAACTACAGGAAAGTTGACTGACTGGGAATTCTACAACTAGAAGGAAAGAGAAAACCAGAAGGAAAACCAGAGGAGCTGTAAAAGCCTAAGGTACGGAGGCAGCGTGCGCGCGCGCGGGAGAGGACGGAGCCGGAGAGGAGGGGCGGCTGAGTGCCTGGCTGGCGTTCCCCAGCGGGAAGGAGATAAAAGCTCCGGACTGTGCTGAACCCCAACTCCGACTGCACTGAACCCCAGTTCTGGGCGAGACCCTGGGGTCCAGGCTCACACAGAGGGAGACTGGGCTGTAATGCGGGAGCTCAGCGGAGCGGTGAAGTGCAGAGCCCCGGAGCCGCGCACATTGCGCGCAGAGGACGGACTGTTCGCTGAGCTGCTGAATTGCCCCAGCGGGAAGGACTCAAAAGCTCTGGACTGTGCTGAGCCCCAGTTCTGATTGCACTGAACCTCAGTCCTGGGCAAGACCCTCGGGCTCCAGCCTCATACAGAGGGAAACTGGGCTGTAAGGCGGGAGCTCAGCTGAGCGGCGGCGAAAGGCAGAGCCCCTGAGTCGCGCACATTGCGCGCACAGAGGACAGACTGTTGTTTGGGCCGCGAGATTGCCCTAGAGGGAAGGAGACATAATCTCCGGACTGTTCTTAACCACACTTCCAACTGCTCTGAACCCCAGTTGTGGGCTTGTTGGGGGAGAGACTACACTGTCTGGTAGCGGGCGAAGCTCTAGGGTGCCTTTCTCTCAGAGGTGCTTGCAGCAAGTACCAAAGGACACTGAGGTACACTGAGACTCAGGAACCTCAGAGGGCGGGGCTAACAGGAAGCCAAGGCTGTAGGCTCCACCCTGAAACTCCACCCCATCCAAGCTGAACTCAGAGAGGCTTTTGCAGGTATCCAAGTCTAGTGGAATAAGGTTGTCTCCTGGCATAGACACAGCTGATCCTCCCAACCTACCAACCCAGGGAAGCAGCGAAAATGCCGAAACGAGGAAACAGATCACAAACGAAAGAAATGGAGGACAAAAAGCGACTGGATATAGAGTTCAAAGCCACGCTTATAAGGATGTTCAACAATCTCTTAGAAAAGGCCGATAAAATAAATGAGACCTATGAGGATATGAAAAGGGATCAACTAGAAATAAAGAATACATTCTCTGAAATAAAAAATATTATACAGAGTCCTAAAAACAGATTGGAAGATTGCAAGAATCAAGTCCAATATTTGGAACACAAAGAGCCAGAGGACACTCCTCCGCAGAAGCAAGAAGACAAGAGAATCCAGAAAGTTGAAGATGGTGTGAGAAACCTCTGGGACAGCTTCAAGCGAACCAACATCAGAATTATGGGCATCCCAGAAGATGACAGAGAGCAAGATACCGAAAACATATTGAAAGAAATAGTGACAGAAAACTTCCCCCACCTGGGGAAAGAAATAGACTTACACGTACAGGAAGCACACAGAACCCCAAACAAAAGGAATCCAAGGAGGACCACACCAAGACACATCATAATTAAAATTCCAAGAGCTAAAGACAAAGAGAGAATATTAAAAGCAGCAAGACAAAAGCAGGTAGTTACCTATAAAGGGGCACCCATACGACTGTCAGCTGATTTCTCAACAGAAACCATGCAGGCCAGACGGGAATGGCAAGAAATATTCAAGGTGATGAATAGCAAGAACCTACAGCCAAAAATACTCTACCCAGCAAAGCTATCATTCAGAATCGAAGGCCAGATAAAGAGCTTCACAAATAAATTTAAGCTAAAGGAATTCATCACTGCCAAGCCAGAATTATATGAATTGCTGAAAGGGGTTCTTTAGGAAGAGGAAGAAAATAAAGATAAATATATGAACAAACACGTAACTATCAACAAGTGAGTCTAAAAACCAAGGGAAGTAAAAATCATGATGAACAATATTAACTGGTGAATATAATAGAATCAGAGGTATGGAAGGGGAGTGGTCTGATGATTCTCGGGGAAATGGGGAGTGGAGCGGGGCGGGAAGAGACTGAACATGAACTGCACCTATGGATGAGGACAATGGGGGATGGGGAAAGGGCAGAGAATTGAATGGAAACTTCGTGTAGGGGAGCAATTGGGGGGGGGGAATGAGGAACATTTGTAATAATATGAACAATAAAGATTTAGTTTAAAAAAAAAAATAAAAGACTGAGTTCTGAAGAAGTATGAGTCCAAATATATTTTAAAGATTTTATAAACATAAAAATGGGCTGTATACAGCAGAATATTAATAAAAGGATTCTGGGTGGTAGGACCATTGGTGATTTTCTCTATTTTTTTTATAATTAGAAAACAAGTTATGCAAAGATTTTTCAAGAGATTAGATGTCAGCAAAACATAAATGTTTAGTGAAATGTTAGTAACATGCTCTTCAGGAACACAGGATAAAACTGACATCAGATTGTTTCAAAACCTCAGACACACTGATATGTCTCTAACTCTAAGAGAACTTAGAAGATATAGTCCCAGCCGACTTAGTTATGGAAAACGAAGAAAAATACATCAACTTGTCTGTTTCCTTAGAGGAGGATCTTGTTTAGGAAAAAGAAAAGAGGGACCCCTGTGACAATCACATCTGCCCTAATACAACCTGTCCCTCGGCCCCAAAGGAGACCCTAAAAGACAAACCCCGAATTTCCGAGTAATTGAGGTTACACAGCTGTTGAAACCTGCTTGGAAGTTGGGGTCTTTAGAGTAAAGGATACTTGATTTAAACAACATTTAAAATGCAAAAAGGCTCCTAGCCACGAACTTAGCATCTACTGGGGCAAGTCCACCTTAGCAAAGGGATTCAATGTGAGGATGACAGATGACATAGAAGCCACTGGCCTCACTTACCTCTGGAAGAGAGGGCTGGGTACTGCGTGTCTGTTTGATGGCCTCCTCGTAGCGGGGAGGGTCTTTCGTCTTGGGGACCGGGCTCCCAAACAGAGAGTGCTGGACGACAAACTGCTGGGGTGGCAGGGGCGAGCTCGGCTGTGGCACACAGAGGAGGAGCAGGTGTCAGCTCTGGGCAGGAAGCCTCCTCATGCCCTGGCTGGGACCGGCTCTGCTTTCCTCACATGGACCGCCTGGGCCGGTGAGGCTTCTGTCCGAAGACCCACCTGTGAGGCTGTCTTCACTGATATTTTCAGCTATTTCCCCGTGAACACCGATCTTCAGTCAGTCCCAGCCTAAAGCTCTGGGCTGTGGGGCGGCCTGTACCCAGTAAGCGTGTCACGGTAGCAGTGGCCGCAGGCTTACCTTGCTGGGAGGGCTCGGCCCGTTTTGCAGGGATGGGAGGGGCGCACTTCTGGGCTGGAGAGCGCTGCTGGACGTCTTGTTGACGAAGGGCTGCTGGACCGCTGGGGCAGGTGGTCTCGGATACGGAAGAACTGTACTGGATGCCGAGCTTGTGAAAACCTGTAACGAAGTACTTTTTCATCAGTATGCCCTTCCTACTAAAGAAAACCATGTTTTAAAACAGTTGGTTAATTTTTCTGCCAAGGGCCACAGGGTATACAGGTGAGGGTTTGTGGGCTGTGCTGTCTCTGTGGTGACCGCTCCTCTCTGCTGTTACAGCACAGCAATGGCCTGGACAACATGCAAATACATGTGTGGGGCGGGTACCAGTACAACTTCATCTACAAAAACAGGCAGGGCTGGAGTGGGCCCGGAGGCATGGTTTGCCACCCCACTGAGCATCAGTGGTCCCTTTGCTCATCTTGGATGGCAGCATGACGGTGTTTTTTGGGAAAACAGCATTTCCTCAGTATGATTTTCCTAGTAAATGACAACTGAATTTCTTATATTCCTCGCTGGGGTGATCGCATCTATTCTCCTGGCTCTACTGTTTATGATGAATCTAACGATCTCAAGCCCACCTCTCTCTCCCAACCTTGCTCCCAAGTGCCCAAGACACAGTTACAAACATAAATTTGGGACATCTCAAGTGTAATATATTCCAAACCAAACTTTTCCCTTCTTCCTTTCATCCCTAGCCTCTGAGGGAAACGAAGTGCTGGTTTTGCCTTCACATTTTTTTAAACTTTAGTAAATAGAGCCACCCTCTCCTGATACCCTGTGGCCTCCTGTGTCCTCAGAGGCCCTAGCTGAACATGTACTCTGCCTCTTCCCCTCAGAGCTCACATTTCTTAGAAATGACCCCGGGATCAGGCCTCTGTTCTTTGCTGTCCTAATCCAGGTCCTTATTATCTGCCACTGGAATCCTGCCCAGTAACCAGGCCATGCCCCCTGCCTGCCAACCCTCCAGGACAATACAGTCTGAGCACAGACCTGACGGAGCTCTGCCACTCACCAGCTCCTCTTTCTTGGGGTAAAAGCTAACCTTCGGCTGGCATGCAAACCTCACTACCTGGCCCTTTCCCATGCTACCTGAAAGGTTACACGTGCTGTGGCCAAGCTCAGTTTTCTAGTTGCTTGGAAATTTCTCCAAATCCTCGCAAAGCCCCATTTAAAATCTGCCTCCTTCTGAGAAGCTGTCTGATCCATTGGGCAGAGGTGAGATTTCTTCCTGTGGAACTAACTGCAAAGTATTCTGTTTAGTCCCTTTTAAGAGTCAAATGTTTAAAGGCTTTTTACAAATGTATGGCCAGACTATTGATATTTAACTGTATTTTACAGAACTGGTTTGCTCATAAAAATGTTTAATATACTTTATGCCCTCGTATTCCGAGAGAGAAAAACTTATCCCCTGTATTTTTATTATGAATATAATGAGTATTTCTTAAACATGAAAGTAGGTGTGTGTGTGGTTATATTCCTCTAAACAGTGGTCAGCAAACTGCAGCTTGCGAGCCACATGCGGCTCTTTGACCCCTAGAGTGTGGCTCTTCCACAAAATGCCACGTGTGGGTGTGTACGTACAGTGTGATTGAAACTTCGTGGCCCATGTGCAGAAGTTGGTTTTTGGCTCTCAAAAGAAATTTCAATCGTTGTACTGTTGATATTTGGCTCTGTTGACTAATGAGTTTGCTGACTACGGCTCTAAACAGTACAACTTCTCTGTCAACACCTCTTTTAAAAGGTTGAATTTCCTAATACTTGGTAAAACATACACAAAAACTTCTTCCTTTAAATTAGGAGTAATGATCCCTAATTCTAGTATTTTGAGATTCAGTGAATAAGCCCTTGTTTATCCTGTCTAGATAATGTTTTTCTTTTCCCCTAAAACAAAGAAAACTGTCTCAACATTTGAACATTCACTAAGCTTATCACTACACTAAAATGTCATTTTCAGCCCAAAATAATATACAGCTAGAACTCTGCATTTTTCAGAGGAGAGTCCAAAAGAGAACGTGTGTTAATGAGCCTGTTCTGACCCGACAGGTCTTTTCTGTCTGTCCCTCAAGCTCTCAGCCCAGACAGCTCACCTCACCCTGGGACATACCAACAGGTCTATCTAGTTATCTAGGTTCCTTTACGTTAAAGATGGAAATTCTGGGACTAATACTAATTCTCAAGGTTTGTAAAGTAAGACCTTTCCAGGCCTTGGGATTTTTCTGGCAAGGAGATGTGTACACAGCTCCACCTACTGGATGGTGGGAAGTCTGGGGTTATTTAACAACAGAATTTTTAAGTGGAACTCCTTTAGGGGACAGTGAGCCCTAGATCAACAGCATAATTTTAAAGATGAGGAGAAAAACAGTGAGCTGTGCACAAGGCCCATCATGTAGCTGAACCACATGCTAGCCAGATCCAGGCCACCTGGTTCTCAATCCATGCGATGGCGAACTCAAAGTATAGAAACGTCTCACTCAAGAGATTCATTTCAGGAACTGTCTTTTCCATTGACAAGTATCTCTTCCCAGGGAATAGCACTTCCCCTACAAAAATGGTTAATTTAAGAAAAATTTAAACCCAAGAAGATTCTACATATAAAGATTGAAAAAATACTTTTGAAACTTTTACTTAGAAAGGGAGTTGAACTGTTAAGACAAGCTATCTTTTAGTAATGAAGAACTCCCTTTCCCAAATACTTGGATAATGTGCAGACAAAGGGCATCTGACCGGAGGCTCCCGTGAGGGAGATGGACGGTGGAAAGAACAAAGGGAGCTGCCCGAGGAGGCTCCGGTGAAGACGCTGAGTGGTGGAGCAATGAGGGACCCGTCAGCCCCGCCTGTCACCCTTTAGTGTTCACCAACCTTTCTGACTTGCGGCTGACTGAGCACGTGCGGTGTGAACGGGCCTGGCTGCTGAGGCCCGGCCTGTGCCAAGCCCGAGGACAAGGTGGTGGCTGCTATCTGAGGCTGCGTCTGGACTCCTGCTTGTGGTGGAGTCTAGGAGGCAAAATCAATAAGTCAATTTAATTGTCAAAATCAAAGTTAGAATCAAAAGTTAGGTGTGAGGTAACTGGTCATTTGGGGGATTTTATCTAAAATGAAATAAAATGTTTACAGATACACACTTCAGCTTATCGGCACCTAAATTTGAGCATTAACAATTCTAAACCATAGAGTTAAACACCAGACCAGTTATTTTCATGTTCTTATTATTCCTTAAGTGACTAAGACATTCATTTGAAAATTTTGTGAGAATAGAAAACTGAAATAAGAACCTGCAGCGGCTCTACACCTAATAGGTCAGGTGTCACAATAATTTTGAGCGTGGCAGGGGAACTGTGAGGCCCAAGAGTCTAAATCCCTGTGTCTAAGCGTCCACTCTCTGGGGACAGTCAGCCACGTGCTGGCGCACACAAGCCCAGAAGGAAATGTGGTTTTTTTGCTTAAATGTCAATCCTCAGGGAAGATTTGGACAGAAAAATTTAGGAGAACTACATTAAAGAGCAACTTTCCATTTCACAGACTCTAAAGGAGAAATGGGAATGGATTTTCACCAATGCCAAGGGCCTGAGGGTCACCTCTGCTCAGGTATCTGGGTGGTCTAGGCTGAGGAGCACTGCATGTGGCCCACGGTTTGTTAAAACCCATGGGAATCACGTTACATAACAACGTAAGGCCAATGCACAGGTTACGTGGGCATAAAAGGAAATTATACCAGTGACGCTCCATGTCCTCAGTAACATCCTCCCTCTAACACTTTCCTTAGTGTAGGCACCTTCACACCGATGGTGCCTCTCAGGGACATGGGAGAGGCAGAATATCCGAGAGGACATAAGAGTCAAAAGGCTGAGGTTTAAACACTAGTTCTGTCCTCAGCAAGTTGCCAAACTCAAGGGCCTCAGTTTCCTTATCTAGAAATGGGGTTTATCACTTGGATTTTCTGGGGGGAGGGAGGAGTAAATGAAATAAGATATTTAAAATAATTGTGCATAAAAAGTACTCAGTAACAGTAGTTATTGTCACGATAATGTCATTAAGTATGTAAAAACAACATGTATGATAATGTGTTCATTAAAGGTAAAAGGTAACAGAAATAGAAAAGTACCCCCACTTTTTTACTACCTAAAAAGAGTGCTGATGTTCAAATTCTTGAATGTCTCCCCACCACACCCCCACCAACACAGTTTTCTGCTTCTGTGAAGCCCGATTTGGATGCATCAATGAAAAAGCTCCATTCTATGTGGGCTGCGAGGCAAGTAGTTAGAAGACGAACTTCACACCTGGAGTTTGAGGCTGCCCACGGGGAGCTGCACGGAGGTGACACTGGAGCCCTGGATGGACACCGGGAGCAGCAGCTGAGCAGTTTGCGTGGTCAGCAGAGCCTGCGGCTGAGCGACAACAGCCGGCGGCGGCGGCGGCGCCTGTGCCTGGGAACTCACGTAAAACTGAGGGACCATGCTTGGCTGCTCTGCCTGGGCCACAGGGACCTCTTGCTTGATCACTACCGCCTTTTTGGCGACAAGGGTCTGGCCACCGGCAGGGACAGGCTGCCCCACAGCATGGCTGGCTCCCGGGACAGGCTGCCTGGGGCTGGAGCAGTCAGCGAGTGAGGTCTCATCTTTGACGGAGGAGCCCACGCTGCCCCGTTTCTGCTCTGACTGGCTGGCAGAATGAGCAGGGGCGCTGGGCTGGGGGTCCAGTGGCCGCCGCTGCTGCTGCTGCTGCTGCTGCTGCCCTCGTTTTTCAACCTCCAGTTGCATTTTCAGAACTTCCACGAGCTTCTGCTCTTGTTCCAGTTTCCTCTTTAGCTCTTCGATCTGCTTCTCTTTCTCCTGAAGCTTGCGATCCTTCTCAGCTGCATCCAGTTCCAGAGTGGACAGAGTGCTGCTGGTGGGACTCAGGCTGTCTTCGTTACTGGTCACTCTCAAAGGAGATGAACACAAGAACTGGGATGGAGACATCATGGTCATAATCTCAGTGAAAGTGTCGGCCATGTTTGTGTCCTCGGTGCTGAGACTGGACTGTTCCGAGGGAGACGGTGAGATTGGCAGAGGCGAATTAATATTGTCCACATGGATCACGTTGCTGGTTCCAGCAGGGGGCAGTTCTGCCTTGAGAGGGGAGCCCGAGCTTGTCACACAGTTATGCAGGGTGGTGACTGGCACCGCCATGGTGACTTCAGGGCTACTGGTGACGACGGCAGATGTTGACACGGCCACGATGCCGTCAGCAGCAGCTCCATTGCTGTTCATCTCCTGGTAGGGTTTCAAGCGTTCAATAAGGTTTGGTTTGGTGCCTGACACTGGAAGACCTCTCAGCTTCAGTTCTGTTTTCAGTTCTGATACCTGGAAGAACAAACACATCAGCTCTCTGTGTCTGGTACAGCTTTCTGACAAGTCCATTGGACACTTTTGTGGCCAGGACAACTCCATACTATTGCACAGCTGAAAGTGGGGCCATTTCACTTTACAGCCCTGAAGAATTCGAAGGCCAGTGATAATAAACAAGGGTTTTTAGAGGGCAATTCCTCTGTTGTGTCAAAGAAATGATTTACGACCAGAAATGATAACAGCTACATTTATTGAGTAATTACTATGTGCCAGACACTGTTGGAAGTGGTTTATTCTTTCAATTAATCTTCACACGAGGTGTTGGTATTATTGTTTCCATTTTAAAGATGAGGAGATCAAGGAAAGAGAGGTTGAATCACTAGTCCAAGCTACACAGGTAACAGAAGGCTGAGCTGGGGTAGAAACCCAGAGAGGCTGCCCTGGAGATCACATCTTAACTGTTATGTTCCCGGCTTCTCCCAGACTTGGCGAGCAGGGAAGGAAAAAATCTGCCCCCAGAGTTAGAACAGGTATGGTGCTGACACATAGCATATGCTCAATAAATGAGAGTTATTACTGGTCATTGTAATAACATTGAAAAATAAACTTAATGGACGTGAAAGGAAAGTACCTCTATAAGGGTTATCATATTGTTGGTAAAGTTGAATGTACACCGAATGGCCAGATTACTATGATCTCTGAACTCATAATAATCTGGCCACTCAGTGTATACTGAAAACTACTTGCTAGACAAATCTGGAAAATCATCATTTACACTTCTGTGGTACAATGGGTAAATAAACTCTACTTGGAATTGTCACCTTTAAGTCATCCAAGCTGGGAGGCAGAGGTCCTGGCTTCCTCACAGGAACAGATGCATTCTGTCTTGGTGTGTTAGGTGTGGTATTGTTCAAAGCTGAATTGCCACTGTTGTTATTTTTGTCATTGAGTGGCCTTCAAAAGAAAAAGAAAATTAGAGTGTATAATAAAACTAGTGGCCTGGTACACAGATTCGTGCACAGTGAAAGGAAATTAATTAGAATATTTTAATATCGCTATCTGCCCTTTCTCTATAATAGAAGTGTCAGAGATGAAATAAAATTAGTAAGATGTATATGAAAATAATATATAAATTGATTAACAAATAATATGAAACAACAAAGACATATATAAAAATGAAAACATGATATAAAAACATTGATAAAAACGACTGATAAATTGATTAAACTTATTCTAATATCTCCCTGTATACCACATTAAGAGTAAAAATACTTTCAGAGTGCTTGACTAATTTCCTTTGTGATGAAGTATTTAAAAATTTAACAGCACACACTCTTCAAACTCGAAAGAAAGCAACATATAACTGACCATGTCCAAAAACAGGATCAGTTAGGAATATTGCTACTTTGTCTAGAGTTTGTCCTTGTGACTTACTAATAGTCATTGCAAATGCTGGCATCACGGGAAACTGTCTTTGAATTAATTTAAATGGGAGGCCAGTATCAGATGGGGACAAATCAATTCTTGGAATCAGGACAACCTCTCCTTCTGAAGATCCTATTAATACTTATGTTAGATTGCAATATTGTGATAATAAATCTAGTACCATTACAAAGACCCCATTTACTATTAAGATTTCTCAATAGCATGATGATTGTACCTACTTTTAATTTTAATTTATACATGGCATTCCCGAAGGAGAATATTATTAAGAAATTCGATGGAAAAATTTTCCTTTTCGGCATCATCCGTTGAATTGATGGAATCACGTTCAGCTTCAGAGGTACATTATAGCAATAGTTGGTCTTCAGATACATTTTGTCGATGACACTGGCTTCTTAGGCTTCAGAGGTATGTTGTGCCAATAGTTGGTCTTCAGACATATTCTTTTGATGACACTGCTTTCTTTCAGCTTCAGAATGTCAACAAAACAACCAAATTCATGATCGACAATGACAGATTGAAACACATGCATATGATTGGTGCCAGTGAGAGCTTTATATGTATCATGCATGTGCGAGTCAACATTTATTTTTAAATAGCCAGTATGTGTCATATGTACCAGCTGGTCGGTCAGTCGCATGGTCAGTCACTTAGCCTTTTATATATATAATTTCTGGATTGGACATTGCTTCTGCTAAAAATTTGACTATTATGTGAGGAGGAGAAAAATACCATGGTCATGAATTGGAGGACTCAATATCATAAAGATGTCAATCAAATCAGGTCCCAATGAAAATTCCTGCAGCTTCTGCTTGCTTTGTAGAGATTTAAAGTGATTCTAACCTTTATATGGAAATGCAAAGCACAAATAATGGCCATGGCAACTCTAAAGAAGGAAAGCAAAGCTGGGAGAGCCATTACCACCAGACACTGACAGTTATTACAAAGCCAGTTACTCACATGGTGTGCTGCTGGTGCAAGGACAAAACCTCAGACACATCAAGATCAGAAAATTCAGAAACAGACCCCCATATACACTGGCCCTTGAGTTATCACAAAGGTGACACCCACTGCAGTTCTATTAAATGGTACTGGCCATACTGGATATTCACAAAGGAAAAAATACTGCTCCTGATGAATCCCTACCTCATATCATCTTCAAAAACCAAATGTGGCTCTAGTCAGTTTGGCTCAGTGGAAAGAGCATTGGCCTGCTGACCAAAGGATTCTGGGTTTGATTCTGGTCAAGGGCATGCACCTTGGTTACAGGACACTAGTCAGCAATAAAGATGAACTGTTATTTGCACCAGTTAAGATGCATCTCACAAACATAATGATGAGAAAAGAAGCTAGACACAAATGTGTAGTATAGGTTTGCATTTATATAATGTTCAACAGCAGGCAAAACTAATCTACAGGATAGAAGTCAGGATAGTCACTGCGAGAGGGACTGATAATGTTGCAGTCAACTCCACTGGGGCCAAAGGCTTTACCATAATATAAGCCATAGTACTGACACCAGTGAGACTCTGAATTCCAATCTGAAAGTGGGCTCTGAGGGGATGATGAGAATGAGTTGGGGTCCACAGTTGGATGACCTTTCTCAACTGAGATTTAGGAAGCCTGTGTTTAAAGCCAGTTCTGGCCTTGTCAACAGCTAACTCACTCTTTACATTCACTTGAGTCTTTTTTAACCTGCTATATGTTTTGTTAAAGTTAAATACTTGAAATATTTGAAATGAAGTTTCTTGAAGTTTGGATGAAATGACAAATACTTTTTATTATTCTCCTTTCTAAAAATTCAATGTTTAAATCTTATTTTTGAATTATGAAACGATTTTATTTAAATCAGAGTTTCTCAGCCTTATTCTATATAATAAAAGCCTAATATGCAAACTGACCCCTTGACTGGGAGTTCAACTGCTCACTATGATGTGCGCTGACCACCAGGGGACAGTGTGGAACACTGCAGGCATTGGTGACATGCTGCAACCTCTCACCAGCTACCTGGGGGCAGGTGTGATGGGGATGGATGTCCGATGAGAATGTGGGATATCCACTGAGCTTGCTCTCACTCCCCCTGCTACCCTCCCCCAGAGCACCAGGGCTTGTGCCCACCCAGCACCTGTGCAGCATCTTCCAGGTGAGCCAGGCCACAGCTGTTGGGACCACAGGGGCCGGTCAGGCTCCCTGTGGGTTCGCGCAGGAGCCAGTCTGCAAAGCCGGTCAGGAGTGTGCTGCCTGCCTGGCTTCTAGGCAGTGCTGCTGGGTGTCACAGAGGCCCATGCTGTGCCCTGGCCTGCAGCATCCAGCCACGCTCACTTCATCTCGTGTGGGGACTTGGGTACAGTGACTTAGGTGGAGGGGGTGCATGGAGCCCCAGGGCCCCAGCGCTGCCCAGGGCAAGAGGTCAGCTGGGACCTGCCCTTCGACGCCAGACGCTCACAATTCAATTGCCGGCCAGACCTAGGGACTGCGTCCACGCACGATTTCGTGCACCGGGCCTCTAGTATTCAATATTGTCCCTCTAAGGAGCCTTTTTAGACACTTTTTCCTTATCACTCTCCCTATGAAATTTTAATACCATGGCTATGCTGCATGCTTGTCTATGTATTGTATCTATGTATGTGCTTTATTAAATAAAAATGTAAGCTTCCCCTCAACCAACTTTTGGTCCCTTGTGAATGAGATAATCTTGAGAATACATAAGTTCAGTGAATTATTCTATTCATGCTCTTTTTGGTTGAAATTCTACAATACTCCTGGTTACTATGATGAACAGTTCAGTGTTTAATTAAATCTTTAAAGTAATGGAAATAAATTAACCTATTTTTCCCCCCAAATCAAGAGGAAAAAAGTGGGGGTTGGGGGGGATGAATGTGATCATAGTGTGGATGAGAAACCTGAGGTTGAGAGAGATGGCATGACCTTCCAGGAGCCTCAGCCAGTGTGTGGGATTACAGCCCTGTGCATTCAGGCTCCGGTTCCGTCCATGGTACCAAAGGCTGCATTATCAAGAAAATCCCACTACTGCAGGCATTGCAGGACTTCCACATTTAGTTTCTCATAATGGAGTTTTGGTAAAAATGTGTTAAAGCCAGCTCCATTTCTAGGACCCGGAAGCTAAACAGAACTGGTGTTCAGTCTGTGTGGTGAAATAGCACTGAAGATCCATGGTCTTGCCTCCTCCTGGTCCCTGGGTCTTCCTGTGTGAAGTTTTCCTTGGACGGCTTGGCTTGGTCACTTCAGTGGTGGGAATGTTTGCGGAGGACGGGGGCTGGAAGTCTTGGGAAAACAAAGAACTGTAGAGTTCAGAAGCCCACTCCTCAGATGTATTCTTCTCATCTACAAAGCCAGTCCCATGCAGCCAATACTTTTCATTACAGGAAAGACTGTTCCATAGACAGACAGCACAAAAAATCCTGTTATGGGGTTTCAGTTGACCAGTTTCCTCACCTGGGAAAGGAATCAATAATATTGGTCCTTGTAGAGTAGCCATGTGGATGACGATGATGAGAAGTGCTGAGCACATTGCCTGGGGCATCGTCAGGAGCACACACACGTGAGCCATCGTTGCTGTTACTATCATGGAGCCCAAGGAGGGCGGAGGTGGTGGGGATACCTCCGACGTGGACAGAGCAGCCAAGTGGCGCCTTTCGTTTCTGATGCTCTTTCAGCTCTTGGCCTTCCTGGTCCCCTGCCAATGTCAACAGCTGTCTCAGGCTTGCTTGCTCTTAAAATAATAACACGCTACAAGATTCTTCTCTCCTTCATCTCTGTGCCCTGATGTTGTAAATTCCAGTGCTTCACAGTAAAGTCTGAATGACTAACTAGTCTAACCTTTCTCGACATATTTGGTTCTTGCAAGAAAACAGTGAAATGATAATCATTAGCATATGCGGAGGTCTTTCTTACAGAGAAGCTGCTTAGTGGGTCTTGTTTCCCACTCCTGGGAGGAATGTTTAGCCTCCTGTAGAACACAAGTCCAGTTTCTCCAGATCATGTGATTAGAGGTTGAGGGGCTTGAACCAGAGAATAATTTTTCCTTGTATGAGATTTTATCTTTTTCTAGGGTTTCTTTTCCAAGTTGAATATAAATATCCCTTCCTCCTAAAAAGTGAACAAAGTGAAGGATGGGGGCTTTACATTTTTACCTGTTTTCCAGAAAAAGCATTTGAGGATGCATAACTGCAAATTTCTTTTATTACATAATTAAAATAAGCCACGGATGTCTTGCTATGGATTCAATTGCAGAAACTGCCAGAACTCACTCCCTCTATCCCTCCCAATTGGGCTCAAACTGTGGAAACATGTTTCTTCTCCAAGGCTGTTGATCACAAAGACTTTTCATTCACTGTCTTTTTGGACATCTATTCCTTCTTTTCCATTATCATTGCCATTTCATCTTCTGGGATCTACTTTACTGCAAAATTCCCAACTGGTTTTCCTATTTCCAGACTCCCTTTCAGGACTGGGTCAAATGATTCTTTCCTGCATGTTGATTTTACCACGTCAGTGTAGCCTCTGCAATAACTACCACATCAAGATGAGAGTTGGCCCGATGTCAGGTTCCTGTAGACATCGGGCCTACTCAATTCTGTCCTCCACTTTCTTTAAAAACAAGTCATATTCGTTATTTAACGGCCATTTTTCTCACCATCCACTGAACAGGCACTGCACTCTGTACCTCCACTCACATCGTTCCCCTTGGCTCAGAGGGCCCTTCCCATTCCAGGCCTTTCCCACATACACATCCTGCCTTTTTCATAAAACTCTGACCACTCCAAGTTTTATGGTCCTCCTTTTTTTTTAAAAACAACAACAACAACAACAACAACAACAACAACAAAACAAACAAACAACAGTTTTACCAGCTCTTATGCTTTCTCATAACATTTACCACTAGGCAAATCTTTCTTGAATGCGAAATTGTGAAAAGTCATTTCTAACTTTAAAGTACAGAACCGACTTAAGAGGACAAAACCAAGTGGTATGCAAGCTATTCTCACTGTGCTGACTTCAGACACTGTGTGAGAAGCTTTGATGGTAATAAATTAAAAATGGTCATTAAGCACAAATAAATCACAACATCCAACCTTCAGTAACTAATGGATCCTCATAAAAACCACAGTAAAATCCACTGTAGAAGCCAGCCCCGGGCCCAGCCCCATACTTGAGTGGCGCAGGCAGGATGGTCTGATAGTTGTAGTGCTGCTGCTGTTGGCTCAGGATCTGTAGTTGCAGGAACAGCTGCTGCTGCTGGAGCAGGCGGGCGTAGTTGGAGTCCAGCTGTGGCTCGCTCTTCTCACCTTTCTGGTCTGGGGGAATGTACTGGTGGTACTTCAACTTCTTTACCCGTGGTTTGGGGTCTTTGCATTTTTTGCTACGGTGCTTGTCATTTGAATTCTTGGGGTGGCTTTGCTATTTATGAGAAAAAGGGAATAAGAACATTTTAAGAGATGCCACCACATGCAATCTATTTTACTGTGCCTCAGGATTTGGAATGAAAAAGCAACACAGCTTCAGAACTGGTAGAGCCACCGAGGAAAGCAATATACCATATACATTTAGAGAGCCAGGAAAACATTCGCATATTCCCTTGATCAAGAAATGTTGCTCCTAAGAACTCATTTCTCCTGCTATCTTGTTCCCTCAGACTACGGGCAAGATGCTCAGCTTAGCATCATCCACTCACATTCAACAATAGTCACTCTCAGGCTTCTGTGGACATATTCCAAGTGCTTCCATATATTATCTCCCAGTGAAAAACACGTAAATTAAGTATACAATAGAAAAAAAAATTAGGTCTCTGCAAATCGACCAAACAGAGGAACCACTGGTCGCTATGATGCACAATGACCTCCGACACTCAACGCAGGAGCTGCCCCCTGGTGGTCAGTGCACTCCCACGGGGGGTGCTGCTCATGGCTGGTGAGCACAGCGGCGGTGGCAGGAGCCTTTGCCACCTCTGCAGCAGCACTAAGGATGTCCTACTGGCAGCTTAGTCCTGCTCCCTGTTGGGAATGGGGCTAAGCCAATCAGTCAGACATCCCTTGAGGGCTCCTGGACTGTGAGAGGGCGCAGGCTGGGTTGAGGAACCCCTCCGAGTGCACGAATTTCATGTACCGTGCCTCTAATTTCACTATAACTATGTAATATTTTATAATCATTAAAAAACAATGGAGCCTGGCCAGCATGGCTCAGTGATTGAACTATGAGGTCAGTGATTCCCAGTCAGGGCACATGCCTGGGTTGTAAGCTCAATCCCCAGTGGGAGTCATCAGGAGGCAGCCAATCAACGATTCTCTCTCATCATTGAGGTTTCTCTCTCTCTCCCTTCCTTTATGAAATCAATAAAAATATATTTTTTAAAAATCAATGGAAAATATGCAAAACCAGAAAAATGCTTGTAATGAGAATCAAGTGGAAAAAGGCTATGCATTTCTATGGAAAGTACACACACACACAAAAATACTGAGCAATGTAAATATGTGCTTAAAATTTTTTACAAAAATATATTTTTATTTTGAATATGGTGTGTGAGACCCCATCTTATGAGTAAGATTCAGATGATGCCTGAGTTTTCTTTCTCCTCCATTCATAAGATTTCAGATCACTTTCTACTTTTTAGTATTCATATTATAACTATGAAAAAAAAAGTCCACCAACAAAACAATAAGGTATAAGAAATTATTCCCAAGCTTCCTTAGGTAAAAGACTCAGTAAGAAGACTTTTGAGAAGTACTACATTAAATATGGCTATTGGTATGATCATTTTATATGTGTTCATATTCGAGTTAGGAAATTAAAAAAAATCACCATATTCTACAAATCAGAAACCATAGCTATTAATATTTACCTTTTGCCCACAGATATCCTCATGGCAACGCCCTTACCTCTTTTAGATCCCACCCAAGCATGACTGTCTGCTCCAGCTCCAGTCCCACTTCATCTTCACTGCCAGCCCTCTCTGTTTTGCTATTTACCTCCCAGTCCTAATCAAGGCGGGGTGCCTTGTCATGTTTCCTTCACTGCTTCAGTGACTCTATACGCAGAACAGATATGCCTGGCACATAGAAAATGCTTCATAAGTATTTGCTGAATAAGTTAATGATGAATGCGTATGCAATTAGAAATCACTTGAATTATCAGGCACTCACTACACATCAAAATGTCAGGAAATATCCTTGCCCTTAAAAAAATCCTCCTGTAATCTCACAATATTAGTCAGTTCACTGTCATGTGCTTATGTTTTTATCAATAATACATTTTATTTCCAGTCTTTTCAAACTGAGCATAACAATGAGTGGGGTCTGGGTTTCGGAGGTATGACTGTAACTGTTAGGTAACGGTAAAACTGACCGGACTGAGGCCAGGAAGCTACCTGCTGATAAGGGAGGGGACAGAGACACAAAAACCAGAGTTCCTCAGACCAAATCTGCTATTACCTATTTACCTATTAGCTGGAACAAGTCTATTCTCTCAGGAAGTGAGAATGGGAAACAGCTTTCCTCATAGAAAGAGCCAAACAATTGCGATCTGTTTCCTAATATGAACCATCCTCTCCTCCACTGGCAGAGTCCTAGGGTTAGCTCTCCAACCCCTGAGCCTCACATTCTTACACAATGCCGAGGCCACACAACCAAGGCCTTCCTTAAAGGCAGACAGAGTGAAGAGGAGAACTTGGAAGAGTAGGAGAGGCAGAGAACAAATTCTCAGTCTCTGCAGGGAAAGATGGGTTGGCATTAAATGCTCTTTGTGCCATTGTGGTACATGCTTGGGGATGTGGGAGGAGGTAAGAGCTGATTTTATTGAAGCGGTTGCCACTTGGCACCCTCTGGAATTTCTGGCTCCAATACTTAGCAATGGTAGATGGTGAAATATATTGCTCTGTACCCTTGAAGGCACATAGATGCAGCCACACCGACAAAGAGAGCCTAGAGTAGAAAGAGAACCTGCTGTCAAGGACAAGGACAGGCCTGGGGGACAGATGGAGAGGAGGATGTGCCTCGGAAGAGTCCTGCAGGGGGCTGACTGAGAAGGAGGCAGAGGGCTGGCCTGGCACTTGGGAGACTGCGTCCTTCCTAACCTGGTCACTTCACTCTGGGCCTCAGTCTCCTCATCTGAAAGGTGGCGAGAGGGTTAGCTGGCTCCCTAATGTCCTTTTTCAGTTTGAGATCTATGTTCTGCTAGTTTTGGCAAAAGCCACATCAGGATGAATAAAGTATTCTGCAGGTTACCTCCACTTAGCATTCTAAGTACACTTCAAAAAACTTGAAAAATGTACTATACAGCACACATTTTAATATTCTTTGGGACTTATTCTGAGTTATTTTGACCAAGCAAAACACTAGGGAACAGTGCCACAAATCTGCAGCTTATCTGAAGAACAAACCAAGCTTCATCTGGCCAAATCTGCTAAATCAAAAAAACTATGCTTACTTCTTTAAACCTTCAACCTGTCATGTAATATATCTGGAATACCACTGAGTTTAACCTTGTGGAGAAAGTCCAGAATCATGTTACCATTAAAGATCTGTTTGTGAGATTCGGGACTCCCATGCTGTGTGAAAGCACCTCCATCTACCCTGTTTCCCTGTTCCATCTTGATGGCCTGGGAGGGGGCAGGACTGGGCGCTGCTGGCAGAATGACCCCTACACCCTTCCTTATGCCTCCAGTAGTTTACACCCACATTTTGTGCTGTTCTGTGACTGCAGAATAATAGGTCGTGTATTGAAGGTGATAGTTTCAAACATTAATGCCTGGTCTAGCAAGACCTCCCATGCTTATGTTTTCAAGGCTTCAGGCTACCAGGCAGGCTAGGTGGTGTGGACACATGCCTTTGTCTTCCATGTGTGGGGCTACAGACAAGTCACACAAGATACTCAAACCAGTTTGTATGTGGGGTACCCACCTTTACCAGTGTTGGCCCAGGCTTTGCTGAGGACACAGTGTTTGAGGGGAGCACAGGAGCTGTGGACCTTGTGGGGGGCTGATCCGTAGTAGTAGTAGTAGTAGTAGTTTTCAAGAATTCAGGAACTGTTGGGGACACTGTAGTAAACTGGTGGAAAAGGCAGAAAGGGAACAAGTCTGTGAAATCAATGACAGTAAAAATAGAAAAACCAGAATTATAAGGCAATGACCTCATTAAAAAAAATCCTAATACAAAAGAAACGAAAGGAAAGTATACTATTATGTTGGAGACCCAGATGGAGGAATAACATGTCTTACCTCCATAAAACCAAAAGTCTTTGCCTCAATACTAGTATAAAAAAGCTAACTCTAAATATGGTTAGATTGATTAAACTACCCGGTATAGTATTTTCTCAGGAATATGGTCAGAACCACCCTTTCTTGGCAGAAAAACAAAACTATAGGACTCTTGTAAAAATGGTCAAAACAATACATGGTATTCATAAGGTTTTCTTGCCTTACAGGTCACACCAATCGGGCTAATTCCAATGTCATCTTTAGTCTTTGTTTTAGGGCCTGATGAGCCCCTCCACCACACCCAGACCCACCGTCGGGCAGCATCTGGGAGAAAGCTTCATTCCTGCACGTGTCCTTAAGCTCACAGCTCTCCTGCTACCTCCAAACCCGACTAGTATTCATCATCCTCTCCCCCCATCTCTTGCAAAGAAAATATGGCTACTATTTCTGGTAAGATTGACCTGCTTCATGGGCAGCATCCTCACACTTAAAGCAAGAAGTTAATTTGTTACATGGGCAATTATTCAATTTAAATTTGGGAACATATATTAACAAAGGAAACCACAGAAGGCTTGGCTACGTTTTTATCCATCACCTAACAATCTATTCCAACTAGCACTCCTCTTTAAGTATTCATTTACTGGAAAGAGATATTACTATTACAATGAATCAGTCAAATGTTGCCTATTGATTACTACTTGGGTTTACTGTTACCAGCCTTATCTTAAGGAAAAATTTCTTTATCACTTAACTTTTCCAAACAACTCTCAAATTCATTACAACAATCAAAGTCAGTTCTCTTATTGAAGTATTTGGGTTTAAAAATAGCAAACTGGCCGAAACTGGTTTGGCTCAGTGGATGGAGCATCAGCCTGCGGACTGAAAGGTCCCGGGTTTGATTCTGGTCAAGGGCATGCTACCTGGGTTGCGGGCACATCCCCAGCGGGAGGTGCGCAAGAGGCAGCTAATCGATAATTCTCTCTCATCGATGTTTGTAACTCTCTATCCCTCTCCTTTCCTCTCTGTAAAAAGTCAATAAAAATATATTTTTAAAAAGCATTCACTTAAAAAAATAGCAAACTGTATTTTCCCTCCTTAAAATAAATGACCTGAAAAGTCAGAGGGCTATTAGCTGCAAGAAATATGAAGGTTGGCACATACTAGATACTCAATAAATTTATTTGTTTAATGGGTGAATGGAAATTCTTTGTGACTTTACTCATGATAGGTCACACTCTCAAGCCTGCTGGGCCTGCATGTGTGTGAGTGTGCAATTAATTGTGCTGCCCATGTTAGCTCAGACATTTATTATTTTGACATTGATTTCAGCTTTTAAGTAATTATCAGTAACTGTAAGTGTTGACAATAGAAATGACTTGCTTTTAAAAAATTGGCTACACTCAGTTTCATTTTCCCAAGTGTTGACACCTATGCCCCAGGCTGACTTCCGCTCTCAAGGGCCCTGCGATGCCAGCTCCTCGATGGACCTCTGGCACAGGTGAAAGCTGACAGCCAGCTGATCACTGCTCTGAGGCGTAGGGTTCTAAGTTATTTGTTTTCCTTTCACTTCGTACAGTTTTGAAATGTACTTCTCTCTGGGTCAATATTCACACAGGGGAAAAACATTCCTTGGCTATTAAATAATTGGCATATGAAGTAGAATCAGATATTGAATTTTAAAATATATATTTCCTTACAGATAAATTCTAACCTGGCAGCTATTTTACCAGTCTAGCTCCCACTGGCTGTTTTGATAGTAATGATGCATGTGAGAGCAGTCAGTGTTAATAATCTGAAAAATAACCCAGGAGCATGAATGTGGTGTTAACTGTAACATTTATGGAAATGTTTTGCCCATATTTCTTGATCCTGCCTAATTGACTTCAGCTCTGATTACTGACTGATACTTACATCTTCATTTGGTATTTCAGTGTGACTTTGCTATTCGGAAAACCACAGATTCCAGCATAATACAAGAATAATTCAGCTGAGATACCAATGACTAACTTTACCTAATCTGAAAATAAATTCAGTTAAAAAGGAAGAAATAGCTAAATGCTTTACATTTTGCCAGTCTGTTTCATGTGCCTTAGAGAGGACCCGCCAAAAAACCTTGGATCATATCTAGATGTTAGAATCCTACTGGTTAGAGTTACAAAAATAAAAATGTAGATATTAATGCTTCTTAAATGACTGTATTAAAAAAGGATTAAGAGAGAATATCCAAGCAATAAAAAAATATTTATTTTATTTCACAGTAGGTTGAGAAATATGTTAAAATCTTAAGAGAATGCTTTAAATATGCTTAAACTGCCACTGAGACCTAAGTTCACCTGATGTATTATCAAAGTTCAGTCTCAAAATGATTCAGAATCTTTTCCCTAAAGAAACAAAAAAGTTGCAAACTTTGTTTTACTGGATCTGATCACTGATCTCATCGCAAGTAATAGGTCCCATGACTACTAGTTCTATAACTGTCATCACAACGTCACGAAAGGAAATGTCGGGAAACACTGTTGTCTAAGAGTGGATATTTATGTGTTAAACAAAACTCACAGGAAAGCACTTCCAATCTTAAAGACTGACCTTTCTCTTACTAGAAAGTGCTATGGGAAAGTACTGATACAAAAGAAAAAAACAAGTCAGAGCAAATGTTTAAACTGACTAAAGTTTCCTAACATTTCAGGCGTCTACACTGGTTCCTTCTGAAAAGATAATATACTTCTAAGGACCAATCGCTGTTCTCTTTTAAGTTCCTTTTTCATTAGAATTTCTTTACACAATTTAAAAGGACAAACTAGATAATTAAGGACAAAGGTTTTTTTTGTAATGTTGATTTAAAATTTATAATTAATGTGCTTTTATTTTAGAATGCAGCAGAGATCTTAATTATGATGGTAATATGCAAAAATTCAACTATTTAAAAAATATTTTTTTCTGTATTATTCTAATCCCCAGACAAATCTAATTAACACTAAGTCAGTGTTTAAGTTGATTATAAATAAAACCATGTGCTTTGAAAATTTAATAGATGGATGGATATTTTATGTTTGTATTTAAACATTTCATTTTTAGAGCAAGTAGTTGAACATTGAAAGTGAATTAACCCATTAGCACAACATCACCTGAGCAGTTAGTTGTTACTCGATTGCCTAATTAGCAGTGAGGATTTGCATGTAATTTTCCCTCTCATTAAAAAAATCTATTTTTAAAGTAAATTGTGGTAAAATATACATACCATAAAATTTTCCATTTAAACCACTTAAAGTGGATAGTTCTATGGACTTCAGCACATTCACATTGTCCTACAGCTGTCACCACCACCATCTCCAGAACGTGCCTGAAACTCTGTGCCCATCAAACAGGTGCCTAGGCCACCACCATTTACTTGGTGTCTATGTGACTTTGACTATTCTTGATACCTCATATAAGTGGAATCATACAACATATTTCATTTGTGTTTGGCTTATTTCACGCCTCATAATGTCCTCAATGTTCATCCATGTTGTAGCTGTATCAGGTTTCCTTTTTTTTTTTTAAGGCTGAAAAATATTCCATTGTGTGTTTAAACACTATTTTATCCACTCATTTGTCAATGGATGGACACATGGGTTGCTTCTACCTCTGGTTACTGTGAATAATGCTGCTATAAAATGGGTGTACAAATACCGGTTTAAGTCCCTGCTTTAAATTTTTTTGGGCATATGCTCAGAAGTGGGATTGCTGGATCATATGGTCGTTCTAGTTTACATTTTTGAAGAACTGCTATACCATTTTCTACAGTGATTGTAGCATTTTACAATCCCACCAACAGTGCACAAGGGTTCTAGTTTTCCATGTCCTTGTTGACAAATTTTAATTTATGTACTTTTGGTAGTTGCTATTTTAATGGTGTGAGGAGAGATGATATCTCATTGTGTTTTTTGATTTGTATTTTTTTTTAGTGATTAGTGATATTGAAATTTTTTTTCATGTACTTATTGGCTGAATGTCTATTCTAGTCTTTTAAATCATATTTTTTTGTTGTTGTTGAGTTGTAGGAGTAATTTCTATTTTTTAACAGCTAATAGATCAATTTTGAAAATGAAATGTATTAAATAAACACTGCTTTTTTAATTATTCAAAGTGTGTATATACAGTTTTTGGGACACCTTATATATTCTGAATATTAACCACTTATGAGATAAATGATTTGCAAATATTTTATCTCATTCTGTGGGTTGCTTTTTACCCTATTATATTATCTTTTGATGTAGGGAAGTTTTTAATTTTGATGAAGCCTAGTTATCTTCTATTTTTTTGTTGCCTTGGTGTCACATCTAAAAACACATTGCCAAATCCAATGTTATGAAATTTTATTCTAAGTTTTCTTCTAAGGAATTTATAGCTTTAGCTCTTATGTTTAAGTATTTTGTCCATTTTGAGTTAAACTTCACATATGGTATTAGGTAGGGTCCAACTTCACTCATTTGCATGTGGACATCTAGTTCTTTCAACACCATTTGTTGAAGAGACTGTCCTTTATCCACTGAGTGACCTTGGCACCCTTGTGAAAAATCATTTGAAACAAAGATTTCTGAGCTGTGTATTCTATTCCATTGTTTCATCTCTATCTTTTTTTTCTATGTCTATCTTTATGCCATAATCACACTGATTATTGTAGCTCTGTAGTAAGTTTTGAAATCAGGAAGTGTGTGATATCTAATTTTGTTTAAGATTGTTTTGACCATCAGGAATCCCTTGAGATTCCACATGATTTTAGGATAAAATTTTCTACTTCTGCAAAAAATTATCATTATTGTTTTGATAATCTACTGAATCTGTAGATTACTTTGGGTAGTAATGACATCTTGACAATATTAAGTCTTCCAATCCACGAACATGGGATACTTTCCATGTATATATTTGGTTGATGTTTTGGGGATAGTGTTTCTTTTCTCATTTCCTTTATGGTTGCGATGGGAATTACCTATAACATTCTAAAGCTGTGACATCTAGCTTATATTGATACCAACTTTAGTTATATAAAAAAACTTCTTTACAGCTACAACCCCCATCTGCTCTCCCCTGCCAGCATGATTGCCCCTAACTGCTTGCTCCCCTGCTGGGGCTGCAAGGGCCAAGGCAAGCCACTGCAGATGCAAGGGCTGAACTCTCTCTCTCTCTCTCTCTTTTTTTTTTACAGAGAGGAAGAGAGAGGGATAGAGAGTTAGAAACATCGACGAGAGAGAATCATTTATCAGCTGCCTCTTGCACACCCCCCACTGGGGATGTGTCTGCACACAACCAAGGTACATGCCCTTGACCGGAATTGAACCCGAGTCACCTCAGTCAGCAGGCCAACGCTCTATCCTGAGCCGAACTGGTTTTGGCAAGGGCTGAACTCTTGCACAAATTTTGTGCATCAGGCCTCTAGTTAATTATAATGGGGAAAACTACAGTGGAAAAATCTGAGGCCACCATTTAACTAAATCATCAAACAAAACATCAGCAATAATGTAACAAACTGCAATCACGTGCCTCTGGATGTGATACACTGACCTCAGCGCTGGCCCTTGCTTCTTAGCACTGGCCCCGTCCCCTGCCCACATGAGGGGGAGGGTGATCTGGGGCCAGGCCAGCTGGGGGGAGGGGTTGTGGGAGGTTGAGGCACTGCAGTCGCACCCCTTCCAGCCTCTGCGGAGGCTCTGGGACTGTGGCACCGCTGCCTCTCCCAGTGCCACTTCTGTGGAAGGAGGGGCCACTGCCTCTCCTATGCCACCGGCTCTTGGCCCTCGCAGCCACTGAGGCTTTGTCCAGAAGACATCCAGTCTAATGAGCATATTACCCTTTTATTAGTATAAACTAGAGGCTTAGTGCACAGAATTTGTGCATGGGAGGAGGGAGAGTCCCTCAGCTCAGTCTGCACCCTCTTGAAATCCAGGACCCCTTGGGGGACATTACTCTCACAATCTGGGACAGCAGGCTCCTGACCACTTGCCTGCCTCTGCACCAACCCGCTTGCCTCTACTGTTTTCTGCCATCTGAGCCAGCCCTTATAAGGAATTCCTGGAATCTTATTTCAACTAATAGGACTGAGGCTTTCTCCACCCAATTGGAGTTGTGCAGCTCTGACAACCAGATTGGTTCTATTCTGACCAATCAGGACAGTGCCTTTTGAACCAGTCAAAATTTGAGGATTTGTAGTCCTCATTTACATGAAAACAGACCAATCAGGACAAAGGGTAGTGACTTCTGTCCATATAAACCAGCTACCCTCTGGCTCTGAGAGTACACTTTCCTTTTTCACTGAACAATGCATTTCCCTGGCTGAGCTAAACAAAGATGTCTTATTAGAGCCCAGAGTAGACCAGTGAGGAGCATAGCAGAGCAGTCTACCTAGAGAGAGGCCTGGCCTCTAGGCTGCCTGAGAACTGTGCTGTTTTCACAGCCAAGCTGTGTATCACAATGAGCTGTTTTGCATTGAATAAAGCTTCCTCCTTGAACACACACCAAATTGGGGATTTCTAATGGGGCTGAATTGGTGTCAATGACCATCAGTTGACAACCATAAGGAGAGAACAACAAATTATATACAGCATAGGAGTTCTTATAAAACCAAAAGAAACATGAACACCCACTGAAAAATAAAAAATGTATTTCAATGCAATTATAAAAAATATTTTAGATCCTTTTGCATGCACTAGATTTTCGGTTCCTAATACAATCTGACACAAAAAAGGGACTATATCAAACTTAAAACTTATTTGCATTTAAGGACACTATCAAAAGAATGAAGAAGTGATACATGGAATGGGAGAAAATATTTGCAAATCATATATCTGATAAAAGATTAATATCCAGAATATATAAAGAACTCCTACAACTCAACAATAAACAATCTGATTAAAAAATGGGCAAAATACTTTAACAAAAATTTCTCCAAAGATAATATAGAAATAGTCAACAAGCATATGAAAAGATGCTCAATATCACTGATCATTAAAGATGCAAATCAACAGCACAGTGTGATATCACCTCATACCACTGGCATAGCTACTACCCTGTTTCCCCGAAAATAAGACAGTGTCTTATATTAATTTTTGCTCCCAAAGATGCGCTAGGTCTTATTTTCAGGGGATGTATTATGTTTCCATGAAGTAGGTCTTATTTTCGGAAGATATCTTATTTTTGGGGAAACACGGTATTACAAGAACGTAAATTAACAAGCGTCAGCAATGATGTGGCTAATTAGAATCTTTGTGCACTGCTGAATATGAAATGGTACAGCAACTATGGAGACCTATATGCAGCTTCCTTAACAAATTAAAAATAGAGTAACCATATGATCCAGCAATTTCACTTCTGAGTATATGCCTAAAAGAACTGAAAACAAGTCTAAAAAACAAGATTTCCACACCCATGTACACAGCACCATTATTCACAATAGTCAAGAGGTGGGACTACCCAAAGTCCACTGACAAATGGATAAGAAAAATGTAAATCCATACAATGGAGTATTATTCAGCCTTAAAAATAAAGGAGAGTCTGTCACACAGTACAACATGGATGCACCTTGAGAACATTATATTAAGTAAAATAAGATAGTCACAAAAGATAAATACTGTATGATTATACTAATATGAAATATCTAAAGCAGTCAATTTCATAAAGAGAGACACTGAATGGTGGTTGCTAGGGCCTGAGGGGAGGAGGAACTAGGAGTTGTTCACTGGGTATAATTTTAGTTTTGCAACACGAAAACATTCTGGCAATCTGTTGCACAACGTGAGTATATTTAACATTACTCAACTGTACACTTTAAAATGGTGAAGGTGGTGCCCTAGTTGGTTTGGCTCAGTGGATAGAGTGTTGGCCTGTGGTCTGGAGAACCCCAGTTCGATTCTGGTCAAGGGCACATGCCTGGGTTGTGGGCTCGATTCTCGGTAGGAGGGAAGCAGGAGGCAGCGATCAATTAATCTCTCTCGTCATTGAGGTTTCTATCTCTTCCTCTCCCTTCTCTGAAACCAATAAAATAAAATAAATGGTTAAGGTGGTAAAAAAAAAAAAAGGTGGGCCGAAACCGGTTTGGCTCAGTGGTAGAGCGTTGGCCTGCGGACTGAAAGGTCCCAGGTTTGATTCCAGTCAAGGGCATGTACCTTGGTTGCGGGCACATTCCCCGGTAGGGGGTGTGCAAGAGGTAGCTGGTCGATGTTTCTCTCTCATCGACATTTCTAGCTATCTCTCTCCCTTCCTCTCTATAAAATATCAATAAAATATATTTTAAAAAGGTGGACTTTATGATATATGAATTATATCTAAAAAAAAAGTTATTTGAGAAATTTTAAGAGTTACAAACTGTAAAATAAAAATGCAATAATCTATTGAAAAATGTTAACAGTGGTTAGATTGCAGGTGAATAGATATTTCTCCATATTTTCAGACTTCTAGTGAGAATGTACTGATATGTAAAATACAAGATATATACTTGATATACAAAAAAGCAAGGCACGTTTTCTATTTAGGGGTAAAAACAAGGATGATACCTGGGCTGGAGTGTTTGCAGTCACAGGAGACGGTGACTCACTAACTCTTGGCTCACTTGGGGATGCAGCCGAGCCCTGCGACTCCTGGCTGGCGGGCTGGTCTGGAGACAAAGCATCACTACTGTCTTCGTCAAATGAGAAATCACCCTGAGTTTGGGGATAGCCTTCCTTCCCAACACCTAAAGAAAGAAATGATTTGTAAATACCAAACTTAAATCAATCAATCAATCTATCTATCTATCTATCTATCTATCTATCTATCTATAGATCTATCTATCTATCTCACCACTACCTACCTTAAGTACTTGGGGCGGGGGGAATCAAACCTAAATCAAATCAAGCCTTTGAATCCAACTACCAGTTATAGGAAGTACAGGAGATAGAAGTTTTTAATGACACCTGGGGATGCAAACGCATCCAGTAAAATCAGAATGCGGAGATGCTACAGATAAAACCACCACATTCGTCAACAAACAAATAGTAAGAAATGAAAGTAGGAGGAAGACCCATGTACAAGATTAAGAGGTATATCAGCCAAAGGCAACATGAGGACCTTATCTGGATCCTGATTTGGAATCCAACTATTACAAAGCATTAATAGGCAATGAGGAAAATGGGGCTGATGACTTGGTATCGTGCTAAGTCCCACTCCATGGAGTGGTCCAGCTATACTGATACCTTGCTTTTGGGAGCCCGTTTCCTTGGGATTAAAAAGAATCATAGTTGATTGTATCTCTTTGAATTATGGACTACAAATTGCTTAAGATTGAAATTCATACTAATGCAAAACAGAAAGTCCCATGAGTAATGGAAACTATCATAGTTTTTCAAGTAGAATATTAACTTTAAAAAATTGCTTGTAGAGCCCTAGCTGGTTTGGCTCAGTGAATAGAGAATTAACTTAGGGGCTAAACAGTGCCAGGTTCGATTCCTGTCAAGGGCATGTGCCTAGGTTTCAGGCTCGATCCCTGGCCCTGATCTGGTTCGGATAGGAGGCAACCAATCGATGTGTCTCTCTAACATTGATGTTTCTCTCTGTCTCTCCCCATCCCTTCCACTCTCTTTAAAAATAAATGGAAAAATATCCTCAGGTGATGATTAACCAAAACAAATGTGCTTTGCTGAATAAGTGGCATTATTCTGGAATTTATTTTTCATGCTAAATCTTATACCAGAAAAAAGTAGAAACATTAGTAACAAAGTATGATAAAAGTGAGATAAGAGACAAAATACTACCATTCATAATGAATACATATATACTCATCTGCTATTTACCTTGCTGAACTAACACAGAACAAGCTATTTTTCTTTATCTTTCTTAGAAGTAAATAGAACAAAAATAATAAGAACTTTGTAAAAATTTTAAACAAAACAACAAATTAAACAGTATAGTACAATAAGTCTAACTTAGACAATGTGATAAGGAATTCAGAACTTAAAGACTTAAACCTAGGATGTAAGGAGAATCTCTCTGTTAACTGATAAGAGATGCTATTCTTAACAATATTTAATATACAGTCAGCCCTCTGTATCTGTGGGTTCTGCATCCTCAGATTCAAACAACTTCAGATAAAAAATATTCCCCAAAAATGTTATGTTGTTGCTGACATGTACTACACAGGCCTAAGATGACTGCCTCTGTACTGAACATGTACAGACTTTTTCTTGCCATTACTCCCAAGCAATATAGTTTAACAACTATTTACATAGCATTAACATGGTATTAGGTGAATGATCTGAAGTATATGGGAGGATGGCAAGTAGGTTAAATGCGGATATCATGGCATTTATATTCAGGACTCGAGCATCCAGGGATTTTGGTATCCATGGGGGGTCCTGGAACCAAACTACCTTGGATGCCGAGGGACAATTGTAATAATAATAATCATGGAATCAATGCAAGCGTTAATTTCTAACCCACCAGAAAACAATACTTAGGATTGGTGCTGGCCTTTAAAAGTAAATTTGTTTTCTTTATAACTGCCAAGCTTTTTTTCTCCCAGAATAAACTTTTAGACTCTTGCCTATAATTGCTTCCTTAACACTGGAGTCTACAGGCAGGATGTTTTTCTCTACCAGCTCCATAGGACCAGGTCTCTGAGCAATCTTTTCATTCAGATCATCAGCTAGGCGGGCTCTTTTCAACTTCATCTGAGTGGCCTGCAGGGATGGCTCTGCGAATGTTTCTAAAAGAAGAAACACAGTTTAAACCATTACTTGAATTACTGTCTCTAGTCCAAATGCTATTTCAAGCCAACTAATTTAAGTTAAATTGGTTTAAACATATTGATGTGTTCTCAAAATATTTATGGAAAAAGAAAATGACTTTTTAAGACCATTCCAGTAAATATTTTATATTTTTCGTCCTGGATAGCTTTATACTGCCTATACAATATGGATGCCCATTGACTCAAATTAACATGAACTTAAGCAAAAAATGGGGCACTGATATTGTTCAAGAGGGGCATATTCACATTTATTAGGTGTCAGGATACAGAGGGTGAACAAGACAGATGTGGTCCATGGCTCAACAAGTTCACTGTTTTAGACTTGGCTTCATTGGAAAGTCAGTTCCCAGAGGAGAGACACTATCTTAGAAGTGTCTCTGAATTTTAGGATATAGACCTCTGCAGGAGTCAGTGAGAAGAGCTTCAAGTCACATTCTTGTATTGATCCCCATGTGTCTCAGAGTCAATCATCATAATTAAGAATTTGGCTTTATTTCTGCATACATAAATAATCCAGTGTCTGTTAGAACATTCAATTATTGTACATAGTAATTACTGGTCATATAGAAGCATCAACTCATCTACTTACAAATAAATGAAGTTGTGAAATTACTATAAACATCATAACTTATTCATTTGCATAATTCTGTCAATTACTTTTATCATAACTCTCACTAACATTTTATTACATTGTTCTAAATAATGTTTATAATTGTTTATACATAATGATGAGGTGTTAACCCAAAATGTTGAGTTGAAAGTTGCTTGCCTCTTAAATTATACAGAAGGTCTTTTAATGAAATTCTCCAAAAGTATTCTCAGGATTAACTGATGTTCTTCATTTTGTAGGTAAAATGTCCTTGTTGAAGCCAAAGCTCACTGCAAACCTGAGGCTGATAAACTACTCTGCGGAGCATCTGAGTATAGCTGACCGTTGAACACCTCGAGTTGAGGAGAGAAGGGGTTTGGTTGTTGATTCCCTCCACAGTCAAAAGTCTACATATAACTTAACTACTAATAGCCTACTGTTGACCAGAAGCCTTACTGATAACTTAAATTGCCAATTAACACATATTTTATATATTATATGTATTATTCACAGTATTCTTAGAATAAAGTAAGCTAGAGTAAAATGATACTAAGAAAATCTTAAGGAAGACAAAATGCATTTATAGCATTTACTGAAAAAAATAATGTATAAGTGGACCTGTACAGCTCAAACCCATGTTGATTATGAGTCACTGTACTTATCTTTCCACCAGTCGATTTATATGCTTATCAAAACCATGATTGTCCACAAAATAGTTCATATCTGTCAGGATTGCTAATGTCAATACATAATATAATTAGATGTTATGAGGAAAGACAAAGTTCAAAAACAGAATGATTATTAATACTTTCAACAATAAAGACTTAAAAAAATATAAGAATAAAAAAATAAAATGAAACATATACAAATGCTCTTAGAAACCTGTACAAACCCTTCAGAACAATTTGAGAAAGGAAAATCATTAAAAAACTACTGTCAAATTAGGGCAGTTACTAACTATAAAAGATTTGGGGGGAAATTGTAAAATCTAAACTTGTAAAATGTTAAAAACTCACATTGCTTTTCAAGTGTCAAGTGTTTCTTTCACCATAAATGGAAATTATAGACAATGTACAATCGTTGTGCTTTATACAAGAAAGATGAAGTGAACTCCATTCATTAAAGCCTTCCCCAAAGTGAAGGTCCTAGCCTTCTGTCAGAATTTTGGCAAAGAAATGCATTTTCGTAAGTGAAAATAACATGTAGTCATCTCATTTTTATGATTTTGCGTATAACTAACTGTGGCCCCAATCTTGTTAAGTAAAACATTCCTAACCATAGAGAATGATAGATTGCGAGAATTAGATCATGCACTCTTAGATTGATATTTAAATGCTTTTGCTAAGGTTCTAGGTAGAGCAGTCTTCTGCCTTCCTCTTCTCTCCCGTCAACACAATCTTCGTGATATCAGGAATATGTTTGGAAAGAATATATTCCAAAAATAAATACTCAGAGGCTGGTATTTCGGTATGTCTCTGTCCCTAGTTTTATTACCACCTCATTTCCATTAGGCTGAGGCTGGATTTTAGCTGCTGAACTTTAGAAAATAATTTAGACTTTTGCCTGCCAAATATCCAAGCCAATAAAATTGGGATAATGTTAAAATAAGTTGGGAGTGGTTTTAAGGCATTTTAAAAAGTATAGATGACACATTTTTTCTTCTTCAAAAATCCCAACTTGAGAACAGATGTCCTAAAAACATCACTTAAGGTTCATTCATGTACATGATTAGGTTTTTAAATGTTGGGTAGCCTTCTTTATAAAAAGCAAATATGATTTCTTTTGATAGTTTTGGCCTTGGTTTTAATTATATTAATAAAGCCTGTTACAGTTAGGGGTAAGTTGAAACAGGCAGTACTGTTCCTCCAAATATGCCTCTTATATAGGTCATGATGTCTGCAGGCAGAGAAAGAGCCATTTATCTAGTCACTTACCAGTAAATTACTTCTTTGGAGGTTCAGTTATCCCTGATAGCTGGTCGCTGCTCCTGCCCTACCACTGGAGTATTTTAGTTTAGTGGACTTCTGAGAACACAACCTTAAGAGGTTATCAGCCAGGGGCTTTCACTTCCTGCCCCTGATATGAAGACAGTCACATAATCATAGATTCTTTGGACTAGAAAAGACCCTACTTTGTACAGGGCCACCTCAGAAGGCACATGGACATCCTTTAAATTGTCAGCTGGGCCCGAAGCATTGGCAGAGTCCATGTCCCCAAGAGGGCTGGGGGTGTTATTCAGTTTCTGACTTACCTTTGTTCAGGTAAGTCATGGGCAGGACTAGATATGTAAATCCAGTAATGCTAAGGCCTAGTTACAAATGCAAATAAGCTCCTTTGACCCTATAAAATAAACCTGCTGTGTGGCTCAGCGGCTCCCTGCCTCTCCATCAGAGAGGAAGAATGGCGCCCATCTGGCTCCCAGCTTGATGAATCTATTTCTGCCTCTTGGTGTCTTCCTTTCTTTAATTTCTTAATCCCCAGCTCCTCCACTCAGGAACCTGTTTCCTTTTCTGTGATGGAGATAGATGCGGAAAACAGAAAAACAGTCCCCCACGCTACTTGAGGTTGTAGAAGCTAACTTTAAAGTTGGAGCTTCTTTACAATATCATTAATGTGGTGTCAGCCTGTACTCATTTTTATAGCAGCCTCTTTATTCTCTATAGAGCACTTTTCTGAATCTGTAATTCATATATTTTGTCTGTTTATCTGTCGGTGCCATTAGAATGTAAACTTCATGAAGACAGGTTCACTTGTTGGCTGGCCTCTGGTGTCTGGCTCACTGGCCAATGACTAAACACCTCTGATCACAGCCACCATGTGGCTTCCTGAAAAGTCTGTATTTGAACACACCTGATTTTTAGGGTATTATTCCTTATTTTGAGCTACAACCTAATACTTTACTATTAACGTCAACCTAATTCTAATGTCAACCTAATTCTAATACTAAAATCTGTCATCAGGCCAGAGAGAACAGATCTAATCTTTCCTCTACATGATAATTGTGTCTGAATATCTGAGGAATTTTCATTCTTTCTGTATCTTTTCAAGTTTTAATATACTGAAGACTATCACAGGGTCAAGCTCCTTGTCTTGCTCAATAAATTAGTCAGAGAAGCAAAACAAAGTAAGAAAATGTAACTTGAGAAATTTATGGTAGTGATACCAGCTTTCAAGAATGCTCCGTCTTCAGCCACTGTGGAAAACTGCCACTGTTTTCTAGTGTGGAGTTTCCTAAAAAAATTACAAATGGAAATGCCCTTTCACCCAGTGAACCCACTTCTGGGAATGTATCAGAAGAACCCCAAAACACTAATAAGAAAGAATATATGTGCCCTGATGTTCATAGCAGTGTTTACAATAGCCAAGATCTGGAAAGAGCCAAAGTATCAATCGGTAGATGAGTGGAAAAATGCCCGTGTGGCTCAGGTGGAGAGTGTTATCTTGTATACCAAAACAAGGTGGGTTCAACCTCTGATGGGGTGTGTGTGGGATAGACATTTCTCACGTCAATGTCTATCTGTCTGTCTCTCTCTCTCTATCAGCTGTAAAAAAGGAGCTCTTTCTTTTCGTGATAGTATGGATGGACCTGGAGATTAAACTAAGCGAAATAAGCCAGTCAGAGAACGACAAATGCCACATGCTCTCACTTATATGTGTAGCCCATGGACAGCAATGGTGAAGGCAAGGGGGTAGTCTGGGGGACATGTGTAATAGTGCCAACAATAATAATAATAAAAAAGAATGATATGTCTTCAGAGAGAAAAATATTATGGCCTTAGCCATTTGTCTCACAAAAGATGGAATAGAATTATCCCTACCAGCTTTATAAGTGATGAGGCCAGATGGATAAAATTTGATGGGCTGAGTAGAGGGTGTTTAAGATAATGGTCAAATCAAGCTGGATTTTGTGAGCAAGTAGCAACAAAACAATAATGTTAGGTGTGGACATTGTACCAGGCAGACATAACAGGGTCCAAGTAGCTGAAAACCTATGTTTAGACTTGTGGCTATTGTACCCTTTATGACTTAATGAGGGGGCACATGTCTCTCACTGAAGAAGAAATCCTTTGGACTGAAAATGTTTTTCCAGAACAGTGTGATAGACACCTATGGTACCAGCTGGTTGGGGAAGAGTCAATCAATCAGTAGGTTATTTGGAGAATCAAACCTTTCCCATGTATCTAACATAACTTTGAGTGTTCATGTTGATATCCAGTTTGGAGGATGTCAGCCTGTTATTAAATGGGAATAAAGAGAAATGGTGGCATTCTCACATAAAATAAGCAGAGATAAAACTTTTACCTTCTAAAATGTGCATCCTGACAAGTTCAGAACGATCTGGTCGGCTTCGAATCTTGTGCTTCAAAAAGTTTTCAGTCTACAAAAAGAGAAAAATCTTGTCATAAATTGATTATGACTTATTGTGGTTTTACATATTTTTCTCTCAAGGTACTCCATTTAAATTAATTGATACCCGTTTGGTCATGATTTTCAGAGAAAGAGAAAAGTAGAAATTAATGCTTTGAGAAACTATTATCCAATATATGATTTAAATTGCAGCCTTCAAAATTGTACAAGGACATAGTATATGCTGGTATAAAGTAATCAAGTTATGGACCATTATTTTAAAACTTGGGTAAGGCAATGGCTCATAATTTTGAAATTGATTTTTGAACAGACATAAAATTTTGAACATTTAAATATCTAAAAAATTACAAACTTCGGGTCAAGTAAAAAAATCCGCCTAGATAACAATTTACTAAAATTTCTCATATATACCGGAACCGGTTTGGCTCAGTGGTAGAGCATCAGCCTGCAGAGTGAGGGGTCCTGGGTTCGATTCTGGTCAAGGGCATGTATCTTAGTTGCGGGCGCATCCCCGGTGGGGGGTTGTGCAAGAAGCAGCTGATCGATGTATCTCTCTCATTGATGTTTCTAACTCTCTATCCCTCTCTCTTCCTCTCTGTGAAAAATCAATAAAATATATTTTAAAAAAATTTCTCATATATTTCTATGATGAGTTCATATCCTTGATCAGATTTTCTTATTCAGAATTGTACTCAACTCTAAACAATAGGGTTTTATATTTTGTAAGACTCTAAGAGATCATTATTGCATCCTGAGAAAATTCTAAAGGAATTTTTGGAAAATACTTTTTATAAAACATGATAGAAATTTTCCCTAAAACAAAAAGAAAAATGTGCATATTAGTACTTTTAAAGGAAAGTAATAAATATCAATTCGGTGTGCAACTATGATGGAGTCAGCTCAGAATAAAACAAGAGTGGCTTGTGGCCATATTCTTTCATTCGGTCAGATTCTCCTACCCTTGGTCAGATGTACAGGTAACACAGTAGGGTCTGTGTCCATCTGTTGGGGTAACAAATGGCAGAATTACTTCATTATTATTCTGAAAACTGGTTATGCTCTGAAAGCAAGTAAGCAAAGAAGTATTTTTATATGAGTTTTCTTATATATATAAAATTAGTCATTAGTTTTTAAAAACAAAATTTGAATGTCATGTATTTTCTACCAACTTCCAAGATAAAATTAGCCCAGGATATATTACTCTATATGGCATATATTCTGCAAATTCACTACAGTTCCTCTTTTGACATATTTAGGAGTAAGATTGCTACTTGTACACTGGTACTTTGAAATAAGAGAGAAGCAGAGAAGTAAAACATTTTAAAGTGAGATTTCTTACTCTGGCTCGTTCCAAGCTTTTTATCTGCTCATGGAATGCTGCTGGGCTCTTCAAGGCTGGGAGAGGAAAAGAAATTGGTTCCATAGTATAAATAGAGGAGTTAATACTTCAGTCAAAAGTTACAGTATTTCTTGATGTTTCTTCTTAAACCTTATTAGTTCACATCTATAGTTCCATTTATTTACTAGTTCCTTTAGGAGATCTGCAAAATATGGAACCTTAAGTGTTTCACAATTAAAACTATATATTTCAGCCCTAGCAGTTTGGCTCAGTGGACAGAGCATCAGTCTGTGGACTGAAAGGTCCCAAGTTTGATTCTGGTCAAATGTGCCCGGGTTGCTGGCTCAAACCCCAGTAGGGGATGTGCAGGAGGCAGCTGATCAATGATTCTTTCTTATCACTGATGTTTCTCTTTCTCTCTCTCTCTCTCTCTCTCCTTTCCTCTCTGAAATCAATAAAACACACACACACACACACACAGAAAAACATCCCACACTATATACTTTATAGGAGCATTTGAGATCTTGTTCCCTGGCATATATCAGTTTAACTCAAATAAACTCATAAAAAATAAAAAAAAAACACCAAAAAAACCCAACCTATGTATTTCATAAATAAAACAAACTTTTAAAATGAAGTTGTATACAAAAAGACAATGCAAATATCAGGTTAGACTAGTTTCAACCAATTGCTGGGACAAATTACTATCATCATGGGAACTCTGATGATTCCTTGACAGGACTGACTTTATTGGCCATATAAGCTACTGGAAAAAGCCCAAATGTCTTTAGGACATTTAACCTTGAGTGATATAACCTTGAACATGAGACACACTGTACTTCATGTTGTACAGATCTATTATTTACTGAGAACCCACAACAGGCTTAGCCCCATGTTCTGTGGTCAATCACAATTATATTACTGTTGATCATCACAACAACCTTGCAAGGTAGGCATTAGCCCCAGTATAGATGAAAGACTCCAAGAAGTAAAATGGATTCTTGAAGTTATATAGCTAGACGGTGGTGAAAGTAAATCTAGAATTTTGAATTTGAAAGGTTCATGCTCTTTCTACCACACCACAATGCAAACCACTCTAAAGATATAGTGATTCTTTAATTTGTTAAGTGCTAGTACATTAAATATTCCAGAATCCCAAAGTGAGGGTAAGCAGTGCTTATTTACTAAGTCCTTGTCTACTGCAGTTTTTCTATCAATTATCTTTGCAAAATCTTTTGCATGTCCACCACTGTCTGATAACACCCTGCACTTATGACTACAGGCAGTCAGATGATGTGGGTGAAGATACAGGACTAGCTAGGCTCACTTAGGCTGTCATCTCCAAGAGTTGGCCCATCAACTCTTGCAACATTACTATTGTCAGCTCTGGTACTTGAAGCACTGCAGACTCCCAGCAGCCAGCCCCAACAGGTTTGGCTAGGGACCAACTTCTAAAAGCGGAAACCAGCTTCTAAAAAGTGGACTGGCTTAGCAGTGGTGTCTTAAACATCATAATTTGTACCTATTTGATTGATCCTGTTCATGGTCAGGAATGTAGTGGTGAAGAAATCTGGCAGATTATTAAACCAGCTTTGACTCTGTCACAATGCTAGTTAAAAATATTTAGACAAGGAATAGTCCAAAAAAAAAAAAAAAAGAAAAAAGGTTTCAATGAGAAAAATTTACTGCAGAGCAAAACTGTTCCTTATAAACCAAAAAAGGGAAAATTAATGATTCAGAAGACTGGGAAGCATACTAGTAAATGTATTTTGTAATTTCCTTTTTTTTTTTAAAGCCAAATAAGTTATATTTTTGAGAAATCAACTTTTAGAAAAAATCCATATAAATAATCCCATTGGGCCAAAACCGGTTTGGCTCAGTGGATAGAGAGTCGGCCTGCAGACTGAAAGGTCCCAGGTTCGATTCCGGTCAAGGGCATGTACCTTGGTTGCAGGCACATCTCTAATGGGGGTGTGCAAGAGGCAGCTAGTCGATGTTTCTCTCTCATCGATGTTTCTGACTTTCTATCCCTCTCTCTTCCTCTCTGTAAAAAATCAATAAAATATATTTAAAAAAAATAATCCTAATGGCCTACATAAAACCACCACTCTTCCCCTCTAAAATATGGCATCATCCTCTATTTGGTGATTAAAGCTAAAGGAGACAACCTGGACAAATATTCTAAAATCAACCAACTCTAAAAAAATGAAGGACTGAAGCTTAGAGATAGCTAGTTGGAAAATATCTGTACTCAGGCAAGAAAGATTTTATTTATTATAAATAGAATATTTATTAGTCCTGTAACTAAAACACACTTAATATTTCAGCCCGTACTCTAGCATAAAAGATAATTTAAATTAAATAATTTAAAATAGAATAAGGTTTTGAGTTAATTTTATATGCTACATTTGCAAATCTAAGTAACATTGGATCCATTATGTAGGATTACTTCAGTTATTTAAAACTAAAACAGCAGTTGCAGTTTGAAGAACCGATGTTAGCCTAATTACAGAGTTTTAAAGGTGTTCTTCTGTATAATATAAAATTTGAGTCCAATTTTTAAACAGCATCAAGTTTTCAAAATGTGTTTTAAATAATTCAATTAGGTCAGCAATTCTGAAGCCTGGTTTTTCTTATAAACTCATCTGGTAATTATATTGATTACACAGATACAGGTTCTTCTTGGACATGCCCATTGTTACGTTACATTAGAGATGATAGACACTTGAATCTTACGTGGCATGATGCCCTGGTCCACCAGCTGTTCCCGCGTCCGCCTCTGTTGCAGCCTCAGCTGAAGCACTGTGAAAAGGAAATAATTACCATTGGAGTTCAAAGGCAACTGCAGGTGGCAACTTTATTAAACATCTAATTCATAATGGAATACAAATACTACCTGGCACCATCCAACCTGTAAAAGGAGAATCAGTTCATGATTTCTGCCTGCTTGGTAAACTCTGATGTTCTCTCAGAATACTTTGTGTTAAGTTAGTTAATAATGTTAATTTGCTGAATAAAGCGAATTATTTGTTGTTTAAATACAATCACATAGTACTTGGCAAATAAATAAAAATATGAGATTTCTTAACATTCCTTAGTTTCTTTTAAAAACTAGTTATGGCAAAAATGTATTTTAAGAAAATATTGAATTATTTGGAGGGATTTACTCCATGTGCAACAAATTTTAAATAGATTTAATGAAGGTCAACTGCATAATAAAAATTAGACCCATGAGATATTACTAACAACCTGAAGGAAAATTTCTAAATTAAGAATTTAAAGTTTACTAATCTTTGAACAATACAAGACACCATAGCTCATTCTACAACTTCTAAAGAAGTCACAAATTGATAGACACATTATAATTTTAATAAAAAGAAACAAATCATTAGAACTTGTAAAAAAACAACACCAAGGTATATCATAAAATGTGTATATTCCATTTGCCAATTTAATGAAAATATTTCTTTTTGTTCTCAATTTCTTAAGTGAATTCCTTTCATAGCATCTCTATAATTTTAGCTGGAAAATTAGCTAATTTCAAAAGAGGAATATATGAAGAAACTTAAAATTTTTTCCCTTGGTTTACCTTAAATTAATTTTAAGTTTCCACTTTTACTCTTGTTTCAAAACCTTGATGAAAACCAAGGTTAGGATTTTAAGTATCTGTTTAAGAGTTGTCAATATGCAAATAAATAAAAAATAAATAAATAAATTCCCGTGTGTATTTCTTTTTTCCTTTTTTGTGTTAATCCTCACTCAAGGATATATTTCCATTGACTTTTAGAGAGAGTGAAAGGGAGAGGGAGAGACAGAGAAACATCGATGTGAGAGACACACATCAATTGGTTGCCTCCTGTATGCACCTTGATCAGGGCCGGGGAACCTGCAACCAAGGTACATGTCTTTGACTGGAATCAAACCCAGGACACTTCACTCCATGGGCTCTATCCACTGAGCCAAACTGGCTCGGGCCCCATGTGTATTTCTTAAATGTATGGAAGGACAATAAGAGAGAATTTTCTAGTAGGGGGTGATGGCGGGAACAGGAGCTAGCTTAGACCAATTTCTTACCTAGGCTCAAATGCAATGCATGTGATGGCTCCTACTTGCAACAAACCTGAGGCCTGAAGACAAAGGGCCTGTGGCCCTCAAGCTCTTGCTTTTTGCTTGTCCATTTGCTGACTATAGAGCAAAGCACAATCTTAGGTATATTTCAAAAAGAGGGTAGGCTATAAAATAGCTTTTAACCATTCTTAAATTCATTGCTAGATATGAATGTCTTCTTTTATTAAGTTCTGGGAAAAAAAATGTTTTGCTTCATTTGGGGACCATTGAATCACAAAGATTCATGACATCCCATTTAGAATTGAAGCAATTGACATAAGATTCTATTACACAAGCAAAAGCAAAATTTAGTAGTAAAAAAAAATGTATGCACATGTTTCTCATATTAAAATGCTTTGTGATATTTTAGATCAATTATGCTCTAACACAAAGATCTTTTTCTTGATAACTTACAGTTTATTGAGGATAGTGTGTTCCCACTGTACTTTACTAGGAACAAAAATAACCAAAGAGTCGACCTGTGAATCTGATAGCACCCAAATGGCTGCATACTCTAACATTCTTCTGTGAATACTAAAGTTAATGCTTGTCTGAAATTAATGGTCATATTCAAGAGCTAGAACCCATATTCCAAGAAAAGAAATACTGAGAGGAGAAAAAGGTCAGAACAATGTCCAGTTCAAAGGCTGACACTTCTGGAACATGGTGGTCCACGTCTGTTGGAGATCCATCTCTAGCAGTATCTTTTTTTTCTCTTTAAGGGAGATCTCAAAGAAAGGAGTAAAATATGAAGGGTAATGAAAACATCAATCCCCTTCTTTGGTTTAACACAAACAAACAAACAAACAAACAAAGCACTGAACTTGAGAAATGTATCAAACACAGTATGTATTTTTGGGCTATGGTGTTTTGAAATGATGGATACATTTGCAACCACTTGATGTGCAAACCAACACTGAAGGCAACAGCTTGTTAGTCTTGAAGCACCTCCTGATTGTATGTTGGTTAAATGCCTTCATACACCTTGACAATAACCCTGTCAACTACATCATCTTTGATTAGAAATCATACTTTCATGTTGATGTGTTAAGGAAGGTATCTGCTACCACAAGGGTAACACACAAAATTAATTCATGTCACCAAGCATCAATTGTTCAAATAAAAGAAAACCCAAATGCAAATCAATTGTGTTTCCTATCCAGTTTGATGGCAAATCAGACAATCTAACTTATGCCTTACCACTAGAAGAGATTAATCTTCCCAATCAATGCTCTCATCATGCCTATATAATCTTCCCAAGAAGTAATATCATACTACAAAGTAGTATGGCAGGCACCTTCCAAGGCATGTTCATTTATTAAGACACTAGTGGCCTGGTGCATGAAATTCATGTTCCCTCAGCTCAGCATGCACCTTCTTCAATCGGGGATCCCTGGGGGATGTTCAACTGCTGGTTTAGGCCCAATCTCATAGGGATCCCATAGGGATCCCTAAACCAGAAGTCAGACATCCCTCTCACAATATGGGACCGCTGGCTCCTAACTGTTCACCTGCATGATTACCCCTAATTCTTCTGCCTGCCTGATCATCCCTAACTGCCCTCCCCTGCTGGCCAACTGACCCTAACTGCCTCTGCCTGCTTGATGCCCCTAACTGCCCTCCCCCGCTGGCTTGATTTCACCCCCAATTGCCCTTCCCTGCCAGCTCGATTGCCTCTAACTGCCTCTGCCTCAGTCTTACCACTGTGGCTTTGTCCAAAAGGAAGTCAGACCCTGGAAGATGGCAGGACGACTCAATCTAATAAGCATAGTATAGATTATATAGATTATATAGGATAGGATTGCTTAAATGTGGCGGGGGGAGCATTTTTCAGCAGGAGGAGATGCTCTTGGCAGACAAAAATACATAATCCATATATCTGGACTGATAGTCAGCCATATGCACTATACTGCCAAACTGGTCATTAAAATATTGAACCACTTTCTTACACCTTACACCAAATAGCTGTTGCCCTTAAAACCCCTCCTCAGCCCCCACCTTAGGTTCTGCCTTTGCAGTTCACCCAGATTAGGTTCTGATTGGCTGGTTTCTATGCCAGTCAGTGTCTCTGAGTCTATCTCCACGCCTGATGAGAGCGGTGGAGCTGATTAGCAGCCATCCTGTGGCTGCTGGCGAGGCCTGGAGAGAAAGAGAGGCAAGGGCTGATCAACAGCTGCCACCCTGCTCCTCTCTCTGGGCCTGATCTGCAGCCCCCCTGGCAGTCAGTGCTGGGTCACCGTGCCTGCACTGACTGCAGGACTGACTTCAGTTGTTTGGTCATCTATTAGGTTGTTTTGGATGTTATGACCCTGGCTCTTTATAGAGAGTTTAGGAAGGACATGAATGGAAGGAGAGTCATATCACCAGTCATGCTGTTAGGATCTGCTTGATTTAGTTTTAATCTATCACAATAAGTGGGCATTATTGGACACATTCTACTAAATATGAGGCACAATACACCATTAAGAGATGGGGTACATTGCCACTTTGGATCAATGTTAAAACAATTATGATATTCATTGATATTAAATATACAAAGTCACTAATAACCTGATAGAGGCTCTTCTGAGAACAACTAATGGTTATAAAGAGTAACCATCAAATAGGGACAGGCTCATAATTATGGAAAATATCAAACTTCTATTTAGTACTTCCCACTCATCACATTCACAAAAATTCAATATATATAAAATGACAAATTATATCTGCATCTTACAGAACACTGAAGGCCGGGAAGAACAAGGCTTGAATGATGTGTACAGCTTATTATCCCACAACACGGGAGAACTAGAATTGGGCAGAATTGGGCTTTCCAGTACTGTGAAGGAAGAAGACCCTCTCTTAATGATCAGAAGTATTTGTGGTTGTGGGATGAATATTTTTAATCAAGTTTCTCTGGGAATTATGTGAATTAAGCCTAGAGATCTTCTTCCTCTCGTAGTAGCCTCCACTTTCATGTCTGCACAGCAGGAGAGAAGGCTCAGATCACTGCATGCTACTGCACATGTTGCACAGTTAAGTTTCTTAAGAACAATGAATGAACTGGCTGATCTCTGGAAAATCTGACACTGCCTGTGTTGACAAGATTGCATTTCTAAAAATTCAAGACTAGACACTGGTCCAGCACTGCTTTTCTATGGTGGCAAGTGGGTGGTGACAGTAGTACAGCTGCCTAAGAAGACAGTTTCCTGAGCAATGGCCTTGGGTCTGAAAACTGAACCCACGAGCATTCTCTTTGTGTGCCTAGTTGAGTTGAGGAACTGCGCTATTAGACTGACATAGCTTCCATTCTAATTAGTTAATTGACAGAAATCCAGTATCCTCCATGGCCATCTTGCCAATAATTACAAGTCTATAGAATTCTCAGGGAGAAGAAAAAGTTCAAAACACTGAGTGAGCAGTTACATCTTTTCAGAAAACAAAGGACATAGTGATAGGGTTGAAATAGAATTCATGTTATTTATAATTGATCACATTTGAACATTTTCAAAGACTATCTTTATCTTTGAAAAATGTTTAAACAAAAATAATCAAACTTATGGTCCTAAGAATTTCTTAAGTTTAAAATACTTGGGTTTAAACCTGATTTAATTTTCTTCAAAGAGAGGAGGCAGCAATAAAGTATGTATATCTCACTATAAAGCTAGATGTATTCTCAGTGCAAAATCAGGTCCTATAAGTTCAGAATTATCTAATAGTTCTGTATTTCCTGATGATAAAAATAACAAAAGTCATGAAAAGGGCCCTCATCAATAGGAGAGGAGGCTCTAGAGCCAGTTGCTGACCATCATATAGGTATCATCTTTGAAATTATAGATGAGCGAGAATATAAATACGTACTACTTTATATCCATTGCATTTAGAGATAAAAATTTTAATTAATTGTTGGATTTTTTCCCAAGGTGATGTGTCTTGTTATCTCTTAAGGCTAACATTCATGGTATCCTATTACATTTCAACAAAGAAAAATGCATATAATTTTGAAAATTCTACTTAGTGTTTTCCTTGTTAGAACGAATAAAAACAATATTGTGTCAAGAGAAGTGTTTTGAACTTGCACTTTTTTTTTATACCGGAAAAGTAAAGTTTAATTTTAAAGACCATTTACAAAAATGAAAGGTAGTTTATCTAATGGTAAAGATAAAATGTCATTCTTATTCAGCACCATAAATAGTTCAGATATTTAAAATTACCTTCTTTTAGTTCCTTTCTCCTGCTTCTTAAATTGTTTAAAGTGCTTTCAGAACAAAATCTTAGGATTAGTCTCTAGTATGAAAAACCTTAAAATACCATGCTGTCTTTCATGTAATACTTACACCCACTTCAAAGTTTCCAGCTGCTTTGTGAACCCAGATGATATTTCTATTCTTTTTTGTTTCTATAAGTAGAATGTTTGGAATGTTTCCTTATTATGATGTAATTAAAGTGCTTTTTCACTCTAAAGAAAAAAAAAAAAACCCTATTATGCAACATTTTAATAACATATAGCGATTCAGCCTGAATTGAATAAGCCAAAACAAAGCATAGTTTTGGCCTAGGTTTGCAAGGGGACATCTGAAGACTGTATTATAAAAACAAGGCAGAAATAATACTTCCTAGGAAGCAGAATGGCAGGCAGCCATGGTCTTGGCAATTCTTTATAAATAGCTAGTTATGGGGTATGAAGGAGGGTGGTTGAAGAGGGGAGGGCAGATGAGCAGCTGTCTGCAAGCTAGAGAGGATCCCATGTATGTTATTTAATTATAAGATGCTGGACAAAAAAACTGCAGAATCATGAGGGGTGAAAAAAACCAAAAAAACCTGAGCAGTCAAGGAACGGTTGGATAAACCAGAGGTAAAAGCAAAGATGGAAAACTAAAGAACACTCTTGGAATTAACTATATATTGACTCTGAATCAGTATCTGGCAAAAACCAGAATCTGATTTCAGTTGTTTTTAAAAAAATATTTTCAAACAGATATATAAATGAAGTTGTTGGTTGGCAAACATTTATTATGTATTGTTTAAGCACCCAAGTAGACCATTTACTGAGATAAAGAGCACAAATTGGCCATTAGGGAGTCCAGTCTTGGACATGTCTGAATTGGAAGTAGAAATGTGCAAGTGACAACTGGCTGTAGGGTCCAGATTTCAGAAGGTAGGTCTTGCTAGATTAAAATTTAGAAGTTGTGACTTATATAGTATGTGCCAAGGTAGAGAATAGGAAAAGAAAAGGCAAAAGAAGCCCAGGACTATGCTCTGAGGAAAGTTAATTTATAGATCAGCTAGGGCCGTGATTGGCAAACTGGCTCGCGAGCCTCATATGGCTCTGGCCCCTTAAGTGTGGCTCTTCCACAAAATACCACGGCCTGGATGAGTCTATTTTGAAGAAGTGCCGTTAGAAGAAGTTTAAGTTTAAAAAATTTGTCTCAAAAGAAATTTCAATCGTTGTACTGTTGATATTTGGCTCTGTTGACTAATGAGCTTGCCGACCACTGGGCTAGGGGAGGAAAATCCAATAAAGAAGACAGAGGAAGCTGCCTGGGAGGAGGAGGAGGAGGAGCCTGAAGGGTGTGTATAAAGTGTTTCTAGAAGGGATTCATGACCAACAGGGTTAAGTATTGCTGTTTTAGTTCATGAAGGAGCTACTTTAGGAGTGATGAATGGAAGTCATACTGGAGGAGGTTAAGGAATAGAGAAGGACCAAAAGTGTGAATGACGTTAATGGAAACAATACTTTCAAGACGTTGCCCATGAAGGGTAGGAAAGAGGGTGAAAAGCTTGAGAAAGCATGGAACTACAGGTTGGAACACACTTGAACAAGTCTATGACTAATAAAGAGCAAGAGAGAGGAAAGGGAAGAAAAGAGAAAGAAGAGAAAGGATGGAAATGAATATAGATGAAAATGAACAAGAGACTAAGAGGCAGCAGGTCCCTTGAAGGGTAGGAGGTGCAGAGCATACAAAGACACCCTCTGCTAAGAGACACTTCTGTCATTATAGGAGGGTAGCAAGGACTGGATATAGCTGTAGATAGGTTTATAGATTTGGTCTGGGAGGTCCAAATGATGGCTTTTATTTTCTCAGAGAAGGAAGAAGAAAGGTCATCTGTTGAAAGTGAGATGAAGGAAAAGTTAGTTTGAGGCCAGTAAAGGAGGTCTGAAATATCACTGCAGACAGTGAAGAGCAAGTTGAAAAGAAACATGGTTATTTATTACAGAAAAGCTCCAACTAATAATGACAACAGCTTGGGGGAGAGAAGTCAGTCAGGAAGCTGGCAAGTCACTCACTGGCTCTGAACTATATCATTTTTATAAGAGAAGACCACGAGATATGAAATTAGAACTTTGGCAGTTCTTTTTAAAGCTTATTATATAAAACTAGAGACCTGATGCACGAAATTCGTAGGCCTTCCTTCCTCGGGCTGCCTGCACTGGCTTCCTTCTGGCACTTGGGACCCAGGCTGGCTTCCCTCCGCCTGTCTGCCGGCATCAGGGACCTGGGCTGGCTTCCCTCTGGCTGCCCACAGGCACCTGGGACCCGAGCTTCACTCTGGCCTCCGGCACACACCTGGGCTGGCTTCCCTCAGGCTGCCCACAGGTACCTGGGACCCGGGTCTCACTCTGGCCACTGGCAGGCACCCGGGACACGGGCTTCTCTCTGGCCCTGGCTTCATCCAGAAGGAAGTCCAGTCTAATTAGCATACTACCCTTTTATTATTATAGTCTAGAGCCCCAATACACAAATTCATGCACTGTTGGGGTTCCTTGGCGTGGCCTGCCGCTCCAGTTCATTCTGGCCCTGCTGCGCCTGCCATGGGCTCATGCCCAGTCAGTCCTGATCAGGAGAGGCTCAGGCCACTGCAGCGGAGATTCCTTCTCACCATCCATGAGCCCTGCGTCTTGCACCTGTCCTGGGGGGGGTGGGGTGGGGATGGCTGGGACACGATTGCGATCAGCCCTCTGGGCGGATGGTGGGATGCCCTTCCCGGCCCAGGATCCGGATCTGTCCCGCTGACCTTTGCACCACTTGTGGGGAGCCACCTGCTAGACACTTTTATATCATTTCTTCCTTGCCAAGTGTCTAGGGAAGGGAAGCAGCTGTGGTGCCCAAGGCCGACAATTCTGTTGGGATCGTGCCAGCAGCACAGGTCTGTCGGTGTCTGGCCCCATTATCCAGAGATTGGACCTGCAGGACTACTGAGGGAGTGAGTGGCTGTTACAGGAGTGGTGGGTGGCTGGAATGGGCAGTCAAGCTGTGTGGCACTCCCGCTGTGGGAGCGCCACTAACCACTAGGGGGCGGGGGGCAGCTCCTGCATTGTCTGCCTGCCTCCTGGTGGTCAGTGCAAGTCATAGCGACCAGTCGTTTGGTCCTTTAGGCATATATATATATATATATATATATATATATATATATATATATATATATATTTTAGAGGCCGAGTGCACAAAATTTGTGCATAGGGGGAGATCCCTCAGCTTGACTTGCACCCTCTTCAATCTGAGAGCCCTTGCAATCAGGACCTTGCAAACAGGGAAGAAAAAGGCATAACCACTCTGCCTGCCTGCCTAATCCTCCTAACTGCCCTCCCCTACCAGCCTGGTGACCCCTAACTGCCTTCCCCTGCCAGCCTGGTCAACCCTATTAACTTAAAAAAAAAATCTTATCCCCTTCACACATAATTGTATTTGACTTCCTTACTGGCTTCTCCCTCCCACACAATTTTTCTCTCTCCTTTATGTAACACTTTTTCCTACTGACTCATCATTTATAAACTTTTCTTTCCTCCTTATTTCCTACTTCTGTTCCATCATCCTTCTTCCCATCTTTCTCCTGCCCTCCCTCTCTCCCCACATTCCTTCTTTCCTTTATCTTTACTCCTCCCCTCCCTCCCCTTTTCCTTCCCACCTTAATTTTTTTCTTCACTTCCTCCCTTGGACCTGCTTTGCTCCCGCCCCTTTTCTTCCTTCTTCCCATTCTCCTTTTAAACTATACTGACTCCCCTTAAAAACTTTTCTTCCCTCCCTCTTTCTCTCTCATCCTACCTTTCCCATATATCCTTCTCTACTTACTTCCAGTTTTAATATCTATCTACCTGCCTAATTATTCACTATCATTTATCTTTTTTCTTTTGATTCCTACTTTTAAAATCTGTCCTCAGTACACAACTATACTTGATAGCTCCTACAGTTGACTGATACCTCTTTCCTTCTTTAATGCTACTCTCTACTCACTGACTCCTTTACAAAGTTCTTCCCTTCCTGCCTCCCTCCCTTCTTAAAGCTTCCTTTCAGGGGGGCGGGGGTGTTTCAACCTGCAGCCCAGGGCTCAGCCCCGCCCAGGTGTTCAGTGTCCCCTCTTCCTGGCCTCCTCACCACTGTCCTGCTCCCATTCCTTGCCTGGGACGCCTGTCCCAGTGAGGGTGGCCGAGCCCCACGCAGCTTGGGCGCTGCCGCCATGAAGCCGGAGCGCCTCTCCCCAGAAGGCCTCGCACCATCCACCACTCCATCCCAGACCCATTGGTGCCTCCCCGCCAACGGCCCATGCTAGGGGCCACTGCCCTCCTCCCGCGTCTGGGCGGGGCTCCCCCACTGCCCCTCACCAGGCACACCTGCTCCCACCTCACACTTGGTTTGCCACCCCCTCCTGTATACAGCCCCACATTTCCTTCTCCTTTCCATTCCTGCATCTTTCTCTTGTTCCCTTTCTGTATTTCTGTTTCTCCTCCCGGCCTGTCTGCATGCAGGCCTGCCTTCCTCTGCCTCTCCTTTCTTATCCCCTCCTATCCTATCCTATCCTACCCCCGGCCTTGCAGGAGCCTGAGCAGAGGGTGGGGACGCAGTCTGCTGATCCGGTCGTGATCTGATGTGATACTGTAATGGATAATTTAAATATTTCTCTATTATTAGTATAGATTTTAATTAACAACAGTTGCAACCCAGCAATTCCACTTCTAGGTAAACTGAAAATAATTGAAATCTGGCACTCAAACACATACATGTACACACATGGGAACAGGCCAAAAGGTGGGAAGAGATCAACAGATGCATGGGTAAACAAAATGTGATCTATCCATACAAAGAAATGCTATTTAGCCATAAAAAAAAATACTGGTTCATGCTACAATATAGAAGAACCTGAGAAAAATGCTACATGAAAGAAACCAGCCACAAAGGATCACATATTATAGGATTCCAGTTCCAGATGTGTGAAATATCCAGAACTGGTAAATGCAGAGAGCTCAGATTGTTGGTCCCAGGAACTGGGGAGAAAAGAGCATGGGCGTAAATGTTTAATGGTCACAGGGTTTTCTTTTAGGGTGATGAAAATGTTTTGAAACTAGAGAGAGGTGTGGTTGCATAACACTGTGAATACATTAGATGTCTCTGCATTATTTTATTTTAAAATGGCTTATTTTATGTTATGTGAATTTTACTTTAATTTACAAAAGATAAATTGCTAAAGACTTTAAGAAACTAATTACACAGTAACTAGACTTTCTTATTTCTCACCCTCATTCCCTCCCTCTCACCACCATAATTCCATTAATCACAAATGGTGTCTTTATCTTTTAATAATTTGATAACTACAATAACAACTATATTATATATCCCTGGTCATACTGAATTCTAGTTTTTTTTTTTTTTCTGGCCTCTATTTCCCCTTCCAGCCCTCATACTATATTGTAACACTTTCTACAAAGCTCACCACATACCGCGTTTCCCTGAAAAGAAGACATCCTCCGAAAATAAGACCTACTTACAGGTTTCCTTCTGAGTGAAATATAAGGCATCCCCCCCGAAAATAAGGCCCCCAGGCTCTGTCTCATAATGAAAATTAATTTACCATAAACTGGTCGCTATGGCTGCCCCAACTGCGTCTAGCAACCAGTGACGTTACACGGAGTCCTGACATCACTGTTGTGTGAATGGACAGAAGTCAGCGTGGAAACTTTGGGAAACCTAAACTGCAAGAAGTTGTGACTTGGGTGAAGAATTCATGGGAGAAAATCACTGACAGGTGCATTGCAAATGCACTGTGAGCAGGCTACCTTGACAAGAAGTGCTATTGCTAAACATGAGAGATTTAGTCCACTGATTCTGAAAGAAATGGAGTCACAAGAAATTCACCAGGAAATTCAGGAAATGGATTGTTATGATAATGTTCCAGAAGATGATGACATGATTGTCACTGAATAAATGAGTAAATTCTTGATACTGTAGGATTCACAGTTTGTCTGGTTTGTGTTGACAACTACCGTACTGTATACAGGTAATAAATTTCCTTTATTTTCATTTAATAATAAATGTGTACCATATTCTTCTTCATGGAAAAATAAGACTTCCCCTGAAAATAAGACCTAGCGCATCTCTGGGAGCAAAAATTAATATAAGACACTGTCTTATTTTCGGGGAAACAGGGTAGACGTTTTAATAAACATGTTTTACTCAATTTTGCATGGTATACTTAGTATATAATTAAGTTACTATTTTGTAAGGATAGAAAATACTACCGTATTTGCCGGCGTATAAGACGATTTTTTGGCCCTGAAAAATACGTATTTGCCGGTGTATAAGACGACTGGGCGTATAAGACGACCCCCTAACATTTCCACTAAAAATACAGAGTTTGTTATATACTCGCCGTATAAGACTACCCCCCACTTGGAGGCATATTTTTCAGGGCCAAAGGGTCATCTTATATGCCGGCAAATACGGTAAGTAAAATTTAAGAATAAATCACCAAGAGGATTGTCTATGGGCAAGTGATTATCATAGGGCAGAACCAATGCTGTTTTGCTTTGTGATATGAATTTGTGGCTCGGGGTATTTTTGAATTGATGTTGGTAGTAGAACAAAAGAAAAAATTTAATGACATTGTTCTGAAGGCTAAAAAGGGCAGGTGAAGGGAAAAGGAATAAAGGGCACCACAAAACACTGGTAGATACTAATTTCTTTTCATTTCCACTTACAATTAATGTGAAATTCATGCTGCATTGAGAAAAATACTAAGTACTCTCAGAGATGATAAAAAGCAGCCAAAGATTACAGACTGATTGTATTTTCAGGGGTCTAATTTGTCAATTAAAAAAAATAAGGTTTTTTAAGTAATTTTAGAAAATGGAAAGCAAGAGGTCAGAAATAAAATGGTGGTTTGTCCTGAGGGGGAAAAGGCAGGTGGTACAAACTGCAGAATTCTAAACCACTGACCAAACCTTGCTGATAAGGAGGTCACAGTCTAGAATGTAGCTTTTACCATCTATAAGGAATTAAAGAACAAAAATGAAGTAAAAAGTAAAATGCTGACAGTCTAGGCTAACACACTGTAGGTTTCCTGCATTAATCTGCAGCATGAGGTCAGGAAGACAATGTTTTCAGCACTGTGCCTTGGAAATTTATAGGCACTTTGATAACTCCAGTTAGCTGCTGCTTCTGTTACCATGGAAACAGACTGCTAAAAATGGGGCATGCTTCCTTAAACTGATCATACCTTCACACAAATTCCCTTCTCCTTTTTGTCAGACGATAGAATGAATTTAAGTATGACAATGTGATGTCAAGCCATGGGCCTGGTACAGAATGGCAGGGATAACATTAGCCTGTGGCAACATATAGGAAGGTATTATATATGTACATGTACACACTTAAAAAAAAATCTCATTTGGTTAAAAACTAGTGAGAATAAAGTATACACTGGGATAAATTGAAGTATAATGACACAAACACTTCAAAAGCAAAATCATCCATTTAATTGCCTGATCACCAGCAATGTACAGAGATCAAAACAATACTTGATTTATTTTATCTGACATTATTTAATCTGTAGTAACATGCTGGTTCTGTACCTGAACTTCTAGATTTCTTATCCTTAATGGTTCTAAAAGGATATAATGTTTATTTTTCTTATTTGGGACAATCAGAAATTCTACATTCTACCACTATATTAGAATTTCACTGTGCGGCTCTAGGTAGAGGTAAGTTATAGGTTATTCCTCTGAAATTATTGCCATGATAAGTTTCGGCTGTGAGTTCCCTGAATTCCTTCCTAATTCCTCTGAAATGGGAAAATGTATGTTGTATAAGAGATTCTGAAATGTCTTGATGTAAATTCCTAATGGAGGCTCCTTGAACAAAAGGACAATTAACAATAAAACAGGGAAATAACAGAATGTTCTTTACCTCCCAATTTTCCCCATTATAGAAAGTACATGCTATTCTCTTGAGATCACTTCATCTTGGCCCAGTATCCTGGTCCTTCTTCCCCTTTTGTGGATTCAGGAGTGGGACTCACACACATGCATGTTTACATATAGCCATTCATATATATACCTACATAGATACACACACACACACACACACACACACACACCACCAAAACATAAAGAGAACACAAAACTGTCATAACTTGTGTGCTATCCTAATATCATAGCAACCATGCATGATGACACAGGTAGAAGGGTGAGTTGCAGTTCAGGCTAATTAGGGTGGGGTTGGGGTTGGGATGGGCAGGGAGAAGCATTCTGGGAGAGAATAACAGAGGGAGAGAGGAGTACCACATGCTTCTGAGACAGAGGCAGGCCTCAGTAATGGGGTGAGTGTGGGAGGAATCAGCTGAAGATCTATCTTTACTTGGTAAAGATTTCTATAAATACTCTCTCCTTTTATTCAATACTAGAGGCCCGGTACATGGATTTGTGCATGGGGTTTGGTGGAGGGCCCTCAGCCCTTCCTGCACCCTCTCCAATCTGGGACCCTTCAGGGAATGTCTGACTGCCAGTTTATTTGGCCTAAACTGGCAGTCAGACATCCCTCTCACAATCTGGGACCGCTGGCTCTTAACCCCTTCACCTGCCTCCCTGTTTGATCACCCCTAACAGCCTCTGCCCGATCACCACCACTATGGCTTTGTCTAGAAGGAGGATCAGATGACCGGAAGATGTCTGGTTGACCCAGTCCAATTAGCATAATACCCTTTTATTAGTTTAGCTCTACATGAGAGGATGAATATTAACAAAACTTATCATGGTAATAATTTCATGATATATTTAAGTCAAATCACTTTTCTGCATGCCTTAAACTTATTATATGCTGTCAATCATATTTCTAAAACTAAAATAAAAGAGACTATTTGAGGAAGGATTGTACCCATGGTTGAACAGTGTTGTGAATAAATATTTTTTTGAGGTAGAACTGACAGATTTAGTAATAGGATTTGGTGAGGAGGAGGAGGTCACTCTCATTTAGTTTCCTGGTATGAACCAATGGGTAGCAGAGGTGCCATTAGTTGAGATAGGAAATCCTGGAGGAATATGTTTCATGGAAGTAGTAAGGGGCCTGCCCACTGGTGACATCAGGGGTATAGATGACTACAGTTCTCAAACACAAGACACAGGCTGGCCCTCAGAGTGGGTAATCACCACTCATTTGGACCAAATCAGACATGGTTCTCTTCTGTATCTCCTTTATGTGTGTGCATATTTTAAGTCATATATTATCATTTAGTTTCTTGATTTTTATACTGTGAGATCCCTGAATGTTGTGGCTAAAAGAGGTTTACAACTTCTGGCATGATGCTGTGTAGAAGCACAAATTTCTGCCAAATGAAATTATTTCTAATAAAAACCTAAGTTATATAATTTCATCTTAAAAGTAGCACGTGCTGTTGTTTTTTTTTTTTTTAAATGTTGAATCACATTCTGGGGAGAGGAAATATAGATATATAAAAGGCCAACTACCGAATGGTAGAATGACCAGAACAACTTGTCGACCAGTTGCTGTGGTGTGTAATGACCACCAGGGGGCAGACACTCAATGCAGGAGCTGCCCTCTGGTGGTCAGTGCACTCCCACTGTGGGAGTGCACTCAACTGACCAGGATGAATGGCATCTCGCAGCAAGAGCAGCTGCTCTGAGGGTGGGTCCATGGCCACTCAGTTGACTGAGATGAGCCGCACTCCCACAGCAGACCAATCCCTGCAGGCCACAACCTCCACCAGTGTGCGAATCTGTACACTGGGCCTCTAGTTTATTATAAAGACCATACCTTACTTTTCAAATTTACTTTAAAAAAACACATTAAGATACCTCACTTGCACACTTTCAATTATGTAGAAAACTGGCAGAAAATAAAGAAAGAAGAAATTCCCAGAGAAATCAAAATAGATGTTTCAAAATTCATGTGTAATGTGCCTTATTTCAATTGCCTATTTGATTGTTTCTCTGCTGTGGCTCAATACATAGCAGCTGAATCAACAACAGAATCAGGATTCCACTATTACATTTTACCAATCTGTTGCTTAATTTAAAGAAGATTAGAAGCAGCAAATCAGAAAAGGGAACAGCTAGATGTAGCAGATGACAAAAATCAAACATTAAGTGATAGTTCTAGGAATCTAGTAATGATTTAGGTATCATTGTATGCATGGGCAAATATTTTGTAATCAACAATGCTTTAAGTCAACAATATATTATATTTTGGGCTGCCATGAACTTATAATTGAGTTATAAATTATATCTGAAGGTAATAGTTCAAATTATATTCTGCTTAAGAGGAAGGGCTGTATATAATACTCTTTAAATAATTGCTGCATAATAATAATGTGTTGATGAGATGCATGACACTGGGGATTGAGATATTAAATGATCCAAACAATGATTCTATCTCCAAGAGGTACTATGGTCTAATAATGAAGATAGCACAGATATATATCATAGTGGCAAAAGGTGAAATGCCTTAAATAAAGAGATGCAGATCAAGTTAACAGGAATATTCAGGAGAGAAGAAATTATTTTTTAACTGACAGGATCAAGTAACTTTCTTTAGGAAAAGGCATGAGGATTAGGTTTAAAGACACTTTGGACTTGCAAACTAGGGTGAGGAGAATGTTGTGAGCAAAGGCAGCCCAATAGTACTTTCTGTAGTGATGGAAATGTTTTATAGTCTACACTGTTCAACTAACCACATATGGCTACTGAGTAGTTGAAATGTGGCTCATGTAATTAAGGAGCTAAATTTTTGAAAATTATATTTCATTTTAATTATTTTAAATTTAAATAACCACATGTGGCTAAAGGACAGCATAGGTAGAGTATGTCTGAGATAATTTCCATCACTTAAAAAAGTTTTGGTGCTTCAATAAAGGTACTTATTTAATCTATTTCCTCAGATTGGATCACTCATAATATGTCAAAGGTGCATTTTTCCACAAATAGATCTACTATAGCCATGTCCCAGTATACCACATTAATGTACTACACTGTCTACTACACAATGTACCACAAATGTTCACAGATATTATCTCACCTGTTATTAACTAGCCTGTGCCAGATTAGGAATGAAGTCCTCCAAATCTGTAACTCCTTCCCCACAACTGAGCCACACAATGAAAGAGGCCCAGTTCCCCAAGTTACTTCTTGGAGGACAGTTGACTACACTGTCCAATCCACGTTGGACTATGTTTTGAGCAAGAAATCACTTTGTTTAAAAAACAATGAATGCAAGTTACTCCAGTCCAGGTAATTAATATACAACCCAATTTTCTTTTGATGGTATTTTATTTTTACCATCAGAGAGCTCTGTATATTAAATGTTAATTCTTCTATTTGCTATCATTTTGTCTTGATAAATATGGGATATAACTAGCTGGTAGTATTGGTATTATAATTAATATATTAATGAGTTATACTAAACCATTTATGTGAATTAAATCATCTCGATTTATTTGATTTCCCTCAAAAGTCATAATTACTGATTCTCAACTTGTCAGGTCAATGATTTATAATATCCTCCTTTAGTCACAGAATCAGAAATTAAATTTAAATCTCATCTATGGTGAACATTATTTTAAAATGTCCTAACCCTTCTGTGGATAAGGCAAAAATTAAGAATACTTAATGCTGCTCTGACAAAAGTTAAGAAATTCTAAATTTTCCTAGGGAAAATTTCCTATTTTGAATTTGATTAGAATTCATGCCATTTATTGCTATGGTGGCCTAAAGCAAAAAACAGTTAAATTCTCCAAGTACACACATGGGTTGACATAGTTATAAAAAAGTTTATACAAGCATTAGCAAAAGTGTGAGGTGAAATGCTTTATTATCCAAACAATTCTCTGGCATGTGATGACAACTACTCATTGGCAGTCCACACAAACATTTTCAATAGGCATTACTAAATTTTCTGTTAAGGTGTCACACAAACTCTTGAAACATAGGATTGCTGCTGACAAAGTCTGTCTCCTCCCTCCCCCACCAAATAATTATTTCAGCTAACTAGTACTCTCAGCAATAATAAGAATTCCAAAATATCCCAATATAAACAAGAACTAGACCAACAACTTGAGAAGCAGAGTGGACCTCTAATCCCCTACAGTAGACATATGCCAGAAACACCAGTGAGACCAAGCTGTGTCTCTGATCAGAACTAAATGGACCCAAATTTATCCTTTCTTCATTACTTAGAAACTTATGATCCAGATATTAAGAATAATCCCAAAGGTTATTCTTTCATAAAAACAAAACCAAAACCAACTTTGCAAAAAATGAATGGAAAATCAAACACTCGATATAAAATATAATAAATATTTCGTGTGTTCCCTTAACAGATGAAGCATAAACCATTTGACATTACTGACAGTCACTTATATATTTGTCTCTTTTGACAAAACAGTCTAGGATCTAAATAGACTAGGGCATTTTGGTGTTCAAACAACTGTAGCAAACTTGTGTGGATTAATACAACTGACTCCATGCTTAAAAACAGATAAACTGTGTAGTGGCTTGTTCCTTGTTTTATTCTACCAGTCTGAGAAGCTGACCATTGGTGCTCATCTGTAGGCAGCAACTGTGACACACTAAATTCTACCAGTTCAATCTTGCATGGGAACCAAAGTATTTTCATACTACTCCAGTAACAAATCACCCTCAGCATTTCTCTATGCTTTTTTTGCCCTCAGCGCTACCAGTACCAGAAAATGAGTAGAAATACAGTCTGCTGAAATATAAAGCAAAACCCAGGATAGTGCAACTGTGGTGACACATGTGAATTTTATCATCCAATCTTTCTGTGGAGTGTTTTAAAATATGTAAGTTCTCTCCCCTTACCTTTTTATATCCATGAATTTACATGACAGTAAAATACAGAATACTTCTATATTTGTCAATGTATATAGGATCTCAATTTAATTTTAAATAGAAGGGAAAAATAACAAAAGTTAAAAAAAACAAGAAGAGGGATGATAAGCTGGCATTAAAACAGGCATCTTATAAAAACATTATGAAGTAAATATTGTTTCTCTTCATTGCACAAAATTTGTCCAGGGTCACAGAGTTAGAAAGTGGTATGCCTGGGATTTGACACCAAGTATATATCTCACTTGAGAGTCCAAGCTCTTGCTCTTTTGACATCATCCTATCACACATGTATAAACAGAAAGCATGGTCACGACTGTTAGGGAAACAATCCATACATCATGTAATTATCTCAACTCTACTTTGCTGTTCCTGTTGATAATTCCCCTATAATTTTAATCCTTGCTTCCTATACTCCTTTATCATATTCTGCTGTTGTGACATGCTTTTATTTTTCCTATTCCATTTTCCTCTCCTTTCTCTGGTTTTCAAGTAGCACAAAAATTGTTTTAAATTTAAGGTAGCATTAATAGCTTAACACTTGAACTTGACTTAAATGAGATATATATCATTCTCAAGCTTTTTTTTTTAAAGTGAATGATTAAAAAATATTATGTTTCCCTTACTGAGTCTCCAGAATGTCTCCTAAAAACTCCACCGGTATTGCTTCTATAATGACTTACAGTAAGGCTTGCTGTGTACAAGCAGAGGCAACCCATTGTTTGGTTCTTGGCAACAGCTATTTATACCTCATTGTGTGTCATCTGCTTCGATCTAGATGTTTTTCTACCTATACCCAAAAGTAGTTCAACTCCAGCAAGTCCAACTATTGTTTCTCATTATTATCCTTTAAACCTACAACAAACTATCATGCTCATATTCTAAATGAGCAAAAATGGAAGAATATGGGGGAGAGGTCAATGGGGGGGAGAGATATATCTAATACTTTAAACAATAAAGAATTTAAACTTAAAAAATGGAGGACTATCCTTTTGGAAGAAGCTCAAACTGCTACTTAGACAGATAACTCTACATTTACTCTCTGGGTCTGTATAAGATGAGTAAGAGCGAGTGGAAAGGTGAGGGGGTGGCTCATGGCAGGAGCTGAAAGCAGATAAAATGAAAAAGATGGGGTTTTTCCTTCCAAAGAACATTAGAAAATCAAATTTCAGGTTAAACAAGTATTGAGATAGATGATCTGCACATCTCAAATTTAGGAAAAACTTATTCTCTACAGATGCTAATTTTTTATGTATGGTATGGTAAAGCATGCCATACACTGGTCTTGTCACAGTAGGCCAGGACACAGGTCAGCAATGCCCATTTTCTTAAATTAATCAGCAGGTACCCACCCGTACAGTGGCCACTAACAATAATTGACGATATTCTTAAGCTTCTTCTTTGCTTTGTTACAAAACCACAAAACTGCAATGTGTGTTTAAAAACAAACAATGCAGTATGCATTATAACCAATTAAACCAATGATTCAGAGATATAATTAAGAAAGAGCTAGCTACCTTTCTCGTTTGAAACACTAAAAACCATAAACATGCTAATTAGAAAAAAATTTAAGTTTCCTGCAATTATGTATTTGTAAACATAAAAGAAGCAGTGTTCTGAATAGTACTGAAAAGGAAATGGCCTCTCCTAAGGAAGGGGGGGGGGAAGACAAAAAAATTTAGAGAATATGAGAAAACTTACAAAATGAACCTGGAAGGATTTTAGTGAAACAAGGACTGACTTCATAAGTCCCCTTACTATATTATTGCAAAATCCCTGGAGTTCCATCAGTTAATGAATCTGTAGAGATTACAATAACAGCATTAAGCTTTCGTTTCAAAGTCCTAAGCCTTAGACGGTGTAAGGTACAGCAGGGAACAGAGAGAGACACGGCATGGTGATCAGACAGACATGCTCAGGCTGGCTGAGGGGGAATAGGAATTTGGCAGTTTTGGCCCAGTCCACAGAAACACTGACCTTCCTTGAGACTTTTCTGGTTGCTCCCCTCAAGGCATTCCTTTTCTTTTAATGGCTCGAAATCGCCAGCAGTTAAAATCTCTGGGAACCCCTGTTGCTGCTTCTTGGAGCTATCGATCATGGTGAGAGGCTTCTGGAGGCAGGCAGCATCAAGCAGGAGAAGAGCTCAATTTGCCGATCAGCAGAGACCGGCGCTCAAAATACTCCGGTCCCTGGGTGCCGGGCGCCTCCTCACAATATCCCAATCACCGGCGGGCAATTATGTCTTTACCCAGCTGAAGGCAGCCATCAATCAGCCTTGGGTTCCCAGCATGACCTGCACAGGCACTCATGCTGCTGGAAGCCGTAAACTCTCTCCCACATCGGGAGGCAGAGTTGCGGAGGCACAGTGATGCTGAAATCCCACCCCTTTTCCCAGCCAGCCCCTTTCCTTTGCCATTCCAGCTTCCCCTGCTCTGGGCACTTCAATCTGCAGTTTGATGGTCCGAATCATCTGACAAACACTGAGTCAAGCAGTTAAAAATAAATCCTTTAGTTGTTAAAAGAGAAGACTTTGCTGATACCTAAGACGACAAATTGCTGCCTGTGGTCTCTCTCCGGCTCTCTATAAACACAGACGCAGCCTGTGGAAATACTTTCTATCAGCCAGACAAGCACATTCATTACTCATTAAGTTCTGCAGCTAAACAAACAGCAGCTCAGGGCATCTGAAGGAAGCGGGTCTTATCTCCGCAGAGGCACAGCGCTGAATAAACATGCTACTAGCCTATTTGGATGAAAACACAGGTACTGCACTACCAAAGTTCTTTTGTGCGGTGCTTTTTGCTGCGTCCAGCTCTCCCTGGCAAAGCAGTGCTCTTTGAAATAGGGACAGATACTGTCACGGCAGCTTTCTGCCTCGCCAGTCCAGACCTGAGCAGCACTTTTCCTCTGTGCCGCTAGTCGGCTGAGAGAGTTACATCACCATGATTCTTCTAAGGAAAATCTCTTCCCCTGTATTAACAGCAGAGGCACTGAGAGCTTCTTTTTCTTAACAGATTCAACCAGAGATCAGCCCAAGTAAATTTCACATGAGCAATCAACAACGGGCACTTCTGCAGAACAGACTGCTGTCCGCTAGACACAAGGGAAGCTGCTTGAAGGAAATCTAGGGACGGCAATTCCAGGCAGAGGTGGAGTTAAGGCTGTTTTTATACACCCTAAAATATATTTATAACTATAGCCAAAATAATATTATTTTTTTTAATGACTCAAAATATACTCCTTTACAAAGAGCTCCCATAAAGTCCATTAGAGGTTGTAAGGGTAGCAGACCAAATCCTCTTCCAGGACAAACCTGTTCATCTTTTTATTTTATTTTTTTATTTTATTTTTTAAATATATTTTTATTGATATTTTACAGAGAGGAAGGGAGAGAGATAGAGAGCTAGAAACATTGATGAGAGAGAAACATCGACCAGCTGCCTCTTGCACACCCCCTACCGGGGATGTGCCCGCAACCAATGTACATGCCCTTGACCGGAATCGAACCCAGGACCTTTCAGTCCACAGACCGACACTCTACCACTGAGCCAAACCGGTTTCGGCGACCTGTTCCTCTTTTTATAACCAACATAAAGCAAAGTGCCTGGAATATTAGTTCTTAATAAGTACTTGTTGCATGATTGAGTGAATGAATTAAAGCAGAAGAAAGGGCAACAGGAAAACTACCTTTGTAGTACTCAAGAGTTCTAAATCAAAGACCAAAAGTCACTAATTTTAGATGGACAACTAAATGTTCTCTAAAGGAGGCACATTTTCTCTTTAAAAGAAAACACTCTAACATGATCCTTCCGAGGGAGAAAGAAAGGCTTACATTTTTAGAGCCAGAAAAGTCAATATTCTCTTCACCATTTAAACACAGACGGGAACTAAATGAAGTCTGTCCTTTGTTCCGGGTTCCAAGGCTGGTGTGCACGACACCCATGCTGTTCTAGAAAGATAGTTATCTATCCTGCTCCAGCATCTCTTGAGAATGGGATTACACAGCACATGACATGTTTCTTGTCAAGTGAAATTCCTTCTGAAGCAATTTAAGCCCAGTGCTGGTAGTCTAAACCTCTGCAGGAACAAACAGCCACTGCGAGCTTATCACAATTCTAAAAAATGCCCTCAGATGCTCTGCTCCTATTTCTGCTCCTAAGACCTTTATTCTTCTAAATTAACTGCTTCTGCACCTTTAAAGCAGTAAAAAAATTAAAAAGCAGCACTTTTTTGAAGTATGGAGAAGGAGGAGGAGGAGGAGCTTAAGGGTGGTCTTTTTATTTAGAAGTTTTGCAAAGTTTATCTCATTTGACCCCCGTCAGTCTCTGTGATTATTTGTACATTATAGATATTTAACAGACCAAGACCAAAGTTATAAAGCTGGTACATGGTAGGTCTGAAATTTAACCAAAGTCTAGGTTTTCCAAAGCCCAAGTTTTTTTCCTGTTGCACTGCAATGCCTGCTGTCTTCTAGAATACACTTCAATTCCAGATTTTAGTTTGATCTTGGGACAGGTTTAACAGTAGAAAATATAACTTTGATGGCTTCCTAGTAATTCTTCACCTGGTGAGGGAGAAGGAAGCCAATATAAAAGGTGTTTATGAAAGTGTTTTAACTTTTCCTGAAATAATAAAGCAGCTGCCAGCTGTATTTACTACTTACAATGTGCCACAGTCTAAATGCTTTGAATGTATTATCTCACTTATTCTGTTTACCTGAGAATTCAACATTATTATCCTGATTTACAGATTAGAAAACTGAGGCCTGGAAAAATCTAGATTGTATCTTGTAAGTAGTGGCAGAGTTCCAAACAGAAAGCTTGGCTCCAGGGCCTACATTCTTAATTACCTTGCAAAATAAGCCAGGAACAATAATCCCCAACATTCTCTTTTTCAGGATGTTGCTTTTTAGATCCTGCCCAGCTGATTTTAGGCCACAAGTTTAGAAACCTGAGTACATGCACAGCTACAACAGTCGTTTTCCAATTCTTTACTGGCTTTGTGTTTTGCATGTGAATAGTGTGTATGTTGAATGTGTTTTAAAAACAAACAAACCAAAACTCCTCTTTTAAGAATTCTTTTCAAGTTTATTATTTTTGTATCTGATAAATGTAAAAAATCTCAATAAGAAAACACACTGTCCTGCTGTAGGTTTATATAAAAAGTCTTTTCTTTATAATGTTGGAAAATAATTTCATTAGTGGTGAATATGCCTGACAGAGCATTTATTTTGCTATTTAAAACATACTTTATTGATTTTTTACAGAGAGGAAAGGAGAGGGATAGTTAGAAACATCGATCAGCTGCCTCCTGCACACCCCACATTGGGGATGTGCCCGCAACCAAGATACATGACCTTGGCCTGAATCAAACCTGGACCTTTCAGTCTGCAAGCCGACGCTCTATCCACTGAGCCAAACAGGTTTTGGCTATTTTTCTATTTTTAAACATTTGAAATAATTTCAGGTTCAGAGAACATTTTTTTTTACTAAGCCATTTGTGAGCAGGCTCTGACATGATACCCCTCTACATTTAGTGCTTTGAATAATTCCCACAAACAAGGATATTATGATATATAACCATGACTATCAGGAAATTAACAATGACATGTCATTACCATCTAATTCACAGATTCTATTCAAGTTTCACCAGTTGTCTCAACAACATCCTTTATAGCAAAAGACCCAAACTAGGATTATCTAGAGAACTGAATTATCAAGTCTCTTTTGCTTTTTTCCCTGCCATCTTTCTTCATGTTTCTTTCCTTGAATTTTGAAGATTACAGGCACGTTATTTTGCAAAATTACCCTCAATTTGAGTTTGTCTGATGTGTCTTCATGATTAGATTCGAGTTGTGGCAGAATTATATTTGGCAGGAATAAGACAGAAGTAAAGGTGTATTCTTTGTATCCCATCAGGTGGTACATAAATTCAATTTGTCTCACAACTGATCAGGTTTATTTTGACTAATTGACTAAGGTGGTATCAGCCAGGTTTCTTCATTGTAAAGCTTTTCCTCTTCGTAATTATTTTATGGGGCTAAATTATTTATGATTATGATGATTGCCAAATGGTGATTTTGGAAATTCTATCCTTCCTTCTATAATTATTAGTGGCACATCCTACTATAAGAAAAATAATTTTCTTTATCTGATTTATGGTATTTCTTTATATCAGTACCAGAGGCCTGGTGCATGGATTTGGGCACTGGTGGGATCCCTTGGCCTGGCCTGCAGAGACCAGGCTGAAACTGGCTCTCCAACATCCCCCAAGGGGTCCCGGATCGTGAGAGGGCAGTTCTTAGGTGATGCACCCCTAAAACAGGCTCCCTCCTCTCTGGTTCTGGGTGTGTCACCCAAGAATTGCAGCTGACATATCAATGCAGCTCAGCAGCTCCTGAGTTGAGCGTCTGCCCCTGGTGGTCAGTGCACGTCATAGCTACCAAAGCATTTGCCCACTGGTGGTCATTGCATGTCATAGTTACTGGCTGGATGGTTGCTTAGGCTTTTATATTTAGAGATGTGTCCATGGACTTTTATTTTATTCAATTGGTTATATCATGACCCTATCATTATTTATTTTGATGCTAATTATTCCAGATTTGGCATCAAGCTGGTTTCAGTTTCTCATTGTCATGACCCCACCATTCTTTAAGCACTTTCTTACTTTCAGAACAAGATGTTTCAGGCTCATCTTTTATGTTTCCTGCTCTTTTGAGAAACCAAGCTCCATATTCTAGATGTGCTCACAGTTATTAGGGTGTTACTATTCCCTTCTCAGCCTTCTCTGTAGGTTTAGTTAGGGAATATGTCTGTGAGTTCATGTGCGTGCACTGTGCAAGCACACACATATTTACATTTCTAGAAATTAATAGCTGTAAAATATAGATCTATATTTACATCTACATTATTAATCTATACCAAAATAGAGGAACATGCAAATTGTCCAGAACGCCATAAAAGTAACAGTAACGACCAAATAGCAGGCTGCTTGGGGCAACAAGGCCAGCAGCGGGGTTAGTGAGGGACGATCAAACGACTGAACAGCAGGCTGCATGGGGTGACCAGATCAGCAGGGGGGGAAGTTGGAGGTGACCAGATCAGCAGGAGAGGGCAGTTGGAGGTGACCAGGTCGGCAGGGAGGGCACAGGCCGGCAAGTGAAGGCAGTTGGGGGCAATCGAGACTGCAGGGGAGGGCAGGTAGGGGCAATTGAGCCGGCAGGGGAGGGCAATTGGGGATGATCGGGCCAGCAGAGGAGCAGTTAGGCATCAATCAGGCTGGCAGGGGAGCAGTTAGGGGGCGATCAGGCTGGTAGGCAGAAGTGATTAGGGGCAATCAGACAGGTAGGCAGGCAAACGAGTGGTAGGAGTCCTGGATTGTGAGAGGGATGTCCAACTGCTGGTTTAGGCCCGATCCTGGCAGTCAAACATCCCCCAAATGGTCCCAGATTGTAGAGGGTGCAGGCCGGGCTGAGAGACAACCACCCCCACCTCTGTGCATGAATTTCATGCACCGGGCCTCTAATATATAATAAAAATAATGAGTTCACCCGGATGGCTCCAATTCTAATCCAATGCCACAGGGTCACTCTAATGTTCTCTTTTCTACATTTGAAACCCTCTTCTATAATGAGAATCTTGTTTTCCATGGTTTCTGCCACCCCACTCATGAATATCCTGTTCACCTCACTGGCACTGCTGTAGCAGATTCCTATGCAGACGGCTCCCCATCCCACACAGCCTCTGAAGCCCTGTCACTGCCCTCACTCCCTGCTCTGTCCCACGTAATGCCTTTGGATTGTTAAGAAATGAAGGACAGAGAAGCCCACCGAAGTCACATGGACTGCTTCCAGTAGGTCTACCCTTGTTCCTTACTATTCATGCTACATCAACTTCTGTGTCATTTGTCTCTATTGTCACGAGTGACATTTAACTTCAAATGATAGGTGATTAAAGTCACTTTGGCTATGATAAATTTGCTTCTACATGGTCCATGTGTATGCACACTCAAAAGAGCTCTTTTGTATGAAAGAGAGTACCATAAATCAAGTCCATTTTCTCACTACAGATATTTAATAAGCGTGAGAAAAACTGTATGGCTTGGAGACTAGGAATAATCCAAGAAAGACTTCAGGGAATTAGAACAGAAACAAACTCGGCTCAAGGGACCTACTCTAAAACTTGGCAGAGTTATTATATGCTTACAGAACTGTTGATAAAAAAGATTATCACTGTATGATGCTGGACTTCAATAAAGAAAAACCTTCCAATATCGCCAAATGGGCAAGGTTCACCAATGTGAAAACTTTCAAAAGTAATGAATAAAGTAATTAGTAACAGAATGCAAAGAGACTGCTAAATATTGAGTCTCACTTCTCTGGTGGCATTCCTGACACTGCCATTGAGAGGCAATACCCTTTTTCTTCCATCTTCCACGCTGTGCTACTTTGTAACCAATCATTGAATCAAATGGGGTACACTGTGGCACACAGTGTGAGCCACAATATTATAAAATTTATGTAGACATAGTCAATTAAATTGGATGTATTTAGGGAGAAAAATTTCAATCTAGGTCACACCTAAATTTTTTCTTAAGAATACCATATTTTTAGTAAAATACATATTTGATCCTTAATTTTCTCCTTTTAACATAATAAATACCACTATAAAATATTTAGATTACTAAATTGTAATAATAAATCCCAATAATCTAATAATTATTAAGCCTAATTTAATAATCCTGATAATTAAAAATATTTTTGTAAACAAGGAAGATTAAAGGACACTATATCTTAAATCACACAGCATATCATATTAAGTTCTTCATTTTTAAATTATTTTTTATTAAGGTATTATAAGTGTACATAGCTTACCATTGGTCCCCCCCGCCCCCAACCTCCCATTCATGCCCTCCCTCCCCAGAGTTCTGTGTTCGTTGGTTGTATGCATACCAGTCCTTCGGTTGTTCTCTTATCTCTCCCCAGGTCTCCTTCCCCTCCCCGCTGTCATTTGACAATCTGCTTGTTTTATGGTGACCATCTCAGGACCCCATGAATAGAATCTGCTCCTCATTTGGCAGTCTGCTTGTTTTATGGTGACTATCTCAGGACCACACGAATAGAATCCGCTCCTCCTCTGGTTCACACCGACCCTCCCCCCGGGTCCCACTGCTTCCCCTGGGACACACGGCTCACCCGGGGCACACGGCCCCCTGGGACACATGGCTCACCTGGGGCACACGGCTCACCCGGGGCACACGTAAGTCCTTCATTTTTTATAAAATTTTTCAATACATGGACATCAAACATATAGTACTTCAGACATAAAGAGTAACAAATTAGTTCTTATTAAAGTCACAGTTTCATGAGGAAGGATAAATTTGCTGCCATTTTTAAGAAAATATGATTTTGAAGGAGTATCAATGATTTCAGCAATTAAATATTGCTGCATAAGTAAACACTACTACAGCAAGGCAAACAGCCTGATAATTTGGTGAGCAGTCTTTGCTTATTATCACCTATCATCTTAGAACATACACGGTCCTAGCACAGCTGGCACTGCCATCTTGGGTTTGCTTCATCCTCTTGAAGATGGGAGCTGTGACTCTGGCAAGGTTTTTCAGGACTGGAATTTTATCATCATGTTTTTTGTGTTTGTTTTTTTAAAATATATTTTTATTGATTTCAGAGAAGAAGGGAGAGAAAGAGATAAAAACATCAATGATGAGAGGGAATCATTGACTGGCTGCATCCTGCATGCTGGACTGAGCCTGCAACCCAGGCATGTGCCCTTGACTGGAATTGAATCTGGGACCCTTTGGTACACAGGCAGATGCCTATCCACTGAACCAAACTGGCTAGGACTGTCATCATCATGTTTGCTGATTAACCCCTCTGCTTAGACTGGCAGAGAGAATTTCCTGTGTGGTGGGGCAAATGGCAGATGAGGCGGAGGAACACATGTCTGAGTTCATTCTCAGTCAGGTCATCACATTATGACGCATATCTCAACTGAAGCAATCTGACTACACACACAGAAATGACCAATGCCATTTGTCTGCCCTGCTCAAATCTTTATTATGGATAATCAAGAGATGACAGAATACACTATCAGCTTTAAAAAAGTCATTCAAGTCCTTTCTCTATTTCTAACCTTCATAATTACTTATAAACATACTAGAGGCCTGGCACATGAAATTCATGCCTGGGTACGGTCTCTTAGGCCTGGCCTATAATCAGGGCCACCTCCACAGATGCCGGCAGCCATCCCGTTCCCCGCTGCCACCCACTCCCAGTTCCCGTTCACCATTGGGTGACTGGAGCCTGCGGCTGGGAAGAGGGCTTGAGAGGTTGGCTGTTCCTGCCCATTTGCCTGCCCCGTCCCCAACACTGGTCGCCCTCTGTATGTGAGATGACCAGTGGGGTGGGTGCTGCCCATGTCCACTGCCATCCACCCCTGGTTCCCTGTTACCCATCGGGCGATTGGAGCCTGCAGGCTGGGAGGAGGGACCAAGACGTTGGCTGGCAGGCCCAGATTGGGTACTAGGGGCCTGAGGCTGGGGACAGCTCCTGTGTTGAGTGTTTGCCATCTGGTGGTCAGTGCGCATCATAGAAACCAGTCGTTCTGCTGTTTGGTCGATTTGCATATTATCCTTTTATTATATAGGATAAACATGGGCAACTGGCTAAAACACTGACAACGAAGAGCTTTCCTTAGATTATATATCTTTAGCACAGTCTTCCTCGGATTCCAAGTTATTTACACTAATAAAAGAGAAATATACAAATTGACTGTACCTCGAGACGCCCACCAGCCAACCAGAACTGAATATGCAAATTAACCCAACAAAAACGGCAGGTTAATTTGCATACGCAGGCAGGGAGCCTTTTATGAGGGGAAGGGCGGGGGCAGAGGGAGTTACAAGAGCGGTGCTTTGGCAGGAGCAGAGAAGATTGAAGACTTCGGTTAGAGCACAAACACTGAAGGCTCTGGCCAGAGCGAAGATGGAAGGTGGCAGCTAGAGTGAAGGTCTGGGTCCCGGGTGCCAGAGGAAAACTGGTGCTGGAAGCCAAGGAAGGAAGGCCTAATTGCATGAATCTTCGTGCAATGGGCCTCTAGTGGAATATAAAAGAGAATGAGATGACTATAGCATGAAGTTCAGTCAGCAGAGATGGAATGGAGTAACGAAGAGTTAAAGAGGGTCCAATACCAGCAAAGCCTAGAAGGTGCATCAATAAGTTATGATCAGTGTGAAAATGAGGTTAGTATTTATAACAAAAACTGTCTACATAGTGTTTCAACTATTTTTACATTACTGTCCCTATCTTCTGACCCACCCCCCCTTTTAAAATATATTTTATTGATTTTTTAGAGAGAGAAAGAGAGAGAGATAGAGAGTTGGAAACATCGATGAGAGTGAGTCATCGATCAGCTGCCTCCTGCACACCTTCCACCGGGTATGTGCCCGCAACCAATGTACATGCCCTTGATCGGAATCAAACCTGGGTCCCTTCAGTCTGCAGGCCGACACTCTATCTACTGAGCCAAACTGGTTTTGGCTAACTCCTTTTTATATACCGTATTTGCCGGCGAATAAGACAATTTTTTTGGCCCTGAAAAATACGTATTTGCCGGCGTATAAGACAACTGGGTGTATAAGACGACCCCCTAACATTTCCACTAAAAATACAGAGTTTGTTATATACTCGCCGTATAAGACTACCCCCCACTTGGAGGCATATTTTTCAGGGCCAAAATATCGTCTTATACGCCGGCAAATACGGTAATTGTTTGCTAATCACTTTCCATGGAATTTTAAAACCACAGATTTACCACATGCCTGTTTATGTTTTATGTGTGTGTATGTGTTTGTCTGTGTATGTTTTGCACCTTATACATGAAAAAAATGATTTTCTTGCCTAATCTCCAAGAACCAATTTTCACCCCTTTGAAAATCTACTAGAGGGAAAGCCAATATTTTCTATTTAGTTGAGAACAAATAGGATAATAGAGTGAACTGTATGTAGGAAACCCACAATGAGGAAATAAATGTTTATCATCTGTGATAAAGATTCTAGGATACAAGTGCATTCAGCAAATCTTTTGAGGAACTTCTGCTCTTCAGCAGCTCTGTGTCATTTATTTTCAGATGGATAACACTACAGGTAGATCTATGAAGGTTGGCGGCAGGATGGTCTTATGGAAGGAGCACAACTTCAGAGTTAACATAATTCAGTTGTGAGATCTGTTCTGTGGCTGCCTCACTACAGAAATGTACAACCAACAACAGATGTTTTCTGTGATTATAAAAATTAGTGAAAAATGCATTTAAAATACTCAACACAGGCAAGACAGACACTCCCCAAATGGTAGTGTCTGTTCGGACTCATTTCTTGGATGATTTCCCCTGTCTGTTATCCTCCAGGACTGCATGTTTCCTAGGTTGGGAGGTTTTCTTATAACACACACACTGACCAAAATACCATACACATGTTCTGTATTTTCCAATCACACCCTTTAAGGCTGAAGCAGGGTGCAGGTAAAGTTCATCATTTTTTGTTTTGGCACTTAATACCTTTTTTTCTGATGACTTCCTACTACTTCAAATTTCACTTATTAGATTATACATGCAGAGAACCCTGCTGGTACTGTTTCACTTAACTGGAATAATGAAATAGAAAAACTGCCCCCACATGACTAATCAAAGCCGAGTAATCAGCCATCGAGGGTCTAGGAACTGGGTAGGACAAACATTAGGTCATTTTCAGTCCAGATGTCAAAGTAGGTAAACTCTGTGCTTTCCTTCTCCCACAAGCACGTCAAAATTACAAATAAACTACAGACCAATTGTCATTGTGAACCACCTGAAGGTTAGCTGAACAGAAATCCTATAATTAAGGATATAAAGTAGAAGCCACGGTAAGACTAGTAAAAGAGGAGGTGACGAGAAATGTCCTGGCCCCCCACACGTGGTGTGGCGATTAAGAAGAGGGAAGGATATCTAGTAGACCGTGGAGTGAGGAGCCCCAGAGCAGGGAAGAGGAGTCCACACAAACCTGGCTGTGTAAAGCAGTGAGACAGAGGGCTGCTGGAGTCCCAGGTGTTCCCCCTGAGGGGCCTGCACAAGGACTCACTGGTCTGTGCTGCAGCTAAAAAAGCACCAGGGATATACAGGGAGGAGCTGAATTGACTAGCTCCAGGATGAGGGCTTAAGGGGCAGGAGTCAGAGCAACTCCCTCAGGGAACAAAGGTGCTGGTAGGTCTGTCCCGCTGTTGAGCACCACCCCAACCAGCCAGCAAGTGAAGGTGGGTGCCAAATCAGATCTTTCCATTAACCTGGATAACATGGTCCTACCCTGTGATTCCTTGAGACTGGGCCCCACCCAACTCATGTGCCCAAGCTGCTTCCATTGGCTTTTCAACACAAATGGCCTGCCTCAGCTCGTGCTGCAGATTTTCTTAAAATCTTTCAAAAGTACACAAACCCCAAACAAGCATTAGCTGGCTTTCGTGTGCTCTGTACCACTTGCTAAGAGGCCCCAAATCTGGCACAAGCAGCAACCAGTCTCAACTTGCACTGAAACTCCCATCAGGTGGCTCCAAGCCTGGCATAAGCTGCACCAGTGTTTGCTTAGGATGTAGCTTCAATTAAGCAGCCAAATCCTGGCACAAGTTGTGGCTGGCCTCAGCTCAGAACATGGTATACACCAACGGGTCCCAAGCCAGGCACTAGTGGAGGCCAACCTTGATTTCAGCATATCCTCTCTAAAGCACCTCCAAACAAAGTACAAGTATCAAGCCACTGCAGAACACTTTGTAGCTCCCACCTGGTTTCCTCAACCTAGGTACACATGGCAGTTCATTTTGGCCTTCATTGAAGCCCTCTTAAGAGGCTCCAGAATCAACACACATGGTGTTGATTCTACAGAAGATCACCACCCAACCAGCTCAACATATTACATACCTGAAGGATAGACTTGGCTGTTACCTGATTCCTGCTAAAAAGATTCTCTCTATGTGGGAACTTATCTGCTATTGTCATGGCCAGCCCTCACAGTCAGCCAGCCAACTCTACCCAGCGATGTGCCAACGGCAATCAAAGCTCAACTAAAATAGGAGGGCACATACAATCCACACAAATGACACTGCCAGAACACTTGGCAGAGGTGAACAGAAAGACTGTGCCACTGGGCCGCTTATGACATTTAACATAAGGCAACTCAGCCAAGATTAGGAGATGTAGCAGATCTACCTAACACATAGAAACAAACCCAATAACTAATTTAAAATTGAGACAAAGTAACATGTCCCAAAGGAAAGAACAAAACAATACTTGAGAAAAATAACTAAACAAAATGGAAACAAATATTTTTTTAAAAATACTCAAAGTGATGAAAAGCAAAGACCTAAAGCTAAGAATACTCTACCCAGCAAGGCTCAAAGGAGAGATAGTTTCCCACATAAGAAAAAGGTAAAGGAATTCTTCATCAGTACACAAGTATCATAAGAAATGTTAAAGGGATGTCTTTAAGAAGAAAAGAAAAGATCAAGACACGAATAAGAAAACATAGAAAAGAAATATAGGAAAAAGGTACATACTTAGAAAAAACAGTGAGTCAACTGACTGTAAAATTGTTATAAAGATTAAAAGGTAAAAAGAATATCATGTGCAACTGCTATATATATTATTATATATATAATAAATTAAGGGATACACACAAACATGCACACACACAAAAGTTAAAAATAGTGATCAAAATAAAAATGTGGTAGGGGACAGTAAAACTTATCATGATTTTAGAATGTGTTCGAACTTGAGGACATCAACTTAAAATAGGACTGACAAAAACATATAGTAACAAGAAGCAAATGGTAATCACAATACAAAACTCTATAAAATATACGCAAGAAATAAAGAGAAAGAAATTCAAACAAAACACTAGAAAAAGTCATCAACACAAGAGAGAGCAAAACAATAAGGAACAGAGAACTACAAACACAATCAGAAAGCAATTAATAAAATAGCAATAACTACAAACCTATCAATAATCACTTTAAATGTTAATGGACCAGAGACTTCAATCCAAAGACACAGAGTATAAATGGGTTAAAAAATAAGACTCACTTTAGAATGAAAGACACTAACTGAAAGTAAAGGGATACAAAAAATATTTCATGAAAATGGAAATGCAAAAAATAATTTGAAATAGAAATACTTATGTCAGAGAAAATAAACTTGAAAACAAGGGTTGTAACAAGAGACAAATAAGGGCATTTCATAATGATAAAGGAATCAATTCAACAAGAGGTTATAACTCTAAAAAATATCTATATACCATATAGGAGAACCATTTCCATAAAACAAATATTGATGGACACAAACGGTGAGGTCAACAGTAATGCAGGAGGAATTTAAAACCCCATTGACATCAATGAATAGATCATCTGGACATAAAATCAATACGGAAACAGTGGTCTTAAATGAGAGACGGACTTAAAATAAAAATATCAAGCATCTATTCCAATTACAGAAGTATGAAACTAGAAATCAATTACAAGAAACAAACTGAAAAACAAAAGAATAAATAACATGCTACTAAACAATGGGTCATTGAGATAAAGGAAGAAATCAAAAGATACCTTGAGACAAATGAAAATGAAAACATAACCACTCAAATCTATGGGACACAGCCACAGAAATACACAGGATTATAAGGAAATAGTATATACAACTAGAGGCCCGGTGCACAAAATTCATACAGGGAGGGAGGCGTGTCCCTTAGCCCAGCCTGCACCCTCTTATATCTAGGACATCCCTGTCATAATCCAGGACTGCTGGCTCCCAACTGCTCACCTGACTGCCTTCCTGTTTGCGGGCACATCCCCAGTGGGGGGTGTGCAGGAGGCAGCTGATTGATGGCTCTCTCTCATCGATGTTTCTGACTCTATCCCTCTACCTTCCTCTCTGTAAAAAATCAATAAAATATATTAAACAACAACAACAACAACACCCAGACAAGGACATTACTCCTCTCCTCTTCCTCCACACTAATAAAAGAGAAATACGCAAACTGACCATCACTTCACAACACACACACCAGCCAATCAGGAATGAATATGCAAATTAACCAAAGATGGTGGCAGTCCCACTCCACAGCTTCTCTGAGCCTCTGGGCAGCATGGATATAGGCACAGAGTGGCTGGGTGGGGCAGAACTCCTGCTATGAGGGCAAAAGGGGGTCAGAGGGAGCTACAGGAATTCCAGCTGGAGTGAAGACCGAAGGCTCTGGCCAGAGCGAAGGCCTGGGTCCCGGGTGCTGGAGGAAAACTGGTGCTGGCAGCCAGGGGAAGGAAGGACTATTGCATGAATCTTTGTGCAATAGGCCTCTAGTAATAACAATAATAATAATAATAATAGACCAATATCCAAGATGAACACAGATGCAAAAATCCCCAACAAAATATTAAGCAAGTGGATTTAAGCAATACATTAAAAAGATCATACACCATGATCAAGTGAGAGTCATTCTTGAGATGCATGGTTGGTTCAATATTTGCAAGTCAATTAAGATGATACACCACATAAAAAAGGTTAAGAATCATATGATCATACCAATAAATGCAGAAAATAAATGGCTATAGGTCTTTGCTTTTTATCCCCTACCACATTTTTTTATTCATGATTAAAAACACATACAAAACGCAACAAAAAAAACCTGTCAGCATGGGGATGGAGGAAATATACCTCAACATAATGAAGGTCATGCATGACAAACACACAGCTAACTTCATACTCAATAGTAAAAACCTGAAAGCCTTTTCTTTAAGATCAGGAACAAGACAAGGATGACCACTCTCACTGCTTTTATTCAATATAGTATTGGAAGTCCTAGCCACAACAATAAAGATAAAAAAAAAAGAAATAAAAGACATACTAATTGGAAAGGAAGAGTAAAACTGTTGTGATTTGCAGATTACAAGATACTATATATAAACCTAAAAATTCCACCTAAACATAACAGAATAAATGAATTCAGTAAAATAGCAGGATACAAAATTAATACTCAGAAACTAGTTGCATTTTATACAACTACTAGAGGCCCAATGCACGAAATTCATGCAAGGGGCTCAGCCCTCGCAGCCCAGGTTCCTTCACAGCCCCGGCTGCCTCACAGCCCCATGGCGCTGTCTGTCCACTGGTCCTTTGGGAAGGTCATTCTGCTGTCTGGTCTAATTAGCATATTAGCTCTTTATTACATAGGGTACCAAGTTTATCTGAAGAAGAAACTAAGAAAACAATTCCATTTATAATTGCATAAAAAAACAAAAAAAAAACTTAGGGACAAAGTTAACCAGGGTAGTAAAATGCTTGTACTCAAAACTATAAGACATTGAAAGAAAGTTGAAGATACAAATAAATGAAAGGATATATCATGCTCATTAATAGAAAAAATTAATATCATTAAAATGTACATACTACCCAAAGCAATCTACAGATTCAATGCAATCTCCATCAAAATGCATTTTTTCACAGAACTACAACAAATAATCCTAAAATTTATATGGAACCACAAAAAAATCCTAAAAGACAAAACAATCTTAAGAAAGAAGAACAAAGTTGAAGGGATCATGCCATCATAGTACAGCAAACTATACTATAAGTCATTAAAATAGCAAGGTACTGGATGGTTCGCCATGAAGGGTGTCCCGGATCAGGGTGGGGGTTCCCTTGGGGCATGCGGCGGCCTGGGTGAGGGGCCTGTGGTGGTTTGCAGGCTGGCCATACCCCCCCCCTCCCGCCATGACCCAAATGAGGCCCTGGTATCTGAAATTTATTTATCTTTTATAATTGAAATTTTGTAGCCTTGAGCAGAGCCAAGCCTCCTGTTTGCTCTGTGGCTGCATCCATTTTTGTTGGCATTTTATTTTACAGTATTCCTAACGTTGAATACTTTAAATATATGCATTTATTGTATGTCAATTATACTTCAACAAAACTGTTTAGAGAAACATAATGGTACTTATAGGGACAGAAAAATTCCTTTATGTAATATGATAACTCTGAAATAGTCTCTGCTATTTACAGAATTTTAATGAAATAGATTTATCTGAGCATCTAAAATCTGAAAGCAGCTGAGTAACAGAATTTCTCAAAAATAATCTTAAAAGAAAAGCCAAATCAACAACTCTATTTATCCATTTAAAATAAATAAAATAAATCCCATGTGTAATCACAATGATTTCTCTGTGATGTGACCTGATGGACGGTGACCGACCAATGAGCCCAAATGATTTTGGTGGACTGATGTGTTATAGGTTGGGATGGTAAAAGGATAATGTTCCTGAACACAGAAAACAGAATTCAAGTGAAAAACATTATATATGATAAAGAAGGAGATTTTTTTAACACTACAAATCATAATCAGTAATACAGAATACACCAATTATGATTATGCCCCAAACAATTTAACCATTGTTGCAAAACAAAAATCAAGAAGATGCAATATGACATAAACAGAGACATGACAATAAGAGACTTTAATCTGCCATTCTCAGTATAAACAGATGAAATAGAAAAAAAATGAGGATATATATATATAGCTAAAGCAGCATAATCAATAAAAAGATCTGTTGATATATAGTGAACTTTATACCTTGTTAATAGAGAAAATACCTTCTCAAATATACACGAAATATTTAAAAACAATCACATATTAGGTCACAAAGAAAACCTGAGCGTGTTCCATAAAATAAAAAAAATATAAACACTCTGATGCCAATGTAATAACACTAAAAATTATTAAAATAAAAGGCCTGACTATATAAAAATTAATAACATCTATTAAATCAAAGAAAAGAAGAAAATTTAAAAAATTGAAAGATGAAATAATTTTTTTTGTATAATCAGAATCTATGGTATATATTTAAAGCAGTAATCAGAGGAAAAACTCAAATTCATAAACCATTATACCAATGAATGAAAAACTATGTGCCTAAGGAAAAATAAAAGATTAAGACAAAAACAAAGAACAGAGTCCCAATGACTCATAGGATGATATCAGGTCTATCTTATGTGCAATTGGAATTCCAGAGAGAGGGCAGCGAAAGAATGAGGCAGAAAATATACCTGCAAAAGGAATGCCTAAAAATTCCCCACAGTTATGAACTACACACATTTATAGAGTCAAGAAACCTGGCAAACTTCAAGTAGGATAAATTCAAACACAAACAGAAATCAATAGCCTTCAGATATACAAACAATAAGCAGTTAGAAAGGAGAACAGTAGAGAACCCCATCAATAACAGCAGCAAAGAAGACAAAAAAATCAGGAGTAAACTTATCATGAAACGTGCAAAACTCTGGAAAAATGCAAAAGTAGGCTTGAACAAACAGATAGACCTTGTTTTTGAATAATACCATATCATAAAAATGTTGGTTTTCTGTTACTTACCAATTTAATGTGATTTCAATAAAAATAGCAAAAAGCTTTTTAAATGGAGTTAGATTAATTGATACATAAGTTCATATGTAAAAAATAGAAACGCACAAGAGAAACCAGAAAACATAGAAGAAAACAGTGCCATGCAGGGGAGGGTAAAGGATCCTTATTAGATAAAAATAAACTTTGAGTGGATCAGGGATTAAATAAGTTTTATAAAATTAGATCATATAGGACTTTAAGTAAATATTGATGGGATACTTTTATAACCTGGACTGAGGAAAAGTTTTCTAACTAGGACCCCAAAATCAAAGCAATATAAGAAAAGACTGATAAATTCTGCCCATGTTAAAACAAAAGCATTGAAGAGAAATGGCTAATTTCACCAATGCATAAGTAACTTGAAAGTTTTAAAAAGTTTAAAAACCTGACAGAGAAATTAACACATAATTCACACGCTCCTCCAGAAAAAGATTCTGAAATAGCCCCTACATATATTAAAAAAATGTTCAATCGTCCTCCTCATAGCTAGAGAAAGGCAATTAAAATTATAACCAAATACCAGATGGCAAAAAATGTGACAACACATTCTGTTCTGAGGCTCTGGGGAAAATAAATATTCTCATATATTGTTCTTTGCAATGTAAACTGGCATAACCCTTTGGGAGAGAGATTTGGCAATAACAAAACTACAAATGAATTTACCTTTTAACCCTACAATCCCATATTTAAGAATTTACCTGAGTATTATGCTAAGTGAAATAAGACAGTCAGAGAAAGACAAGTACCATATGATTTCACTTATATGTGGAATCTAATGAACAAAATAAGCTGAAAAACAAAATAGCAACAGATTCATAGATGTAGCAACAGACTGACAGCTGTTAGAGGAAAGAGGGTTTGGGGGGCTGGGTAAAAAAGGTAAGCAGAAACAAGACAAAGCAAAAACTCAATAGACACAGACAACAGTATGGTGATTAACAGAGAAAAGTGAGGGTGTGGGCAAGTAGAAGAGAGTAGAAGGGGAATAAATGATGATGGAAGAAGACTTGACTTGGGGGGTAAACATACAATACCATATAGAGATGATGTATCTTATAACTGTATACTTGAAACCTATATAATTTTATTAATCAATGTCACCCCAATAAACTCAATAACAACTAAAAAATTAAAAAAGGAAAAATAGAATTTACCTGAAATATACATCTCCAACATTATAAAATGGTACTTGCCAAAAGTTATTTATTGCAGCACTGTTTGTAACTATAAAATACTGGAAATAATTTAAATGCCCCACACAGGAGACTGGTTGAAAAAACTATGGTACAACCACACCATGGAATACCGTATAGCTGAAAAAAGGACTAAAGATCTCTATGAAATGATATGAACAGGTCTTCTGAAGTTAAATGGAATAAGCAAACAGAAAAACAGTGTAAATGTTATGTCTCCTGTAAGAAAGGAGGAAAACGAAGAAAATATAGTTGATTATTTGAGGGGGGAAAAATGAAGGGGAGGATAAACTAGAAACTAATGTGTGGGGAAACAGAGTGGGAAGGATGAGGAAAGGAAAGGGGACAGGAGAGGTGGACAGTGATATCTCTCTGAGGATATAATTTTAAACTTCTTCATCCTCACTTGAGAATATGTTTGTGTCTTTTAATTGATTTTTAGAGTGAGAGGAAGAGAGAGAAATACATTGGGGGTTTCTTGTAAGCGCCCAACCAGGGACTGAACCTTTTGGTGTATGGGAAGATACTTGAACCAACCACGCCACCCAGCCGGGGCTGAGAACATCTTTTTTTCATATAGCTTTGACTTTTAGAAACTTGTTAATACATTGCATGCTCTAAAACAAATTAATGAAACCTGCAATGATATGTCCAAACTCGAATACAAACACAACAAATGAATCCAACTGTTTTCAAATAAATGACATAGACACTCTGACAAGAGGATAAAACCAACCATATTAACTTTTGAATACAATATTTTGGCTATATAACTTTGGGCTAAAGAGAAAATGTAAACAAATATTCAAATCCAGTTAACATATATTTTTAAACAGCTTTACTGAGATATAATTTAGACTATAAAATTCACCTGTTTAAAGTATAGCAGATTTATTTTTTAGAGTAGCATGAGTTAGCAATTCTGAAACTAACTTCTGTATATTCTAGAATTAAGCACATAGGAAAATCTATTGTGGGTGATGGAAGCAGGGTTCTTCACTGTCAGAGAAGGGAGTTATAAATATGGGAAAAGAAAAAGGTTAGAATAAACTGTGATGCGGGGTTAAAATCAGAGGTGTCAGTAAGGATGCATGGTTTTTAATAAACACAATAATACAGAGGTATGTGCATGTAGGTGAATAAACATATATAGTTCCTATTTCTGTCTACTGAGGATCTAGAAGCAATGAACAAACAGTAGCAATAAATACACCTAGTTCCCAAGATGTAGATTTATAAATACGCCACTAAAACAAACCACACTTCCTAGGAGAAAGAACTGATTCCAGGGCTAGGGCAAAAAAAAATTATAAGCTGGGCCTCGAACATCTTGCTGTGCCAGAAAGCAAATAAATATTCAAAGAATGATGGGAACTTATAAAAAAAAATACTAGTATATATAAGCCAGCCTGAAGGAGTTAAATCTAATATAATTTGAGCATCAAACTAAATAACAACAATAACAGAATTACTATGAGTAAATAGTATTATTTACCAATAAATAGAATAAGACTCAGATTCCACACTAATATAAATTAATAAAGGGGGCATAAAGGAAAGCTTATCTTAAAGCATAATGCCACCTAGTAAATGGTTACACTCTTTAAAAAATATATATTCTATTGATTTTTTACAGAGAGGAAGAGAGAGGGATAGAGAGTTAGAAACATTGATGGGAGAGAAACATTGATCAGCTGCCTCTTGCACACCCCCTACTGGGGATGTGCCCGCAACCAAGGTACATGCCCTTGACCGGAATCGAACCTGGGACCCTTGAGTCCGCAAGCTGACACTCTATCCACTGAACCAAACCGGTTTCGGCCCAATGATGATTTTCTATTTCTTAGTATTAAAAATGGTCTAAATGTAAAATGAACATGCATTATATTTATGATGAAAAAAAGACTAAACCCTAATATGATTTTTTTTAAAAAAACATATATTTTATTGATTTTTTTTTAACAGAGAGGAAGCAAGAGGGACAGTGAGTTAGAAACATTGATGAGAGAGAAATATCGATTCCCTCCATTAGGGATTTGCCTGCAACCAAGGTACATGCCCTTGACTGGAACTGAACCTGGGGCCTTAGAGTCCGAAGGCCAGTGCTCTATCCACTGAGTCAAACCAGTTAGGGAAGATATTTTCTATATTAAAATTATTTTGAATTAGTAATCCAAACTGTCTCCTCATGTAACGACACGTGTATAATTCATTTAAACAAATGTTAAAGTATTATAGATAAACAAATATATATCTTTTGTGCACCAGGCCTCTAGTATGGTAAGTGAAATAAGTCAGTCAGGAAAAGCTAAAACATGTGATTTCACTCATATGTGGGATATAAAAAAGCAAGACAGCTACTGAGAAATTTTAAAGCATTTCTATGGATTTAAGATTGAGAAGAAATTAGTAATTTATTTCACAAGAACTGTCAGCAAATTATATTCTGACTGTAAAATAAGCATTCCCTTACCTCATGTAATTCTATATTGTTCTAGGAAATGCCTCTGATAAAGTACACACTATCGTCATTCTCTATGTATTTTGGCAAATAAGTTATGCCTGACATTTCTTGTTTAAACATTAAGAATAAAGCTGTATGAAAATAATTAACAAAATAAAAAAAACTTTTCTATATAACATGGATCCCACCTAGTTTGACCATCTGAGGGACAGTCAGAGGACATAAAATACTACCAACCCCAAAGCCACATTTTTGTAAAACAGTCTTATAATGCCAGACAAAGCCATTTTAGTGAAGTCTATGATAAATGACTAACAAGCATTCCAGAATTTCTAACTACAAAATTAATTCACAACGAGAACTTTTGCCATCTTACAAACTGAAATTTTCTTGTTTACTCTGTAAACAGATTTAGATGTACCACTTAAATAGAGGAGAGGGTATATGAGGCATAATATATAAATGAGACTAAATTTCATTTTTACTCCTTTATTCCTGTAAAATAGAAAAATTCAACAATTACTCCAGATTTTTATTTAGGATAACTGTGTATAAGACACCATTTAAAGAAATTTGTTTCATTTCATTTAATACCCTCAAGAACAGATAGGTACATTTATTATATTTTAATCCCTATTTCAGATGAAGCAGCCAGGAGTAGTAAGGTAACTAGCTTGTATTCTTAATCTTAGAACTGACTGTGTCCTGCCGAAACCGGTTTGGCTCAGTGGATAGAGCGTCGGTCTGCGGACTGAAGGGTCCCAGGTTCGATTCCGGTCAAAGGCATGTACATTGGTTGCAGGCATATCCCCGGTGGAAAGTGTGCAGGAAGCAGCTGGTTAATGTTGCTCTCTCATCAACGTTTCTAGCTCCCTATCCCTCTCCCTTCCTCTGTGGAAAGTCAAGAAAAATGTATTAAAAAAAAAAAAAAAAAGGAACTGTCTGTGTCCCAAAGTCCATGCTCTTAGTCAGGATATACCTTAAAACTTTACCTGAACTAACTAAATAAGGAACACTAAGAAGTGGGACTAAAAATGTATTTTAACAGTTTCAAAAGATTTTAATCTGTGGCAAAAAATAAAAACAATTTAAATGTCCAAGAGTAAGGGTAAGGATATGGTTAACTGATATACTCACTTGAGCTAGTACGCAATAATTAAGTTGTCATATATACAACAAAATTTTTTTTAAATTTACAAAAAGGTATGTAAAATTGAAAAATAAATCGGGAAATAAATTTACATTAGTGACATTTTAAAACCACACCAGCTTTTTGTCTCTCCTTTTCTTCTTTCTCACAAATTTGCCATAAGTATATACTAGTGCCATTTTAGAATCAATAATCAAACGATTTTTTAAAAAAACGAATAGGCTAAGTATCTAAGTAACAGAAAAAGATAAAAGAAAATGCAAAATCAAGAATGTGAAGTACAAACAATAACTGACAATGAAAACACTTCTCATAAAAATTAATATCAGCTATTTGTATATGATCACAATGGTTTTCTAGAGTTGTGTTTGTGTGATTTCAAATTTTCCCTAAATATTTAACTGTAAGGACATTACTTACATGTTAATAAAGGTATATGGAAGTTTCAAATAGGAGGGTGAGAACTTCTAACAAAGAAGAGAGAAATAGGAAAGAAAACAGGAAACAGGGCAAACTTACCTAATGCACTGTCAAAGACAAACACTTTCTTAGTCACAATAGTACAGACCACTCATACACAGAATACAAATATAAACAAAAAAGCTTCAAATAAAAGAAGTAGGGTCTGAGGTGTATTCAAACTATATTAAGAAGATTTCATGCCAAGGTCGGTTTGGCTCAGTGGTGGAGCATCGGTCTGCGGACTGAGGGGTCCCGGGTTCGATTCCGGCCAAGGGCATGTACATTGGTTGCGGGCACATCCCCAGTGGGGGGTGTGCAGGAGGCAGCTGATCGATGATTCTCTCTCATCGACATTTCTGGCTCTCTATCTCTCTCCCTTCCTCTCTGTAAAATATCAATAAAATATATATTTTTAAAAAGAACATTTCATATACACACACAAACAATATTTAACAAGGAAGAACAAAAACAGGGAATAACACAACAAAGTCTATCTTTATTATTTTTATGAGGTTACATACAAGTTTCAAATAAGCCAAGCGGGGGTGGGGGGTAGGGGGGTGGGTGGAGGAAGGCTGGTCAACTAGAATACTGTAGAAACAGTCTTTTTGTTGTTGTTGTTATTGTTGCTAATCCTCACCCAAGGTTATTTTTCCCATTGATTTTTAGGGGGAGGCGGAGAGGAGGAGGGAAAGAAGGGAGGTCAATGTGAGAGAGATACATCCATTGGTTGCCTCTTGCACATGCCTTGACCAGGGCCAGGAATAAAACCTGCAACACAGGTATTTGCCCTTGACCGGAATGCATGGGCCCATACTCTAACTACTGAACTATGTTGGCCAGGACTGTAGAAACAGTATTAAAAATAACAGGGCAGATTCATGAACATAGAGATCTGTAAAGTGCTAAATTGTGTGGATAGCTAAATAAATGTAGCTTAGAATGACTTAGAATGATATTAATGTCATCAATAATCAATTCTTTTCAAAATGAGGTTCATTCCCATTTCAGAACATTCATAATAGCTTTCTAGGAATTTTGGTGGAAATAAATCCTTATCTGAATTGATACATAATAAAATGTCTTTAAAGGGGGTTTTTTACATAACTTCCTACATAATGACAGTTAAGAAAGGGTTATTAGAAGTCTATAAGATTATCAGCAAAGCAGAACAGAAAGCAATGTTTGGGTCATAAAATTAGTCTAAAATGAAATTTAAAAACCAATTTCATTGATAACACTGTCAAAAACAGATTTATGTATAAGATCTCTATATTAAAAACTAAAAAATTCTACTGTAAGAGATTAAGGAAAGGCTATACAAATGGAGAGATATCATATTGATGGATTGGAATAAGATGTCAGTTCATCTAAATTAACATACAGATTCAACACATTCTCAAGAGCAGTATCTACCACAGAAGCCATCAATAAACATAGGCATATGTTCCATTGTTCCTATTATTCTGTTTTCTAGTAAAAATCACTAAAAGAGGCTAAAGGTTTGTTCATTTAATTGGCATATAAATATATGTGAACTAACTAACACCTTATTTATTAAAAACACAGATTGGCTTATATCTAAGATAAATTGATACATAATGCTAAAATACTGGGAAATGTGTTAATGACAGAAGTCAAGGCTATAATGACTATTGATTTCCCTGCAAATTATTTGTTTTGAGAAAATGAACCACCCCTTTAAAAATTCTTTGTAAGAAGATGTGCTACATACATTCAATAGAATACCACTCAGCTATAAAAAAGGATGAACTAGTGCCATTTGCAACAACATGGATGGACCTTGAAAATATTATAGTAAGTGAAATAAGTCAGTCAGAAAAAGCTAAAACCATGTGATTTCACTAATATGTGGGATATAAAACTGAAACTTATGAACATAAACAGCAGTGTGGTGGTTACTAGAGGGAAGTGGTGGGGAGGAAGAGGGCATCCTAATATATGGTGACAGATTTGACTTTGGGTGGTGGGCACATGGTGCAATACACAGACATTGTAACATAGAAACCCACATCTGATATCTGTATGATCTTGTCGATCAATGTTACCCAAATAAACTTATTTCAAAAAATAAAAGGGTTTTTAAAGTATCCCCCAATAATGTCTTTTTAAATGGTAATACCCGACTTTCTTCCAACTGAGTCTATCCAAAAGAATGAAAGTATGAAATAATAGTACTGTATGAAGTCTGTTATTTATTTCAATAACAATAAATTATGTGGGTGGGAAGAAGAAAAGAAGGGAATGAGTCTTTTTTGTTTATATATATATTTTTTATATATAGTTCTGACTTTGCACCAATAATGAACTCTCAGAAAGAGAACAAAACAATCCCATTTACCATTGCAACAATAAGGATGGGGAACAAATTAAAACTGAATAGGAACAGAAACAAATATAACCTAATTATATATCAAACTGATAACACAACATCGCAAAGCCAACAAAACAATCAATCTAAGAAAATTTTAAACACAGTCATGATTGTACACCTTCACTGGAAATATTGGAGATAGTCTAAGGACAAAACAAACTACAAAGGAATCTTAGAGGTAACTTTCAAAAGAAATATTTAGCCACTCAGCAATGTAACATTTACAATATTACGTCCCCCATCAAAAAAATTATTGGACTACTTGCCAAGAGGCAGGAAAATATCTCTTTAATAAGAGAAAAAAATTGTTAATAAAAACAGACCCAGAAATGACAGGGGAAAAAATGGAAATACTAATAGCTCTAATAGCTATTATAACTATGTCCAAGTATTTAAAGAAAAATCTATAATAATAAAAGCATAATATGCTAATTAGACTGGCTGGCTAAATAGCAGAATGACAAAGCTGGGCTTTGAGGGCTGAGCACCTTGCACAAATTTCATGCATTGGGCCTCCAGTATGTATATAATGACAACAGAAATGGACAATGCAGAAAAGAACAAAATGGAACTTGTAGAGATAAAAATATATCTAAGACAAATATTTTATGAGACAGGATTAGTAGCTTATTAGACCTGCATTAGAAAAGATCAGTGAATTCTTTATATTTTTTAAATTTTGATCCACAGAAACCCAAAACACTAATTTGAAAGAATATATGCACCCCTATGTTTATTGTAGTGCTATTTACAATAGCCAAGATTTGGAAGCACTCCATGTACCCATCAGTGATGAGTGGATAAAAAAGCTATGGTACGCCCTAACCAGTTTGGCTCGATGGATAGAGCATCAGCCTGTGGATTGAAGGGTCCCAGGTTCGATTCTGGTCAAGGGCATGTACCTTGGTTGTGAGCACATCTCCAGAAGGGGGTGTGCAGGAGGCAGCTGATCAATGTTTCTCTTTCATTGATGTTTCTAACTCTATCCCTCTTCCTTTCTCTCTGTAAAAAAAAAAAATCAATAAAATATATATTTTAAAAAAGCTATGGTATACTTACACAAGTGAATACTACTTGGCCATAAAAAAAGAAAGAAAGCTTACTCTTTGCAACCGCCTGCATGAACCTGGAAAGCACTATGTGAAATTAGTGAAATAAGTCAGTCAGAAAAAGAAGTACCATATGATTTCACTCATAGGGAAATCTAATGAACAAAATGAACAAACAAAACAGAAACAGACTCATAGATACAGAGAACAGACTGACAACGGTCAGAGGGGAGGGATTTGGGGGCTGGGTAAAAAACGTAAAGGGATTAACCAAAACAAAAAACAAAAACAAAAAGTAACCTCTTAGACCCAGACAACAGTATGACGATTACCAGAAGGGAAAAGGGGTGGAGTGTGGGGATGGCTGAAGAGGGTAAAGGGAGGATAAATGGTGATAGAAGGAGACTTAACCTGGGGTGGTGAACACACAATATAATATATACAGTTGATGTATTATAGAACTATGTACCTGAAATCTACATAATTTTATTAAGCAATGAAACCCCAGTAAATTCAATAAAAAGGAGGGAAATGAAATTAGTATGAGCAGATTCATACTATATTAGGGGAGAGAATATTTTAAGGATTCTTTTATAAAGTTGTTTTTAAAAGCAATTAATATGAAGAAGAGGAGGAGGAGGGAAAAAAAGAGAAAATTTTGATCCACAGCTGGTTGAATCCACGATGTGAAACCTGGGGACACAGAGAGCCAACTACAGATTTATTGAAAAGAAAAATCCACATATAGTGGGCCAGCACAATTCAAACCTGTGCTCTTCAAGGGCCAATTATACTGTCAAAAACCACTGAACTCCAAAATCAAAGTTTAGAACTAAGTTCTTAATTAAAAAAAAATTATTGATAAGAGAAAGAGAGAAACGATTTGTTGTTCCACCTATATATGCATTCATTGGTTTATTCTTGTATGTGTCATGACTGGAGATGCAACCGTGGTGTGTGGGGGTGACACTAACCAACTAAGCTACCTGGCCAGGGCTTGGATTTCTTTAAATGTCAATTTGTTTAATCCTAACTTGATCTGATTGTTTAATCCTAACTTGATCTGATTGGTATAAATTTATATTCCTTTATCTATAAGATTCTACAAATTTATAATATTTGGGTGTCCAAATAAAATCTTCAACTTATTGAAGGTGTAAGCATTTTGTTTCTATTGCGTGTTCAGAAGGCATTCAGCAATCAATCCAGCAGCTACTCTACTTCTATGCACAAATAAATAAATAAGCACACAATTATGTAACCAGAGATTTCACTAATTTATCAGCTGGTTGCTATTTAACCAGATTCCATTTATTTGAAAAATGAAGAGACTAGCTAACAGAAATAGAAAGATATAGAAAAATCTATGTTAGAAAAATATACTATTAGAAAAGTAATACTTCCTCATATTTTTCATCATATATGTTTTTACATCAAACAAGAGCCACACAATTTTAGCACATTAAATAACTATATGCAATCAATTACTAAGCAACTTATTATTTCACATTTGTTGCCATTTTATTTTACTAAGAGATCTCTGAAATATTCTGGGTTTCTGACAAGTTATTAGATTATATATATAATAAAATGAGTTTTATTTTTACTACTAATTTTGAGAGGCTTGGTTGAGATCATATATCAATTTACTTGCCTATGTGTGATTTTTAAATTTGTCCAAAACATATTATAATCCTACAATGAGATATCAAATCGTAAGAAATTTTCCACTGTGTAAGGACTCTTCCAATAGCTAAAACTATGCACATTCATCCAAAGGATTAACTCATTGAAAGGAAACGTGCAAAGAAGGAAGCAAGCCATACAAAATTCCCCAATAAACCCAATCCTTCAAACGAGGAATGGTATTCATCTCTGGAACTTCATACATGCAACTCACAGACTTCAGATTCAGATAACCATGAGGCTACAGCATTTAAGGCCAACTATAATCCAAATAAGTCCTAATTACCTTTTTCCTTAAGTTGACTAGGCCCCAGAGCTCTTGGGTTCTGACCTTCTCATTTATTTTTATACATAGTCAAATATTTTAGACTATTCAGATTAGTTAAAAACAACTTATAGATCTGTCTCCATTCCAGTAACCATAAAACCTCATCTAAACAACTGCCATCACACTAAGATTTCACAGATTATCCTACCACACTAGAACTGTTTCTGTTTTCACATATTCCAAAGCTCACTGTGAGACAAGTAATCATATTTGCATGTATAACAAGTAAGAATATTTGCTTGTTTTGTAAAAAATCATTTCTGAATTTAGTTTATTTCTTTGTTAAATAATTGTGTAAATAATGAAAAATTTAATTTAGTAATATGGTTATGATATAGATTTCCTGGAATCAAAAACAGAAGTAGGGAATGGGGGGATAAGGACAATTATGTGATACCATAATCAATAAAAATAAATTAAAAACAAAAACAAAAAACAGAAGTAATTTAAAAGACAACTCATAGCAAGAAATTTCTTTCAACATGACAAATTAACTGTTTTATCCCTTAAAAAACACCAAAAGTCTTCGGTATAGTACTTATCATATACATCAAATGTCTTAAGAGAGTCTCAGCAACTATATCTACTATGCTAATCTCTTCAGAACAAGTACATAAGGAAAAAAATCTGTAAATCAGTTCTCGATGACAGAGCGTTTGTTTAGGAGTTTACCAAATGGAATGACCTTGCTGGAATTCCTTCAAGCCGCCTGTGAAAATGTCAGAACGGAGTCTGTTTTGGAGGTCATAGTCCCTAGAGAGCTCTGAGTTTTGGCCTGTTTGTCTTTTCACATGCTTTAATATTTGAAAATCATTCCTTGTAGACACTGACTGATGCCCAGGGAATGCTAGGATTGTGGGAACTGGCAGTACCAACACGAGAGACGAACTTCATGGGAAATCATTGCCTACTACATTTGCCTTCTCAGCTCTCATCAGATAAGTTGCTCTTCAAATGTTATGAAGGCACACAGTGAGACATTAAGAAACTGCATGTCATTCTGACATCTTAAAAAATAAAAGAACTTGTGGAAAATGGGGGCAAAATTACAAGGATTATTGAAAGAAACACTAAGTTACAAAACACTATGGCGGAACCCTGAAAAACTATATTCACTTATGAATTGAAATGTTGCATTTTCAAAACATACGTACTAATAAAAAAGTTATAGTGTGCTAAATATATGCCCTTACAGTCCTAAATACTTGACTTGTATGAACTCATTTAATCCGCATGGCAGGTATTAATTAGTATGATCCCTGTTTTGCAGATGAAGAATCGAGGCAAAGAAAAGAAATTGCATTTGTCTAAATTCACATAAGTAGTGATGTTTTAGCTAGGATCCAGACTCACACAGGGTGGCTCCAGAGTTGGTGCCCTCCATCACTGTGCCACTTCATGGTACATTTCCATCAAGCATGTAATGCTGACTAACTGGAACATGGACTAGTGATGTGCTACCTACTATAAATGCTTTATTTCATTAACCACTCCCCTCAATAGCCTATGTGGTACATCTAACATGATTCCTATTTATAGATGAGAGACAGAGTTTGTGTGGCCTGACACCACATACCTAGAGCAACGGAACAAGCCCTAGGCTTGACTCTGCAGCTCTCTTTAAAACTAGGTTTGCCTTGCTCTCAGTAATTGGTAAGAATCGTCTCCAAATTAACTTTCTGTATATAGTTGAGGGACTTACTTTCAAAGATCTATGTGTTCAACAATTTTATGAGACTATTCTAAATTTTAAATTGCCAATATTATACTAGACTAGAGGCTTAAAATCTAAGAATTATTTTAAGGCAACTGACATATGATCATTCAATAATTTTTTTTCTACTCTTGAATTTTTTAATACTTTGGGAGAATTGAATATTCTGATATATAAATTTTTCTTTTATATAGGACCTGATGTGGTTTGATTAAGTAATCCAATTGATAAACTTCTTAACTGCTCTGTTGGAATCTAGGCTTCTGTCAAAAGGGTCTCCTATTTTGTGGCCATAAATCTCAGATTTGCAGAGTGCTAATTCTAACATTAGTGAGTTCTTAAACTTAGCCTATAAGAAGCAATTGCTTTTCTTGTTATATCTTTATTAAACAGAGAGCTCATATGTCAAAAATTTAAGTTGGTAAAACAGACACCTAACTATTAACATTTTCTTAATGAAAGTAATAACATAAATGACCAAAAATTACATGAATAATTTGGGCTTAAAAAAAAAAGCTAAAATACTGTCTTTAAACTGATAATCTAATGCTATTATAAAAATGTTAACACAATCCTGCCAACCCTTAAAAACCATGAATAGGAAGATGTGCCATATTCTAAATTAGATACATTATTACTTTTTAAAAATGTTTTACTGATTTTTTACAGAGACGAAGGGAGATAAGATAGTTAGAAACATCAATGAAAGAGAAACATTGATCAGCTGCCTCCTGCATACCCCCTACTGGGGATGTGCCCGCAACCAAGGTACATGCCATTGACCGGAATCGTACCTGGGACCCTTCAGATCGCAGGCCAACGCTTTATCCACTGAGCCAAACCAGTTAGGTAGGGCTAGAGACATTATTTTTTTTTAGGATAACACAATTTTAGTCAATTTCTCGTTCCTTTTCAGTATGGGGGAATGTCTAATTGAGTGAGCTGGCATGTATGTTTAATAATATATTTGTGAGGAATGTATTAAATTGTAACATTACTAATTCCTACCTATGGAAAATTCCATCGGTTAACTGAGATGGAAGTTATCCTCTTTCTGTTTCTGCTGCCCAATGGATAGCACAAGGCAAGTGATAATGCGATATAAGAACACATAATGCAATGAGGGAGGGCAGCCAGAGAAAGACACATGGGCTGAAAGCTACCACATGGGTATTACAATAAGCATACCGTGACACAGAGAGCTTCTGAGACTTACCCATGCTCACAGACTGAGTCAGCAGAGGAGACTGGAGTCCTGACTCCCAAAAGACTATACTTCCTGTTAATAATAGTAGGGCAGCAGGTGAGGGTAGTCAACAATATGGATTATTTAAAGGAGTTAGAAAAACATTGACTATGATATTTACTCATTAGTGTGGGTGATTATTAATTACAAAACCAAGAGAAAATTCCAATATATTTGTTATTCCAACATATTTGTCTTGTTGCTTTCTGTCACAATAATACTTTATTACTGATGTCTTAAAATAAAATAACAAAGGAAGAAAAATAATCATGGATCACTTTTTCCCCTAGTACATGCCCTATATCTATCCTTTCTCTTCCTTTTTAACTAGAAATGGTGATTGGGGTTGGGTTAGATGGCTGACATAAGCAAAAAAAGCACTAACTTAATTTTAACAAAGTCTCTTGGCTCAGCACAAGGTCTGATTAAATTATTCAACTATAAATTAATTATTCAATTCCAAGTAACCCTAAAATGTCTAAGGAGCTAGGGGATTATAGTTGAGTAATATTTATTAACTAATCATTTATATTTTGTATGTTACCTTTTAAAATTGCTTTCTGAGAAACAGGAGACTAACTCTAGAATAGCTTTGTATAAATTTCAGGCAAATATTTTTATAAGTTTAAGATAATGTTGTCTCATGTTGGATTAAACTGCTATTTATTATGTTCTAAATCTTACTTTTAATATAAATGTTAATTGCTGACTTTCTAAGGTTATTTCTGCAAGAGTACACAGTTTAAAGACTGAATAAGTAACTCAAAAATGAGGCTTAGGGTATTACATAACTGGGGCCTATCGTCTTGCTGATGCACTTTTGAAGCTGTAAGCTTCACCTACCCTCTCAGTGATAACCAAAACACACCTATGTTAATGTTCTGAACATGCCAGCTACAAAAGGCAGGCTACAAATTAATGCCCACCCCTCTCTCTCCCTCATCACACACACATACTGCTTGGGTGTGTTCAGCATGCAGTGAAGCAAACTAAATCCTCAGTAACAATAAAACTACCTACACAAGAAACCCAGAGTAGGTGAGAGGAGGTGGACAGGGTTACAGGTACTTATTTACATTGTGAAATAAAACATGCTATTTAATAGCAGGCTTTATAAAGTCCATTTTGAAAGGCAGCACCTCACCTTTAAGCTACTTATATGGCTCTTTTCCTTCAGAAAGGATCAATAGATTGCCACTAACAAAAACAGTATGAGAGCTGCCATAATTAATTGAGAACTTCATTTTGCAGTTCTGAGGAGGTTCACAGTTGGCTTTTAAACTTTATACTTGTGGTTAATATAAGTCCTAAAGCCTAATTTTAATAGAATATTCAAAACGAACTACAGAAAATATTTAAATATATTTATCTTCTAAGTGTACATTCTTAAATAACTCCTGAAAATAGAAAAAGAAATCACCTAAATGTATCAGAATTATTTTAAATATTCAAGATTCTAAATATGTTAACAGTAAAGCCAAGGACAAGAAAATTTTATAGAAAGTTATTCATTTCTATTACCTCCAGTTGTAGAAAGGGAAAGTAAGAATCTATAGTTCCCTATCTTGATTTTTTAGCCTCTAATTGTTTCTCTCCCATTTATGACACTACTAGAGGCCTGGTGCACAAATTTGTGTATGGGCAGGGTCCCTTGGCCTGGCTGGCGATCAGGGCCAATAGTGGGGAGGGGGACAGGCACAGCCTGCTGGGGGAGGGACTGCCGGAGGTTGGCCAAAGCAGCAAGCTAAGGCATGGCTGATTCCTCGAGGAATCAGGCTCCCTCCTCCCTCCTGTCTGGTCCGGGGTACAGGTGAACCAGATTTGGGGCTGTCAGGGCCCCAGCAGCAAGGTCTGGGTCAGTACGCATCATAGCTACCACCTGGTTGTCCAGTGATTCTGGTTGTTCGGTGGTAACAGTCACTTAGGCTTTTATATATATATATATATATATATATATATATATATATATATATATATATATATGAGAATTTTATACCTGGTTGTGTGCTCCAGAGAAAAATAGGTATATCCTCTCTTTTCCTCACCTATCTCCATTAGGTCATACAAACATCCTGTACATTCTAAGAAACAGGGTTGTGCTCATCACCTGTGGACTGACTGTAAGCCAAACAGGTTAATGAGGAGTGGGGAAATGTTCTCAAAGTAAAACCAAAAGAAAGGGCCCACTGTAAACATATGTCATTTATTTTCCAAGGTACAAGGCAGTTTTTTTTTGGCTGGGTGAGGCAGAGTTCATCTGACTGTTTGCAAATGTATTAGTCCCATATTGGAGCCACTATGTATTTCATTGTGCAACACACTTTTGAATAAATTATTTTCTTTCTATTAAGAACAAGATATGGTCTAAAATTATTCAGTGTGATACATTTAATGAATGAAAATCTTAAGAAAAAAAATTTCAACATGGGACTATAAGTTCAAAAATCTAACAACTATAGTAACTGGTAATACCAAAGTTTAAAATAAGAATAAACAGTCTCTCCTCTTCACAGAGGCCTAAAACATGCTACTTCATAATAAATACAGTTTTTAAAAGCTGGTTAATTTAGGGAGAGGAAGGTGGCAGATGCTTATTTTCCATGTACCTGACACTACTGACAGCTGGCCTGTGGTATATCTGTGGCCATGTTAACATGATTGAACCTCATCTTCAGAGACATACCAAGAAGTATTGAAATATCAAACAGTTTTACTAAAGGTGAATCTATATCTTCTTACTATATGATACTGCTAGCCATGACTTAAAAGCTTAATTCACCAACCAACCTAGATTGCAAATGGCCTCATGAATGAAAAGCTGCTTCTTCATGGTCTCATCTAGCTGTGGATCCTGGCAAAGGAGCCGCAGCTCTTTCAGGTATATTGTCTCCATCAACTTTGCCTTTCCCTTCTTTTATAAAGCTACACTCAACCCATACCATCTGAGCTTTTCTTATTTAAACAATAAAAGAACTAACCATCCCCCTAACTGATTTCCCTCATCTGAAGGAATGTTAACACACTGCGGACCAGTAGTTTATTGCTAGCTTTACCCAGTGGCCAGATAAGTTTCTATTGAATGAAGAAAGAATTAAAAAAGTTTTACATAAATGTTAAAGGCACGCTTTAAAATTAAGTACCCATTGCATTTTGAAGTTATTTACTACATGTTCTTGCAAGCTAATATCTATTAAAATATGATTGGCCACAAGCCGTAGAAGAGAAAACATGAGAATTCTCGTGATCTGTCTGCAATGTGTTAATATTGAAACATGAAAATTAGTCTAATGTGTATAAACTGTCAAAACAAAGCTCAACATCCATGTGTATGCACTGTCTTAGTAAAGGTAGATTTATTTATGCTTTTCTGTATATCTACTTTCTTTTATGAAGGACTCACTTGTTAGTAAGTTATTAACTACCTAAATGGTTGCCTTACTTTTAAAGTGCCACTAACTAGAATTATTTTGGCCACGTTCAAGGGTAAAGGAAACCCTAGCTTATCTTAACTAACCATCTTTCATGTTTAGTCCAGTAGTGGGAATATTCTGCCACTCCACTAACACTGCCAACATAAATATTAATAAAAAAATAAGGGGAGATCCTGGAATCATTACTTAAATGTCAAGTTCATGTTCCTTGTTAAGTTTATTTATAAAATTTTTGGTGACATAATCCTTCTACATACTAAGCCCAAATTGAAATGTCGTCATTTTTCCCCAACAGAAAAGAAAATAATTCTAACAAGTGAAATTCAAATACTTAGGGATAACAATAAAATATAACCATTAAGAAAATATCTAATCTGATAATTTCAAAATATTTAAACCATATTTTGTATTACATTTTAGGCTAATACCTACATTTTGAATATGATATGATTTAAACAAGCCATTAAGAAGACCTAAAAAGTGAAGAATAAACTTGAAAAATTCATTAAGGTAAAAAAAGTTACAGTTCTTCTATCTATATGTTATTTGATGTGGTTCTACTGTACTTACCTAACTGCATTAAAAACTTAGACTTCTGATAGCTGTACAAGGATTCCATTTATGCTTTGTAATATATACACAAATTAGGTTAACATATCATAAACCTAAAAGTACTGTATGCCTAAATATAAGGTAAGGATTTTAACTTCCTGAAGTCAGTTGTTAAAAAAAAAAAAGGAGATTCTCTCATATTTGAGTCCTTACATAGTATCTCATAAGATACTCACTCTTTCATTTACTTAATATTAAACAAAAAAGTATTTGAGAAGAATGCATTAGCTCTGGAGAACAATATGGAGGTTCCTAAAAAATTACGAAAAGAATAAAACATTTATTTGTAAAGGTATATATGACCCTATGTTTATTGCAGCATTATTCATGGTAGCTTATTTCAACACATAGAAACAACTGAAGTGTCCTATAGATGATGTGAATAAAGAAGATGGTACATATACACAATGTGATGATACTCAGCCATAAAAGATGAAATACTGCCATTGTGACAACATGATTGATCCTGAGACTATCATGCTAAGCAAAATAAGACCCCCCCAAAAAAAAACATGAACCACATGATTTCACTCATATGCGAGATATAAAACTGAAAGTAACAAATGAACAAATAAGACAAATAAACAAACAAAAACTCATAACACAGACAGCAGTATGGTGCATACCAGAGAGAAAGCGGATTGGGGGAGAGGTAATTAAGGGGGTCAAATATATGGTGACAAAAGGAGATCTGATTTTGGATAGTAAATACACAATGCAATCTGTATTATAAAAGGCCTGTGGACGTCACTCCCTAACATGAAATGACCGAACAACCGGTCACCAGGAGGTGCTGGAATACCTTTTGGTCCCCCCCATCCGGCCCACGAGCCACTTGCAGTGGCAGGGCAGGTTGAGCTCGCGGGGCTTGCACAGGGCTGGAGGGGCTTGCGCCAGGCCTATGGCTCGTGCAGGGTGGCTCTGGTGTCCCACTGGCGTGGTGGGTCTGAGTCCTGTGTGATTTCACACACTGAGCCTCTAGTATACAGATGATGTCTCACAGAACTGCACATGTGAAGCCTAAACAATTTTATTAACCAGAGGACTGGTGCATGAAATTTGTGCACTCGGGGATGGTGATACTTCAGCCTAGCCTGTGCCCTCTTGTAGTCCAGGAGCCCTTGGGGAATGTCTGACTGCCATGGAGGGGAGAGATGCTCCCATCACTGACACTGTGCTTGCTAGCCGTGAGCCTGACTTCTGGCTGAGCTTCTGTGCTTCCTGTGGGAGCACACTGAACACCAGGGGGCAGTTCCTGTACTGAGAGTCTGCCTCCTGGTGGTCAGTGCATATCATAGCGACTGGTCATTCTGCCATTCAGTCAATTTGCATATTAGCCTTTTATTATATAGATATCACCCCATTAAATTAAATTCAAAAAATGTTATGTTTTTGTTTTTAAATATATATATATTTTATTGATTTTTTACAGAGAGGAAGGGAGATAGAGAGCTAGATATGTCGATGAGAGAGAAACATCGACCAGCTGCCTCTTGCACACCCCCTAACGGGGATGTGCCCGCAACTAATGTACATGCCCTTGACCGGAATCGAACCTGGGACCTTTCAGTCCTCAGACCGACGCTCTACCACTGAGCCAAACGGGTTTCGGCTCAAAAAATGTTTTTAATCAACTTCATTAGAAATTGATTTTAGGACATTAACAGAAATACCTTAATAGAATTAAAAAGAAAAGTGGGGGGGGGGAATCAACACATTAATTATTCCTAAGTTATAACCTTAAAATTAAAAGTGTTAGATGTTGTTACAAAGACTTTAAAAACTGCTCCTAAAAAAGTAATCAAATAGCATTTTCTCAGAAAAAAAAACACAAGTTAACAGTTGCTAATTGAGGGGAAGGACTTATTTTTCACTGTTTACCAATTTGTACCTTTTACTTTTTAAACTCTGTGAATGCATTACTACTAACAAAAAGGGGGAGGGGATTAAATTCAGAAACAGAAACTACAGCCCCATAAAATGTAAATCACAGATCAAACTTAAGTTATTATGTAGCAGTGGTTCTCAACCTTTCTAATGCTGTGACAGTTCCTCATATTATGGTGACCCCTAACCATAAAATTATTTTCGTTGCTACTTCATAACTGTAATTTTGCTACCATTATGAATCGTAATATAAATATCTGTGTTTTTAGATGGTCTTAGGAGACCCTGCTAGCGGTTCTGTTGAGAACTGCTGCTGTAGCATTAGAAAGGCTGAGAACCACTGTGTTAGAGAGATCATTAACATACAATTATAAGACACATACAAAAAAATAAGTTAAAAAAAACCGCAGCCCCACTGTTTTGCAAATGGTACCTATGGTTTATACATAAAATATACAGTGTCAGATCATGCATGCATTCAACAACTGCTGTAATTTAAACAAAAGAGACAGAAATGAAGATGCACTCTGGATTTTCATGCTACATGGATGATGCAAAGAAGTTCTACTGATGATAAAAACACCACAAAAATTCATGGATAGAGTATGAGCAAGGTGGTTTTATAAAATGTGAGCATGGATAATTCTTCTATATTATTGAACTGCTTCATAAAATGTGAATTAAATTATATATATGTAACTAAATTAAAACTTACCATTTCATCAACCTACCCAAAAGTTTATAAGGGGAGACCTTGTATTTGAGTTTACCTTATATTCAGGCATACGTATTCAAGAGAACATTTTTATAAGATAATGTGGTGAGCTGAATCAAGTAAATCTTCACAGAATATAAACTTATTTCACACACTTCAGTTCTCTGCTCTATTACATATGACCATCTTCTTGAACAATTGCATACCAGGGTAATTTTATAACCAATCAGCCCTCTTGTTTTGCAGGTAATAATTTGAACATTATTATACTGATCCAAGGGTACTGTGCAAGTTTGATCACATTTAGTCACGTTTCAGAAAATGAGGTTATTCTCTCTCAGACACTAAGATAAAGCTAGGACTTTAATTGATGGAAGGTTCTAAAGCCATCTTCCATCCATCATCCACAGCCTCATGAAGGCTTTGAGAGCACCTTAGCCAAAATATTGCTGTATACCAATTAAACTGCAAGAGTTGTGCCTAACAACAAGTATCACATATCATATTGAAGGGAGAACAAGTTATACTCCAAAGACAAATACTAAAACACTAAGCATAGTAGGGTATATCTTTTATCCATTTTTCTGAATAAGATAAGGTCAATAATGAAAAGAATTGGGAAATACTCAGAACCCAGGAAATAAATAACAAGGAAGTGTTGTATTGGAAACCAGTTTCATTTCTTCTGGCTTTTAAAAGTGAAATTAAAAACACATATTTGTGAATATAACACTATCAGAACTGAGGAAAGCACAGTAAATCCAGTTGAAATTCTTAATCATGCATTTTTAATATGCATACTTATTTAGTGTGTTTGCAAATGTTAATAGTTTATATTTGCTAGTTTTATGTTTTAAGTATTAAGAATAAGTTATATCATTTCTATTAATTATGTTAAAAATTGGAAGTATTGTATTTTTGGAAACTCTGAGATGTCTCTGTAATCAATGAAAATTTCCTGAACAGGTAACAAATTAATAGAAAATATTCATTTTGTATACAATGAACAGCCAGCCAAAGACTGAAAATATGACCATATCTAATATTCATTAAAATAAAAATACTCAAATAAAACATTCTTATTTTCTTAGTGATCATTAAGATAGTGCAAATTTTGCCAATTCTGAAGTTAAGGTGCAACACATTGGAGATGGGGAAATTGGGAGGAGAACCTGTATAATTCCACAAATCTATCTTCCTTAGAATCAGGACAGAAAGCTCCTTTCCAATACCATTCTAGCATGAAATATTCTGCTGGTGCTAAAATGGTTGCAATTAAAGCTCATTTCCAAAGAGAATGCTGCTACTAACGATAATGGGGAAATAATGGAAGAATTGGATTGAAACTGCCTGTTACTCAAAATGAGGGAGTACCCCTACGAGGTTCTCTCCTGTGTGACAAACGGCCAAATGTAACTGGCAACAACCGCAACAATAACAAAATTACTACCAGGAGAAATAAACTGGGCTCACAAAGTCTAACTCAAATCTAATTCCTCGTTGCACATGCTGAAGAACTCACCATTCTTCCTTTCGTTCAGAGGGGGTAAGTACTGACTGGACTGCAAGGAGAGTTCCTGGAATTCGTGGGCAACAGCTTCACTTTGAGGACTTGGAGCAAGATGGGCTAACGGTCCCAATTCATCCTCAGTGTCTAGTGCCCCTGGGTGATCCATTGTGTTCCAGGCACTGGCAATGGGGAGTCCGAGACACCTCTTAAATGTGGTCTGTTGAAGAGACTGTCAAAATAAAGGATGTGTAAGTATGTGGTACATTTATTTTTCTTCAATTTGCACAAAAGTATTAAAATGGGATTCCTTAGTACTAGTTCAGTTTCACGGCTATGTGACAGTTGCCCTCTCTGGACCTCAGATTCCTGATAACACTAAGGAACAACATATTTCCCATCTAACAACTATGTAAATAAAAGTTGAAAGTATTTTGTATGACATTTTGGACAGTATAAAGAAAAGTTAATAGTTATTGGTATAATTACTTAAAGATTTTAATGAATCCTAAAATGAGACAAAAGCCAACTAAAACTGATAAAAATAAAAAAGCAGTCTGGCTTGAAAATCTATCTTATCTGCCTCAAATTAACCTGATTGACAGAGAAATCAATAACTGAAGCACCAAAGACACAATAAAAACCCTAAATATGTGACACTGGCTTAGGAACTGAGTGGTGGGCAGCAAAAAAACTGTTACTGAAGGCCAGAAGGATGGCGGTCCATATCATTCAGTGGCAAAACATTTGATAAAACTGTTGCCTGCTTAGTAGCATTTCATACCAGTTTGTTTATTCATTCATCTATCGGTGGATATTGAGTGTTTTATAGTTTTTACCTATTAGAAAATAAAGATGCTATGAACATTACTATGCAAGTATTTTGTTTCCATTGATTTTTTTTTTTAAGAGAGTGGAAGGAAGGGGGAAAGACAGAGAGAGTAATATTGATGTGAGAGATACCTTGACTGGTTGCCTCCCTGAGCAGGGCCATGAATCAACCTTGCAACCGAGGTATATGCCCTTGACCAAAATTGAACCTGGAACCCTTCAATCCAAGGGCCGATGCACTATCTATTGAGCCAAAACGGCTAGAGCTCTTGTACAAGCATTTATATGGATACATGCTTTCATTTCTATGGGGCAAATACCGAGGAATGAAAAGGCTGAATCATAAGGCAGCAGCATGTTGAAAGAAACTGATAAACTGTTTTTCAATGTGGTTGTGCCATTTTGCACTCTTAGCATCAGTGAATTAGAGTTCCACTTGTTTCACTTTCTAACCAACACTTGATTATGATCAATCTTTTATTTTAGTTATTTTATTTTCATTTTTAAAATTAGATGGTTTATTTTATATATTGAAATTTCTTTATATATCCTGAACAAAAGTCCTTCATTAGGTATGTAATTTGCAAATATTTTCTCCAAGTCAATGCTTTATCTTACTATGCTCTTAATAGTGTTTTATAAAGAACAGATGCTTTGAATTTGATGAAGTCCAATTTATCAATTTTTTCTTTTATGAAACATGTTTTTAGTGTTGAAGCTAGGAAATCTTTGATTAACCCAAGGTCACAAAGATTATCTCATGTTTTTATATATTTTATAGTTTTTGTTTTACATTTAAGTCTATGATCCACTTTGGATTAATTTTTATATATGTATGAAATCTGAATCAAAGTTTTCTTTTTTATCATAGGACATCTGATTGTCTCAGCACCATTTGTTGAAAAGGTAATCTTTTCTTCACTAAACTGCCTTGGAACCTTTGTTGCAAGTCAACTAACCATGTATATGATTGCTTTCTTGACTCTATATTTAGAATTCAAAGTAAAAATTATATCACGATTATAATATATATGTAATACAGATTTGCTTTTGTTCCAATATTTTTTTCTAATTTAACTTCTGGTTTGATTACTTGAATGTTCTTATATTTCAAAAGACTGTGACATTCATAGAATAACAATATTTTAACTGAAAGGTATCTTAGAACCAAGGTCTAGTATAAGTAATTCTTAACCTTCCTCACAATATGATAATCATTTGAGGGGAAAAAAATCCCTGATGGGTTAGGGAAGTGGTCGGCAAACTCATTAGTCAACAGAGCCAAATATCAACCGAACAACGATTGAAATTTCTTTTAAGAGCCAAATTTTTTAAACTTAAACTTCTTCTAACGCCACTTTTCAAAATAGATTCACCCAGGCCGTGGTATTTTGGCCACAATCCAGGGGCCAAAGAGCCACATGTGGTTCAAGAGCCACAGTCTGCTGACCATGGGGTTAGGGCAAGGGGGAGAATCTACAAATTTTGATAGAATTGGTCTTGATAGAGTGATTCTAATTTGTAGACAGGTTGAGATTCATTAATCAAGTGGGACCCCAGCCTTATTTTATAGAGAATAAGTCATCTGCCCAATGAGTGGGAAGAGAAGTCAGTAGCAAACTATTACACCAAGTGTAAAAAATAACAGAATATAAGTAGGTATGAAGTGCTTCAGGAACCTAAGAATTAAATTCCTAATTTTATTTGGGTAAACTAGGAAAGTCTTGAAGGGTAAATAGAAGTTGGTAGACACAGAAATCTTTCTCATCCAAGTATAGTGGTATGAATAGTTATCACCTAACTGCAAAGGTTTGATGGGACTAGTATAGAAAGGGCATGCCATGGGGTGTGGGGAGAGCAGAAGACAAGCTGGTGTGGTAAAGTAAAGCACAAATCTGATCTATATGATCAGATTGGTATTTTAGAAAGGTAATTCTGACAGAGGTAAGTAACTAGTAAAAGCTCTTGTTAAAATGCTGAAGGACTAAGTTAAGATGGTAGAAATGCAGAATAGGGAATAAATTCCAATTAACATTTAAGAGGCAAAATATCAAGGCTTGATGACTGGCTAATTTGAAAGGCAAAGGAAAAATAAAGAATTGAGAGTGGTGGAGGCTTTTAGATTTGGGCAGTTGTAAAAGCTGGAATGAGTAGTAGGGAAGATGAAAGTAAACTGAGAATCTGCAGGACCCTTGGAGGGAGCTCTAAAAAGATGGGTGGCTAGAGATATGGAGATTTAATTTTTGGCAAGATACTTAACCTCTCAGGGACTCAGTTTCATAACTTAAAAAATGAAAATGACAAGTGAAAATAAGGGTAGAATATTTACATTTCTACTAAGCTTGGCACTAAGCCTCACCTTTGCATTCCTTAATTTTTTCCTAATGACCTCTCTGTGGGAAGGTATTATTCTCATTTTACACATGAGAAAACTAAGGCTTGGAAAAATTAAACAGATTTGTGAGATTAAATTTGAGAAATCAAAGCCAGAATTCCCAACTTTAGGGCCCATATTCTTTAACAATAGCACAATATTTATGTGCCAAAAATGCCAATAAGTTGGAGCAAATAATTGGGAGGGACAGAAATATTTGGGGGAGGGGAGAGTCGTGAGAAAGAGGAAGATAAAAGTTTGAAAGGATCCATTTAAACATTTTTCTAGCATCCAGATTGAAGGTCCAGAGCATTAGGCACTAGGATGGGCACTAGGGTTCCAATGACAACTCAATCAGATCCCTGTATCTCTTGGAGGTCAAGACCATGTCAATTAGGCAATTATAACCTAACATTAGTGCTTAACAGGAAGGAGTTAGTACAACATGCTTGCTTTATGGCAGATGAAGGAAACCCTCTCCTTGTTCTGCTTTAGAAAACCCTTACAGTATAACAAACTTTAATTAAACTCCAGACCAGAAAAAAAGAAAAAGAAATCTATAGTCACAGATGTACTAAATATAAAAGAACATTTTTGACATCAGGTAAAAGTGTTTTTAAATAAACAACTTCTAAGCAGGGTTTTTATTTGCAGCAGCTGGATTTTTATATATCACCATAAAATACAGAGCAAAAGTGTTATATGAATACTAAATTATGAGAATACACTATATAGGAAAAGTTACATAACTGTTCTTTGCTTAAAGTGGCAGTTATAGTTCTAAAAATGCCAGTGAGATGATTTATTTTTTAACTTGCTTATTGTAGATTTGTTTCAAATGAAAATAACAGGGAACAAATTCTATACTTAACATATTCAAAAATGATGCATTCTTAAGTACTACAACTAATACTTAAGTAAACACTATTTCTGAAATATTCAATGTGATCCATCCATAAATAAAAATTTGAATTAGCAAAATTTAAAACACATGTGGCTTTTAAATTGCCATATAAAAAAAATATAAAGAACTAGATTTTGCAACAAGATGGCGGCAGAGGTAAACGCCTAACTGCAGCCTCACTCAACAATTTCAAAACATACAACTAAAATATAAAGTGGACATTATCCAGAACTACAGGAAAGGTGACTGACGGGAAATTCTACAACTAGAAGGAAAGAGAAAACCAGAAGGAAAACCAGAGGAGCTGTAAAAGCCTAAGGTACGAAGACATGGCGTGTGCATAGGGAGAGGACGGAGCCGGAGAGGAGGGGCAGCTGAGTGCCTGGCTGGCGTTCCCTAGAGGGAAGGAGATAAAAGCTCCCGACTGTGCTAAACCTCAACTCCGACTGCACTGAACCCCAGTTCTGAGTGAGACCCTGGGGTCTCAGGCTCACACAGAGGGAATCTGGGCTGTAAGGCGGAAGCTCGGGGGAGCAGCGAAAGGCAGAGCCCCCGAGTCGCACACACTGCGCACAAAGAGGACAGACTGTTGATTAAGCCCCTGGATTGCCCTAGTGGGAAGGAGATATAAGCTCCAGACTACTCTTAACCCCACTTCCAACTGCACTGAACCCCAGTTGAGGCCTCATTGGGGGAGAGACTAGACTGTCTGGTAGCGGGAGAAACTCTAAGGTGCCTTTCTCTCAGAGGTGCTTGCAGCGAATACCAAAGGACACTGAGGAACACAGAGACTCAGGAACCTCAGAGGGTGGGGCTAACCGGAAGCCAAGGCTGTAGGCTCCACCTTAAAACTCCGCCTCATCCAAGCTGAACACAGAGGCTTTTGCAGGTTTCCCAGTCTAGTGGAATAAGGCTATCTCCTGGCATAGACACAGCTGATCCTCCCAACCTACCAACTCAGGGAAGCAGCGAAAATGCCAAGACAAGGAAACAGATCACAAACGAAAGAAATGGAGGACAAAAAGCGACTGGATATAGAGTTCAAAACCACGCTTATAAGGTTATTCAAGAATCTCCTAGACAAGGCTGATAAAATAAATGAGACCTATGAGGATATGAAAAGGGATAAACTAGAAATAAAGAATACATTCTCTGAAATAAAAAAATATTATACAGAGTCCTAAAAACAGAATGGAAGATTGCAAGAATCAAGTCCAAGATTTGGAACACAAAGAGCCAGAGGACACTCCTCCGCAGAAGCAAGAAGACAAGAGAATCCAGAAAGTTGAAGATAGTGTAAGAAACCTCTGGGACAATTTCAAGCGAACCAACATCAGAATTATGGGCGTCCCAGAAGATGACAGAGAGCAAGATACTGAAAACATATTGAAAGAAATAGTGACAGAAAACTTCCCCCACCTGGTGAAAGAAATAGACTTACACGTCCAGGAAGCACACAGAACCCCAAACAAAAGGAATCCAAAGAGGCCTACACCAAGACACATCATAATTAAAATTCCAAGAGCTAAAGACAAAGAGAGAATATTAAAAGCAGCAAGACAAAAGCAGGTAGTTACCTATAAAGGAGCACCCATACGACTGTCAGCTGATTTCTCAACAGAAACCCTGAAGGCCAGACAGGAAGGGCAAGAAATATTCAAGAGGATGAATAGCAAGAACCTACAGCCAAAAATACTCTACCCAGCAAAGCTATCACTCAGAATCGAAGGCCAGATAAAGAGCTTCACAAATCAATTTAATCTAAAGGAGTTCATCACCGCCAAGCCAGAATTATATGAATTGCTAAAAGGGGTTCTTTAGGAAGAGGGAGAAAATAAAGATAAAAATTATGAACAAACACGTAACTATCAACAAGTGAGTCTAAAAACCAAGGGAAGTAAAAATCATGATGAACAATATTAACTGGTGAATATAATAGAATCAGAGGTATGGAAGGGGAGTGGACTGATGATTCTCGGGGAAATGGGGAGTAGGGGAGGGGAGAGACTAAACATAAACTGCACCTATGGATGAGGACAATGGGGGATGGGGAAAGGGCAGAGAGTGGGATGGAAACTTGGTGGAGGGGAGCAATGGAGGGGAAAATGAGGAACATTTGTAATAATATGAACAATAAAGATTTACTTTAAAAATATATAAAGAACTAGAAAATTTTATTAATTCTCCAAACCCAAGTCTTTAAACAGCTTGAACAATTGCATTTTCCAAGTTTACTAAAGATGAATGATTCTCAGAGAGTAAGAACTGATTAGATAATTAATTTTGAGCTAAGATGATTCCCATATTTAGCCACTACTGGGTCAAAAAGAAACTCTAATTTTGTTGAACCACAAATTAGCATTTGATTTAAATGCTAATTGTAAACATATTAAATATATATATTTCAGAGAGGAAGGAAGAGGGAGAGATAGAAACATCAGTGACAAGAGGGAATCATTGATTGGCTGCCTCCTGCACATCCCGCCCTGGGAATCGAGCACACAGCCCAGGCATGCGCCCTTGACTGGAAGTGAAACCCGAGCCTTCAGTCCACAGGCCAATGCTCTACCCACTGAGCCAAACCAGCTAAGGCATAAATGTTTTATGTAACAGATAAAAAGTATACTGTACTTCAATTTCCCAATTCTTTAAGGCATGGAAGAAAGGAGGGTGGGAAAAGGAAACAAAGATAGAAAGAGAGAAAGGAGAAGAGAAAGGCATTCTAAAAAGAGGGAAATATGTTTTCTAACTCTTTACTCTTTTTGATATTGGAATCACTAGAATGTAAACAAAGCTATTTTGCTAAATTCAAAAGTATTGCAAAATACATGGAAAAAAAATCAAAGTTTAAATTATTGTGACTAGTTAAATAGCGGAGGTGGGACCATGAATCCCCTACCTTGTAATCCAGATTTTTGGTTCCTAATTAACCAGAGGAGAAACCGTATTATCTGAGGCAACCATGCCAGTAGTTTGATGCTAAACCGAAAAAAAAAATCAGTTAAAAAAGAGTCATTAAAAATGATACTCAATTCTGAAACATTTTCTTTTAAATTAAACTACATAATGTCCATTTGTATGCCAGTCTTCCAATATAGGGTCATGATTTTCTCTTTCCAAATGTGTCAGGTCTTTGGCATAAATCATGACTATCTATAAGTTCTAGTTTCCATTTCTTTAAAGAACAAAAATTTAAAAGATTTTGAGCACAGAATGCATTAATATTTTAATAATTTTTTACCCAATATTCTTAGTTTCTCGCCTACACTCAATTCAAAAGTATTAAGTAATATGCTTCTATGTTCCCAAACATTTAATGTTTTTTGCACTCATATTTCATCAGTTTATATAATATTTAGTCAAACTACATAATTATGACTACTACAACTACTGGCATAAACAGATTTAGGAATAAACACAGCTGACTTTTGCTTAGCATACAACTTAGTGAAAACAGATGCGTCACCAGACTTCCGTGTCATTTCCTAGCCATGACCATTCAGTATGTCTTTTTTTTATTTTTATTAAATTATTATCTGTGTACATATATTACCATTGCCCCCCCCCAAACATGCCCTCCCTCCCCAGAGTTTTGTGTCCATTGGTTATACTTATATGCATGTGTACAAAAGGGATTGGAAAGTGGTAATCCAACAAACTGGACAAGTGGAGGATAGATAAGAGAGGTTCTTCCACAAAGCATTTTAAAGATTTATGTTGATGCCAAGGATATCTCAATTAGAAATTTGGGTCTTTTTAATGTTTTATAGTTTTTTGTAATCTGTTAATACAAATTACTACTAAAATATTATTTCATTACTGTTTAACTTTATGCAAATGTGTTAATATTGTACTCTAAAATAACAGTTCAGAGTACACACCAAATAAAAGTTCGCATTCATAGTTTTGTAACGGCATTCTAGTACAACTATGAACACATTTCAAACACTATTAGTTCAATATGAAATAATCTACTCTATGAAATAATCTACTCTAAAATAACAGTTCAGAGTACACACCAAATAAAAGTTCGCATTCATAGTTTTGTAACGGCATTCTAGTACAACTATGAACACATTTCAAACACTATTAGTTCAATATGAAATAATCTATCATAGTCCTTCAAAATACTTGTGAATTCTTCTCTGTATTAAACATAATGATATCTATAATAATAAAAGTGAAATATGCAAATTGACCAAATGACTGAAAGCAGAACAACCGTCCAGATGACCTTCTGGATTATGTCGGGGCTGCAAGGGCAGCCGGGGCTGTGAAGGCCTACTCTCGCACAAATTTCGTGTGTCCAGCCTCTAGTATATCATAAAATAGCAATTTTAATCAACTGTGAAAATTGTATTAATTTTACTAGTATAGCAGCTGTAGGTAAGAATTTTCTGTTAAGATATAATTCACATGCCAAAAAATCATTTTAAATTGCACAATTCAATAATTTTTAGTATATTCACAAGATATGCAACCATCACCATCTAATTTCAGAACATTGGTTTCACATCTAAAAATAAATCCCATATGCATTAGTAGTCATTTCCTGTTCTCTCTACCCCAAATTCCAGGCAACTACTAACCTATTGCTTTCATGTTCTAGATATTTTATATCAATAGAACATACAGCCCAAACCGGTTTGGCTCAATGGATAGAGTGTCGGTTTGTGGACTGAAGGGTCCCGGGTTCAATTCCGGTCAAGGGCATGTGCTTTGGTTGTGGGCACATCCCCAGTGGGGGGTGTGCAGGAGGCAGCTGGTCGATGTTTCTCTCTCATCGATGTTTCTAACTCTCTGTCCCTCTACCTTCCTCTCTGTGAAAAATCAATAAAATATACCGTATTTGCCGGCGTATAAGACGACTGGGCGTATAAGACGACCCCCTAACATTTCCACTCAAAATACAGAGTTTGTTATATACTCGCCGTATAAGACTACCCCCACTTGGAGGCATATTTTTCAGGGCCAAAAAAATCGTCTTATACGCCGGCAAATACGGTATATATTTTTTAAAAAAATAGAACATACAATGGATTTGTAGATTCTAGACCAGGGGTGGGCAAACTTTTTGACTCGAGGGCCACAATGGGTTCTTAAACTGGACCAGAGGGCCGGAACAAAAGCAACCTGACCATTCTGGCACTCTCATCTTGGGCTGCTGGTGAAGGAGCGGAGGGGAGAGCAAGAGAACCCTCCGCTCTTTGGGCTCCTGAACAGAACAGCTGAACGGGCTGGCGGGCCATAGTTTGCCCATGGCTGTTCTAGACACTGCATATCAATAGAAATCATATAATATGTGGCCTCTTTGTGTAATCCCTTTCACTTGACATGCTTTCAAGATTCATTCATGTTGTACCAGGTATCAGTATTCCCTTTCTTTTTATGCCTGAATAATATTCCATTGTATGGATCTACCACAATTTGTTTATCCATTCTTCAGTTAACAGACTTCAGATTAATTCTGCACTTTGGCTACTATAAATAATTTGCTATGAACATTCATTTACAACTTTTTGTGTAACATATGTTTTCAATTCTCTTGGGTATTTTTATAGGAGTGAAATAACTGGGTCACATCAGAACTTTATGCTTAATTGCCTGAGGAACTACCCAACTGTTGTCCACATTTTGCATTCCTACCAGCAAAGTTTAAGGGTTCCAATTTCTCTAAATCCTCTTTAAAGAAAAAAAAAATCCAAGTTATCCTAGTGGCTATGAAGTAGTAGCTCATTGTGGTTTTGATGTGCACTTCCCTAATGCCTAATGATGTTGAGCATCTGTTTACGGCCATTTATTTATCTTCTTTGGAGAAATGTCCATTTGAAAATTAGGTTATTTAGCCCCTGCAGGTGTGGCTCAGTTGGTTGCAGTGCTGTCCCATAAACCAAAAGATTGTGGGTTCAATTCCCGTTCAGGGCACATACCTAGGTTGCAAGTTCAATTCCCTGTCTGACCCGGGGGTTTACGGTAGGCAGTCGATCAATTTTCTCTCTCACATCTCTCATCTCTCTCTCTCTCTCTCTTATAAATGAATAAATAAAGTAAATAAATATATAATTAGGACACTTGTCTTTTTGAGTTGGAATATTTCTTTCTGTGTATGTGTGATTCTCAATATTATTAGCTACTTGGGAAATGCACTTAAAACCACAATGAAATATCACTTTACACCCACCAGAATGGATATAACAAAAAAGACAGCCCTGGCTAGGTGACTCTCATTTGGCAGGAGCGTCATCCTGTATAGCAAAAAATTGCAGGTTCAATTTAGAGCCATGACAAGTAGGGTAGCCAATCAATGTTTCCCTCTCATATTGATGGTTCATTCATTCTCTCTCTCTCTCTCTCTCTCTCTCTCTCTCTCTCTCTCTCTCTCTTCTAACTTCCCTCCCTCTTTCTCTAAAATCAATTTAAAAAATACTTATGTGCAAGGGAGCTCCCATAAGATTGTCAGTTTATTCCTTAACAGAAACTTTGCAAATCAAAAGAGATTGGCACAAAATATTAAAAATGATGAAAAGGACCTACAACCAAGATTATTCTACATGGCAAGTGTATCATAGAATTGAAGGAGAGATATGTTCCAGAGAAGAAAAAGCTAAAGGATATCATCACCACTAAATCAGTATTACAACATATTAGAGGGCTGGTCCATGAAATTCATGCACAGAGAGAGGGAGTCCCTCAGCCCGACCTGTACCCGCTCATAATCTGGGACCATTGGCTCCTAACTGCTTACCTGCCTGCCTGATCGCCCCTAACCATCTCTGTATGTGCCTTGGCCCTTGCCATGGCAGCTTCATCCAGAAGGATGTCTAGAAGGTTGTTCAGCTGTCTGGTCTAATTAGTATATTATGTTTTTATTGTCATAGATGTTAGAGCATATCACACTTTTATTATTATAGATCTTAGTCAATGACTAAAATATTTAACTGAACAGATCTTGACAAATCCTTCTAAACTAATAAAAATCTTTCCTATCTTTAAAAAACAAAAGATTAGAAATGCAAATAAGAAAATTAAATTTTCACTGGCAAAGGCAAACACTTAATAAAGTCAATTGCCCTGGCTGGTTTAGCTCAGTAGATAGAGCAGGACTGAAGAGTCCCAGGTTCAATTACCATCAAGGGCACATGCCAAGGTTGTGGGCTTGATCCCCAGTAGGGGCCATGTAGTAGGCAGCTGGTCAATGATTCTTAACCATCATTGATGTTTCTATCTCTCTCTCTCCCTCTCCCTTCCTCTCTGAAATAAAAAAAATTTTTAATCAATTATTGAGTCAATTATAAAGCTAGTACAAAAGTTAAAAGACAAAAGTAGAAAGATCATGTGTAATTACAACAATAAATTAAGAGATAGCCACAAACCCACGTATAAAAGTAAACAATAATGAAAAAAATAAATATGGAGGGAGGAAAAGTTGTAGTGACTTTAGAATGTCTTCTAATTTAAGTGACCATTAACTTAAAAAAGACTGTTATAAACATAACTTGGTATATATGAAGCACATAATAACCACAAAATTAAAAAAAACTACAATATATAAAGAGAAAGGAATACAAACAATACTACTAAAGTCATCAACATAAAAGAGGAGAATAAGAGTATAACAACGGAACAGAGAAGAAATACAAAAATAATCAGAAAAAAATAAAATGGCAGTAACTACATGCCTATCAATAATTATCTTAGCCCTGCCAATGTGACTAATTATTATTATTATTTTAAATGTAAATGGACTAGATGCTTTAACCTAAAGACCTATGATGGCTGAATGAATAAGAAACAAAAAACAAGACCTGTGCATATGTTGCCTACAAGAGACCCATTTCAGATCAAAAGACACACAGTCTGAATATAAAGGGAAGGAAAAAGATATTTTATGCAAATAAAAAACAAAAAAGGCTGGGGCAGCAATACTTATATCAGACAAAGACTTTAAAACAGTGGCTGTAATAAGAGACAAATGGATCAATCCAAAAAAAAGGATATAAATCTTGTAAACATTGAAGCATTGAATGTAGGAGCAACTGAATATATAAAGGCAATATTAATAGATATAAAGGTAGAGACAGAAAGATACAATATTAGGGGGCTTTAATACCACATTGACATCAATGGACAGATAATATAGACAGAAAATCAACAAGGAAACAGTAGCCTTAAATGACACAGTATCCTATCCTATATAATAAAAGGCTAATATGCAAATCGACCAAAGAGTGGAATGACCAGTCACTATAATACACTCTGACCACGAGGGAGCAGATGCTCAATGCAGGAGCTGCTATATATATATATATATTATATATATTCACTAGAGGTCTGATGGACAAAATTCGTGAGAGGGGCTTGCCTCTCTCCGCGCCCCCCCCCCCGCCAGCCCCCGTTGCCGCCACGGCCACCTCTGCCTTGGCCCCCCCACCATAGCTTCGTCTGGAAGGAGGCATGGTCTAATTAGCATATCACACTTTTATTATTATAGATCTTAGTCAATGACTAAAATATTTAACTGAACAGATCTTGACAAATCCTTCTAAACTAATAAAAATCTTTCCTATCGATGTTAATCCATCACTATCCCAACTTCAGAAGTTACAAGAAGCACAACTAGGGGCAAGTCATTTAACCTCTCTAAACCTCTTTGTAAAATGAGTATAAATAATATTTCCTTGTGGGGTGCAAATGAAATGAGACAAAGATATCAAGTGCCTGGAATCATGCTTGGCACTAAGGAGGCATTCAGTAACTGTTCACGGGCTTCACTTTCAGTCGTGGTTTTCCTGGCTGATGTACTCACCTAACTGTCATAACATTTAGCCCATATTTCACGAGAGACCTTGTCACATAAGAACTGTGGTGTTGGAAGCTTTCTCCTTTGTCTGTCAGCCTGCCTGGGTTCAAATTCCAGCTCTGAAAGTTTCTAATTGGTGGGCAAACCACTTAAACTTTCAAAGCTGCAGAATCTTTTTTAAAAAATGGGGTAACAAAGGTACTTACTTCACAGGATTAAAGGGAGCATTGAAGAAATATTGAATGTGAGGTGCACAGTAGAGTTTTGGGCACATAAAAAGTAGCCAATAAATGTTAGCAATTAGTGTTATTATTTTGTCAATGACATTCCTGGTCCTCTATTATGTGAAATAACATAAAAAGTATTTCAATTATTAATCTAAATTTTGATTTTAAAAAAAGAAACCAAAAAACCTCATGCTAAACCTCATATTTAGCTTGTCATGACTTTCTAATTATACTTCAAACTTCCAAATTAAAAAAAAAATTATTCTTACCGATTGTTCTGACACACACAGAAATATTCTGGTGAATAAATGATCATAGAGTTTAAAAAATTTTTCCTAACACAGGCATAATACAGGCTAGCTCTGAAAGAAGCAGAGGGTGAAATCAATATTAATATATTTTATTGTTTTGTTTAATATTTAGGATTTAATACGCTTTGGACTTCCAGATACTTGACAATATAACATGGCTATAGGAATAACCTAAAGTTTTCTGAAAGAAAATAACAACTCATTTTTAAAGAGATAATACTGTTGTTCCTATAGTCACTTCTTAAAACTAAGTACACAAATTAATCTCAGCAGAGTATAAGAATTTCCCAAAGTGGTATGGGTGGTTTTTCTTAATAGAATCAGTAAAATAAAAGCTCTCCACATACTTTTTATTCCTTATAACATTGCTATCTCTTTAGTTTTTTCTTAAAGTAACCAGAGACATTCAGGAGTTTGAATTTAGTCCTTGAAAGTAATTATTTAAGGGACTACAATTTCTGTGCTGGAAATGACTAAACGAATGAAGGGGAAGGCAGCTCAGACGTGTGTTCCGCAAGCCCTTTGTTTTTCAAGAAGCATTATTTTAATTATTTCCTATAAATACATCATTGTCCTTAAGAAAAATACTTTTCAGATAAACACAAAAATCTTTAATCATCACTTGGAACATCACTTGTAAATGACCTCAGCATATTATAAACTTTAAAAACAGACTTAGCATATGAAAGCCCATTTGCTAAATAAGAAAAGCAACTATTACATGGAATTTCATTAAATAAATTATTTTATAAAGACATAATGGTTTTTAATCAGATGAGTGGCAACAGAATATTTTTAGAAAATTCTGGGAGATGTGGCAAAAAAAAATTGTCACCTCGACAGAACTGAGGTGTTAGCCAGAGAGTGATTCTGCTGACCCTCACCCACCCTTACTGCTACCAGAAAATTCTCTGAGGTTTCCCCTCCAAGCTGCCTCCTTTGGCAGAAATGACCATTCTCTTTGCTAGGCTAGGATTATAATAAAACCTTGGGTAGGAATTGGCCACAAGAAAGGTAGTAGATGCAGTTGCACTTGGCCAACCTGAGATAGATAGCAATGGGCAGACACTCGTGTCAATAAGCATTCTAGTTTCTTTCTCGTTAGCACACTGCACTGTTAAAGACTTGCAACCTTAATATGGTCCTTGAAGTTATAGGTAAGTGACTCTAGAGGGGTCTTTTTTTTTAAGTGCTTAATAAATTCCAACAGGTACCAAAGTACAAAACAAAAGGCAGATTTCATCGTTTTGAATAAACTTACCCTATGCACAACAACAAAGTATTCAAAGAGCACACAGGAAAAATTATAACAGGAAAAACTGTAGTAGCTAAAAATATAAATATATTTATGGAGGGGAAAAAATGAAAACAATCTATTGCCTATCAGGTTAAATAAGTACTGGTATATTCATTCCACTGAAATTATCCTATAATTGAAAAGAAAAACAAAAACTTAGATAGATCTATATGTACCAAAAAAGGAAAATGTCCATGATATATAACTAAACAGAAAAACCTGCCTATTGAACAGGATGAATCATGTGTGTATATAACACATACATAGAGAGAGCAAGAGAAAGAATGAGACAGGTAAGGACAGAGGCAGGTAGGCTGGCAGATGAAAGTAGGCAGGGAGAGTATGTGCAAGGCAGGCTAAAAGCTAAAGAAACAGAGAGAAGGTGACAGGAAAACAGACATATAGGAGAGATAGGTAGGACACAGAAAGAAAGAAAAAACAGGCATGAGGCAGCAGACAGAGACCAACAGATACACAAGGACAGACACGGAAAGGTACACTCTGAAATGGCTATCACTTTGAAAGTCCTGTAAATTGCCACTATCCACATGTGACTGTTTACATTTAAATTAATTAAAATTAAATACCATTTAAAATTCCGTTCTGCCATCGCACCAGTCACCTTTCAAGTGCTCCATAGCTACATGTGGTTAATGGCTACTGTATTGGCAGCACAAAACATTTCCATCACTGCAGAAAGTTCTACTGGGTAGTGCTGTTTTATACCCTTTGGCATTGTGTAAACTTTTTGTACTTTTATAGTTTGCAAAGAGAATAAAGACATTTTCAATTTGAAAAACATAGTTTTTGTTTTACTCTCCCTCCCGATTCTTCAGCTCTTTTAACAGTTCTTTTTCCAACATCACAGAAGCACCAGAGGGTTTAATGACCTTTAAATTGCCAATTTCTCTAAGTTATTTGATTCTTACTAACTCAGTTCTACTTAATAAGAGTTCAAATGCCACCAAAACAAGGAAGATGACATACATTTGGAGCATCATGACATCCTTCTTGTTCTCTAAATTCAAAGAAAGGTCATGTTACTCATTCTTAGTAAGAGCAAGCAGTTGATAGAAACTCCCTGCAGTTTAGACAAACATTTTAAATTGAACCTTTTCTTCAAAAGAATAATGGCATTTAAAAATAGCATTCATTTTTTTATGACTCAATTCAGTGCAAAGTGGGGGGAGTAAAGCGAAAGTGGTTTTTTTTGTGTGTGTGTGTTTTTTTTTAAGTGCCACATTAACTAAAAAAAGAAAATGGCAATTTTCAAATGAAGGCTGTAACACCAAAGCAATGAATGGGTTTCTAAAGGCTTTCTCAGGTGATACAAGTTTGAAGAAACTGGTGAGGTTTCAAGAGGGTAAATAACATTTTAAGGAAAAGTAATAGCAAGTTCTCCAGGAAAAAGAAACCATAAAACATATATACAAATTTGTAGGGAATGCACAAATACTAACATTTTGAGACTCTTAGTGCCCTTGGGGAAAAACCATTGGTTGGTGTTAAAAGATCACAGTCCAGTCCTTACTGCTAGCCCCACCAGCATTCAGGAACCCCTGGGCCGCATAGGCACACACATTTAATCTGTATTCTCAAGTTCTGCTTAAAACCCTTCACAATATCGTGTCCATTCTATTTTCCTAATGCAACCACCCAGTATTTTATCACCAGAAACTAAGTTCCAACCATAACCCTCTATTAAAGGTTCTTACCATAGAGCCATACATAATACAGTATATAAATCTATAAAGCCCCAGTAAGTAAGACAGTGTAGAAGCAACACAAGAATATATTGCAGACCAATGTAGCAGAACCTGTACATAATGAGCAATCCCACTGAATACAAGTCTAAAGGGCATACAAAGTAGTGAGGGGAAAGATGGACTATGCATCAGATGGGCTGGCTTGTACAACTTGTTTTTTTCACATGGAAAACTATTCCCTACCTTATACCCACACAAAGAAATAAATTCCACGTGGATATGACTTATGCTGAAGAGCAAAGCAAACTTTTAGAAATAAAATATTATAGAATCTCTTTATAACCCTAAAGTACACAATAGTAAGATTTATTAAACAAAATGCAAAAAGCATCTACCATAAACAAGCAGACTTAATAAAAATGACTAAATTAAAAAGTAAAACTTGAACACAACAAAGCACATAAGTGGAAAGAAAAGCTACTGGGAGAACATATTTAAAATTTTAAATATCAACAAAAGATAAATAAAATAACCAGAATACATCTATATATATAAAAAGCCAGCAACCAGAACACTGTAACGACAGGAACAACCAGTCACTATGATGCCCACCACGGCCAGCAAACCAGCCTGATCAGTGGGATGGGCCCTGCCAGGCAATGACCCTTCCCCCAGCTGGCCCTGCACCTGTGGGCCCCAACCACCCCGATTGGCCCGCAGCTGCCTCCCCCCGCCCCCCTCCCCACCCCCGCCGCCGCCAGCTCTGCCCCTGATTGCCTCCCTTACCCCTACAAGGGACCAGGCCAGCTAGCCAACCTCCTGCAGCCCTCCCCCAGGCCGGCCCCACCCCCAATGGGCCTTCACCACCCTGATTGGCCCTCAACTCCTCCCCCAGCCAGCCCTGCCCCTGATCGCTCCCCACTACCCCAATAGGTGGCAGAGCTGGCTGGACTTCCTGCAGCCCCTCCTCCCCGCCAGGCCCCACCTCAGATTGCTCCCCCCCCAACTCCAATCAGGGCAGGGCTGGCCAGCCAACCACCCATGGATCCTTTCCCAGGCTCCTGGCCCCTGATTCCCTGCCCCATGCCATTCTGGGGTGGGGCTGGCTGGCCCACCAACCACAGCCCTGCCCCATGACCAGCCCACCCCCAATCAACCCCCACCACCCTGATTGGCCCATGGCCCCTTCCCCCAGCCAGCTCTGCCCCTAATTGCCCCTCCACCAATCGGGGTGGGGCCAACTGGCCCACTATCCACAGCCCCTCCTCATAGCTTCCCCCCCAATCAGGGGCAGGGCCTGCCTGGCCAATCACTCACAGCCCCTCCCCCCAGCCGGCCCAGCCCAGATCAAGCCCCAATTGGGGAGGGCGGGCTGGCCAACCTCCTGTTATCTCCTCCTCCTGATAGACTCAGACCAGATCCACCCTGATTGGGACCGGGCCAGCCAAACCCGAAATTCATGCACTGGGCCTCTAGTAAAGACATTCAAATATATAGAAGGGGGAAACAATCTACCCTGTTTCCCTGAAAATAAGACAGTGTCTTATCTTAATTTTTGCTCCCAAAGATGCGCTAGGTCTTATTTTCAAGGGATGTATTATTTTTCCATGAAGAAGAATACGTTACACATTTATTAAGGAAATTTATTACCTGTATATGGTACAGTAGTACGATAGTTGTCAACACAAACCAAACCGTGACTCCTACAGTATCAAGAATTTACTCATTTATTCAATGACAATCATGTCATCATCTTCTGGAATATCATCATAACAATCCAATTCCTAAATTTCCTGGTGAATTTCTTGTGACTCCATTTCTTTTAGAATCAGTGGACCAAATCTCTCATGTTTAGCAATAGCACTGTCTTTAAATGAGTACTTCTTGTCAAGGTAGCCTGCTCACAGTGCATTTGCAATGCAACTGTCAGTGATTTTCTCCCATGAATTCTTCACCCAAGTCACAACTTCTTGCAGTTTAGGTTTCACAAAGTTTCCAAGCTGATTTCTCTCCATTCTATTTTCAATGTAGTCATTAATTTCCATGCGCAAATTGTCTTTGAATGGCTTCTTTATTGCAATATCAAGAGTCTGGAGATAGGCTGTCATTCCTGTGGGAATCATTATCTGATCTATTTTTCTTTCGTGAAGAAATGTCTTCATGTCTTTAGCATGGTGAGTGCTGGCTGCATCCCAGACTAGCAGACCTCTTTGGCTCCCTCACATAACAAGCGACCCACTTCCTTATAAATGCTTGTGTGGCTCAGGCCTTTTCAGTTTCAAGAATAAAAATGCCCAAAACATGTTCAATCTTTTCCTTCTTGCCCTTAGAAATGATTCAAGGTGGGATTTTAGTGCCATCCAGATGAATTATCAAAATACAGAAAACACGTGCACTTTCATAAGCAGTGGAGGGAATGTACACTAAGGAGGCACCCGCTGTTCAATTATTGTTTAAGATGATTGGCCCATAAACACTGCAGTTTCATCCATGGCAATCATGTTGGAAATATTGTATTTAGAGAAGTCAGTATCATCAATAAAGGACTTGAATGCAAGAGCTCGCTTAATAACTTGAGTATCTTCCAACCTAAACAATGTTGTCAATCTTCTTAAAGACAGTTCACTTCGCTGAAGGAAATTATCCAGCCAGTGTTGTGATGCTTTGAAGTTTTCGGGGGCTATGTCAAACTGTGGTGCCATTGCAAGGGCAAATTCTTGAATCTGAGCCCTATTTACAACCAAAGCATTTGCTCTCCTGTCAACAACACATTCACAGATCAGGTCTTCCAGCTCGGAAGATAATGGTTGCCGACCTGATCCACACTTGTGCTTTTTAGCATTTCCCTTGTCCACTTGTTCAATGAGGTTACCATACTCTGCTTGCCATTTTCGGACCAATCGGATACTCAACATCTTCTCTTTGCAGAAAGCAGTAAGATTTTGGCCCCAAGAGTCTTCCACAATTCCTTTCATGTACTCCACGGAGTAGCTTTTTCTTTTTGTGCTCATTTCTAGGGGTAAAAAAAAGGAATTGGGGTATCAGGGTGGGGGGAGGAGGATCACTTAAAATGACACAGGGAGATCAGAGTGGGGAATCAAAATGGCACAAGAGCCGAAACCAGTTTGGCTCAGTGGATAGAGCGTCGGTCTGCGGACTGAAAGGTCCCGGGTTCGATTCCGGTCAGGGGCATGTACATTGGTTGCGGGCACATCCCCGGTAGGGGGTGTGCAGGAGGCAGCTGGTCGATGTTTCTCTCTCATTGACGTTTCTAGCTCTCTATCTCTCTCCCTTCCTCTCTGTAAAATATCAATAAAATATATTTAAAAAAACAAAAAGGCACAAGAGAATCAGAGGGGGATTACTATTTTAGTAACCCCTTTTGATCCTCCTGTGTCATTTTGATTGTCCCCTCTGATCCTCCTGTGTCATTTTGATTGCCCCCTCTGATCCTCCTGTGTCATTTTAAGTGACCCCCTCCCTCCACCCCTGTGCCACTGAACACCTTCACCAGACATTCCCCCCTACCCCTTTATCAGACATTTACCCCTGGGGCCTGCCTGGGGACTGTCACTGGGCTTGCTGGAGCCTGGATTGGGCTGGAGCAGGGTCTGCCACTGACTGAGAACCTTCAGTCATCATGAAGGCGTCCACGAGCATCAGGTAGTGTCACCAGAGACAGACCAGCACTCACCACCTTTGCCACATCCCGTCCGCTCTAATCCTCCTGTTCTACACGCATCTGTGAAAGTCACCTCCTCTCTCCCACCCCACGCTCACCGCTCACTCCGATCTCTGCTCTGCCTCCACACAGCAATGATGTCAGGACTCCGTGTAATGTCACTGGTTGCTAGACGCCAGTTGGGGTGGCCTTAGCGACCAGTTTACGGTAAATTAATTTTCATTCTGAGACAGAGCCTGGGTGCCTTATTTTTGGGGGGATGCCTTATATTTCACTCAGAAGGAAACCTATAAATAGGTCTTATTTTCGGAGGATTTTTTTATTTTTGGGAAAACACGGGAATAGAAAATCATAAAAGATACAAATCATAACAAAAGAAGAAACTAAAATAGCCAAATAAACATTAGAAATGATGCTTAAATATACCAGAAATCAAGAAAATATAATATTTAAAATTAGCAAAAATTTGAAAGTCTGACAATACCAAGGCTTGGCAAGGATATGGAGTAACTACCAGACAGTGATGTTAGTCACTGAAATTTGTACAATTCTTCTGAAGGATGCACATACCTACGTACAAGCAATTCTACCTCTAGATCCAAACTGTGGAGAAGCTATTAACCATTCACAAGAAGATAATGTGCCACATGTTCATAGCAACATAGTTAATAGCAAAGCATGGAAATGTCCAAACATTCCACTGACAGAATGAATGAACTACACAATATAATCTTAGAATACCATAAAGCTACACATCTACATGGATATATTTTATAGAGAATGTTAAAATGAAAAAGCAAGTTGCAGAATATACACACACATGATACCATACTGTACAAAGTTTGGGATCCTCAAACTAAACACAGCCTATAAATATATATGCATATAGTATAAGTAGAAAGCCATACAAGGGAATGATGCTTCGGGATGATACTTCTGTAGAAGGAAAAAGGAAAATCACATCTGGGAGGCAGCACCAAGTATATGTGAATGATTTTTAAATATAACTTTAAATTTTTAATGAAAGCAAAAAATACACAATGTTAAGATTTAACTATTCTGTATAGAGGCTATATTATTCTATACTATAGAATATAGTAAAAATATATTTTACTCTATAATATACTATAGAGGTTATATTATTCTATTTTTCTGTGTTTGTGAAACATTTCAAAATATGAAGCAACTTGTACTTTAAAGAATAAGAAAAAGCAACAGAGACTGAAATTTACCAAGTAGTTGCCTCCTAATATTGAGCCTTTGGTTATGAGTAGTTTTTACTTATATTTTTCCTAATCTTCTATATTTTCTAATTCTTTTCTTTCATAAAGTCAACCCAGATACTTCTAGCCCAATTTATTCTCCCATTTTACTCCCAAATTCAATACTCTACTGTCTTGTTTGCTTGGTGGAGAACGTAGCAAGGAAGTATGCACTGTTTCCTCCACTTGAACATGCGTTCTTGGGAGGGCATACCACACTCATTCTCATTTTTATATAAATTATATACTGAATGCCTACAAGGTGACAGTTACTATTCCAACAGTTAGAGAAACATAAATGAACAAAACATGCATTTCCCTTCCTCCTCAGAGTTTAGTCTCAATGGATATATTAAATAAACATAGGAAAAACTATATAATTAAAATTATGAAAATGCTATGAAGGAAAAGAATAGGTGTTATAGGACCACACAGTAGAAAGGCCTAATATAATCTCAACTGAATAGGAGGAATAGAAATATGCCAGTAAGGGAAGGTTGAAGAACCCTGTGGACAGAGACAAAACTCCCGGAGTCTTTGTCACTGGGCCAAAGCACCTCGAGGGCAGGGACTGCTTCTGATTTATATCTGTACGTATTACTTAGATAGTGCTTAATAAATGCCTCCTGGTTGATTCTAAGGCAGTCTCTGAGCACAGTACATTTGTCATATTTTGTGTGAATATTTCAAGGCACAAATGTTAATGTTTGATTATAGGTGCCATGAGATAGATATGGGCCCTCAAGGTTATGGATTGTATTATAGGGGCACACAAACATGAAGCATATAATTACAAGAAGGTATAAAAGTTATGATGGGAAAGCATAATGATGGCTAAATACAGCAGAGAGATGGAATATCATAGGAAGGAAAGACTCTAGAAATATCTCTCTGAGAAGGTGATATTGAAACTGAGTCCTAAAGGATAATCAGAAACTATGGCTCTGAAGGAACAAGAAAGAAACTGAACTGAAGCAAAGCAGAATAGGGGAAAACCAGAGAATAGGAGGAAATAATGGTTGAAAGAAAGCTGAGGGTGGGAAGCTCAGAGCCAGCGGAATCACGGTGGGATGCAGCTTCAAGTGTAGCCCGATAAGGCATTATTACCCGGAAGAAACCCTAATGGAAATTGGACCTCACTTTCTGATGTTTTGGAAGGTGCTTTGCATCTAAAAATAAAATAACTCTAGGGAGTGGAGTTTAAAACACTTAAACATTTATTTTGTGGGTTATTTGGGCTGGGGGAAAATAATGCTTCTGTGCAATAAAGCATACCTAAAATGCACTGCAAATGGACAAAATGGGTAATTGCATACTGAAGCACTTAGAACACTTACATTGAGTTTGAATAATAATTTAGGTCATCAGCAATATGCTGCCAACTTTGTAAAGCACTATGGTCTGGCAGGGTGTTTTAAAATAATAAATTGACCAGAAACATAATTGAGATACTCAGATGTCAATTGGAAAGATTTTGGCAACATTAAAGTTTCCAACCACAAATATATCAGTATAAATCATACCCTCTATTTTGAACTTATGACAGCTTCAAAAGCAAATGCTATTATTCCACCCCAAATATCTGAAGGAACTAGCCATTGACAGCAACTATTTTAATTAGTGAATACTTATTATCCCACACCATAATATTAGACTTTTACAAACCAGTGTTAGGCCTGGATGGCATGTCTCAGTGGTTGAGTGACAGAGAGAGGGGTGGGGTTAGTCATAGAATGAAAGGAAGAACATTTGAGATCCTGGAGGGAAGGATAAGCAAATGTTAACCTGCAGGGATTTTGAGTCACAGAGAAAGTGACTATGAACCAGGAGGTGATAGTTCAATTCCCAGTCAGGGCACATGCCTGGGTTGCAGGTTCGATCCCCAGTGTGGGGCATGCAGGAGACAGTGGATCAATGGTTCTCTCTCATTATTGTTGTTTCTATTTCTTTCCCTCTCCCTTCCTCTCTGAAACACACACACACATACACACACACACACACACACACACACACACACACACACACATATTTTAACTTAATGTACCTGGGAGAACTAGGGAGTGGGAGGGAATCAAGCTTGATGTACGGGAAGCAACACTTCACAATTATTACTTAGTTTCCTTGTAAATCTACTATTTATTTAAAAAAATATATTTTGTTCATTTTTTACAGAGAGGAAGAGAGAGGGATAGAGAGTTAGAAACATCGATGAGAGAGAAACATCAATCAGCTGACTCTTGCACACCCCCTCTACTGTGGCTGTGACGGCAACCAAGGTGCATGCCCTTGACCAGAATCGAACCCGGGACCTTTCAGTCCGCAGGCCTAAGCTCTATCCACTGAGCCAAACCAGTTTCGGCTGCTATTTATTTTTGTTAAACCATCTCATCCCCCAACTTTTGTTAGTCATCTATTTGCCATCAAGTCCCTCTTAAATTCCACAGTTACAAGAGTCTGAATTGTAGTTTTTCTCTCTTCCATCATACTGGAGGAGCTGAATTCCCTCTAAGGAATCCAGTGTCCCAGTAATTCAACTTCCTCAAAACAGGAACCTTCTCATTCTCTCCAGCTCCCACAATAATACTCACATCCTAGACCTACCCCAGAACCTGAATTCTGAAACAGCCTCCTCTGAATACATCGTTTCCTTACCCTTTATGCCTCCTGTACCCGTTTGCTCATCCCTCCCTTCATCCATCCATCCACCCCATATTCAAGAGATATTCATTAAATATTTGCCTTTTGCCAAGGTCTATTCTAGGTGCAAGAGGGAAAGCATTATTAAAAAATCTATCTCGCCCTAACTGGTTTGTTCTAGCGGTTAGAGCATCGGCCTGTGGACTGAAAGGTCCTGGGTTTGATTCCGGTCAAGGGCATGTACCTTGGTTGCAGGCACATCCCCAGTGGGGGGGGGGGGTGAGGGAGGCTGCTGATCGATGTTTCCCTCCTATGGATGTTTCTAACTCTCTATCCCTCTCCCTTTCTCTGTAAAAAAATCAATAACATATATTTTTTAAAAATCTATCTCTATAAAAGCCTAAGCGACCCTCGCAACCAAACGGACGACCAAACAGGCTGTGTGGGGGAACCAGGCTGGCAGGGGGATGAGGAGTGACCAAATGATTGAGCAGCAAGCTGCATGGAGTGACCCAGCTGGCAGAGAAGGAAGTTGGGGCAACCAGGCCAGTGGGGGGATTGTGAGTGAGGGGCAATCAGGCCAGCAGGCAGAGGTGGTTAGAGGTGATGATCAGGCTGGGGGAGGGGGGGGCAGGCAGTTAGGAGCGATCAGGCAGGCAGGCAGGCAGGCAGGCAGGTGAGCAGTTAGGAGCCAGCAGTCCAGGATTGTGTTTACTAAACCAGCAGTCGGACATCCCCCAAAGGTCCCGAATTGGAGAGGGTCAAGCTGGGCTGAGGGACCCTCTTCTCTCCCTGCAACCCCATGCACGAATTTCATGCACTGGACCTCTAGTAAAGATATTATAAACCAGACAAAAACCTCTATCCCTATGTAACATACAAATAAACAAATAAGTGATATTGAAACAGAGTATTTAGCAAGTGGTAACTTTTTACTTTCTTCATGTCCTTAATACCCCCAACACCATCCCAGTCACTCTGAATAGATGAACTTGATTTCTATTTTATGGAGGGCAAAGTCCACTTGATGTGAGTGAGAAGGGTCTTTAAAACTTCCTTTCTCTATTAACCAATGTTACCCCAAAAATTCAACACACACACACACACACACACACACACACACACACACCAAAAACAAAAAAAAAACCATGCTGAAACCGGTTTGGCTCAGTGGTAGAGCGTCGGTCTGCGGACTGAAAGGTCCCAGGTTCGATTCCGGTCAGGGGCATGTACCTTGGTTGCGGGCACATCCCCGGTGGGGGGTGTGCAGGAGGCAGCTGGTCGATATTCCTCTCTCATCGACGTTTCTAGCTCTCTATCTCTCTCCCTTTCACTCTGTAAAATATCAATAAAATATATATTTTTTAAAAACACAAAAAAAACCAAACTAACTTTCTCTGTGACTCAAAATCCCTGCAGATTAGCATTTACTTGTCCTTCCCTCCAGGGTCCCAAATGTTCTTCCCTTCATTCTATAGCTAACCCCACCCCTTTCTCTGTCACTCCCATGTCAGATCTGTAGAGCTTTATTCAGTCATCTTACCTTTCTTGAATTCTGAATTTGTTAAATGTAGAGGTTATGAAGAGAAAAAGATAGCATTCCAGATGAAAAAATAAAATGAACAAGTTACATGAGTAGGAAATAACAGTGAATGCTTATGATAAAAGCAGTAATAAAACTGGTCTTATTACATAGCAGGGTACATTGGATGGTGATAGAATACAAAGTTAGATGGATATACAAGATTACACAGTATGTTAAAAGCCACACAGTGTAGGTTGATAGTTTCTGAACAAGAAAATGCTCACAATGAAAGTATTTAAGGAAGAAGGGACTCAGAGTTTGGGATGAGATGGGATGGAAAGGATTTAACCTTGGAATAACAATTGGATCAGGATTGAGGGTAGGATGGTAGAAGGCAAGAGGGTGAGGCAATCATCCTGACAAGTATATTGAAAACCTGCCGAGTGTGGAGATAGTGAGAAGGAAAAAGGAAAAGACAAAAAAAACATTTACCAGAGAGAAATGGACAGAACCTGATGACTAACAGCATAGTTGGATCAATTTCAACCAAGTTCTTGGCAGTGTAATTGCTACAAGATGGAAGGCACAGTGCAACATTTGTAAAGTTCCTAGAATCACAGGCCTGGAGGTTGGAAAGGGCTGGGGCCTCTAAGATCATGTGATTCAGCACACCCACTTTATAAATGAGGAAGCAGAGGCCCAAAGAAGTGATTTGTCCGAAGTCACAAAGCAAGTTGCTAAGAGATGAGACGGGAACACTGTTTCCTGTCTGCCTTTGGAGCTCCCTCCACCACACCCAGGGGCTTCTTCTAGACCCATTTAAACTCCTATTTGTTCACTGAGACCCTCAGGTGCCACACTTCCACCAATGAAAACTGCACTATGGACTAGCCACCTGAGTTTGGCCTCGGCACATATCTGGTCCAGGAGAGTTAACTCTCGGTCATCAGGGCTTCAAAGTTGCAGGGCGGACTCTACCCCAGGGCCTTCCTGAAGATAAGTCGGCCTTGCCCTTTCATGGGGAGCCCAGCTCAGACTGTGCTACGCCTCCAGACACTGTTTTGAAATTTCTAGTAAGTCTAAAGGCAATAGAGTAAATAAGATACACACCCTTCTCTAAGGATTATTAAAATGATTTTGAGATTAAAGAGCAAACCATATTGACCCTTATTGTTTCCTTCTTCCCCTCCTATTCTGACTCAGTAACAGAATTTAAGCCATGTTTCTGATTCCCTGGCAAAGGCTGGAATTTGTACTAGTTTTTGGTAATCTTCATACTATCAGTTCACAGAACATGGCTGATAATAAAATATAATAGTCTAATATATTTCTAGTGGGGTATATATATATTTTTTCTAGACAACATTCATTAGTAAAATAGGAGTTCCTGGGTTATTTTCTAGAGAACTTTGAGCCTTAACATAAATTAACACAAATATAGGTTCCAATATTTTATGGAAACCAAGCATGGTAATTTACAATAAATATGGACAACCTGGGTATCTCATTTCTTCTGCCAGTATCAAAAAGGCCAGTATCAAGCTACCAAGGACTGGAACAAGCATCCATATTAAAACAGATATTTAGAGTGAACTGTTCTGAACTATTTGAACTTATCGAGAGCTGCCTGATAAAATCATTGTGTAATACTGAATAATTTAATAACAGAAGTATTAAGTATTGTTTATGTTTTCTCCTCTTGCTTTCCCCAAGAGTTTCAATACATCTTTTTTAAAAAAAAGATTTAATAAAAAGAACCAACACAATAAAATATGGCAAATCCTTCTTTGGAAAAATATTGACAATTATATGTTTTCAAGGACAAATTTTCAAAGTAACAGTGCCCACAGTGATGACAGAATTACAATTAAAATGTACACAATTCAGGTATCCAACTTGACCCCGTGGCTTATTTTTTCTTCTAACTTAATTTCCTCATACTACTCATTTTGGGAAAAAAAATTTTTTTTTTACATGCTTTGACCATTTCAAAAGCTTAAACTGAGTACATCTGTTTGTTCAGCAGCTTTAAAGATACTCTCTTTTATGACTAAGGGGCAGGTGCTGTTCAGTTTATTATCATCCATGTAAACTAATTAAGCTCTTAAATTTAGAGTGAGGAAAAGCACTCAGCTTAAAGTTTAGAAAGGAAGGAACTACACACCAGCTTCCTTTAGAACAGCCTGCTTTTTTAGCTTCCTGTATGAAAATAATATTATATTTTCACAGAAATTTTTGAAAACAATGAATAAATTATATTTAAGCAATTAGACCGTGAAGCTTCAAATCCTTTAAAGAGCAAACAATTTCTTCCAATAATTTTTTATATTTAAATCAAGCCAAGAACAGGAAAAAAAAAAGGATTAATCAAGTAGAAATGTGGTACAAAGTTTACAGTGGATTATACAATTTTCAGATTATCATACATTCACATTTTCTTCCAGTAAATGACAAACACTAAGACTTTTGGCTTTAAAAGCCTCAAATACCAAGCTACTGTATTTGGTAGAGATGATGAGGGAAAGATTTTTTCTGTTGGTGTGGTTGCTATTATTGTTATGAAAGTATTTTTAAAAACCAAAAATATAGCAAGTTTATTATTAAATGCAGTTACTCAGACTCTAACTGAACCAGAGAAAATTGGCTATTCTTTATAAAAATAAAAATAAAATGCGTGCAGAATCTCAAATTCTAGGGGAGAGAGCAGTAACCTCCTCAAAGTACAGGCCTTAAATGTCCTCTCAAACTTGAGGAAGTCACCAAGTTACCCAGCAGACTGCTTCCATGGCCATCTCTCCATACGGATTTCTACAGCCAGAAAGAGGATTATGCTGTCCATCAATACTAAGTTCTCTCCAAGCATACTTCAGTATGCCGTTACTATGAATTTAGAAATTTTCTATCATTGTTGTTAAGTGAACTAAAGCTTATCATGAAATTCAACCTATTCTTACAGTACTCTTTCTTGAATGTTAACATTTCATTGTATTCAAATATTCAAGATTCAAGTGTGTCAGAAAATTCCAGGAAAGAGCAATACAGAAGTGGGAAACTAAAGACACAGGAACTATAGTTTCCGGGATGTTCTTTAACCCACCCTAGTCATACCCCTGCACAGTATCCAGCATGGGAATAGCAGCTGTTGCACATCCAGGGCCAGAGAAGTGTATGGCCCTGGCCTACGAGACCAAAGCCAGGTGAACAGTAAGCTCTAGCTCTGGAAGCACTGCATCCCACTGCTGTGACCTGGATCCTGTGACGTAAAGGGCTACCTGGAGGAAAAGCAATGGTGGGACAGAAGGCAGAGGAGGCTGATGTCTGGAATGAGAATTCGGGGTTTGCTGGTCCTACTTGAAATAGGATACTTGGAGAAGACAATACCAGAAAGTGTGTCTTCTAGAGCTCCCAACAACCCTACTATGTCCCCTCCCCAGTGCAGTTTGCAGGATATTGCCATTGACCTTTCTGCCACTCCAGTGACTGCCACTCCACATGCACTGCATTTATCTGTTTATCTTTTAATCTGCCCATAAGATTTTAAGATCAGTGAAGTGGAGGAGCTCATCTTTTCATCTCTGTACCTAACCCTAGCTTCTAGACAAGAAATCGGCACAAAACAGTCATTCAGTATTTGTTCTTGAACATTTTGTAGAAGAGCTGTAGAGAGCAAAATAAAGTCTGTCTTCTGGTATGTTCATACACCCCCACCTCCCTCAACTGCAACCCACCTCTATTCTATTTTCAATGTTTATTCCTTATATCTGATCAAAAACCACTATCAAGAAAGGATATAATAAACCTATTCGTTCTAAAAGAAAAAATATATGTGGTTGACCTCTCTTAGTGACTCTGCAAAATGAAGATACTCCTATTATCTAAATGGGAATGGGAAAGAGATTCCAGGTCGCAGCCCTGGAATCACCCCACAGGGCAACTGCTTTCCTTTACACCAGGCAGGCTCACCACACAGAAAAGATTTTCTGTCTATTTTTTCCCCTAAGTCTTCGGCTTCTTTGAGTTTGCCTAACTGCTATCTCTATCCTCTGTCATCTCTCTGGTATCCCATGCCTATGCTCACTTGAAAACAATAAGTTGGCCAGACAAGCAACTATACTATTTTAATTAATATACTAAGCAATTACACAGATAGCCATATAGCACACTTACTTTATTTCATATTTGTCCATTTTCTTTTACAACTTTGTCAGAAGCTGCCTAGTGATAGGAACTACATATACTTCTCCACATGAGTCCTAGCCCAATGCTGAGCACATAGTAGGTAAGTATTCAGTGGGGTACTACAATAAAATTTGTAATCCAGCAAACATAGAAAATGTTTTATGTAATAACTCTACTGTTACAAAAGCACTCAAAATTATCAGCCAGCTAGAATGAACAATGGTAATATTGGGGATGTTAAGAAGCAATTCACATTTATTTAGAGTTTATTAATGTCAAACTTTGACCTATACCCTTCACAGACAGTCTCTTATTCAATCTTTATGGGGTTTGGAGAGGTTAAATACCTCCAAATTATACTGTCAAATGGGGCAGGTGGCAGGCTGATTACAGAGTCTATATTCAATCGACTCATGAGTTTAAAAATATAAGATCCCCCAAATATTTCCTAACAGTATGGCTAAGCAGATGTACAGTGATTTTTTTTTAAAAAAAAACTGCTTTAAAATAACTCTTCAGCTCTTAGCCCCTACCAATGCAGTTTCCTCTGTGGAAACATCTTCATCCCACTTCCCTGTCTACCTGGCAAATTTCACACATCCTTAAAGTTACCTCAAGCATTCCTTTTGCAACACCTCCCATTGCACCTTGCACACACTGACATTCTACCAACAGTCCTGCTTAATCCATGTATCTGTTTATTATTTGTCCATGAGAATCTGAGCTCCTAGAATTAAGAAACTTATCTTTTCATTTGTGCATCTAGGTCTCTAACACAGTACCTACCACACAACAAGTGCAAGGTCAATAGTTTTTCATTGTGGCCCCATTGTGGCCCTCGAGTCAAAAAGTTTGCCCACCCCTGAGCTAGATCAATAAACTAATAGAACTTCCCTATATTATCCTGCTGAGAGCAATGGTTGTAGGAGTAGCATTAAGATTCTTAGTTTGCAACATCTACCTTTCACAGCAGATCTGTATTAAGATCTACATTATAATTTTCAACTCAATAATTTAAATTTGTTTCCATAGCAATGAGACAAAGTGCTTCTTACAATAATGAGAAAGGTAAGCTAAAACTTAAGGTTCAATCCACTGAAATATCTCACAATTATTTGCTTTTGTTCTCAGTATGAAGAGACAGAATGACAGCATTTAACTTTCTGTAATTTCTTCTCTCTTTAAGAACACTCTAACTTTACCCCTTACAATAAACCAAAACTTATTTTTCAAACATAACTAGACTATAATTTCCATGAATAAAAGGACAGCATCTTATTTCTTCACAAATCTAAAATGTCTATAAAAGAACAATACATCTAATCAAGCCATAGCTATATTTCAGACTCTGACAGATCAAAAGATATTTTTAAAGTAAACATAACTCCTTCTGACAACTGACCTTTTAAGAAAGATGTCATGTTCTATAAGAAAGAGAATACAGGAGACAACTCTTTGGGCTCTAATTTAAAACATGGCCTAAATTAGGCAAGGGGGGTTAGGATTAAGACAAGGTCACCTCCAGCTCAGTAATTTTGATACAAAGGAAAGAAAAAATGGATTCATTTTTTCATTCTTACTTAGGCTGCTTATTTTCTGGAAGTTAGCTGATTTCCATGACATTAAATTTCAATTTCATCCACATCCCCCACCCCTAACTATCAGACCAATAAAAAGCACTGGTAGAAAGAACCTAGACAGGCCTACATTCTCATAATGAAAACAAAAGTAGAAATGTAAATATGGCTCAGCTCAAGGGAAGGATAGCTGCATTCATCTATATCTTCAGCATGGAAGGCCAAGATATATAGGTGGTGATCTTGTAAAAGCTACCCAGTGAAAATGGAATGGGGCACTTACGTCTTAAATAAAAAAAGAAAAGATCTCATCTTAAATTTATTGAGTCTCTCAAAGTTTACATTTAAAAAACAACAACCTGTCATTCTCAAAATTTACTACTGGAAATTTATAAATAATATTATTTCCAATAGTAAACAATTCTTTTTTGGTTTTGCTCCTTTATGGCAAATGGAATGTCTTCATATAACAAAACTTATTGATATGTTTAAAAGCTAAGATTCAGCCATCAGGGCTGGGCAAACTACAGCCCTTGGGCCGGATCAGGTGAATAAAACTATTGAATTAAAAAAATCCAAAAAGACCATACCCTTTTATGCAATGATGTTTACTTTGAATTTATATTAGTTCACACAAACACTCCATCCATGCTTTTGTTCCGGCCCTCCGGTCCAGTTTCCGGTCCAGTTTAAGAACCCATTGTGGCCCTCGAGTCAAAAAGTTTGCCCACCCCTGAGCTAGATCAATAAACTAATAGAATTTCCCTATATTATCCTGCAGAGAGCAAAATATCGGACATGCATCTAATTACTGAGGCTCACTTAATCATGTTTACTCATTAGTATCTCTGCTGCTTCTAAGCAGCATCTAAAGAACATGAATTTCAGGGATAAATTAGGAGAATAAAAGAAACACTAAGAAGTGATGAAAAGGGAAAGAAGGAGCAAATATGCTCAGCCCAGATATTCAAGCAGATCAGGCCTTTATAGGCTCCTCCCCATCTGAATAAATAGACAGTGTTCAATCTTTCTGGCTAAGCTTCGACTCAGGACATCACACCTAAACACTCTCTACACTATACCATGAGGATAGTATGTAATTACAAATGAATGTCAAAATTAAGGTCGTCCCCCCCAATTCTCATTCAAGAGCTCCCTCTGAGAAAACATTGTCAACTATCAACTAGGCAGATTATATATTAATCGATGTCACATCATCATCATGTGGTTTCATTATTTTTTCTTCCAATGTTAGCCAATAATAAATCATGGTTTCTACGCCTCAGCATCCAGAGACCACACACAAACCTGCAGGGAAGTTAACCACTCACCTGATTGAGTATAACAGAACTGTAATTCTCTATATTATTATTCTATAATGTAGGAAAGGGAAGCAGGGGCTAGTTTCCTCTTTAAAATTGCTATTCTTTCAATTTTGATACATTCCAATTGAACATCTAAATTACTGCAGCTTTGCTGAATTGGCTATGTGAAGGCACTGAAAACAGACTATATGTGTAGCCAAGTGGTCTATGTACTTAAATGCAAAAATGTAGCTGCATCACTGCAAGATTCCACTGTGATTGCGGCAGTGGAAACAGGAATCCAAGGCGCTGGGCTCTAACAAGCACTGAGCAATATCACAAAGGGTGTCAACAACACTAAGAAAACCTGAGCTCATTCTTGAAGCTCAAGCATTTCATTAGGGATAAAAAGAAACAAGAGACTGGAATACTGAAAAAGAAATATCTTTATTAGACAGATAGTACATTCTTATTCTCTGAACAGAATGCATCAAACTCAAGGCTTCCTATACAACACAACTTCCCTGAGCACCTATAATCAGGTGCTGGAACATGGGATAAGACCAATTCCCTGACTCTAAAAGATCTGACAGGAAGACAGACAAGAAAACAGACAATCACAATGCAGTGTGGTGAAGAATACTAGATGACAGCAAGGTGTTTGGGGAACACTGGGGGAAGGATACTTTAACACGCTGGGCAAAAGGATCAGCAAAGGGACCCCAGAGGAAATAAGGAATGCAGCTAAATCTTAAAGAGTGAAGTAGAAAAAGGATAGGGAGGTGTGGAGAGAAGGAGCAATTCAGACAGAGGGAGATGATATGCAAATGATCTATCTTATTCAAGACTTTTTTTCACTCAACATGCTACATCTCACTATCCTCCTGAAACCTGAGAGCTAAAGGAACAGGAAGCTCCCAAATAGAGGAAATATCACAGTCCCAAGTAATATTTTACAGTGTGTGACTAGTAAGTAAATTTCAAGATGTGTGACATGAGAGAAAACATTACTTGTGTTAGCACATATTGTTTGCTAGACACATCATTACGAAGTTTGAAAAGCTAACAGATTTAAAAGCAATGATTAAGCATGGAAATTCAGTTGCATTTGTTCAATTAGAAAAAAAGGCTTTTATAATTCTAAAAGTAGATGGAGTGGATGACGTGGAATCACCTTAGGAAACAAAAACTCTAAATTAAATAGCTTCTTATCTGCACATGACTCTTAATTATTTCCTTGAGTCGTTGAGAAGGGGAAAAGGATTCCCTATGCAAAATAGTATTTAACACTTAATGAGTGATAACTCACACATTTTCTCATTTATATCACAACCAGAAGAAAAGTAACATTATCATCTCCATTTTACAGATGAAAGAGGTAAGGTTAATCATAGTTACATCCAGTAAAAAGGAGGCAGATTTAGAATACAGGTTTTCTGACTCAAGTGTCTAAGTTCTGGTCCTGGCACTATCACAAACCAGCTGCTTAGACATATTGTTGTTTTCCCCTCTACAAAATCAAGGAATTGAAAATTTTATAATGTTGAGACGCAAAGTGGTAAAGGAATAGCTTGCTCTTTCAACCATACAATTTTAAAAAAGGATCAGGTCCACGTCATTATTATTAAACTAAAATCATTTACATAGCCCTTGGCCATCCTATCCATTTGAAAATAATTCCTCTATTTTTCCCCCTTTTGTTTCTTCCCTACAATTGAACACCAGCCTTAGATGTGCATCTCAGCAAACAGCTGTTATGTATTTTCAAAATCCCTAAATATAGTACCTTGATTCAGATTGAAGAGAAACTCAACCTTGAAATACGGATGCTGAGATGATATTATTACACCAGAGGCCTGGTGCACGAAATTCATGCATGGAGAGGGGGGGCGGCATCCCTCAGCCCAGCCTTCACCCTCTCTAATCTGGGACCCCTTGTGGGATGTCCGACTGCCAGTTTTGAGGGGACTGGAGGACTCCAGCTAAATGAGGCAGGGCTGAGGGGACTGGGGGACTGAGGTTGGATGAGTGGGGCTGAGGGAACTGGGGGACTCCAGCTGGATGAGGCGCACAGCACCTGCCACCCCCCAGTGGGGCTGAGGGGTCTGGGGGATTCCGGCTGGTTGAGGTGGGGACTGGGTGCTGCCATCTTGTGCCTGTGAGGACATGATGGTCAATTAGCACATTCCCTCTTTATTAGATAGGATTATGCTGGTTTCACTCCATTTATAAAATAATTATAGAATTAAACCTTTTTAATAATAAAAATATATTTTTAAAAGTTATAACTTGTTAAACAAGAGACAGTTTGTTAATTATTCATTACTAAGTGAGAATAAGTTTGCAGTAAAATACTCTCTGAACTTTTACAACAATCCTCCACATTCCACCCCCAGACTTTCCTCCTATTCAACATAATCCTGTCAGCCACACCTGTCACTACTATTACAGCTATAGTTACCATGACTCCTGCAAACAGACTTAATAGAAATAAAAAGCTATTTGGTAATTAAACCCAAGGGAGCATTAGCTGCATGCAGAATTACTTTTGGAATATTCTAACTCATTCTACAGAATACACAACCAAAAGGGAGATCTGAGGCCAGCGAAAAATAAACTTTAAGAATACTTAGATTTGGTCTCATAGATTTACCCTAGACTTCAACAGAATAAGATCTCAGACATCAACTTCTCCAAGGAGGCCCCTTATCCCACTCTTTTAATACACACACACACACACACACACACACACACACACACACACACACACACTGCTTTCAGAGAGTAAAGGAGAGGGAGAGAGAAATAGAAACATCAATGATGAGAAACACTGATTATCAGCTGTCGCCTGCACCCCCTTCACTGAGGATCAAGCCCACAACCAGGGCCTGTGCCCTGATTGGAATAGAACCATGACCTTCTGGTTCATAAATCAACGCTCAATCACTGAGCCATGCTGGTCAGGCTCCCTTTATGTTTATAGGCTAAGCCCTCTTATTCAACTGTACTCTTCCTTGTCTTTACCACAGCATTTATTACACTATAAAGAAGAATATAAGGCTGCGTATTTTAACTGTTTGTCTCTCTTACTTCTCTGAGCCTCAATATTCTCATTTGTCTTGGAGAAGAAATAGTTTAAATAAAAGCCTTAAAAGAACCATGTTGTATAAAGTTAGAAAAATTTAGCAAAAGAAAAAAGAATTAATATTATACACAATACAATAAGCAGAAGAAGAGAATAGAGATCAAAGCAGAAAATCAATGAAATAAAGAAGTAAATGAAACCAACAGCTGTTGTTTTTTGTTTGTTTGTTTTGAGAATGTAAATAAAATTGATAGCTCTCCAACTAGACTGAGCAGGAATAAAGGAGAGAAGACACAGAATATCAGCATCAGGAATGAGAGAGGAAATATCACCACAGATTTTACAGATATGAAAAGGATAATAAGGAACTATTGTGAAAACCTTTATGGCAATAAATTCAATAATTTAGATGAAGTGGACAAAGTCTTTGATACAAAGTACCAAAACACATTAAAAAACAACAAATAACTTGAATAGTCATATCTATATTAAAAACTGAATTTGTAGACTAAAATCTTCTCTCAAAGTAACTCTGGATATAGATGCCTTTATTGATGAGTTCTAACAAACATTCAAGGAAAAAAATAGTGCCAATTCTACACAAATTCTTCCAGATAATTAAACAGGAAGAACTAACTCCCAACTTATCCTCTGAGGCCAGCATTCCTGATGCTAAAGCTAAGTAACGACATTACAAAAGGCTATTATGTCCCTGATAGACACAGATGGAAACTTTTCAAACAAAATTGAATAAAGCAAATCCAAAAGTATATAAAAGGGATAAATCCATCATGACTAAATGGGGTTCATCCCAGGATTGGAAAGCTTGTTTATCATTCAAAATACAATCAATGTAATTTACCATACAGTAAAAACCATAATGATCATCCTAATAAATGCAGAAAAATATTTAACAAAATCCAAAATCCATTCCTGATTAAAACTCTTAGCAAACTAAGAATAGAGGAGAATTTCTGCAATCTGATTAAAGGAAACATACACAATTACAGTATAACATTGGTGGAAAACTAAATAATTTCCCTACAAGATGAGATACAACATGAGCGTGTCCACTCTTATCATTTCTATCCAGTATAGTACAGGCTCTTGTTGGTGCAATAAGACATATTGCAAACATCCAGATTAGAAAGTAAGAAATAAACTGTCTTCAGTAAAAAAAAAAAGAAAAAAAAAAGACATGATTATTTATGTAGAAAATCCAATAAACTCTCCAAAAGAGCTACTATAATTAATAAATGAGTTTATCAAAGCTGCAGGATATTAGATCAATATACAAAACTGTATTTCCACGCTAATAATAATTTTACATTGAAAATTTTAAAAGTATTTATAATAATGTCAAAAATATGAATTACTTAGAGATAAATCTCTAAAATATGTGAAGATCTATAGTTTAAAACACTGCTGAGAGAAATCAAAGACAAAAATGGAGAAAAATAGCATGCTCATGATTTGGAAGAGTCAGTATTGTTAAGAAGTCAATTCTCTCCAATTGACATACAGATGCAATAAGGCCAAACTAGATCCCAGCAGGCTGTTTTGTTTAAATAGACAAGCTGATTCTAAACTTCATATGGATATTCAAAGGATCTAGAATAGGCAAACAGCTTGTGGGGGAAAATTGGAGGACTATCATTACCAAATTTCAAGACATTATAAAGCTACAGTAATTAAGACATGTGGTACTAGTTTAGAGATGGACAAATAGATCAGTGGGTCAAAATAAAGTCCAAAATAGACCTGCATATATAGACAATTGATTTTTTACAAAGGTGCAAAGGCAATTCAGTGAAGAGAGGTCAGTCATTACAACAAATAATGCTGGAATAACTAAATACCACATCCAAAAATATGAACTTTGATCTACACCTTGCACCATACACATATATTAAGTAAAAATAAAAAGATATTTCTAAAATGTAAAACCTAAAACCCTAATAATTCTGAGGGGGAAAAACAGGAGATAATCTGTGATTTAGGATTAGGTAAAGCTTTCTTTTAAGTATTATACCAAAAGCATAACTCGCCGAAACCGGTTTGGCTCAGTGGATAGAGCATCGGCCTGCGGACTGAAAGGTCCCGGGTTCGATTCCGGTCAAGGGCATGTACCTTAGTTGTGGGCACATCCCCAGTGGGGGATGTGCAAGAGGCAGCTGGTCGATGTTTCTCTCTCATCGATGTTTCCAACTCTCTATCCCTCTCAATTCCTCTCTGTGTAAAATCAATAAAATGTATTTTTTTTAAAAAACCACAAAAAAACAAAACAAAAGCATAACTCATAAAAGAACAAATTGATAAACTAGTGGCCAGAGCGTGTCATAGCAACCAGTTGAATGGTTGAACAGGCAAACACGTAGCATATTAGCCTTTTACAGTAAAGTTTTGCTTAATTCAGTCATTAGGAAAATGCAAATTAAAAGTGCATTAAGAGCCCTAGCCTATTTGGCTTAGTGGATAGAGCATCAGCTGTGGACCAAAGGATCCCGGGTTCAATTCTGGTCAAGGGCACATACCTTGGTCGCAGGCTCCTCCCCAGCTCAGGCCCTGGTCCAGGCGTGTCAGGAGGCAACCAATTGATGTGTCTGTCTCACATCGATGTTTCTATCTGTCTTTCTCTCTCTCTTCCACTCTCTCTTAAAAAAAAAAATCAATAGAAAAATATCCTCAGGTGAGGATTATAAAAAGATGAAATAAGATATCACTAAATACTTATTAGAATGGCTAAAATTAAAAAGACTAACCATACTAACTGTTAACAGAGATGTGGAACAACTGGAAATCTCATGCACTGCTGGTTGGGAAAGTAAAAGGATACAATAACTTGAAAATTGCTAGTTTTTACAAAGTTAAACATATACCTACCATATGATCCAGCCATCCCACTCTTAGGTATTTGCCTAAGACAGTGGTCGGCAAACTCATTAGTCAACAGAGACAAATATCAATAGTACAACGATTGAAATTTCTTTTGAGAGTCAAATTTTTTTAAACTTAAACTTCTTCTAACGCCACTTCAAAATAGAATCGCCCAGGCCGTGGTATTTTGTGGAAGAGCCACACTCAAAGGGTCAAAGAGCCGCCATGTGGCTGGTGAGCCGCAGTTTGCCAACCATGGGCCTAAGAGAAAAGAAAGCATATGTCCATACAAAGATTTGTATATAGATGCTCAGATCAGTTTTATTTGTAATAGCCAGAAACTGGAAACACCCAAATGGCCATCAACAGTAAATATCCACATTCCTCCGCAATAAAAAGGAATAAACTATTGATATACTCAACATGGATGAATCTCAAAAGAATTGAGCCTGACAAAAAAGAGAGTATATTCTATACAAGTCCACTTATATAAAACCCTCGGAGAGGCAAACTAATCTATAAGACAGAAAGCAGATCAGCTATTGCCTGGAGATGGAGGCAGAGCGGCATAAGGGTAAGATTACAAAGGAGTAATGTGGGGGGTGATATTTTCACTATTCTTACTGTGGTTGCTGTTTTATAGGTGCACATATGTGTTAGAACAGATTAAACAGTATACTTGAGACGTGCCATTTACTGCATGTTAATTATGCCTCAATAAAACTGGACAAAATAACTGCCTTAATTTTATAATATCTTTTTTAAATTACCCCTTTTGCAACAGCACCTGAAAATCATTGTAGCAAAGCAATTGATGTAACTGCCTCAAATACACCCTTTCCTTTAACCTTTACTCTATATAAACACAATTGTCAAAGTAAATTACTATTGGATGGGAAAGTGAACAAACTGGTCTCTCTGGATTGCACAGTGGTCTGTTTACTGGCTCCAAATGAAACCTGAACACTTAGTAAACTTCCAGTACTGAAGGCTTGGTCACTTAATATTGAAAATATTATAACCACAAACTGCCCTAGAGCAATTCATTAATTCAAATAAACATTTATTGTACATATATTCTGTCTGGCATTATTGTGAAGTGTTGGATTGCATGCAGAATGTTCAGTATGAAATTGTAGAGCCATTCCATATTTACTATGGAAATAATTTGTAAAGTTTTAGTCATTACATTTAAATAACATGACCAAAGAATAATGATGGGAATAAGCCGACTCTTCTAATACAGTAAAAGTTAAAATAGTAAATGCTAGTGATCAGATCTCTTCCCACCCACCCCTGCCTTCCCTCTAAAATTTGACAGTCTGTTCCACGCTTCTATGTCTCTGGATCTATTTTGTTCAACAGTTTATTTTGTTCATTCGATTCCACATATGAGTGAGTTTATATGATACTTGTCTTTCTCTGGCTGGCTTATTTCACTTATACACTAATTACTTTATATGCAACATTCCCATTCACCGGAATATTTTACAGTTAAATCATGCTATTAACCTTAAGAACTTGCCCAAGGTCACAGAGCTATTTCATAGTACATATATAATAGTACAGTGGAAATCCTGAACCCTTTAGCAATGTGTCTCCCAAGCCAGGCCCCAATAGGATCAGACCTGTCTACAAGCGTAGATTCAGCTAACCATGAGCACTTGGTGTATACTTAGTCTCCAAGTAGTTATTATCCTCTAATTCATTATACGCCTTAACATGGAAGAGAAACAACATGACAGGACTAGGTGATACGACAACTTATCTTCCATGCTTTGGCTTTCAGGTACTCTTTGTTATCATAATCTTGCAAATCAGGCAAGGCTTTTTTTGTAAGAAGACAGAAGACAAGACTATGTTAGAGCTATGGGGCAACCTAACTAGTAGTGTGATTATTAAATATTCAAACAATTCTGATCTAAAATCATATCAGTGTTTATCGTATAAGCAATAAAGTATACAAATATAACAAACAGGCTACATGAATAATTCATCCTTCTCCCCTCCACCCAAGATTTGCCATTTCATTAATGACAGCATGGCACAGTGGTTTCAAATGATGCTCCTGGAGCCTCCACAGGGTGACAGTCCAGACTCCCCTGCCCTCTGAAAATATACTGGGGTTTCATGAATAACACACTCAGAAAATAGGTCTACAAATGCCCTAGCCAGTTTAGTTTGGTGGAGAGAGCATCGGCCTGCTGACCAAAGGGTCTCGGGTTCCATTCTGGTCAAGGGCACATACTTCAGTTGCAGGATCCTCCCTGGACAGGGTGTGCAGAAGAGGCAACCAATCGATGTTTCTGTCTTTCTCTCTCTCTTCTACTCTCTCTAAAAAAAACAATGGAAAAATATCCTGGGGTGAGGATTAAGGGGAAAAAAAGTCTATAAACCACACACTCCCCCACCCGTATAGCATTTCTGTACACTATTTTGCCATCTTTCAGATTTAGACTACAATTTAAATTCAAACTTTCCTAAACATAGGAGCAAGAACTGGTTAACTAGCTGTTGCCTTCTGTTTGTCTATCAAAGACTATTCAGTAGAAAACATAAAATTCGTCAGCTACTTCAACTACAGAAACTACAGTTAGAAATGTCTAATTACAAACAGAATACATATATATTACTTATAATCACTTATCAGATTCTTTATAACTGCTAGGCAACACGTTAGCCTAAATTCTATATACACTTAAATAGAAGTGCACTTCAATTGTTTTATACTTTTCATATTTCAAACAAATTCTTCTTAATTAGACTAAATCTGGGTAGAGATAAAATGTTTGGATTTCCCTTTATTTAATGCTCCTTTTTAAATTATATTTATCAGTCATACAAAAATCAAATAAACAAAAGATCATGTATGTGAAAGTGATCTTGTTGTCTTAGGTTGTACATGAGGGGGGTGACCCTGACAAGGCCAGAAATCAACCACAGGAGGATTCAAGCTCTTTCTTCAGGGCCCCGTGTTTACCAGTCCGTGAGAGCTGCTTACTCCCCCTCTGACATCTAGGCTGTCACCTTCTCTCTTCTGAATAATACTACCTTTGAAGAATTAGCAAAGAATGAAGCTAACTACCTACTAAGAATAAAATCATTTCAGATGCATTTTAACTATATTATTCCAGAAGCTAATAAGAATGCCTCCAGAAATCAACATTCTTTAATTTCACCTCTGATTTCAAAAGGGATACAATTTGCAAGGATATGGGATCTCAGCATTGAGATTTTTCCATGTAACCATGTACTGAACTAATTTATGCAAAAATTAAATATATTTTGTGGTAATTTCAAAAGTTGAGATGCTATAAGCTACTCAATTTGAGTTCTTAGAAATGCTCTATTATATTACAACTTGCTAAAAGACACTGACCTGCATTTGGAGTCAGGCAAATTTAGTAGGAGTTCTTTAGTTAAAAAATAAATAAATAAATAAATAAATTTTAAAAAATGGTTCACATCTCTGCTGCAAGGGCGGGGGAGGGGGGCTAGGAAGAAACTAAGACACTAAAACATATGCAATTTACTATAAATCTTGTCATATGGCAGGGTGTTAGGATGAGAAGTGTTCAGCCTACAAAAGTAATACAACTATATTTATGCCTTAAAATGAAAACAACAAAAACCAACTTCTCCCAAGTATGAACATAATATTACTACTTTATATAAAGATGACCATGTTTTTCTCATATTTAAATAACAAATATTGTGGCATATCCAAAGTACCAGTGGCTTGGTTTCCTGAATACAGATGTAGTCTAAATCTTAAAGATGGAAAAGAGAATAGACAGAGCTGGAAGCACATTTACCTCCAAATTAAAGGATAAAAAATGAAAGTCAAATTCCATTTCTGGACTAGTGTTCCAATAGTTAAGAGATCAGAATCAGGAGTCAGATTTCAAGATGCCAAGATTTGAAATCTATAATTCATTTTATTTTTATATAAAAGATGAAACTAAGATAACATCTGCTATTCAAAATACAAAACTTAAGTCTGGATGAGAACTAAATTCCTACTTTTAAGGTGAACTTCCAGTCCTTTCTATTCACAAATAGGACTTGATTTATTAAGTTCCCTGCTTTGTATCTCCAGAGTTGATCAAAGCACATTTTCTTAGTACAATCTGAATTGTTCCAAGTGTTTTATAAACATTTTTGTGAGAGTTTACAGGAGTGATCAGAAATCATATCCAAGGTCTCATCCCATGAGTCAGTTATTCTTAAAAGGAAGCAGAATCTTTCTGCATCACCTTTATTTTCCCATCTATCACAAATCTAATTCTAATCTGTCACAAGCTTTAAAAAAAATCATTGGCAGAACTGTCAGTAGGTAATTATTGGCATTACCTGGACATAAAAATTACAGGTCTACACGGTATCTAAATTTTCAGTCCCTTAGCCATTAAGGACAACTCTTGGTCTTGTTCACCATTTACCCCTACACTGATAACTCCCAAGTCTGTATTTCCTGTCCTCTCCTGAGATACAAACTGTCCATCTAGCTTCCTGCTGGAAATGTGCACTTGAATTCATTAATTCACATCAATATTTACTAAATACGTACTACTGCCAACTAGAATATGCTAGGCTCTGGAGATTGATAGCAAAGAGAACAGACAGTTTCCGCCTTGTGGGGCTTCTAACGGTAAAGGAAGCCAAACCAATCAACAAATCATAATTATGGGCAACATATAAATTGTGATTAGCCCTATGCCCCGGTCTAGGCTCGTCTAAAACGGAACTTTTATTCACTAAACTCTGACCTACTTGCCCCTAAATCCCTATTCTTGGATGGCACCATGACAGCTTATCAAAGCCACAAACTTGGGAGGCATTCTTGACCCCTACTTCCTCCTCCAATCTTCTCAACCTCTGAGTCTGGTGTGTATTTCCAGAGTAGATGGACAGGGTTGGCTCCACCCAGAACCTTTCCCTCACTTCTTTTGGGCACTCCCAATATGATGGTGGTAGAAAGCTTCCACAAAGACCCCAATGCCTAGTGAAGGCCCAAAAACCCAAGGCCAAGAGAGCCCCTGGGATTTTAAAGAGTATAGCTGGGAGGGAGAAGCTCTTTCTTCCCCTCGACTGGAGAGTGTGAAGATGGATGCTACTCTGTGGAAAACCTGAGAGAACAAAGTTAGAGGAAAGAGCTCCTGCGATAACAAGTACCACTTCTAATCCCCAACATCACTGGTCTTTGCAGCATTTTCATTTTTGTGTGTGACCTCTCCAGGAATCTTCCAATTAATCTCTCTTTTAACTTCAGATAGTTTGAGCAGGGTTTCTGTTACCTGTAGTTAGGATTCCTGACTAATAGCTCCTACATATTTCCAGCCTGTTGTCTAATCCAACTCAGCCACAAATGCCCTAGTTCAGACCCTCATCAACTTTCACATGGACTAGTGTAACTATGTAATGGGTCTTGTGTGCCATCCTGTCCCTTGCACCCAGCATCCATCTATAGTAACCAAAGTAACCACATCACTCTCCTCCTGCCAGACTCATCACTCTTCAGCCAAACAACTGTTACTCCCTGCCTCAAATTTTATGCTGTGATTACATGAATCTATTCGAACTTCTGCTTAGACACACACACACACACACACACACACACACACGGCTTCTTCTGCTTAGACACACACACACACACACACACACACACACACACACACACCCCATGCTGAACTAATTAGACCTAAAGAAATTAAACTGGTTTCTTCAGGTTTGCTTCTAGGCATCAAAGTCATCACACCTATGTCAACATTTTATTACATCAATAATCCCAAACATTATTTCTATAAGATATCTGGTGCCAGGAAACATGGCAAACACAAGCAGCAAGTAACCAGAAGAGAGAATCACAGACCAAACAAAAAGTTCTGGTAGCTTATCCATCTTTGTGGACTGAACACAAGTGTCTCCTCTTAGCGAGGCATCCCTGCCCAGATGGAGGAGAGTACTCCCTCCTCTCCTGCATACCTCCTCTGTGCATGCTACCAGCATGACATGTGAGCACTTGTTTCTTAAGAACAGGGCCATGTTCCACTCACCTCTGGATCCCCAAGCCCAGTCAAGTTCACAGAATGATGCTTGCATTCTGAGCTAGGCAAAACACTGGAAAGTCATTTTTCTAATTTTTTTAAAGGGGGCACACTGGTTGTTAGATTAGAAAAATTAGTTTTCTCAATTAAATTAGATGAGAATATTTAAAAAAATGAAAGATGTTTTATATTTCTAATCCCCTATATAGTTAACTAGCTGACCACTCAATTTTGCACCAATTTTTTAAATAGGAGAAATAATGAATGATTTTTAAAGTTACACAGAATTTCAAACAGAGAGAAGACTGAACAAATAACCAAAGAATAGATAAATTAAACTTCATAAAAAATAAAAGCTTTCTACTTCAAAGAACAACTTCAAGAATAGGAGGAAATTTTTACATTTCATTTATCTGACAAGAATGTGTGTGTACATGTGTATATCCAGAATAAAAAAAACTATTCCATCTCAACAATAAAAAGACAACCCAATTTTAAAAATAGAAAAATAATTTGAACAGGTATTTCTCTAAAAAGAGATATGAGTGGCCAATTAGCACATGGAAAGATGCTCAATATCATTAGTCACTAGAGAAATGCAAAGCAAAACTGCATGAGATAGCACTTCACATACCCATTGGGATGGTTACTATAAAAAAACAAACACCAAGAAAATAATAAATGTTGGAAAGGATATGTAGAAATTGGAATCCTCTAACATTTGCTGATGGGAATGTAAAATGATGCAGCCACTTTGGAAAACACTTTTGTAGTTCATAAAAAAAAGTTAGGACATAGAGTTAATCATAAAACCCATCAATTCTACTCCTAGGTACATATCCAAGAAAAATGAAAACATTTGTCCTCCCAAAAACCTATACCTGAAAGTTCACAGCAGCATTATTCATAACAGCCAGAATATGGAGACCACCCAAATGTCCATAAATGGGTGAATATCCATGCAATAGAATATTATTCAGCAACAAGAAGAAATGAAATTTCTGATACATGCTACAACATAGATGAACCTCAAAAACATGCCAAGTGAAAGAAGGCAGACACAAAAAGCCGCATATATTGTGTGACTCCATTTATATGACAGGTCCAAAAGAGGCAAATCCATAGACACAGAAAGTGGTTTCCAGGGGCTAAAGAGAGGGAAGAATGAAGAGTGACTGCTAATTAGGTATGGGGTTTCATTTTGGGGTGATGGAAGTGTTCTGGAATTAGACAATGGGGATCAGTGTACAACTCTGTGAATATATTAAAATCCATTGAATTGTATTATTTAAATGGGTGAGCTTTGTGGTATGTGAATTATGTCTCAATAGAGCTGTTATTTTTTTTAAAATGACTAAAAAAATCATACAGTGACACCTCTGTGCAGTGGCCTGGTTAAATCATTCTGCCTACTATAGGATAACCTCCTGTAAAATATGCAGAGTCTGTTCAAATGAAGAAACAATTCCTTTCTTTTCCTACCATGAAATCCCTACAGTGACCAACCATAAAATCAAATCCAAAGTGAAAAGAGAAAAGAGCAAGAGCACACAATTTGCAATTCCCTGGCAGGTATGAAATGAACCAAAGATCTGCACAAAGAAAATGTTTATCAGAACTGTTCACTTTCCTTTGATTGCACAGATATAAACAAGTCAAAATCCTTTTTAACTCAAGAGAAAATGTGCCAGCTTCTTTATTAGCAAAGCGCAAGGAAAAACAAGCATCTCTTCTATAACAAAATTAACATCCAACAGAAGGTCTGTTTGTACTTGGCCGTCATGAACTTTTCATCTCAGAGCACTGTTAAATTAAACAAGCCTATGTTGTATTGAACACAGCGAGCCAGACACCCTGGCAGGCTCCTAAACTTCATCAGTAATGCTGAAGAACGATAGAAATAAAGAGGATGGTAGGAACGATGGTGATGTTGACGACAAAGTAGCGTTATCTTCATTCTGTCCAACATTTCAATTATCTACAATAACAGAAACATTCTAGCAACTGTGAGACCCCTTTCTCGGTCAATGTACATAAGAAGAGAGGATGGACTTTGAAGCCATAGATATCTGGATTCAAGTCATTCTTTTTTCTAACCTACTTAAGCTGTGTAACCAAGGACAAATTTCATAGCCAAGGCCTTCTATTCTCTAAAACCAGCGTGACTGTATCTACCCTCTTTAGAGTTGTGAAAACTAAATGAGGGAATGCACACACACAGCAGAGCCCCAATGCTCAGCATGTATGCCCCACCATAAAAACCCTCACTGCTCTCAACTCTTTCAAGTACATGCTCATTTTAGAGCTTATATCATTGTATAAGTAACTAACATCAGCCATCCTTCTTCTACCCCAAGGATATTTAAACTGAAAGATTCTATGAAGATTTCACATTAAATAAATTATCCCTCTTCCTGAAGAACTGAAGGTGGGAAAGCCATCAAGAAAGTCTGTCTTAAATGTCATAATTTAGGGCATGACACAAAGCATTCATTCATCTAGGAAGTATTTAAAATCACTGAACTGAGAGAGAGAGATCAAGAGAAACAATTACAGAAAATGCATATTTTTCAGTGCAATAATTGGTAACCTTTCCATTCAGATTGATGCAATCATATATAATAAAAGCCTAATATGCAAACTGTCCCCTTGATCCAGTTCAACCGCTCGCTATGACGTGGCTGACCACCAGGGGGCGGCGCAGAACATGGCAGGCATCTGTGATGTGGCACTGGCAGTAGGTAGCAGTGGAGGTGCTGCCAGCCCAATGGGCCCCAATGAGAGCAGAATCGCAGTGGGATGAGGATGGGAGAGCAGGTGAGTGGGTGGCACCAGGCCAAGGTAGGTGTGAGCAGGACCTGATAGCCCCGCCAACTGCCCTGCAGATGGAGACCAGCTGCGGCAACGGGAGCCTGATGACTCAGGCGGAGGAAGGTATGCAGGGTCCTGGAGGGCCAGGTGCTGCCCAGCACCCAGAGGTCAGCTGGGACCTGCCCTTCCACATCAGATGCTCACATTTTGATCAATAGCCAGGACCAGGGACTGCACCTATGCACGAATTTTGTGCACTAGACCTCAAGTCTGATTATAATTTCCAAGTGTCAGTAATTAGTTCTCAAAGTAAAAGAAAAAGGAAGTGGGATGGTTTCAAGCACTCCAGAAAAGATGTAGGAGGATATCCTTTGCCAATGACAGCAATTAATGTTTGAGTGACGGCTGCTGGAACATTCAGACTAAAAAATTCTATTACATTAGAATACACTGAAATCTATTTAAAACAAAACTTACTGGGTTTTTCCTAATCAGTTTGGCTCAGTGGAGAAAGCATCAGCCTGCGGACTGAAAGGTCCCAGATTCAATTCCGGTCAAGGGCATGTACCTTGGTTGAGGGGACATCCCCACTAGGAAGTGTGCAGGAGGCAGCTGATTGATGTTTTTCTCTCACTGATGTTTCTAACTCTCTATCCTTCTCCCTTCCTCACTGTAAAAAGTCAATAAAATATATATTTTAAAAAACCTTCCTGGATTTAATATACATAAACACAACCCTCACCATGGATTATGTGTCCTCTCTGAACAAACTGGCATATAGAAAAAACTTGCATGATACTCTCATTTTGTCATTATAGTATGATACAGGGGAAATGATGGTGTTCAGCCATACTCCCATGTTGAAAATCTTTTTAAAGAGCGTATCTAACAGCAGTAATAAGCAGAGCCAGACTTCTTTGCCCAGCTCCACACACATATCCATCATGCCATAACACTAAGCAAAGCTTCCAGTGTTAGGGAGGACAAAAATTTCTGGAAGGAGGATGAGACAGTCAGAGTCCGAGAACATCCTTGGGAGTTTCACTAAGCCCTGTGCTCTCTATGGAACTTGTGACCCAAATCTACTGTTCTCCATCCCTTTTTTCTATAACTCTACCCTTAACACTCTGAGTTAATAAGACCTCTATGAGAGATACTATAGAAGCCAGCCCAGTGTTGGTTTTGCTAAGAATCTATTATCCTCTGTTTATAAGCACTTAAAAATGTTTTCCTTCCTACTGCAATTCTATACTCTCACCTTGATCATAAGAGCTTCATCTAAATATTCTGCACCACAAATTTTGTATATGAAGACAGAACTCCTCTATCCAATTTTCCAATCAAGTAACCACTTACACTGCCAGTCTAAATTTTAAGCTTGATGACTAAAATAGAAAAAAACTATTACAAATGCACAAAATACAACTCACTAAATACGTAACAGTATCTTAAAATCTGTTTTTTTAAAAATATGTTTTTATTGATTTCAGAGAGAGGAAGGCAAAGGGAGAGAAAGATAGAACCTTCAATGATGAGAGAGAATCACTGGTTGGCTGCCTCCTGCCCTCCCTCCCCTTCTACTGAGGATCAAGCCTAAAATCTGGGCATGTGCCCTTAGCAGAAATTAAACCATGACCTCCTGGTTCATGGGTTGACACAACAACTGAGTCACACCAGCTGGGCAAAATCTATTTTAGTACAGTATAAAAATGTTTACAAATGCAGCTAAGAGAAATAAATGATAGTCTTTACTACTGGTAGTAATTCCTCACTTTCCAGGAGTATTTTTAGAATTAGGTTTATTAAAGAAATTAACTCATCAGTGTAATGAAAGCTACCAATACACAAATTCCTATACTACCATAGAAAATAGATTAAAGATTCGTTATTTTAGAAAAGGAATACAAGCTTATATCATTAGACACAATATCAGAGGGAAAAGTCTAGGAAATCTCATTAACTTAGGTACAACTAAAAATTCAGTAATTTCAAGTCTGCCTATATTTAACTTTGGACTTTAAAAAAATATATAGTCCAAAGTTAATATGGACTGCCTCCTGCATGCCCCACATTGGGGATTGAACCTGCAACCCATGTATATGCCTGATGGGGAATTGAACCAGGACTTCCTGGTTCCTAGGTCAATGCTCAACAACTGAGCAATGCCAGCTGAACTGGACTATTTTTATGTTTATTTTATTTATTAGTTTGTTTTTAGTGAGAGAGAAAGGGAAAGGAATAGAGTCAGAAACATCGATGAGAGAGAGACATTGATTGGCTGCCTCCTGCAGGGCCCCTACTAGGGATCAAGCCCAAAACCCAGGCATGTGTCCTGACTGGGAACTGAACCCTGGAACTCTTGATCCATGGGATGGCACTCAATCCACTATGCCACACCCGCCAGGCTGGACTATTTTTTAAGGAAAGAGCTGCTAAGCAAATTAAAACACAAATAAAAATTGCTAAATTTGTTATTTTATGCAAATAACAAACTAGCGTATGTATTCCCTTATAAGAATCCCATATTCCAGTGGAAACAAAATGTATGAGACAAGCATCCACAATATTGCTAAAACATATTAGAGCCCTGACCAATATGGCTCAGTTGGGTGGAGTGTCATGCCTACATCAAGAAGTGGTGGGTTTGATTCCCAGTCAAGTCACATACCTAGGTAGCAGTTCCATCCCTGGTCAGCATGAGTATGGGAGGCAACTGATCTATTTCTTTTTCAAATAGATGTGTTTTTTTATTCTCTTTCTCCCTTTTCCTCTATCACTAAAATCAGTGGAAACTCATGTTATCAGGTGAGGGTTAAAAAAATACAGTAGATAATTTTTCCATCTTCTCTGTTTATTTTGACTGTGAAAAACTGGTGTAGGAGTCAGAAAAGCTTAATAGGCAGGCTACGGGACAAATATTTATATATTCTGAATGGCTGGCAATCCATATCTCTACTTCTAATTTTTTAAAAAATAAATCTTTATTATTGAAAGTATTACATATGTCCCTTTTTTTCTCCCATCGATCCCTTCTAGTCCACCCCTCCCTCCCGCCCCAGGTCTTCTCCACTCCACTGTTTGTGTCTATAGGTTACGCATATATACATTCAAGTTCTCTGATCTCTTCCCACCCACCCACTCTCCCCTTCCCTCTGTTTCTACTTCTCTTTTTAATAAATACAACTCAATTTCTCTCTATTATAACTAAAATATATATTTTGGAGAATTCACTTTATCCTTGTTTTCAAATAACATAACTGAAAAAATACTTTGTCTATAATAGGAAATATAAACAGGATTCCTTAATAAGATCTATCTTACCTAGTTTAGATACTACTTTGCCATTTACGGCAACAACAAAAATACAAATGAAAAAGAGTATTTAAACTACCATAATGTATATGAGTCTGAAAAGCACATAGTCCAAATCAATAATCTAAACAAAATGTCACAAAATTTTAAAGTAGCAAGTGTCACTATAACTATGTACGCCTAAATTTACAAGCATTAAAAAACCACAGGTGCTAGTTTTATTCTCCAAGGAATTAAGTTTCTTAATTAAAATTTAAGATACTTCTCTTTTACATCTTAATTCTAACTCAATGACAATATCCATCATTCACTTACTCCTTCAAAAATGGTTTGTGTGTCTATCATGTATATTCCAGGTATCATATGAGTTGCTAGATGTAAGCTGGTAAATAAAACACTCTTGGTCCTGGCTCAATAATTTTAACTTGGACTTAAAAGCACTCACATGGAATGTAACCTATATTACAAGAATGTGCATTTTATATCTAGGGAACAGATAAATTACTTTTTAATTCCCACTTGAGGATATGTTTTTATTGATTTTTTTTTTTTAAGACAGAGAAAGGGGAAGAGAAGGAAAGAATACCAATTGGTTGCCCCTGTACACACCCACAACTGGGGATCGACTCCACAAACTAGGTTAGTGCCCTAACTGGAAATCGAACTGGCAACCTTCTGGTGTTTAGGACAACACTCCAATTGGCTGGGATGGGAAGAGATGTTTTAATTGGTTTTTATTGAGTCAAAGAACAAAGAGTAGGTCAATGGTGTGTATAATCCTATTTGATTGAAATAAAATCTAAAACAAACATAAAATTAGAGCCCACATTCCTATCAGCAACAGGCAAAATCCTTTGGACAGATGAGACTCAACATCAATATTCATAGGTTTACACGTGAAAGCATATTCACTTAGTTCACGTTAACTCAATAATATTCCATGATCACCCAAGTTTGTAAATACTATTCAGTATGCTTTTCTGCAACTATACCCATGTTTGAAATCTATTAAGAAGTTGAAGTTTTTAAAGCTCTACTATAAATCAATAAAAAAAACAGGTATTGCTCTCTACAGAGGGAAATTTTTAGTGCATCAAACAATTAGTGTCAATAATTTAAAAATATGTATGAGTTAGGGCAATAGACTAAAAACAAAGAACACAACATATTTTAACATTTTCATCACATTTAAAGTCCAAGAGTATCTCACTTACACATGAGAATCACAGATACATTCTCCATAAGGAAATTCTTCATGTGAATAAATATATCAAACCAGACCCAGTGCACGACATTCGTGCACTGGAGGGGGTTACCTCAGCCCGACCTGCGTCCTCTCACAGTCCAGGATCCCTCAAGGGATGTCCGATTGCCCGAGAGCAGGCTTAGGCCGGCAGTTGGACATCCCCTGAGGGGTCCTTAATGCTGTCATAGAGGCAGAAGAGGCTCCCACCACCGCCACTGCACTCGCCAGCCATGAGCCCAGCTTCTGGCTGAGCAGTGCTCCCCCTGTGAGAGCACACTGACCACCAACAGCAGCTCCTGCATCGAGCATCTGTCCCCTGGTGGTCAGTGTGTGTCATAGTGACCAGTCGTTTCGCTGTTTGTTCTATTTGCATTTTAGCCTTTTATTATAAAAGATGAAAGAGATCTTTGAAAACATACGTTTATTTTAGGCAAAAACCTTGCTATATCAAAAAGGCATCATTTTTTTTCTCCTATTGACTGGAGAAAATTAAAAAGATGTAAAAACTCAGTGTGAGCAGGGTATGGAAACATGACCCTCATGGACTTTGCTGGGGGTCAGGATGAGATGGGAGGGTGGTGGTAATAAATTGTTAGTCTTTACAGAGGGCACTTTAGCCATATGTATCAACATTTAAAGCGTGTAATATTTGACTCAGCACCTGTATGTCTAAAAAAATAAATGAGTAAGTACACAATAACCTAAGTACAAGGTTGATCATCATTAACTATTATCTTTTAGGACAAGCTAAATTTTTGTTGTCAAAGGAGTGATTAAATAAATTGTTGCCTCAAATAATGGCATGTTACGTAGCCAGTAAAATAATCATGTATGATTATACATGTCTTTTACAATCATGTGTAGAAATGTACAAAGCATATTGTTGCATTAAAAAGACCATCATTTATAGTATAAACCAATTTACTTAAAGATTTGTATGTAAATTCTTATTTTACAGATAAATTCCTAAAAGTATGTTCACCAAAAAACTAATGGCAGTCATTTCTGGATGGAAGAAGTTGGGTGTTTATTTATGTCATTATGTTGTCTTATACTGATGGAAAGTTTTTCTCATTATTATAATAACAAAATACAACACCTTTTCATTTAAGAAAATAAATATTGCTATGTTATCAGAAGTGACTTTAAATCTCTTCAACTCTCTATTTAAAAAACAAAGCTATCACTGAATGTGGAAATATAATCACCAAACAGCTTATGGATTTCCATCTGCTAGACCTCCTTCTCAGTAGCATGCCCTCAAACAAGGAGAAAATGAGAATTTAAATGATTTTATTCAAACAGCCCACCTTTCCTGCATCCACCTAAGAACCCCAGGTGGCCATGAACTGAAACACTCCTAAAGCAATCTCCCTCTAATATCTTAAGAAAACAGGCTGTGGAGAGAAATTAAGAGCAATAATAAGCCCTGGCTGATTTTACTCAGTGGTTAGAGTATCGGCCCGGGGACTTAAATGTCTCAGGTTCAGTTCCTGGTCAAGGGCACTTATGGGCACATACCTTGGTTGCAGGTTCCCTGGCCCAGATAGGGACACCATGTGGGAGGCAACCAATGGATGTATCTCACTTGGATGTTTCTCTGCCTCTCTCCCCACCTCCTCCCTCTCTTCTACTCTCTCTAGAAATCAATGGAAAAAATATCCTCAGGTGAAGATTAAAAAAAAAAAAAACACACAATAAGAGATAAGGATTCTATACAAATATTAAATCATCAAAAAACTTACCTCAGTCAAATATTTAATTATATTCTTGTCTTACATTCTCTTTATTAGCACCTTTATTGTGAACCTGGAAAAGGGGGAAAAAAGTGAAAATTACTTTTTTGCAGAACACCTACTTACATGCCAGACAGGCTGGGTCAAATAAAGCCTCCTGAAGAACATGAAACCTAAGATAAATTGGAAAACAAAATGGAATTACTAAAATGAGATTGTTGGAAGGAAAATTGAGACATGCAAGTATAATTAAATAACCTTACCTAAAATTTTCAAGGAGCTACATAAATGACTATACTATTGAACAAATTGTCTTAAAGGACTGAAGCAGGTAAAGAGTTGGGTTGCTAGACTCAGAACACCTGCATTGAATTCCAGCTCTCCACTTCCTAGATTGTGTAATCTTCAGCAAGTCCCCAAGCCTCTTTGTGCCTCCTTTTCCCCATCCTATCTAATGAAAGCGTAGTATACAAATTGTCCCCTCCACCAGGAGTTCTTCCAGCAGTTCGACCACGGACAGAGCCTGCCATGCACTGGGCCTCTGGTTGTATAATAACAATACCCAACTCAGAATTGTGAAGGATTATATGAGGTAATCCACATCAAGACTTTATAAGTTTCTGGAATGTAACAAATGTTCAATAAATGTTAATCATTACTTTTATTATTATACTAGAGGCCCAGTGCACAAATTCATGCACGGGTAGGGTCTGGCTGGTGGGGCACATTGGGGCCAGGCTTGTTGGAAGAGATGGCCAGATCAAGACTAGGCCAGCTAGGGGAAGAGGCTGAGGGCAAATGGCCAGCAGGCCCCGTCCCTGATTGGGGTGGGGGGCTGACTGGGGCAGGGCTGGCCATGGGAGGTTGGGGGAGCCAACAGAGGGTGGAGCTGGCTGGAGGGGCTGCAGGCCAATCAGGGTGGAGGGGCTGATCTGAGATAGGGCCAGCCATGGGGAGGGGCTATGGGCAGTGGGCGGGCCGGCCCTGCCCCTCAATGGTGTGGGGGGAGCCAATTGGGGACCAGCGGTCTGGGGAAGGGATATGGGTGGTTGGCCAGCTGGCCCTGCTCCTGATCAGAGTGGGGGAACTGATCAGGGCAGAGCTGACTGCAGGAGGTTGGCTGGCTGGCCCCACCCCCTGATCAGTCTGTTTCATAGTGGGTGTCATAGCAATCAGTCATCCAGGTTGTTACAGCATTCCAGTCACTGGCTTTTTATATATAGAGATATTTTTGTATAATAAAAATCTGTACCAACATTATTTTATTATTGACAAATGGCATAATCTTGTCTTCAAGGGGCTTACAGGGTACTTGGGAAAGAGATAAGGTCACCCAGGCACATAAGACAAAAGAAAGATCAACGTCAATTAGTATTCATTTATTTAACAAATCTCGGGCTCTGTTCATTGTCAGGTGTTTTGCTAGGCGTTCTTTGGTAGACAGAATGGACAGTTTCTCTCCTCACAGTTTCTAGCCTATCCCGGGTCATGCTATAGGACAGATGAGCTACACCAGGAGAAAGGTGCTGTGCTTTACTGACATGGGGCAGTATGTATCTGAACTGGAAGAACTGGATAGCAGAACCTTCATGATAGGAAATACAGGATGTCTGGGTAACCTCATTGTCAGGGTGCATCCAAGAGGGCAATAAGTAATGAGGATAGAAAGCAGGGAGAATCTCATGATGGTCTGGATCTGTTCTGTTCTCAAGTATATTGATTATCCTGCTCAAATTGAACCACTTTAATTTTAATATATTTGTTATAATTTCAATTTGAATACATTTTTATTGTTTTCCTTCATGGTTTTGTTTTGGTTTGTGTTTTTTTTTCTTTTCTTGTGTGTGTGTGTGTGTGTGTGTGTGTGTGTGTGTGTGTGTGTTTTAAATGTGAGAGGGATAAGAGTAGGAAAAAGGAAAAAAGAACAAAATTTCAACCCATGTTGGCAGTGATGGTGGGAATTGGAGTTACATGATGAACTTTATGTTTTCTTTAATTCTCCCAACTTTTCAACAAAGACAAAATTGCTCCTTTTACAGATTAAGAAACTCAGGCTCTGAGTAGTCAAATAGATCCCCAGATGTCCACAGAACTAATAAATGCAGACACAAAATGAAAGTGCAAGCTTGACTCCCAAGTCTTTCCCTTTCTTAGGCAAAAATATGTAAGGGATTTTGCAGAATGTAAAGTCTGTTAAAAAAAATACTTCAAAACTTCAGGGTCTACCAATTTCTGTACTTACACAGAAATAAACAGCCTTCATATACACAGTCACAACCATTTAGAAAAGAGAAATGAAGAGATGATTGTACTTATAAAAACAATAAAAAGATAAAATAGCTAAGATGAATTTAATAAGAAATGGGCAAAACCTATATGAGAAAAAATTTAAAAGCTCCTGAAGGATTCGAGAGTAAAATCAAATAAAAAAATATATACAATGTCCTTGGATAGGAAACTTCAACACCAGAAAAATATCAATTTTCCCTATGTTAGTTTATAAATCTAACATGATCTCAATTTTTAAAAGTTTCCCCCCACAAGAACAAGACACAATGATTCTAAAGTTAATATGGAAAAATAAACACGCAAGAACTGCCAGGAAAATGAAGGGCAACAAGGGAAACTAGCTTTATGAAATATCAAAACATTTTATAAAATCAATAACGTATACTGGTGTATGAATAAAAGGCTAAAGGAATAGAACAGGAGTTAAGAGGTGTGCACCAATACATGGGGAAGTTCAGAATACAGTAAAGGTGCATTGTATTCTGAAATAAATGGATCAGGTAACTGGTAGGCATATTGAAAAAGACAAAGCTGAATCTATACATCACTCCTGAATGCCAGAATAAATTCTACATGGATCAAAGATTTAACTTAAAAATAAAACCATAAATGTATTAAAAGAAAACAAAAGCAAATTCCAAATTCTTTTTGGCTTTTCTGTGACTTAATCCAGACACCAGCAAAAATTAGTAGTAACTACCGAAAACTTAAAGATACAACTTTTAAGCCTGCTCTATACCAAAATACATGAAAGTTAAAAACAAAACAAAACACAAAACACACACACAAAACAAACAAACAAACAAAAAAAAACATATACAAATGACAACTGGAGGTAATCGCAACTCACATCGCAAAGGGCTAATCTCGCTAATTTACAAACAAATTGATTAGAGAAAAAGCAATCCAAAAGAAAAATGTGCAAAGGGCAAAAACAGAGTTCATAGAAAAAGAATTAGAAATAGACTTTAAGTATATAAAAAGATATCCAGCCTCATTCATAATCAAAGCAATGCACATTAAAACTACACCTAGCTATCATTTTTCACCTATCAAACTGATATAAACCCCTAGATTGGAGTCTGTTGGTGAGGCTATGGAGAAACAGATGCTCTAATATATTATTTGAGAAGGTTCAAATGGTACAACCCTGAAGGAGGGCAGCATTTATCAAAATTATAATTGCATTACTCACTGACCCAGCAATACTACTTCTGGAAAGATATCCTACACAGACACCTCACATATACAAAGTGTCATGTGTACATGATGCTGCTGTTTCAGGGCCCACATTTTGAGAAGAAAAGCTAAAGTCCACCTGTGGAAGAAGATAAGCAGTCTTCATGTGGTTGAGTTTCCTATGAAACCTGCCCTCATTATCGGACGGAAAAAAGTCCTTAGACAGGTTTCCTGGCTAAGAGATATCATGCAGCCTCCCATATAAATTCTGTACTTAACACTTAGTAAATGTATTTGCAAATATATTTCATATATATATATATATATATATATATTTGATATTTTACAGAGAGGAAGGGAGAGGGATAGAGAGCTAGAAACGTCAATGAGAGAGAAACATCGACCAGCTGCCTCTTACACACCCCCTACCGGGGATGTGCCCGCAACTAAGGTACATGCCCTTGACCGTAATCGAACCCAGGACCTTTCAGTCCGCAGGCCGACGCTCTACCACTGAGCCAAACCGGTTTCGGCGCAAATATATTTCTTATTAAAATAATTATTATTTTTGAAATCCTAATGAAGGATGTCCAATTTATGAAAACTTTCATAAGTGTTTTATAAGTGGACCTATGAACCTTCCAGAATCATAAAAACAAAAATCATATCCATACATCTGCTGGTTATACTGTCTGATTAACTTTACTTCAAATGCATTAACCAAACCACCATCTGCTCTCCATGAAAATCACCAAGCAGTCTGTTTCTCATATTTACAAATACCGACTCTCCATTTGTTTTATAGGAATCTTCCAAGTAAAGAACTATGGTTTAGAAGGAAAGATCTAGACACGTTGTATAGCTTCATTTTGCAAGTCATCCCTTGATAAAGTTTTTGGCATTAAACATAAACCAATGTGCTGAAATTTCTATATATTCCCTATTTTACTGAATCTAAAATGCCATCAATTTTCAGACACACTATTATTTTAGGTACCGCTAAGAAAAGTTGCCAATTAAACCATGCCAATTTTAAAATACCATTCCATCTTAGATACGCATCTCAAAACATCAGTTAAATTGCTTATACATCTCAGTGGTATGTACATAATAAATAACTCATTTTCATCCATATAAGCATGGATTTTTGCCCATTCAGCAATGTATTCTCCATGCCTAAAAACTGTAACAGTTTACATATCTATGCAAGTCATATTATTTGATTCAGTTCTGTTCAGATGAATAAAAAAAGTAGTAAAAATTTTTTAAGTAGCAAAGGGAAAAAAAGGAGTGGCATCTTTTTATCCTGAAGTGTGATATTGCTTGCTCAAAGTAATAAAAATTAATTACTCTCAATTTACGGTAGGTAACTTTCCAATTCAAAAGTATTCATTGAACCTATCTCTAGTCAATTTAAAATATATCCTTCTATTTTGATAACAGTCTTTACTTACATGTTTGTTTCCATAGCACCTTTCAAAAGTCACAATCAATGAACAATAAACATCTTACAGCAAGAAGCGATTTATCCATTGAACAAAATGGAAAAATAAACTTGCTTTGTAATTTTAACAAGAGTCAAAGAAATTTATAATGTTACACTTGTAGCTATATAATAGTCGGAGTTGAACTTTCTTAACACAATTTGCATTTTCCCCTAAACTTCATCACTGAGTTTCATGTGAAAAATCAACTTTTAACTAATCATACCAGGAGGACAAAAGATATATGTGATTTCAGGTCATTTTAATTTTCACCTTTGTACACAACCACATTTTCTAAATTCTCTAATATTGATATTAGTACGTAGGAATGATGGTTTTTAAAAAAGTGGTTATACAGTAACAATTTGAATTTTATTTAATTCATGCCTTTTTAGTTATTTGCACATATTGCTGTCACTTCACAACTCTATTCTAGTCTCAAACTCTTCAATTATTCAAGAGTTTAATTGTCAACATTTCTAAGAAGAATTTCCATTAAACAAAGCAAATTTTTCAGACAGAGGGACATAAGTTACTAATCTTGTCTCCCACCTGAAATTCTAGAATAATCAATGGAAGTGCCAGTAGCCAAGGACCTGATTTTGATATGTAAGACACATTAGAAAGAAAAATTTTCCCAACAAAAATTGTTTGTGTCAAATTCTGCCTATATCTACACTAATAAAAGAGTACATGCTAATTGACCATACCTTCCCAACGCCCACCAGCCAATCAGAAGTATACAAATTAACCCAACAAAGATGGTGGGTTAATTTGTATATGCTGGCGCCAAGCAGCCAGGGTCAGGTCAGGGCAGGACGCTTGCCTCGTCACCATGGTGACGATGCAGGTGTTCCAGGCTTCTGGGCAGCATGGAAGGTGGGAAGGTGGCTCCAGCCAGAGTGAAGGAGGTGCAGGCAGCCAGAGGAAGGAAGGCCCATTCTTGCACAAGTCTTTGTGCATCAGACCTCTAGTATTATATAAAAAGCCAGTGATCACAGCGCTTGACGCCATCAGAGGCCAGCGAATGCCTGGATGGGGGGCTCTCTCTCTAGCCAATCCCCTGCTGCCCTCCCCCCCCCTGCTGGTCCCACCCCTAATTGACCGCTACTCCAATAGGGGGTAGGGCCATCTGGCCAACCTTCTGCAGCCCCTCCCCCTGGCCGCAGACCCCCTATGTGCCCCCATCACCCGGATCCACACGCAGCCCCTCCTCCTGGCTAGCCCTGCCCCTGATCACGGCCCCTACACCAATAGAGGGCAGGCTTGGCTGGCCAACCTCCTGTACCCCTCCCCCTGCCCGGCCCCACTCCAGATTGTCCCTCCACCCCAATCAGGGGCAGGGCCACTGGCCAATGGCCCCTCCCCTTGGCAAGCCCCACTCCCAGTGGGCCCCCACCACCCCATTGGCCTGCAGCCCCTTCCCCCCACCTCCCCCCTATCCAGCTCCATCCCCTATCAGCCCCACCACACCAATTGGGGTGGAGCTGACGGACCAACCTCCCATAGTCTCTCCCCTGGCCATTGACCCCCATCAATGCCCCTCCCCCCTATTCAGGGGCAGGGCCGAATGGCCCACCACCCACAGCCCATCCCCACATGCATGAATTCATGCACTGGGCCTCTAGTAAAATTATAATTAAGGCTGTTCATTACAGGTCACATGGGGGCTAGTACTATCTCCTAAGAGACATGACCAGTTATCAAAGTGACTGGAGACACCGCTGTGTCTGGGGGCCAAGATGCATGGGATGGACCCATGTAGTGAAGAGTGGTCCTGAGAACCTTTTAAATATCCAACCAGATTAACCACGATAAAATGGCATCACTTTAGGACATAACACTGAAAAGTTTTTATATTATGGAAAACCCAAGATAATTTAAGAGAATATAGCTAATGTGAAAAAAAGTTGAGATAAAATAATTAATGTCTAAAAAATCAGTGACCATTTTTCTCACATCACATATTGTTAACATTGCAATGTCATAGACTGGGAATATCTAAACTAGTAAACGAGATACTGGCATTGAAGCCTTAAATTTCAATCTTTTTAGTTTATTCATTATTATCAGTAAGCAAAAGAATCCAGTATGTGTCTCCAAGCTTGTGCCACAAAAGGTGCCATACGATATAACTTGAAAATATGGCAGTCACAGAGGGGTTATATTGTATATGTGTCGATTATGATAGTCCGTAATTTATCTTGGCATTTTATCTCTAACTTAATGTAAGTTGTTTATTTATTATCATAAATGGGTTTTACAACACTTAGGTTTTACACACACACACACACACACACACACACACACTGTCCACCTGTATCTCTGGCCCTTCTTTTTCTTGTTAGAAATTGCTCCTAATCCTTTTGTCGCTCTTTGATCCAAATTCATTCATTGGAAGCAGATGCAAACACCCAGGCACGTGCTGTCTTCTCACAGAGTAAGTACTTCAGTGATAGGGCAATGCATGTCACACATTGCTCTCCTTTTAGATCTCCCCTGGCATTTAGACTGGAGCATCGCACCGATTATGCGTATTTCGTGGTAAATTTCACTTCATGGCAGTCAAGTGGGTTTCATTCATAAATGTTTGTGGCAAAGGGAAGGAGCCTTGCAAGTTCTGAGCATCACTGCTCAAAAAAGAGTAGAATCACGTGCTTCACAAAAATCAGACTTTAAAAGTTTCCGCTGCCTAGCTAATACAAGTCCAGGGATCCAATATCCCAATTCCACCCGACCTGACACACACACACACACACACACACACACACACGCGCACACACACACACACACACACACACACGCACGCCGCTGCTCTAAGCCCACCACTGTCCTCCCACGGGAACAAACAAGGGGATCCAAGGACCCTTTGGGGAATTTGACAAAAAAAACCAGGACCACCTCCCAAGTGTTCCACACACCATGCTGCATTCTATTTGGGAGGGTGGGGGTGGAAGGGGCTCCCAGACACACCCTCTGCAGCCCGGTGGGGACCCGGGGATTAGAACTCCAGCCCGAAAGCCCTGCGAGCGGGGGCGGGGGAAGGGTGGGCGGCCAGGACGGGCGTGGGCGCCGCCGGGGTCCGTGCGCCCGGCCGGAGCCGCGTCCCGCCCCCTCCCAGCTGTGCGGCTCCGGGCGGGGAGCTTGGCCACTCAGTGCAGCTCTGGAGGGCACCCGCGCAAGTCCAGTGCCCCGCGCACGGGAAAGGCTCAAACGGCGCTGGCACTGCCAGCAGCACCGCGTCCTCGGCGCCGCACCGCTGCCGGAGTGTGTGTGTGTGGCGGGGCGGGGGCGACTGAGGCGGGCACCGGGCAGCGTCCGTCCGGCTGCAGGGGGACCGACCCCGGGCGGCCCCGGCCAGGCCGCCCCGCCCCGTCCGCGCGGGTCCCGGGACGGGGCGGACCGGGCGGCTCCGCTGCAGCCGCGGGCCGAGCTGGGACCGCCGCCCAGGAAGCGGGGGCCGCCCGCCCGGCCCGTTCCCCCGCCGGACCCTCGGTCCCCGCCACTCTCACCCCCTCGTCGGCCCCCAACGGTCGCCACGACAGCCCGCAGCTCACCTCCCGGGCCGCCGCCGCTGCTGCCGCCGCCGCCGCCGCCGCTACTGCCGCCGCGCGCGATCTCGCGAGACTTCGCTCCCCTCGGGCTCCCCGGCGGTCCCCCGCCCTCCCGCGGCCAGCGCGCACGGACCCGGGCCTGGAATAGACGCGGCGCGCTCCCTATAAGCGGCCCCTAGCTGCGGGTCTGGCCTAGCGGTGCTTAGCACCCTGCGCCCCGGTCATTACATTCACTCCGCCCGCCTCCGGGAAGGTGAAGCGTTAATAACCAGGTGGCGGGACGGACGGCCGCCTCTCCCTCACCTGGCCGGCCGGTGCGCGTGCGCATGCGCGCGCCTGCAGCCCTGGACCTGCGAGCCTTTGCAAAGGCTCTGGCCTCGGTGGCAGTAATCCCAGCAGCGGGTCTGCCAGGGCATATGTGTGCCCAGTGCTTTTACTGCTCGGGGTCCTCGCAGCAGCCCCCAAGAAATGGGAATTACCATACTGGTACTCTCCGTTCCAGAGAGGAAGAAACGGAGGCTTGGCAAGGTGAAGCCACTGGCTCCAGGACACAAGGCAGGAATTGGCATCTAGGATTGTCTGACTCCCAAGCCAAAGCCCCATTTTCCCCCTTCCATGACAAGCCCCCACAGGCCCTGTTCCTGCCCCCCTTCCGCTGAGAACACTAGTTTTAGCACCAGTCTTGACTTCCCTCCCAAGGTTCACCCAGGTGAGAGCCCTAGGCGATTAGTTGCTACAGTCCCAATGGTTTTTTTGGAGCTGCTGTTAGGAAAACACTTCCCCCAAATTACACAACCTTCCTAAAGGCCTCCCGCTTCCAGACCCCGTACAGCGCGCTGAAAACGATCTGAATATATTTTGTTCTATCTCCTCTCCAGACCAGTGACATTTTGAGGATGGCAGAGAGCATAGTAATTCTATTTGACACAGGACATAGAACCAGAATGTATGTGCTCTTAGGCGGCGGCATAGAGAACCACATGACTACTTCTTAAGGGTAAAATCGTAACATTATAAATAGTAGTTTCTCCATATCCAGGTTTTTGCTCTCTGAAGCTTCAGTTACCTGTGGTCAACCACAGTCCCAAAATATTAAATGGAAAATTCCAGAAACAAACAGTTCATTAGTTTTACAGTGCAGGCCATTCTGACTAGTGTGATGAAATCTCGAGCCTTCCGTTCTGTCCAGACGGGGACATGAATCATCCCTCGGTCCAGCTATCCTTGCTTTATGCACTCCCCTTCTGTTAGTCACCCAGTAGCTGCCTCTCTTATCTCATCAAATGCCTTAGGATCATAGTGCTTGTATTCAAGTAACCTTTTTTTCATAGGTATGTATGTATAGGAAAAAAACATAGTATAGATAAGAGTTCAGGACTCTCCCAGGTGTAAGGCATCCACTGGGAGTCTTGGAACATATTCCCCACAAATACTATAATTGTCATTGTTTCTGAAGAAGAGGAACTGGTATTTATTGAGGGCATTCCAAGGTCACTACCAATAGTCTTCAAGTTAAGTTATAGTAAAACAGAGACTCAGGGAGATGAAGAAGCTGGCCTAAGTTTCTGTAATGAAACTTGGGATTTGCACTTGGGCCTGACTTCAGAGCTAACTACTGCATTGCACTAAAGCCCCATGCGCTAGCATGAGCTAGTTGGGCTGGGCCAACAAGCTGTTGTCAAATCAAGAGCCTTGGAGGTTCTAGCTATCCCTTCACCATCAGGGCCTTACTCAGCCCCCCCAATAGTCACATCAATGCCAGCAAAAGTTGGTTTGCCCACCCTGCAAGCCTGTCCACTCCCTCCAGAAACAATGCCACTCTCAAAGGTCATAGGTGTCCCTCCACGGGCCAGGAGCACTCAAACCACCCGATCGAGAAAGCGAGAGAGGAAGGGAAATCACATCTGATGAGCAGCAGCAAAGTGTCAACTACTACTCCAGGCGCTATACATTCATTAGCTCATTTAGTCCTCCCAAGAGCCACATGTGGATAGTAAGTTGTACCCATTTTAAAGTTAAGAAAATCAAGGAACTAAGAGAGAGAATTTGCCAAGAGTACACAGCTGGTAAGTAGGAGGGCTGGGGTTACACTTCAAGTCAGGCTATACCCCAAACCACGTACTTTGACCTTGTGACCAGCAAGGTTCTTCCCTGCTCCCAAAAACGGATGTCTTCATGAAGCTGCAAACCTAAAAATCCCCTGAGTTCAAGACTCCAGTCTGAGACACTGTATATTTTCCTCCAGGTAGAACATGCCTCAGTATTCTCATCTAAAATAAGTGATAAAAATCCCCTGAGTTCAAGACTCCAGTCTGAGACATTGTATATTTTCCTCCAGGTAGAACATGCCTCAATATTCTCATCTAAAATAAGTGATAAGCCTAGCCGGTGTGGCTCAGTGGTTGAGCATCCACGCATGAAAGAAGAGCTCACTGGATCAATTTCCGGTCGGGGCACATGTCCAGTTTTCAGGCTTAATCCCCAGCAGGGGATGTGCAAGAGACAGCTGACAGATGATGTTTCTCTCTCATCAATGTTTCTATCCCTCTTCTTTCCTCTCTCTCTAAAAATCAATTAAAAATAAAGAAGGAAGGGGTTTCTAAATTCAAAATAATTTATCCTATTTCTGACTACTCCACGTAGTCAGAAATATGATATAGAGAGTTCTGTGGGTTTTTTTTTTGTTGTTGTTGTTGTTTTAAAGGATATGCATGGGTTGTTGGGGGGATTAACCAAGTTAATATTTATGAAGCATGTACGAAATTGTCTTGCAGAGGTTAAGCTCTCAATAAATTATAGCTATTATTATCCTGGGGATGTCTGTGATATTTCATTCATTCCTCATCTCTCAACATAAACTCCAAATCAGTTTGGAGGGATGTGGCCTTATCTGCCCAGGCATGGGGATAAAATTAGTTTCTAGCACTCTGGAAACAATAAATGCTCTTTAATGGACAAAATTACCCCTGTTCTTCCTCCTGATCATGAAAAGAGACTAGACTCTTCTCAAGCTCTTCCCAGTTTCCTGGAAGACTAGCAGCAGGTTTTTAAAAAGGCTCCCCTTGTATAGAAAAAGTCACCCAAATATTTTTAAGTTACAGGCAAAAAAATAAGCTGAAACTTTTAAGAGAATTTTGGTGAGGCTGGAAGTTAATATAACTATAGCGATCTCATGATTTGGGGGGAAGGTGTTTACAGGCTCAGTGGCTGAGTGTCCACGCATGAACCAAGAGATCACTGGAGCTGCTATCACCCTCAGCCATGGTACCCCAAAGTGAAGTTTCTACCCTGACACAAGATACACCACACATTCCCATCAATGACAATGTGTTGCTATGGAAGTGATTCTCACCATGGAAGGGGTGGACATAACAGGATTCATTGAAGACATTATAATTTGATAAAACAAAACAAAAACAACAACACAAAACAATTGAGGTGATTCTAATATGCACACCTCTAAAGGCTTAATGTACAGTTCCCAAAAAGTGCTATTTAAATATCTCTTTGATCCAAGAGGAATTTTATACATGCTTAAAATGGATTCGTTTAATGCTCATTCATTCATTAGACACATATTAAGCACTTAAGTGCCAGTTATTGGTGAGCAGCTATGAGTAAGACAGATCACGGTCATGCTCTCATCACATTTACGGCCTAAAGGAGAGAGAGAAAGGTGTTAATGAAATAATTGAACCTGTAAATGTTGAAATGTTATGTGATAAATAAGATGAAAAAGAAGAGCAAATGACGCTCTTACCTCCCCCCCCCCCTAAAAAAAAAAAAAGTCTGGATGGAAAGGTAGGAAAGAACTTGTTTGAACTAAGTTCTGAAGGATGCATTAGAGTGCACTAGGAGAAGAGGGGAGAACATTCCAGAGATTGGGATGGCATAGATCAGCAAGGAGAAGGTAAGTTGTTGGCAGCTGGGAAGAAAAGAAGGTGGCAGGACCTCTAGGGGCATCTCGGACATGTATGTACTTTGAGCCTATAGGGAGAGAGCAGAGAACCCAACTGGAGGCAGAAGAATGATGTGTTGAATGCCACTGGTCCCCATATACTAAGGTGACCAGACGTCCTGCTTTTGGTGGGACAGTCCGGATTTTTAACAATTTGTCCCGCGTCCCACGGTGTTTTTAAAAAGTCCCGATTTTTTAAAAGATTGGTCACCTTACCATATACCCTTTCTGCCCTGTTGGCCAATCCAAGCTCATTATGGAATCCTGTGACACCTCTGCCCCACTGGTGGTTGGTCAAGGGTGACACAGCTGTCATATCTCTAGCCAATATTTGATTTGAGGAAATCAAACATTATAAGGTCCCAGCACCCTAGAGCAGAAATCCGGCTGCAAATCTCCTGCCTATCTCACAACTAGGACTGGGGAGATGATGTAGGTAGGCTCTGCCGGCCACAGCACCATGTGAGGCCGAGCCTGGGTTCTGTCGATGTGACCGGGGACCAAAGCAGCCAGCTCTGGGAATGGTGGTGCAGAGTGGAGAGCTGCACTGGTGCTGACAACAGTGGCTGCAGTAAGAGCAGACTTGGGATGGTGGCAGCTAGCTCATCGGGCCAGGCCTGCAGTGCGGTTTGAGGCATTTTTCCTAGAAGCTTAGCCTCAAGTCCCTTCCTCCAGCCCACGAATGATTCGGTGGGATATCCAGCTTCAGAATCATATTGCATTCTCCTTTCTGCCTAAACCAGCTAGCATTTCCACCAAGAACGCTGACCCTTCACAGGCAAAGCCCATTGGAGCCAATGAGACTTGGAGAGAGTCTTGCTGAGATGAGTGTCCAGGGGAACTCTCTCTGCTGTAAGAGAGAGCCTGAGGAGGCCAGCGCACTCTTCCTGCCTGACATGGACCTCAGTTGCCACCAATGGCTCTTCCCACAACTGTGGGATAGGATAGGGCCTGGGCGGCACGGAGCAGAGGAGAGAGACCAAAGGACCCTGGGTTCTTAACATCAGCAGCTGCTGGACTGACCCTAGACGCCCAGATGTCCCCTTCCCTGAGCTGATGCATGTGATTAAACCAATTTGAGTTGGCTTCTCTGTTCCTTGCAACCCAAACATTCACACTGGTGCAGGGAGGAAGGGGGCAGCTTATGGGGAACAGGCATACATCTTCCCTGGCTGTGTCAGGAGCCACCCCAAATCCTGGGCAACCTTTCACATCTACCCTCACTCCTACACACACACACACACACACACACACACACACACACACACACACTCCACATACTCCCACCAATATCAATACCATTAGGCAATCCCTGCCTGGCTTCAAACACTTCATTCATAAAAACACATACTTTCTTAGCCCCTCCCCTCTTTTGACCATTTCTTTGATGAGCACCATGTGGTTCTATTACTTCCTCAGTTCACACATCTGGTACATGGCAGAGCTGAAGGTCTGGAGGCAATCCAGATCCCAAACTTTTAGCCATTAATTTTAATGCTGTACACCACCTAGCCAGCCTCCTTGCATTACAAGGGGACAGGGGGTGATAGAAAAAGAGCTCAAATCCAAATCCACCTCCATATTTTTTATCTGGTCTTGAGCAAGCTTCCTAGGTCTCACTTGGAAGTGAAAGTGAAGTTAATGATGCAAGCTCCATAAAGTCTGCCAGTCATCTGTGCTATTTGCCCATGACCTCTGGCTTTCCACCTTCTGGACACATTCAGTATTGCACTTCTGGCCCACTTGAGTGGGGTCATGCGGCTAGTCCTAGCCAAGGAGTGTGTGAATGGAGAGAGTATGTGTCGCTTCTGGGCCACTGCTCTGTTGAACAGAATCCCTAGTCAGTCCATTATAAACATATAATATGAGCAAAAACCCCACACCTTTATTGTTTTAACCCACTAAGAGTTGGGGTTTGATGGTTGTCCTAGCACCCATTAGCCTATCCCTGTTAGTACATAAAGTATGTTGATTTGCTCATTTATTCACTCAAGAAACTATCCTTGTTAGTACATAAAGTATGTTGATTTGCTCATTTATTCACTCAAGAAACTATCCTTGTTAGTACATAAAGTATGTTGATTTGCTCATTTATTCACTCAAGAAACTCTTTTCTTCTATGGTTCAAAACCCCAGCTTGACAAGAGAGAAAGCTCAGGCAGTCCTGACGATTCTGGTTCAATATGTATATATGGGGCCCAGACCCCTACAGTTTGGGGACTCCTGATATACTGGCAAGCCTGAGACCCTTGCTTACTATTGGGCCACCATGTGATGGAAGAATAGAATAGGGTCCCTCTCCTTGGGGTCCACATAGGCTGGAAGGGACAGGGGCAGACATGCAAACATGGTTAGGTGATCTGGAACCTGTGAAATTAAGTGAGGAGCTTTATAAAGCTGTATGTGTGATAGATAGTAGACTTGCATCCTGGCAAACTCATTCATCAACTCTGTGACCCAAGACCAGGTACTTAGGCTTTCTGAGACTCAGTTTCCTCATTCTAGCATGCATAGTACCGTGTTTCCCCGAAAATAAGACATCCTCTGAAAATAAGACCTACTTACAGGTTTCCTTCTGAGTGAAATATAAGGCATCCCCCCAAAATAAGGCCCCCAGGCTCTGTCCCAGAATGAAAATTAATTTACCAAAAACTGGTCACTAGGGCCGCCCCGACTGGTGTCTAGCAACCAGTGACTTTACGCGGAGTCCTAACGTCACTGCTGTGTGAATGGAGAGAAATCAGCGTGGAAACTTTGTGAAACCTAAACTGTAAGAAGTTGTGACTTGGGGGAAGAATTCATGGGAGAAAATCACTAACAGTTGCATTGCAAATGCACTTTGAGCAGGCTACCTTGATAAGAAGTACTTATTTAAAGACAGTGTTATTGCTAAACATGAGAGATTTGGTCCACTGATTCTGAAAGAAATGGAGTCACGAGAAATTCACCAGGAAATTCAGGAATTGGATTATTATGATGATGTTCCAGAAGATGATGGCATGATTGTCACTGAATAAATGAGCAAATTCTTGATACTGTAGGATTCACAGTTTGTCTGGTTTGTGTTGACAACTACCATACTACCGTACCGTATACAGGTAATAAATTTCCTTTATTTTCATTTAACAATAAATGTGTACCGTATTCTTCTTCATGGAAAAATAATACATCCCCTGAAAATAAGACCTAGCACATCTTTGGAAGCAAAAATTAAGATAGGACACTATGCTATTTTTGGGAAAATAGGGTATCACTTGTCTCTGTTTTCCAAATATGAAAATTGAAACTCAGCAAAGTTCTAGAAAGCAGCCCATAGTTACACAACTAGTACGTGGATGTACTAGAATTTACTTCCAGGTTCTTCTGTATCTAGAGTCCACATTCTTTAAAATATATATATATATATATATATATATATATATATATATATATATATATTTCAGAGAGGGAGAGAGAGGCAGAAACATCAATGATGAGGGGGAATCATTGGCTATCTCCTACACACACCACTCACTGGGGATCAAGCCCGCAACCATGACCTCCTCCTGGTTCATGGGTTGATGCCCAACTGCTGAGCCACACCAGTCGTTGAGCCCACATTTTTAAACACTGGGCTTAGCTGGTTCACACAAGGCCCCTGTTTATCTCTCCAGTCATAGCTTTTGTCTCCCTCCTCACCCACGACCTTATCTTCAGTCACACCAAAGTGCTTGCCATTCTAAGCACAGCCATGTTATTTCATACCTCCATGCTTTGTCTCAAGCTGGTTGCTCTGCTTAGTATACCTTCCCTTCATTCCTGCCACTCTAGCCCCAAACATCGGCTGAATCTTTAGACTCACTTTGATGACCCTGTCCTTTGTTCTGTGACCATCCCCCACAGTATGGTCCTGCAAATGGCCTTGCATCCACCTCCATCATTAGACTGCAGCCTTGTGGAGGGCAGAGCCTTGAGTTCCTGTCTCTGAACCCTCTGACTAGCATTGTGGGCACTTGTGCTAAAGCGTAAGTCATAGCTACTTGAATACCAACTAGCTCAGCAAAACCAAAACCCTACAGCTCACAAGACAGACCCTCCCAAGAAGACCGCATAGCAAAGTATTCAGAGAGCAAGTTGAGAATTTTAATCTAGCCTTCACCACTTTGTAGCTCTGTGACCTCAAGCACCATGCTTAAACCCTTTCAATCCTCGGTTTCTTAGATGTAAAATGGGACAAATGACAGTACATCCTCACACGATTGTTGTGAGAATTCAGTGAGATATAATGTATACAGTAAACTTACACATACTGCCCTGCGGATAAGGAAGAACTGAATTAAATTCCAGCCACCTTCATAACTAGCATGATTATCATCGTCTACTTATTATCATGATTATTGCTGCCACTACACTCAGCATGTCCCCATTGCTATCCTTATTAAATCACCACATTCTTCCTCCCTTTCCAACAAGCCCTAGGTGACTTTGCTAAGGATTCCTTCCAAGAAAGGATAGTATTCTCGGAATTCTTGAAATGAGTTCTCCATTGTCTCGGGGATAGTTCAGTGCCCACAGTGATTTAATATCCCTGGTGCCCCCCAGAAGCTGCCCAGTTGGCTCCTCAGGAAGTGTGTGTCTGCCAAGACCTTCTCATCTAGGCTTCCTGGATGCAGCTAAGAAAATAGGAGCTCTCCTGAGGCTCCCCCTCTCACTGACTTGACATCATCTCGCTCTGGGGCATTCTGAGTTCATTCCTGGTCAGCCCAGGCCACTGCGAAAGGGGCCCCCACCCCTGGCTGTGGGAGTGGCAGGATCCCAGTCAAACAGGTCTATGGGCTTCTGGACTCATTGATAACGCTGCAAGGAATAATACCTGGAACAGGCTTATTCCTTTCTTCCCGGAGGGAGCTAAAAGAGTCAGGCTTTTGAGTTTCAAATAATAAATATTTCATGTGCCATCGGAGTGAGCAACTCTTACCCTGCCTAACTTTATTTTCCACATATCCGGAGTGTGGCGGGCAAAATTTTGGTTTTCAGTAAAGCATTCCTTGAGGTTTCATGCAGAAAAACTCCAAGCTGTTATGAAAGGGCGGAAGAACAAAAAAATTCCCCCAGGAACAGGGAACCAAACCTCAGACAACAAAATAAAGGAAAATGTAACCTTGGCACTTCTGATTAAAAAGAGTCTGAAGAGCAGCCATGAAAGGTTTCTGCTAAGACCTGGTGTTTGGTGGAAATTCACAGGGCCTATGAAAGGGAAATAAAGATGGATGTTGGGAGGGGAGGGAGGAGAAATCAATGAGGAGAAAAGAAGGTAGAGCCAGCAAGAGGTAAGATGTTTCTAGGAGCAACGACAGTTGTCCAGGTAAGAGGACCACTGGGATAGTTTTATGCAGGGGGCTCAAGAAGAAAAGAGACAAACTTTTTCTTTTTCAGAACCATGTGGATACTCAACTGCTCAAATAAATTTGCATTCCCATCTCAACTGACTCATTTGGCTGGAACAATGAGCTCACATTCCAGAGTCTGGGCTGACCCTCATGCACCCCACTGCCGATAAAATATAAAGTGTGTAATTAGTGCCTTTTTGCACTAAGATAGACCATGCAATCTGCTGGGTTCTCTTTTGTCCAGCGTCTGACTGCAACGTCTAGTAATGCTGTGTTCTCATGTCAGCCACTTCCATGGCGAAAGGATGAGACAGAAACTTTTTTTATAATTTATCAAAATTTAAAGATCAGTCAGCCCTTCAATTAAAAATAACAAAGTTATAAATAAGGAAAGTTTTAAATAAAAAGGGAGGCAAACATGACCCTATGGTGATGAATTGAAATTAGTAGTATTTAGTATGAAAAATAAAAATTTTCTTAAATAGACAGATACAGATATAAATATACTAGATGAGTGTGTGTGTGTGTGTGTGTGTGTGTATACAGAATATATTTCTGTTGGTATACAGAATATATTTCCAAGCTCTGAACACTGAGAGGACCTAGAGGCAAGGGTTGCCCAGGAGCAATGAGTAGTTTGCTACAATGGCAACATTTTCTACCCAGATATTGGTTTTTAAACACCATTCTCCAATAAAAGGAACCAGGGCTCCTTATAGAAGTGGTTGATTACAGACCTGAGGCAGGAAAAATATAAGATGGGCCATAAAATAGGGAATTGCTAAAAATAATAAGTAAGTAAGTAAGTAAGTAAGTAAATAGTTGGGGCTTGCTAAAAACATTTAGGAGTTTTCAAAAAATATATCTAGGTCGGAGAAAATGGCGGAAGAGCAGATGGGCAGTTTCTGAGTCTTGTCCCGAGGAAGAGAGAGAAAGCAGCTGAGGATCGCGCTAGGAGTGCTCGTCAACAAGCCAGGAGACTAGCAAACACCAGAGGAAATTTGGGGTCTGCTGATTAGGGAGCCACCAACACCTGACCACCCACAGCTGGGTCCCTTACCAGAGATACTTGCCGGCGCGGACAGGAAATCTCGCCATCTTGGAAGGGAGGAGGTTCGAGTGTCGGAGGCCTGATTATCCCCAGCCCCAAGGAACACCAAATGAACATAGTCGGCGCAAACCCTTGATCTCAGAGGAGCTCAGATTTCGCAGCGATCCGGTGGGTGAGTTCCCCTCGGACCGGTAGTTCTGACCGAGTTCCACTCGGCGCAGCAACACCCCTCCCCCCCTGCGCACCAGCGCGCGGCGCACAGAGGCTGAGGGACTGGGACCGGTAGTTCTGACCGAGTTCCACTCGGCGCAGCAACACCCCCCCCCCCCTGCGCACCAGCGCCGCGGCGCACAGAGGCTGAGGGACTGGTCGTGGATTTACTTCTCAGCTGGAGGCGCGCCAGTCTGTGGACAGGGCTCCTAAGACTAGGGATATCTAAGGAGCAGCACAGCTGGATCTGAGTCCAAGAAGTAGCCGCAGAATTACAGGGGAGTGCAGCCAGCTCCTGACCACCCACACCCCAGCCATCAAAGACACAGAGAAGCAGAAAAAGCTAGAAAGGCTTTAGAGTCCTGGAAGTCATCCAGAAACACTGCCACCCAGAGGCTAAAGCACATAGGGTCTCTAGATTGGCTTAAAAATCAGGTCTTGTAATCAACACGGAGGAACGGTGAAACACAGTGAACTGCAACTACCGCCCAGACTGGGAACAGGCGTGCGAGACATAGCAACACAGAAAGTGAATGACCTTCGTTAATGCAAATTTTGTCTAATTTTTAATTTTCAATTTTTATTTTTTTAACTGTTGAATTTTTGTTTTTTACCTACTTTAATTGCAAAGTTTACTCAAGAAATTTTTTTCATCTGCCATCACTAGATTTTACCTTTTTAATTAATTCATTTTTATAGGTAATCAACATTATTACTACTACTATTTTACCTTTTTTATCTTTTTTATCTTATTTTCTTTTGTTTATTTTTATTACTACTTTTTAAGTGTCATATTATATTCCTTTTTTTTTGCTTTCTATTTTTTTTTCGCCTTTTTCCTCTATTTCCTTTTTTCTCTATTTTCTCCTTCGGGATTACTATTCTAAAAACTATTCATACCTTGCCTTCTCCAACGCTCTATTCTATCTCAAACCTACCTTTATGACATCTCTCTATTCCTAACCCTTTACCTTTGGTGTCCTGCTTATCTTAACCCTTTACTGCTATAGATTTTCCTTACTCTTTCTGTTTACCCTCTCCAAAATTTTCACCTGTCCTGTGTATATATAATTCCCAACCCCCTGCTCCAATCCCATTCACACCTACCTTGCCACTGCCCCCCCACCAAAAAAAAAAAAAAGCCTTCTCTCTACCCCTTTGTTGTTGTATGTTGAATGCTAACTATATCAAAGGTTTATGCTTTTTTGTGTGTGTGTAAGATTGGTTTGCTTATTCTTTTTATTGGATTGTATGTTCTTGTTATCTGGGTTCTAGACACCTTTATTGGAGGATATTAATATTGCAAACACATTTCTGTCCAGTGCCTTGTGTGTTGTACCTGGTTGTGTTGTATTTTGTGCCTTTAAATCAAAGCAGGAGGGAGAGAACTACGTTACCAGGCACCCTATAAAGAGAGATCATGGGGAGAATAAGAAACAACCCGCCTGTGAAAGAAAATCAACCATCACCAGAAAATGAAGTAAACGAGTTAGAGGCAAGCAACCTACCAGAGCAAGAATTCAGAGTAATGATCATAAGTTGGCTAAAAAGAATGGAAGACAAATTTGACAATATGAATAAGACCCAAGAGGAAATGAAGAAGACCCAAGAGGAAATGAAGGTGACCCAAGAGGAAATGAAGGTGACCCAAGAAGAAATGAAAAATGACATCGCTACTATGAAGAACTCAATAGAAAGCATCAAGAGTAGACTAGATGAAGCAGAAGACCGCATCAGTGAGCTAGAAGACAAAATGGAAAAAAATACCCAATTACAGCAGTTGCTAGAAAAAAAAATTAAAAAACAGGAGGAGAGCCTAAGGGAGCTTTGGGACAATACAAAACAAAACAATATTAGAATAATAGGGGTTCCAGAAGGAAAGGAAACTGAGCAAGATATGGAAAAAGTATTTCAAGAAATAATGACAGAAAACTTTCCTGAGATAGAGAAGAAAAAACCAACACAAATCCAAGATGCTCGAAGGGTCCCCAACAAAATGAACCCCCAAAGATCAACACCCAGACACATTATAATTAAACTGGCAAAAAACATCGACAAAACCAGAATCTTAAAAGCAGCCAGAGAGAGACAGAAAGTTACATATAAAGGAAACCCCATCAGACTAGCAACTGATTTCTCAACAGAAACTCATCAGGCCAGAAGGGAATGGGATGACATATACAAAGTCATGCAAAGGAAGGGTCTGAACCCAAGAATACTGTACCCCGCAAGGCTGTCAATCAAAATTGAAGGTGTAATCAGGAGCTTCACCGACAAAAACAGACTAAAGGAATTTATCTCCAACAAACCAGCAATGCAAGAAATGCTAAAGGGTCTACTGTAATAATAAAGAAATAGGAAGTGAAGAAGGAACACAGGGGGATAGAATAAAAATGGCATCAAATACCTACCTTTCAATAATTACTTTAAATGTAAATGGTTTAAATGCTCCAATTAAAAGACATAGGGTAACAGAATGGATAAGAAAGCAAAACCCATTCATCTGCTGTCTACAAGAAACCCACCTCAGAAAAACAGACGCCCACAGACTGAAGGTGAAAGGATGGAAAAAGATTTTCCAGGCAAACGGAAACGAAAAAAAAGCTGGGGTAGCAATACTTATATCTGACAAACTAGATCTCAAAGTGAAGGACATAACAAGAGATAAGGAAGGCCACTTCATAATACTAAAGGGTGTAATCCAACAAGAAGAAATAACCCTGGTAAACATATATGCACCCAATTTGGGAGCACCCAAATACATAAAGAAACTGCTGGAGGACATTAAGGGACAGATTAATAGCAATGCTATCATAGTAGGAGATTTTAATACTCCATTGTCACCTCTGGACAAATCATCTAAACAAAAAATCAGTAAAGAAACGTCAATTCTAAATGACGTATTAGACCAGATGGAATTAATTGACATCTTCAGAACATTTCATCCCAAAGCCACAGAATATACATTCTTCTCAAGTGCACACGGGTCATTCTCAAAGATAGACCACATATTGGGACATAGGCAAAGTCTCTTCAAATTCAAGAAGATAGAAATCTTATCAAGCATTTTCTCAGATCACAGTGCCATAAAATTGGAAATCAACCACAATAATAATAAGCCAAAGAAATTAAACACATGGAGACTAAATAGCATGCTATTGAACAAAGTCTGGGTTACCAGAGAAATCAAGGAAGAAATCAAAAACATCATGGCAACTAATGACAATGAAAACACAACAATCCAAAATCTATGGGACACAGTAAAAGCTGTTTTGAGAGGGAAGTTCATATCCCTACAAGCCTATTGCAAAAAACAAGAAAGAATGGTAACAAATTATCTTACCCTACAACTCAAACAGTTAGAAAAAGAACAGCAAGAAAGGCCCACTGTAAGCAGAAGGAAGGAAATAATAAAAATCAGAGCGGAGATTAACGACATAGAGACCAAAGACACAATACATAAGATCAACAAAACCAAGAGCTGGTTCTTTGAAAGGATTAACAAGATTGATGAGCCTCTAGCCAGGCTAACCAAGAAACAAAGAGAGAGGACCCAAATAAACAAAATTAGAAATGAAAGAGGTGAAATAACAACAGACCCCGCCGAAATACAAAGGATTGTTACAAAATACTATGAACAACTATATTCCAACAAACAGGACAACCTGGAGGAAATGGACATATTCCTAGAAAAATACAACCTTCCAAAACTCAATCAGGAAGAATCTAAAAATCTCAATAGACCAGTAACTTGGGAAGAAATTGAAGCAGTCATCAAAAAGCTTCCAGCAAACAAAAGCCCAGGGCCAGATGGCTTCACAGGAGAGTTTTACCAAACATTCAAGGAAGAACTAAAACCTATCCTCCTCAGACTTTTCCAAAAAATTCAAGAGGAAGGAACACTGCCAAACTCCTTTTATGAAGCCAGCATCACCCTAATACCAAAACCAGATAAAGACAACTCAATGAAAGAGAATTACAGGCCAATATCCCTCATGAACATAGATGCCAAAATCCTCAACAAAATTCTAGCAAATCGGCTCCAGCAGTACATCAGGAAGATCATACACCATGACCAAGTAGGTTTTATACCAGGAATGCAAGGATGGTACAATATTCGCAAATCAATAAACGTGATACATCACATAAACAAATTGAGAGATAAAAATCATATGGTCATATCTATCGATGCAGAAAAGGCATTTGATAAAATCCAACACCCTTTCCTGATAAAAACTCTCAACAAGGTGGGAGTACAAGGATCATACCTCAACATAATAAAAGCTATATATGATAAACCCACAGCCAACATCATGCTCAATGGGCAAAAACTAAAACCATTCCCTCTAAGAACAGGAACAAGACAGGGATGCCCACTCTCACCACTCCTCTTTGACATAGTACTGGAAGTACTCGCCATCGCAATTAGACAAGAAGAGGAAATAAAAGGCATCAAAATCGGAAAAGAAGAAGTAAAGCTGTCACTATTTGCAGATGACATGATATTGTACATAAAAAACCCAAGAGACTCCATCAAAAAGCTAATAGACTTAATAAACGAATTTGGCAATGTAGCAGGATACAAAATAAATGCCAAGAAATCAATGGCATTTCTCTACACCAATAGTGAACTTACAGAAACAGAGACTAAAAAAGCAATCCCGTTTACCATCGCACCAAAAAAATTAAGATACCTAGGAATAAACTTAACCAAGGAGGTAAAAGACCTATATGCAGAAAACTACAGGACACTGAAAAAAGAAATAGAGAAAGATGTAAACAGATGGAAGAACATACCATGTTCATGGATTGGTAGAATCAACATCATCAAAATGTCCATACTTCCCAAAGCAATATATAAGTTCAATGCACTCCCCATGAAAATACCATGGACATACTTCACAGACCTAGAAAGAACTCTCCAAAAATTCATTTGGAACAATAAAAGACCCCGAATAGCCTCAGCAATCTTAAGAAATAAGAGTAAAGTAGGAGGAATCTCAATATCAGATTTCAAGCTGTATTACAAAGCAACTGTTCTCAAAACAGCCTGGTACTGGCACAAGAACAGACATATTGATCAATGGAATAGATTAGAGAATCCAGACATCAACCCAAATCAATATGCTCAATTAATATTTGACAAAGGAGGCACGAACATACAATGGAGTCAAGACAGTCTTTTTAATAAATGGTGTTGGGAAAATTGGACACATACATGCAAAAGAATGAAACTAGATCACCAACTTACACCATACACAAAAATAAACTCAAAATGGATACAGGACTTAAACATAAGACGGGAAACCATAAAAATACTAGAGGCATCCACAGGCAGCAAAATCTCAGACATATGCCTAAAGAACTTCTTCACTGATACTAACCCTAGGGCAATGGAAGCTAAAGAGAAAATAAACAAATGGGACTACATCAAAATAAAAAGCTTTTTTACGTCAAAAGAAACCATCAACAAAACAACAAGAAAACCCACTGTATGGGAGAACATATTTGCAAACGATATCACTGATAAAGGTTTAATCTCCAACATCTACAGACAGCTTATACAACTCAATAAAAGGAAAATGAATGAGCCAATTAAAAAATGGGCAATGGACCTAAATAGAATCCTCTCAAAAGAAGACAGAAGGAAGGCCAAGAGGCACATGAAAACATGCTCCAAGTCACTAATTATCCGAGAGATGCAAATCAAAACAACAATGCGGTACCATCTCACACCTGTCAGAATGGCCAACATCAACAAAACAACAAACAACAAATGTTGGCGAGGTTGTGGAGAAAAAGGAACCCTCGTGCACTGCTGGTGGGATTGTAGGTTGGTGCAACCACTGTGGAAAACAGTATGGAGCTTCCTCAAAAAACTGAAAATGGAACTCCCATTTGACCCAGTAATCCCACTACTAGGAATATACCCCAAGAAGCTAGAAAGACCAATCAGAAAGGATATATGCACCCCTATGTTCATAGCAGCACAATTTACAATAGCTAGGACTTGGAAACAGCCTAGGTGCCCGTCAGCAGATGAATGGATCAGAAAACTATGGTACATCTACACCATGGAATACTATGCTGCCATAAAAAGGAAGGAATTCTCATCATTTGCAGTAACTTGGATGGAATTGGAGAGCATCATGCTGAGTGAAATAAGCCAGTCAATGAAAGAGAAACACTACATGACCTCACTCATTTATGGATATTAAAGATCATTATAAACGAATGAACAGAAAGATTGATATAGTGACAGTAAAACAACAGGCAGTCTGTCAAATGACAGCGGGGGGGGGGGGTAGGGAGATCTGGGGGAGATAAGAGATCAACCAAAGGACTGGTATGCTTGCATATAAGAATAGCCAATGGACACAAAACTCTGGGGAGGGAGGGCATATATTGGGGGGGGGGGGCAATGATAAGCTATGTATACAGATAATACCTTAATAAAAAAAAAAAAAATAAATAAAAATATATCTAGCCCTAAAAAAAAAAAAAAAAAAAAAAAAAAAAAAAAACATTTAGGAGTTTTCAATGGCTTAAAGAGTTTTCAATGGCCAAAGCTGTAATAGTTTGAGCAACAAAATAATGACAGTTGGATTAAAAGCCATAGAATAAAATAAATACTCATGATTCCGTATTAATTATAGACACCTCACTAACCAAGTGATCGTGGTTAATGTCACTAGTAATAAGCCAGGTTGCTATGAACCCTGATGTAATTCAATGACGAGGGCACTTCACCTCTGTGGTGCCCTTTCCCAGAACCCCTGTCACATCAGAAGAAAACATCAAACTCAAACTGAGGGACATTCTACAAAATACCTAACCAGTATTTTTTTAAGTGCCAATGTCATGAAAGACAAGGGAAAATGGAGGAGTTGTCACAAACTGGAGGAGAACAAGAAGATATGATATCTAAGTGGGACCTTACATAGAAAAGGACATTAGGGGGAAACACTGGTGAAATCAGAAGGAAGTCCATGGGGTTAGTTAATGTGTCCATGTTCATTTCTTAGTCTTGCTATCATTATAAGAGGTGCTAACATTGGGAGGTGCTGGGTGAAGAGTATATGGAAATACTTTGTTGAAAGTCTAAAATCATTTTAAAATAAAAAATCTGAAAATAGCCGAAACCGGTTTGGCTCAGTGGATAGAGCGTTGGCCTGCGGACTAAAAGGTCCCAGGTTCGATTCCGGTCAAGGGCATGTACCTTGGTTGTGGGCACATCCCCAGTAGGGGGTATGCTGGAGGCAGCTGGTCGATGTTTCTCTCTCATCGATGTTTCTAGCTCTCTATCCCTCTCCCTTCCTCTCTGTAAAAAATCAATTTAAAAAATCTGAAATAATGAAGTGCTGAATTTTCCTGGTTATTGCTGATAGGATTTTCTAGGTGCAACCTGGAAACCATCCATTCCAAGACCAGTAAAATTGTTGTTAAGCCAATACATTTAATTAAAAATAAAAACTGGTATAAGAAGTAAGGATCCTAAGAGCTATCCAGTTCTTGGGGAAGAAATATAAGGGGGAGTTTCACTCAACAACAAGTGCTTATGGTATTAAGTTCTGCAGTGGGCTCTGGGGATATAATGGCAAACATAAGACATGGTCCCTGTCCTCGGAGATCTTACAATCTAAGGGAGGAGAACAGATCAAACATAAAGCACAAAAGATGAATAAAATAACTGCAGTCTGTGACAAATGCCCTGAAGGAAATCAGTGAGGAGGCCTGGAAAAGCATTTCTCAACTGAGGTTGAGACCTAAAGAATTGCCCTAACTGGTTTTGTTCAGTTTCGGCCTGTGGACTGAAAGGTCCAAGGTTCGATTCTACTTCGAGGGCATGTACCTGGGTTTTGGGCACATCCCCAGTAGGAGGTGTGCAAGAGGCAGCTGATCAATGTTTCTCTCTCATTGATGTTTCTAACTCTCTATCCTTTTCCCTTCTTCTCTGTGAAATAATCAATAAAGTATATTTTTTAAAAAAAGAATGGGAACCTGTGGCACAAAGAATCATGAATATTAGGTTGTATGTTGACTTAGATTAGAATCCTAAATCCACAGTGTACACTGTCACCACCACATCTACTACCACCATATTTCATGTGGTCCTCCCAATAATCCACCAGGGACAGATGAATGAACCCATCAGCAGCACCACCAATACCACCCTAAATGGTAATAATGAAATGGAGTGTAATCATGTGCTGTGTTCTAAATGATTGTGTACCTTCCTCCTCCAACCCCCTACCAAATTTCTATGTTGGAACCTAGTATTAAATGTGATGATATTTGGATGGGAGACCTTTGGGAGGTGATTGGATCATGAGGATGGAACCCTTACGAATGGGATTAGTGCCCTTGTAAAATAGACCTCGGAGAGCTCTCTCACCCCATTCTGTCATGGATAGACACAGTGACTAGACAACCATCAAGAAACCAAGAAGTAGGCTATCAAATACCATGTCTGCCAACGCCATGACTTTGGACTTCTCAACCTCCAGAAATGTGGGAAATCAATGTTTGCTTTTTAAGCTACCTACTCTGCCATTTTTTGTGATAACAGCCCAAGTGGACTAAGGCCTGTATTTTAAGGTTGTGTGAGGGCGTGTGGCATTATTCATATCAGTGGAGAAATTGACCTCAATGCTGTTCTTTTCCCCTGGTAGAACCTACAAGAGGAAGAGACCCGATTGGAGGGTACAGCACATTCATGAGAGAGGAGTCATGCAATGCAATGCCTAGACCCGAGTATAAAATGAATTTAGAATAAATGAGTTATTCTGATAACTAAGAAGAATATTTGGGATGGGGAGAGTAAAAGAAGGGAGGAAGGTAAAGATACTCAGGGGATCTTGAAGGAAGATACTTAATGCTCACTTATAAGGTGTTTGCATTAGAAACTCCTTCTAGACTCCCAGAAACTTGTAAAGTCTACCACATACTCAGATATGGTGTGTCTGTATGTATGTATCTATATGTGTGTCTGTGTCTCTGTGCCTGTGAGTGCATGCCTATGTGTGTGTGTATGTCTGCCTGTGTGCCTCTGTGCATACATTTTTGTATATCTGTCTGTACATGTATGTGTTTATGTGTATCTAAGTATGTGTCTGTGTGTTTCTGCCTGTGCATGCATGTGTGTGTATCTGAGTATGTGCCTCTGTGTGCGTGATGCCTGTGCATGCATATGTGTGTCTGTGAGTACCTGAGTATATGTCTGAGTATATATCTGTATGAGTCAAATACACAAAGACACACACAAACATACATAGACCTAGACAGACACATACAAATTCACAGAGGCACATCAAAACAAAGACATATCCAGCACAGACAGGCACAGCAATACACACAGACTGAGACAGAACCATTTACACACACATACTCAGACTCACACAGACACACACCCATGCATGCACAGATACCCACAGAGACACATACTCAGACTCACACAGACACTCACATGCATACACAGACAGAGGCCTGAATGCCTGCAGAGTGAAGAATTGCATTGCCACAAGAGCCAGAGAGAGACAGAGAAGTGGGCAGAGAAAGGAGGAAGTCAAGGCCCAGGTGACTGTGAGAATGTAAGGCTCCACGAGTTAGATGACATCTTTGCAAGGACATTGGAATTTCCCTAGGATTTGGAATGTGGGTGGGAGTGGCAATCAGGTTCCCATTATCGAGAGACTTCAAAGGTTAGGATGGCCCGCCCTCAAATTGGCACCTGGCTTTTGGTGTGTTATCTCCATTTTTTGAGGCTGAGTCTTAAGGCTAGGACTTTGATTTGAATAGAAACACCCACTACTGAGCTTCTTGGCTGAACTGACCCTTGGCTGAAAATCATGAATCAGAGTGAGAAAATCATCCCTCTTTCAATTTTGCTCTCATCCTTCTGCTGAGAAAGTGTCTGGTTGGTGCTATTCTATATTTCCCTATTATTTGCTAATCTTTTTTGAAAGAATTTTTTTTTATTATCAATAAAGAGCATCCCAGCCTCAGGCACACTGACTGGAATACATTCATTCCCTTGTGGCTTTACATAAGTACAGCTTGACAGATACATGATGTACAGCAATAGAACATCCAGACAAAGCGATTCTAGAATCATTCGGGAGTCAATTTAGCTGTCTTATCAACATAAGTGGGATGGTATGGAAGATATTTTTCCACTTGATAGACATATTAATTTTCTTATCTATTCTGGGAGCAAACTAGGAAGCATCCAACTCAATAGGAACTAGTATTTGAAGCCCTCCTGAACTTCCAAAAAAATTCAAGGCTTTTGCGATGGTAGAGATACTACATTCAGGAAAGGTTTTTTATTTGTTTTCTTGCTGTTAATTTTTATTTTGCAAAAATCCAAACTTATAAGAACAACACAATAAACTCTCATGCTCTTAACCTAGATTCTCCAACTGTTTACATTTTTACCACATCTGCTTTCTTTGTGTGTGTACACATATGTTGTGTCTGTATATGTGTATAAGTGTATGTGTATACACACATATACACAATATATACACGTGCATATAAATACACAAACACATTTTAAAAAATATATATTTTATTGATATTTCACAGAGAGGAAGGGAGAGAGAGCGCTAGAAACGTCGATGAGAGAGAAACATCGACCAGCCGCCCATGTACATGCCCTTGACTGGAATCGAACCCGGGACCCTTCAGTCCGCAGACTGATGCTCTACCACTGAGCCAAACCGTTTTCGGCACAAACACATTTTTTTAAAAAAGCATTTCAGAATAAGTTGACCAATTCCACGATCTTTTATTCCTAGAGGCCTGGTGCATGAAATCATGCACTAGGTGTGGGGGTGGGAGTCCCTCAGCCCGGCCTGTGCCCTCTCACAGCCCTTATCACCCACCTTATCACCCACCTGCTTGCTGTCCCTACAGCTCGGCTCGCTGCTCCTTAGTGCTGCCATAGAGGCTCCCACCACCGCAGCTGTACTCACCAGCTGTGAGCCCAGCTTCTGGCTGAGTATCACACCCCCTCCCCCACCCCCAGGGGAAGTGCACTGACTATCAGGGGGCAGCTCCTACATTGAGCGTCTGACCCCTAGTGGTCAGTTCATAGCAACCAGTCATTCCATGGTTTGATTGATTTACATATTAGGGTTTTATTATATAGAATACTTCATGAATCTCCCAAGAACAAGGACATTGCCTTACATAACTATAATACAGTTACTAAATTCAGAAAACTTCCTATTGCTATTATGCCAGTATCTCATATGCACTATCTAATATTCCATGTTTGCCAACTGTCCCACTGAAGTCACTGAAGAGTTTTTCTGGTCCTGGCACCACTCCAGAACTCTACTGTGATTATCTGCCATTTTGCTCCAGACTGACTTAATTTGAAATAGTTCCTCAGTCATTCTTCATCCTTCATGTCATTGACCTAAATCCCTTTTTAACAAAGGGAAACTCAGCTTTGAACTAGGAACAACATCCAGTTAGAATGTGCTCAGCTTTTTTTTTTTTCTGAGTATTTATCTTTCCAATTTATTTTTATTGATTTCAGAGAGAAAAGGAGAGGGAGAGAGAGAGAGAGAAATATCAATGATGAGAGAGAATCATTGATTGGCCACCTCCTGCATGCCCCTCAATTGAGATTGAGCCCACAACCCAAGCATGTGCCCTGACTGGGAATCAAACCGTGACCTCCTGGTTCATCAGTTGACGCTCAACTACTGAGCCATGCCAGCTGGTCTCCAATTATTTTTTACTTAGGGCACTGGTTTCTTATTTATGACAGTGATATATGGTTTTCCTAAACTCTTAAAAAATTTAATGAGTGAATTAATTTAAAGGACAATATTAAGGGAATGATAGGACAGGAATGTAGATCTAGTCCAGTCCTCTCAAACTCAATCCTGGTGGCATTTGGGGGCAGATAATTCAGTATTGCGTGGAGCTGTCCTGTGCTATGTAGTGTGTTTAGCAGCATCTCTGGTCCCCACCCACTAGATGCCAGAAGCATCCCCCACACTCCCTCTGGTTGTGATGACCAAAAATATCTCCAGACATTACCAAATGCTCCCCTGGGAGGCAAACTCACTTGGTTATGAGCCACTGATCTGGCCAAAAAATATGAGAGTGGAATGTGAGAGATCGAGGTTTGGGAGCCCTGGAGTAGAGCACTCGCCGTTGTCCAGTTCTGCTCTGGTGATGTTTACCAAGTCCCGCCGCCGCCGTGCCTGGCCTGTGCTGGGTCCTGGGGGGACGGAAGCGAGCAGGACACAGTTCAGATCCTAAGGAGCCACCGTGAAGCAAAAAGGGTGCGGGGAGGTGGTCCAAGAGGCAGAAAAAGTAAACCCAAGAGAAAGGAGCTTGGAAAAATGATACCATCACCTAGAATTAAGTCTCCTTAAGCCTTGTGACTCTCACAACAGTTCTGCCCCAATAATTCCTTTCAAGACATGAATCAGATTATTTCACTCTCCTGATTAAAAGCCTCCAGTAGCTTTCCATCACACGTGGACTAAGATCCAAACTCCTTTGAGGACCTAAAAGACCCCGCATGATCCAGCTCCCTTCCTCCTTAGCCTTTGTGTTGTTCGCTCATTGTTCTCGCGCTCCATCCACTCTGAACGTCTCTCTCTTCCACGATCTCACCATGCTTGTTTCTGAAGGAGAGACTTTGTTTTGTGATGTTCTCTATGTGGAATACTCTGTCCCCAAATATCTGCAGGGCTGGCCCCTTGTTCAAATGTCTCTGTTCAAATGTCACCTTCCCTGGCCACCCTACATACAGGAGCCATCTCTCTCACAGTCCCATTTGATTTCTTCTTAGTGACCATTAGGCCATGGTGACCATCTGCCCCAGATCTGGTCAATAAGAGATGCTGGTGCACTATCTCCTCACCCTCTTCCACCTTCCTTCTGAATCACAGGGGTGATGACTAGAGCTATTCAGCCACTCTAGGGCCATGAGCGAAAGACCATGCAAATGTCGGATTCTTGAGTCATAGAATCAGCACCAGCATCTCTCACCATCTGTTGTTCTAGGGAGTAAAATAAATCCCTAGAGCTTACACCGCTGCAATTGGGTTATCTGATACTTGCAGGCAAAAGTAGCCCTAATTAAAACATATTTGAAATTACTCCATTAATGTAGCTGGGTGTATTTTGTCCACATCCTCCATTAGACTCCAAGGGCCATGAGGCAGGAATTCATATGTGTCCCATGGAGGGACAGGTCACTACAACATCTTCAGCCCCTAGGCAAGTGCCTGACTCACGATAACATTCAGTAACTATTACTAGTAACCAACCTGTTCCCTAGTTCCCTCACATATAAGATGGAGACAGTCACAGCACCTTGGAAGGTTGTAAGGATGAAATGAGTCAGTACACATGCTTAGTGCTTAGAGCAGTGCCTGGCACACAATCATTGCTCAAAGCATTGCCATTAGTTGTTGACTCACTGGCCTAATTAACGTAGGAAAGAAAGAAAGAAAGAAAGGACTCCTTCCGTGTGTGCTTTGCAGCAGCAGCCTCTTCCTTCTCCAACCGAAGCCGTGTTTACTTGGTGCTGACAAGTCAGGCTATTGATTAAGAAACATGACCATGGCAGTTGGAAGAAATTCACACCATTTACGGTGAGCGCCTGGATTAGCACCTTTAGCGGGCGGAGAGGGAGGCAGCGCTGGCACACAAAAGGGCGGAGGGCATAAAAGCCGAGCGTATTCCGAAGTTGAGGCCAAGAAATGCTGGAAATGAAATCCAATATGAGATTTTGCTCCTGCGCTCCGTGGGAAGAACAGAACTGTGCATTGCAACTGGGGCTCAAACCAAAGCCACTCGGAGGTCACTTGGAGGTAACAGGGACAGAGGTTCTAAATTGGGGTCAGAAGTGGGGCGAGGGCCCCACGGGGTCAAAGGGGTTCATTCACTCATTACACCACAAAGTATCTGTTAGGCAGGCCCTGTGTGCCATGCAAAGAGGGCTCTGGCAGGGCAACAGGGAGTACAGCCTTGACTGGATGATTCCAAGGGACCCGAGAGTCTTTCTTCCCTAATGGCCTCGCAACCAAATGGATCCCAGTCCAAACTTCAGGCCCCCCGTGACCAAGACTGCTCCTCCTAACTAACATTTTGCAGTACTCCCTCTGCACTAGGTGCTATGTCGGGAACACATTACAACCCACGACAGAGACCGTTGGCTAGGAACCTACACAACTTTTATGTCCTTCTTCCTTCCTAACAAAACCCTCCCTTTTATTCAGGTGGCACCAAAGAGCACTTCTCCCACAATGAAACTGGCAGCCCATTTTTATTAGTAGCATCCAAGCACACATCCTAATGAGGACAGGGGCATTAATTCATTCCTCTCTCTCAACTCGGTGAAGGAAGGGTTAATATCACCCCCATTTTACAGATGAGCAAACTGAGTTTCAGAGCGTTTAAATGATCTGCCAAAAGTCAGACAGCTTCTAGCTGGCGGAGGTTGAATGTGAACTCAAATGCTTTGATTCCAGAACCTATACTCTTTCTATTCTTTTGGTCTATTCTTGTGTATACAGAAGCACATGTATCCATCTCTCGTCTGACCATTGGGACAGGTCATATTTTCAAATATCAGCCAACATACATTCCCTAATCGTCAGCTGGCTTCCTTCCTTGAACCACTTTCCTCCCCACTCGTGGGCTAGTGCAGTTGAGAGCATGGAAGAAGAGGGAGAGAAGCAGGGAGGCAGTCCGCTGTGCTGGGATGTCTGGGCAGCTCCTAGAAGGCTGTTAAGGGGAAAGCCAAAAGCACAGAAGCCTTTGTATCATTTCCCGTATGGGATTCCAGGAAGAGACATTAAAATAAAATGAGTACACAATATGGTTAGGCAGAGGGAGGGCTTCAAATTTGTATCCAGAATGTTCCATGTGCCCTGGGGGAGGGATATAGAAAGTAGCTGACAGTGCCAGTGGGTGAGATTTTTCTGTCAGAGGGTGGAGTGGCTCCGAGGCAGAGAACTAGAAGGTGACCCTAGACGACTAGGGGGAAATGGGTGTGGTAGCCAAATTGCAGAGGCAAGTTTGGCACCGGAAAGACTCGAGGCAGGGCTGGTCAGCTGGAGGCACCCTGAGTGGACTGAGCTGACTGCCAACTGTCTAGGAGTCCACCAGATGCTGACCCAACAACCACAACCTGCTGGGAGCAGGGAGATAGAAATATCAGAGGCCACCTCCCAGGACTATGAGGATACAATGAGGATGAGGGCCATGAAGAAGCGTGACATAGGTCACATGCTAGATGTGGGATTTCAAACTTGTCCTCTCTCCCATTCAGTTGTCTGGCCATGGACGCTGCCATCAATGGGGCCCAGAGCTGCTGGAACCTAGCTGGTGGCTCAGTGATAGGAAAGAGACAAACAGGCTTTATTTTAATGCTTTAACTGGAATGATTTCCTGGGTTAGACTAATCTTGTAACCAACTGGTGTTTATTGGCATTTAGTGGATTGATTAAATGAGTGAGTGAGTGAGTGAATGAATGAATGAATGGTTAAGGCTTTTGCCAGGGACTACAGGAGTCATGAAAACTTTTAAGGTGTAGAGAATGGCATTGAAACCATAGTACAGCAGAGAGGAAATAGTTAAGTATAGATTTCCTTCTCCAGTACAGAATTGAGGGGGTTCGAGAGAGAAGGCCAACCAGGACTGGAGCAGATAAGAAAGGCCTTACACTAGACATGGCCACCAGCTAGTATCATGTGAAGTTCTGGCATGCTTTTGGCAAGATCACCTAAATAGCAGAGGGAGTCACTTTAAGTTCAGTTCAGATGTCACTTCCTCCAGGAAGATGCCCCTGATACCCCCAGGCTGGTTTAGGTGTCTGTTTCTGTGCTCCTCTCTGTCACCACACTATATACGCTAGTCTGTCATTGTGGTTCTCTCACTTGAACATGAGTTCATTCCATCTTCCCATATTCCTAGCAAAGGGTCTGACCCAACGTGGGCATTCAGGAAATAATAAGAACCATGTTCTGAGTGCTTCTCAGGTACATAGGCCTGTACTCAGGGCTATAGCTCTTAGTGTCCTTAACTTTCTCAATAGCCTCAGCAGCCAGGGTGGCCCCCTTCTAACCCTGTACAAGTAAGAAAGATGAGGCTCAGAAAAGCTAAGTAGTCTTCTAGCTCTTCCTTCCTTCTGCATCCTTCTTTGCCAGAGCGACTGGCCTAAATTCTTGAGGTTTGAAGCAGTATGGAAGCTCAGGGTGACGGGGCAGTCAGGCTGGGTGGGTGGCTGGGTGGGTGGGTAGGAAGATGGAACAATAAAGAAAGAGCACATGGTAGCAATTGGTATCTATACCACATGCCAGACACAATGCGTTCTCCTAGACCACCCGAGGAGAGATGGCTAGTGGCCTCTGAGTGTGAGTATGTGCGCGCGCGCGTGTGTGTGTGTGTGTGTGTGTGTGTGTGTGTGTGTGTGTGAATCACATGCTCTCCAAGTACCATCTGCTAACTGATTTGGAACAAATGGGAACAGGGAGCATGTGCCGTGAGGTGTATGGCGCTTCTGGCAGGAAGAATTGGAGGGGACCAACCTCAGAATCCCAGGAACACATGTGGAGGTGTACAGAAGTGAGCTGACACGGGTTGTACACGGTGACACGAGAATGCCAGCTCCGAGAAGGAAGAAAACGCCACCACACTGTTGCACACCCAATTTTTAAGATCAAATAAAAGAGGGCTGCAGTCTTGCTTTCTGAGGAAGCCCTCCTAGACCGACTCCTGAAGGTCCCCGGGGACCTGTTCCTTTGCAGCCTTTCCTGGCCTCACGCCGGTCTGCCCGTAAATCTGACCCTCTCCGGGGCCAGGAGGCCGCTGGAGCTTGGAGACTCACCGGAGCAAACAACTTCACAAAAACAATCTGTCCCATAAACAAAGTCAGTGGAAGGCGTCCAGCCCCACACAATAGAGCTAATCTTCTGGGCACATATTTCCCGTCCGGGGTATTAGCTTAGACACCGCTTCCTCCTAGGTGGAGGTAACGCCACTTGGCCCGCAGATCCAAGAAAAATAATGCTCTGTAGATTCCCCCACTTGTCAGAGGCACAACAGGCAGGGATTCAAAAGCCGGGGCCCACTCTCCTCCCTCCTGCCTTTTCTTAAAGAGGCACAGCACGTTTAAAAGCAGGGTAAAGTGTTGGAGAGAACATGGTTGTATGGACCACACAACTCCGGATTTTGATTTGGCTGCACCACTGACGAGCCCAGTGCTTTAGGGAAAATGCTTTAACCTTTAACCCTCGTTCAAAGGGCAGTATGTTAAGATGTCCAGCCTCACTTGTACTCAGGGAGCGGGAAAGTTAAACTGTTGAAAATAACATGTGTTGATGAGAATGTGGAGAAACTGGAACCCTTGGGCACTATTGGTCAGAGTATAAAATGATGCAGCTGCTATGGAGAACCGTATGTGGGTTCCTAAAAAAAAATTAAAAATAAAATTACCATATGATCAAACTGGGTATATATACTTCTGGGAATATATACAAAAGAATTAAAATATTCATACACCCATGCTCATAGCAGCATTATTTATAATAGCCAAGAAGTACAAGCAGATCGAGTATCCATTTCTGGATGAATGGATTAAAAAAAAAAGGGGGTATATCCACACAATGGAATATTACTCAGCCTCTAAAAAGAAGGAAATCCTGTCACATGCTACAACACGAATGAGCCTTGAGGATCTTATGCAAAGTGCAACAAAACAGGCATAGAAAACACTGCATGTTTTACATATGTGAGTTACTCAAGCCGAATGGTGTTTCCTAGTAGAATGGTTTCTTGTAGGGGCTGGAGGGAGGGCGAATGGGGAGTTCATGTTCAACGAGCGTGGAGTTTCTGTTTTGCAAGATGAACAAGAGAGCTGTTGCACAACAGTGTGAATGTACTTACTGCGAAAACATGCACTTAAAAATGGTTAAGATGGTACGTTATTGTGTTTTTACCATAATAATTACAAATATAAAACATCGAGACACTACTTCTCTTCCCATCAGATTGGCAAAAATGGAAGTGTCTGGCAACATCAAGTGCTAGCAATATTGTGGAGAAAAGTAAGTATTCCTATTTTGTAGGGGAGTATAAATCAGTGTAACTGTTGCAAAGAACAATCGGTCCCCATCTAGCAAAATATAAAATACACATATTCTAGAACCCTAGGACATGTATGAGGATGTTTGACTCATCAAAAAATTAAAAACAATCTAAGTGATTATTAATAGGGGAATGGGTAAATAAAAATAGTATGTATTTAAAATTTAAGGGAGTGAATCAGATCTCTTTATATCAGTACAGATTGATCTAAAAAACATTATTGAGTGAAAAAAAAGCAGGTTATATATTTATACATAGCATATCACTCAAACAAATTAAAAGAGTACAAAAATACAGGGTGGGACATAGTAGATTTAAAGTTGTTCATATGGAAAATAATACAATAATGAATAAATAATACAAGAATAAGCTGTTTCAAGTACTCACAACTGTAAACCTACTTTTGTCCTACCCTGTTGTTATGTTCTGTGCATACACATATAGACTAGGTAACTGGAAAATTAGTTAATCAGAAAGTAAAGCTCTTTCTTAATTTCTACTGTGTCAGTCTCTGAGATGGCCTCGTGGTGTTCTTGTCTTGTGTGGTCCCCTCCCACACCAAATAAGGCTGACCTGTGCCCTATTCATTCCACAGTCTCCTGATTAGGAGACTGGAAATGGCGGCGTATGACTTCTGAGGTTAGGATGTAAAAGGCTTTGTGGCTTCCTCCTTGCTCTCTTTTCTCTATTGCTCATTCTGGAGGAAGCCAGCTGGTATGTTCTGAGGACACTCAAGCAGCCACGTGACAAGGAACATAGGGTTCCCTCCAACAGCCAGTCCCAACTTGATCCACCGTCCAAGTGTATCCAGTGGTCCCAGCAAGCCTGTAGGTGACTGCACCGCATGAGAAACCTTGAATTGGAACTACCGCCCCTGAGTTGCCTCTGAGTTCCTGACCCATAGAAACTGTGGCCTAATAAGTGTGAACTGTGCTGAACCACTAAGTTTGAGCGTGTGTGTGATGTAGCAGTAGGTAAGTAAGACAGAGATGATTGCCTGCCTGAGGCTCCGTGTCTGAGGTCTGTTCTCCATTTGCCCCGGCAGGGGTCAGAAAGGTTACCAGGGGCGCATGAGTACTAAACCAAACATTTTCTTCTGAAAATAATTAGAAGAATAGATTGTTCTTTAAGGCTTAATTCTGCATTTGATATAAAGTCAATTCTACCAGCAGCAATAGCTGTATTTCAGGAAGCACTGATGGGCTGTTACGGACTGACATATGGCCCCCTCCCTCAATTCATATGTTGAATTCCTAATCCCCACCCAGTACCTCAGAATATGACTCTATTTGGAGAAAGGACCTTTAAAGAAATAATTAAGTTAAAATGAGGACACTGGGGTAATCCCCAGTCTAATATGCCTGTGGCCCTTACAAGAAGGTTCAGACAGACATACACAGTGACAGAGACAAGACACAGAAAGAAGACGGCCGTCTATAAGCCAAGGAAAGTTCTCACCAGACCCTGGCAATGCTGACACTTTGATCTTGATCTTCCATCCTCCAGATTTTTGGGGAAAATTGATTTCTGTTGATTAAGCCACCTGTTTGTGGTTGTATTGGCAGTCTTAGCAAACTAACACACAATCCAGTACCTTTGCTTTATAAATGATGACCTTAGGTCCAAAGGGTGGATGAGACGTGACCAAGCGGGACAGCAATGAGAGCCCACATCTCCTACATAGAATCTAGTGCTTCTTCTAATAAGAGGACTCAGTGGAGGAGAATTCCCAGAAAATGTTTGTTCCTTGTTCACAAGGGCAAGTGAGTGGCCTCTGTCTGCAGCCTCCATCACCTCTACCTCACACACTGCAACTTGTCTCTGAGAACCAACCCCAGTGTGGCTTTCCTTTTTTTAGGGTCACCTCCCATTGCAAGAGCAGCCAGTTCAGGAAATTGTGCTGTTCTCCAGGAAGCAATGACAACGAGCCTGCAGAGCATCCACCATGGCGGTGGTGGCCAGAAGCCCATGAACATTCAGAACTCTCAGATGAATGCATAAAGAGTTAAGAGAAGAAAGAACTCTTACCATGAACACTCAGAACTCTCAAATGAATGCATAAAGAGTTAAGAGAAGAAAGAACTCTTACCATTTGCAACGGCATGGATGGACCTGGAGGGTATTATGCTAAGCAACATAAGCCAGTCAGAAAAAGATAAGTATCACATGATCTCACTCGTATGTGCAATCTAATGAACAAAATAAACTGATGAACAAAATAGATCCAGAGACAGAGAAGCATGGAACAAACACTGTTGAACCTCAGAGAGAAGGCAGGGGGAGGATGGGTGGGTGAGGAGAGATCAACCAAGAAACTTGTATGCATATATGCATAACCCTTGGGAACAGACAATAGTGAAAGTCTGGGGTGGGGATGGAGTGGGCGGGGAGGGGCTGCGGGAGGGGGGGCTAAAAGGGGAGGAGGGAACATATGTAATACTTTCAACAATAAAGATTTTTTTTATAGCAAAGGTGGAAATTTATTGAAGAATAAACACAGACTCCCATATGGGGAGAGGGAAAGAGTCCCACAGAATGGACTCCCACATAGGGAGGGGCAAAGGGTCCCCAACAATAAAGATTTTTTTAAAAGAGTTAAAAAAGTCTCACCTCTATGTAATGACAGACTCAATGGAAGACCCACTCCCTACATAAATCTCCTGCCCCCATGCACAATTCTGTCTCTAGACATCTCCATCTGGACATCTCCTGAACACCTAAATCTTGACAAGCTCAAAATGGAATCAGTTTTCCTCCAGCATCACCACCTACCATAGCCCTGATTTCATTTAACGTCATTGCCATAACAACGATAGTGATCTACCGTCTACTGAGTACCTGCAATATGCCAGGTAATGTACACAAATAGTCAATCCCTCAAACTCAACCACGCACGGCATGGATTAGCACCGCCCTTCTGCAGACGAGGACGCCAGGCTTCCAACGATGATGTGGTTGCAGGTCTCATAAGTGGCTGAGTTGGGACACAAACCCATGCCTGCCAGACTCTGAGGCAAACTGGTGTCCTACCAGCCACATCTGGTCTGCAGATGGCTTTTGTTTGGCCTTGACAGTGGGTTTTTGTTGCTTTTTTTGTTTTTGATCCTAATTAAGTTACTCACATTAGAAAGTTAGGACATATCCCATAAAGAAGCCAGTTTTCTGGAGTCTCCAGAAAGGAAAAATAAGAAAGGAAGAGGGATATATGATCTGGCTGTGTAACCGTGACAAGATCATTAACTTCTCTGAACTCAGTAAGGACAATAAAATGGGGGCAGCTGCTACTCAGCCCTAGAGAGGGTCGTCAGCAGGGTGGGGACAAGCCTAGTGTTACCATGGTAGAAATGGCTAATGTCTACTGTACACTCATCAGAACCAGGAGAGAGCACAGCGGAGCTGGCTTCTGACTCCAAACACCAGGCCTGTGCAGCCCAGGACTGTGCCGGGCTTAGGCAGGCCAGAGACCAGTTCCCCGGGGAGGGGTCTGTGCTCCCTGCTAGACTGTGAGGGCAGCTTTCAAGCTCACTAACTTTTCTATCTCCCCAGGTTCTGTCCAACACCTCTTTGTTAAACCACATGGAATAAGAATCTAAAAAACAAAATAAACATATACACACGAAACAAGAACAAACTCATGGAGACAGAGAACAAATAGATGTTTGCCAAATGGGAAGGGGTTGGAAGGACAGGTGAAAAGGGGGGGAGGAATTAAGACATACAAATTGCCAGTTATAAAAACAGTCATGGGGATGTAAAGTACAGCAGAGGGAATATAGCCAGTAATATTGTAGTAACTATGTCCATTGCCTTGTGGGTACTAGACTTATTGGGGTGACTACTTCAAAAGTTATATAAATGTCTAATCACTACATTGTGCCCCAGAAACTAATACAATATTGTATGTCAACTGTGATGGGAAAACAAAAGAATTGGTAACTAAGGCAAAGTTAGTTTAAAGCCTAGTTGCTTACTAAAAGGATAAGCAAAGAATCATGGCAAAAAAAATAAATAGCACATACACACATCCTTTGACCCAGCAATTCCACTCCAAGGCATTTATCTAAAAGATATAGTCACATGCATGCGGAAATCACACATGTAGGAAGAAATTCACAGCAGCATAATAATAGCAAAAAATTGGATGCTGGTCAAATGCACTCAGACCCATCTGTCAACCAGACACTCTTCTATGGGAGACTGTGACACGGGAAGTATCACAAGAGGCCAGATGTCAGTGTGGTCTCAGGCAAGTCACCATGGAGCCTCAGTTTTCCCATCAGGAAAATGGGGAAGTGGTAATACCTGCATCATCGAGTCACTGAGGAGTCACAGAGGGTAAACATTTAAAAAAGAGTCTGGTATACATCTTAATAAGCAGGATCTAAGCATATTAGTAGCACTAATAGTAATAATAGTTGTATTATTACTTCTCTATAGCCATCAAAAGGCAAGATGCAACTCTGAATTTTGCAACACATCTATATAAACCGCTTATTGAATAAATAAAATTTCAAGAGAGAAAGGCAGGAGGGGTGCTGTGCAGCAGATCAGTTATAATAAAAGCAGAGCTGGGGTCAGGAGATTCCTGCCTGGGGATTGGCCACATGCCAGCTGTGTCCCCCCACAGTCACACAACTCTCTCCTCTGCATCTGACCTCCTGGCTTAAGGGAAGGAGAATATTTCATGAGCTTGGGAGGAGCACACCCCAACACACTCTCCATAAAGTCAAGTCTGCTGCAGGGGCCGCTGGTTGTCTAGGTATTACCAAACATACCTTGGTGACTTCAACTGCTCTCGAATTTGGGGAGCACATCCTAAAGTACAGCCACCCCAGAGGCGAGGTCACCAAAGGGTAAAGGCCAGGGACTTCCTGACCATATTTCTGTCTCCATGGGGTGGAGGAAAACATACCCTTCCTGGAACCAGCGGAAGGATTGACCCATCAGACAAACTGTGGAGGAGACTGGGGCTGGGGGAGGCGGGCCTGGGGTGATGAGGTCTTCCTTCCCACTCACTGAAAAAGACCTGTTATAGGTTGAATTGTATGTCCCTAAAAGGGCTAGCCCCCAGTATCTGTGACTGTGACCTTATTTAGAAACTAGAGGCCTGGTGCATGAAATTCATGCCCCCCCAGCCTGGTTGCCCCAACTGCACCCCCCTGCCAGCCTGGTAGCATCTTACTGCACTCCCTGCTGGTGTGGTTGCCTCCAACTCTCCCCTACCACCAACAACCTGGTCACTCCTCACTGCCCCCCTCTGCCAGCCCGGTTGCTTCTCACTAACTTCCCTGCCAGTCTGGTCGCCCACACAGCCTGTTTGGTTGTCCCTTTGGTTGTTTCCAATGTGATGGTTGCTTAGCCTTTTATATAAATACTAATATATATATATATATATATATATATATATATATATATATATATATATATTGTCTTTGCAGATGATCAAGGTAAGATGTGGTCACTATTGCTTAGTGTGGGCCCCTAATTAATAAGACGGGTGTCCTTATAATACGGGGAAATTTAGACAAAGGCAGACAGATACAGAAGAAAAATGATGTAAAGACTTAGGAATAGCGCCATCTACAAGCCAGTCAATGCCTGAGGCTACCAGAAGCTAGGAGAGAGGCATGGAGCAGATTCTCCCTCCCTGGCTCAGAAGAAATCAGACCGTGGTCTTGGACTTCTAGCCTCTGAAATGGTGAGACACTATATTTTTGTTGTGTAAGTCAGTCACCTGGTGGTACTTTGTTACAGCTGCCCTAGGAAATGTGTATAAGGCCAGAATGTCAACAAGCAGCAGCAAGGTCCAGGCCCTGGCAGGTCATAGATACAAGAAGGGCAAGGCAGCACCACCTGTTGGTGCCAAGACTGAGCTCACAGCCACAGAACAGGGAAGACGGACGTGGAAGTCTATCCACGTCCATCTATCCCAGTGGCCAGCAAACTCATTAGTCAACAGAGCCAAGTATCAACAGTATAATGATTGAAATTTCTTTTGAGAGACAAGTTTTTTAAACTTAAACTTCTTCTAATGCCACTTCTTCAAAATAGATTTGCCCAGGCCGTGGTCTTATGTGGAAGAGCCACACTCAGGGGGCCAAAGAGCCTCAGTTTGCAACCACAGGTCTATCCCCTTCAAACCGTGGTTTCCCCTTTGTAACCACCTCGTGCGCCCAGCATGATTTTTCATGTCTATTCTAAGAACACAAGGGCCTGGGGGGACCCAAGGTCCAGAACTCCCCAACTGTGAGTCATTTTCCAATAACCTTCCTGATTTGTGCCTACCCACTTACTGCTGGCCCCGATGACTTAACCTTTCCTATCCACTTAAAAAAACAAAACGTAAATACTTCCTTTATATTTATCTTACATATACTATTTATTTTATCATGGAGTGAATATGCGAAGTTATTTTTCTAGTATGTATTCAATGATTAACTATTAAAATGATAAATGTTGGCTCATGTACCCAAGTCTGGAGAACACTGACTTCAATTAATCCTAGCCTTTCTTCCCCTACCCCCTTAAGTGACCCAAGAGGCTTGCCAAGGCTACACGGGCATGGCTAGTCCTGCAGGAACCTGGACAGCCTGCCCCAAATGTCTCATCTCATCAGAGGCCTCCCCTCGGGTCTGTCCTCTGCTCCCGTATGTTTGTTGACCTGCAGGTTTCTCACTAGGGGGCCCTGGCCTTCGAAGCGGGATGATTCTTTGTGTCAGTCTGTCCTGTGCATTGCATGGCGTTTCTTCCTCCTGGCCCCCTCCGACTGCATGCCAGCAGCGGGCCTCTGTTGTCAAGACAACGCGAGCCTCCCACCTCCATTTCAACTGAATTCCCACACGCTTGCATTGTATACTGTGCCCAACATCTTATTTCACTCTCTAAGCATGAGCTTCGTGTTATGATTCCATTTCACTGATGATAAATGGAGGCACAGAGCGGCAGCCCTGGCAGCTTTACCTCCCACACCAAAAAAGTGATGGAACCAGGGTCTGAACCCAGTTATATCCGAGTCTGCGGCAATGTGGGGAGAGGGAGCGCACTGAGCTGGGAGCGGGGAGACCAGTTTCGGGGAGTTGTGTTGCTCATACCTGCCTGTGAAGGAACATCACTGGCCCTCTGGGGACCTCAGAGTCCTCATCAGAAAAAAAGGGCCTGGGCCACCTGCTTTCTGGGGTTTCTGCTGACTCCTGAGACCTATATTTTCTTTGAGGCCCAGAGAGCTGGAGCCCCAGAGGCGAGGTCCGCCACAGACCCTGCGAAGGCTGCAGAAATCTACCCTGCAGGACACAGAGTTCCCGCCTCACCACGTGCAGGGAGGCAGCCTGCTGGCTGATCCCCGGGCTCTCACTCCTGGCCCAGGCATCTACCCCCATGCCCAGGCATCTACCCGACTGCACTCGGGGCACCTGAGGACATGGAGGATGTTATCTGGCCCAGAATGCTGGGCCCAGTTTCCGGGGAATGAGTCAGGTGAGGCTGCAGGTAACCCAGATAGCCACTCTCTGCGAGGTCCCCATGAGAACTGCTGTGCCCAGGGGACAGTACGCAGTGGCAGTTGCCTCTGCTGGACATTGATTCCCCCTGACAGCCTCAGGGGTGCTGGAGGAGGAGGCGGGTCCAGCGGCTGCAAATACCTGCAGGTTGTATAATGCCGTCTCCGCCTGTGATGTGCACAGCAACAATAAAGAAGGCAGAAATCATCATTAATTACTCTCCCGGCCATTGAGGAGCCCCCAGGTGTGGGGCACAGTGCTTTCTACTCAGTAGTTTTTTTTTCCTTTTAAAATATTTAATACTCACATAGCCCTGTTGGTCAGGGGCCTCTGTCCCCATCTTAGAACTTAAAGACGTTGCCCAAAGGCTGGTAAAAAAGCAGAGCTGGGATTCAAACCTGGGGCAGCTGACTTTCCACCTGCTGCTTGCCACCCTCACTAAAGCCCTGACCATGCCCCTGCCCCACAGTCTGTCCTTTAAAGGCTTCCGTGTCCCTTTGAAGTTGCCCTGGGTGGCTTCATCTGGCTACAAGGGAGAAGTCAGTGGAGTGGGTCAGCAGGGACGAAGAAACCCGGATGCTGGGCCCCAGCCTCTCCATTGGTGCCTGGTGCAGCATCACAAAGAGGAAGGCGAAAGGCGTCACGTTCCCTGAGCACAAATGAGCTGCCTCGCCCTGAGTCCTTGATCTGAATAATCTCAATATCCACACAAGAGTCTAGCAAGCTAAGGCGATGTTATTCCCAATATACAGATGGAAACACTGAGGTGAAGTGACTTGTCCCAAGATCACACAATTAGGAAGCCGCAGAGGGGGTTGAAACTCTGGCCTGACAGGCTCCAAAGGGAATAATAACATTTGAAGAGCTGCAGGCAGGTCGTTGGAAGCAGCTCAAAGGCCAAGTCTGTGGCAGGAGAAGAGGTTCTTTCTCTCCAGGCCATGTGGCCAGCTAGGAGCTTGGGAAGATTATGTCCCCTCCCAGACCTGGGCCAGTGCTGGTGTGCTCTGCCCACTTGTTTGTTTGCTCATCCCAGAATCCCCAGCTCTGTCACTCAGCCTCACGTACCTTTCCTGGCATCTCCAGGCTCGGGAAACTTGAGCTTCCTTGCACCTGCCCAGCCAGGATCCCAGGACACGGCCTGGGGGAGGGGAAGCAGGGAGCATGGAGACCTAAGTCTGGGCTCCTTTCCATCTTCAGAGTTAGACTAGGTCAGACACAGCACCAAAGTCATTCATTTATGCCCAGTCCCTCGTTAAGTTCTGGCTGTTTGCCATGCACTATGGTGAGCCCTGGGGAAATAGTAGTAAATAAGATAGAATTGCTCCATAAACATATGCCATCCTTTTTTATGGATGCATACTGTTCTATTGCCATCCCCAGACTTTTATGAGTAGGCCCCTTTAAAGTTTTTTTCTACCTTTTTTATTTTGAAATAATTTTAGATCTATGAAAAGCTGCAAAAAAAAAAATAGTACAGAGTCCTCAGGTACCTTCACCCAGCTTTCCCCAGGGCTAACATCTTATGTAACCATGGTACAATTTCAAAACCTGGACACTACATACCTTAGTCAAATTTCAGCAGGTTTTCCTTTCCTTTTTTTTTCCACAGTACTCCAAAATTTCAACATGTGTAGATCTGTGCAATTGACATCATACTAGTAATCAGAATGAAGAATTATTCTATCACTAAGTCCCCCTTACTAGTTAGATCCTATTCCACCCTAATCACTGGCAGCCACTGGTCCATTTCTCCATCTCTATAATCCTTTTATTTCAGATATTATAGAAATGAAGCCATATCTATATAAATAAAAGCTGACATAACCAAATGACCAAATGACTGGTAGACCAGTCGCTATGACATGCACTACCACCAGGGGGCAGGCACTTGACATAGGAGTTGACCCCTGGTGGTCAGTGTGCTCCAATACTGTGGTCCCTCCTCCTGGCTGGCCAGCCCCAATTGGCCCAGATTGGGACTGGGCAAGATGCCCCGATCGGCCCCAATCACCAGGCCAAGGGACCCTACCCATGCCTCTAGTAGTATATAACTTTCAGTGATTGGCTTTTTTTCTCTCTCTCAGCATAATATCCTTGAAGTTCATCCAAATTGTTGGGTGTATCAATGCTTCATTCCTTTTTGTGGCTGAGTAGCAGTTGTTTTATCCATTTGCCTGTTGAAGAACACTTGGGTTGTTTCCAGTTTAAGGCTATTACAAGTGATGCTGCTATGAAAACTCATGCGTAGGTTTCTGTGTGGATGTAACCTTTTGTTTCTCTAGTATAAACAAATGTGCAGGTGACGAGGGCATAATTAACTTGGAAACTAGTGACCCTGTGCATGAAATTCATGCACATTAAAAAGGGGATTAATTAGAAAAATAATTTAATATTGCTATTTGCACTTTATAGTAGAAGTGTCAGAGATGAAAGAAAATTAGTAAAATGTATATGAAAACCTTCCTCCTGTCAGAGTCTGGGGATCACCATGGGACTCAGAGTCAAGTCCCCACCCACTCACATGCACCTCAAAATCACGTGAGACCCAGATCCGAGCCCTTCTTCCCCACATTGGGCTAGATCCAGATCCAGCCAGTCCAACCCTTTTCAAGCCCTGCTGGGCAGGGGGCCTAGTCTCAGGTCCCCCGTCTGGCACGGGGGGTGGGGGGGTGCGTGTGTGGTCTGAGGTCCCCCAGTCCAGACTGGGGTGAGGGGCATGCCTTAAGGTCCTCCCTCAAGCCCCTCCAGGTAAGGGACATGGCTTGAGAACCTCTGTCAAGCCCTGCTGGATGGGGGGCATAGCCTAAGGTCCCCTGTCAAGCCCCACCTGGTGGGGGAGCAGCCTGAGGTCCCCTAGCCCAGCACCAGGATGGGAAGTGCATCTTGAGGTCCCTTGTCAAGCCCCACAGGGCGAGGGAGGGTGTAGCCTCAGGTCCCTGCTGATTGCTCCTTAAGGCTCCTTATGGAACTTGGCCTCAGCTGTGGGTGCAGCCATCTTGGTGATGGAGTAATGGTTAATTTGCATATTCCCTCTTTATTATATAAGATTACCAAATTCCTTTTCAGATTCACTGTATCATTTTACATTCCTACCAGCAATGGAGGAGAGGTCCAGTGCTCTGCATCCTCACCAATGCAAAATATGTCGATATTTTTAACTTGAGCCTCTCTGATGAATATATAGTTATATTCTATTTTTGCATTTCCCTAATGGCTGCATCTTTTCATGTCCTTTTAAAGTCCTTTATATATTCTGAACCTAAAATTTTGTACATATTTTCTCACAGTCCATGGCTGTCTTTTCATTCTCTTAACTGGTTCTTTCATAAACCTGAATTTTCTAATGTTGAGAAAGTCCAACTTCAGACTATTTTCTCTTTTTTATGGGTTGTACTTTTGGTGGTACATATAGAACTATTCACCTGATCTTAGGTCATGGGAAATTTCTCCTGAGTTTTCTTGCAAGTTCCATATATTTATGCTTTAAGTTTAGACCTATAATCCATTTTGAGTTCATTTTTGTACAAAGTGTGATGCTTAGTTCGAGAGTCATATTTTTGTTTATGAATGGCTGATAGTTTTTGTGCCTTCGTCAAAAATCAATTCGGTATACTTGTCTGGGTCTATTCCCGAGTTCTCTGTTCTGTTGCATTGACTTATGTGTTTGCTGCTGATCCCACATAGTTTTGATTATTTTGACTATATAATAAGCTTTAACATCAGAGTAAGCCTCTTAACTTCCCACTTTTTCCTTCTTTTTCAATATTGTTTTAGCTATTTTAGGTCCTTTGCTTTCCCATGTAAACTTTAGAATTATACTGTCTATATCTGCAACAATATTGTTGGGGTTCTTATAGAAATGTGTTAAGCCTATGAATCAATTTGGTGAAAACTGACATCCATATATTGAGTCTTTCAATCTGTGAACATGGTATGCCTCTTTATTTATTTAGGGCTTTTAAAATTTCTTCTCTCAATATTTTGAAACCTTTTGTATATAATTTCTGTGCATGTTTTGTTGGGTTTATACAGAAGTATTTTCCTTTTTGGCACAACTGGAAATGGTATCGTATTTTTAATTTTATATCTAGTGGTTCGAGCTAGTACATAGAAACATGACTGATTTCTGTACACTGGCCTTGCATCCTGCAACCTTGCCCTACTCAATTAGTAGTTCTAGGAGTTGTTTTATTTTTTAGGTTCTTTATTGCTCTCCCAAGAATCTCCAGCTTTGTCACGTAGTGTCCAAGACCTCGATCTCCGGGCTTCAGGAAACCTGAGCCTCCCTGCACCTGCCAGCTAGTAGCCTGGCACACAGGGCCCGGAGGAGGGGGAGCAAGGAACAAGAACTTCTGGGTCTGGGCTCCCTTTTCCTACCTTCGCTAGACTCAGACATTGCACGAGGTTATTCATTCATTCCCTGGTGCTTGGTGAGTTCTTATTGTACACTAGGTACTGGTAAGCACTTAAAGATCAACCTCATCCTTTTGATGATGGTAAACTGTTCTGTAGCTTTTGTAATCAAGCTCCTTTAAAGTTTTGAATTTTTTTAGAAAATATATTTTTACTAGAGGCCCAATGCACGAAATTCGTGCAAGAGCAGGCCTTCCTCCCAGCCCCCTTGGCCGGTCTAATTAGCATATTACACTTTTATTATTATAGATTGATTTCAGAGAGAAAGGGAGAGGGAGAGAGAGATAGAAACATCAAAGATGAGAGAGAATCATTGATCGGCTGTCTCCTGCACACCCCACACTGGGGATCGAGCCCACAACCCAGGCTGTGCCTGACCAGAACTTGAATTGTGATCTCCTGGCTAACAGGTTGATGCTTAACCACTGAGCAACACAGGCTGGGCTAACGTTTTGAACTTTAAACCACTCTCAGTTGTTGCATATTCCTTTTTGCACACATTAAGACATGAGCTACTACCATGTGAATGACTATATTATGTACATTGCAGAGAAGGAAAAGCTGTTTAGCATAGTGATTACTCTCACTTCCTTGGGAATGACTGCCTGGATTCAAACTCCAGGTTCCCTGGGTAAGTAACCCTTGGGAAAGTTACTTAACTTCTCTGTGTCTCAAACAGAGATAATAATAGTACCTGCCTCATAAAGTTGTGAAAATTAAATGAGTAAACAGGGCCTCACTCGTAGCAAGTTTGTTCTTATCAAATCATGTGAAGTACAAGGAGAAACATGAGATGTAATAATAGAGCCAGAGCCCTAACCAGTTTGGCTCAGTGTTTAGAGCGTTGGCTTGCAGACTCAAGGGTCCCAGGTTCGATTCTGGTCAAGGGCATGTACCTTGGTTGTGGGCACATCCCCAATAGGGAATGTGCAGGAAGCAGCTGATCGATGTTTCTCTCTCATCGATGTTTTTAACTCTCTATCCCTCTCCCTTCCTCTCTGTAAAAAATCAATACAATATTTTAAAAAAAATAGAGCTAGAAGGTCTACATTTACTTTTGCACTGCCTCTCCGGGGGTGCCGCGTTGTATTTAACTTCCTCTCTGGCTGAACGTTGGGGTTGTCCGGCTTTTGCTATTATGGGGGATAGAGCAATGAACATCCTTCTCTGTAGCTTCTTGGGCGTAGGTGCCAACGTGGCTCTAAAGTGTCTTCAGAGAAGTGAAGCTGCTGAGTCAGAAGAAATGCCCGTTTTTAATTTTAATAGCGCCTGCCAGGCTGCCCTCCACCGTGGCCATATCCATTTACAATGCCTGGGCGTTTCTATTTCTCCCCCACCACACCACCTGATAGTGTAGACTTTGGGGAGGAGAGAAGGGACCAGGAGGAAACATGGTATTCAAAGGAGACATTGCCTTTATCCTCAATGTTCCAGCTTGTTTACAAAATGCATTCTTGATGATAGGTGTAATTAAAAATCTATCATAAAGCAACTCCTCTCAACCTAATAGCCCCAATGGAGCTAAAATCTAGTGGTTGTACTAGACACTGAGTAAACACACAGATAAGAATTATGCTTGTGCCCTAGCTGGTTTGGCTGAGTAGAGAGAGCATTGGCTTGCGGACTGAAGGGTCCCATGTTTGATTCTGGTCAAGGGCACATGCCTGAGTTGCAGGCTCAATCCCCAACTCAGGGCGTGCAGAAGGCAGCCGATCAATGATTCTCTCTCATCATTGATGTTTTTTATGTCTCCCTCTCCTTTTCTCTCTGAAATAAATAAAAATATATATTTTAAAATTCTGCTTGCAAATGGTAAGAAGGGCTGCAAAGGACACCGACGGGGCGTGGTGATGTGGTTGTTGATGACAAAGTGGTTGATGGTGCTGATAGCTGCTGCCACCAGGTGCCAGGGACAGTTCCAAGCACGTTGCCAACGTAAAATCATTTACTCTTGGCACAGCCCCATGGAGCAGATGCTACTCTCTCCAGTTTACAAATGACAAAACTGAAACACGGAGCTTAAAAGCTTGCCCAGGGTCATGCGGCAAATAGAGTGACCGGGACCGAGCACAGCAGTCTCATGCCAGAGCCCAGGCTCTCAACCACTCTGCCACCGCTATCCCTAAAGGAGCCAGAGGGGGTGCCATTCAACCTTAGAGCAATCATAGTACCCCGTGATATAACAATAACAATAATGACTTAAACATGTACGTTGCAGTGATGAAGTATTTTGGCACATGTAATTTTATTTAACCTGAAACTGTAAAATGGGATAACAACAGAGTTGGTAAGCCTTAGTTCTCATTCACTCCCTATAGAGGGTGAATTGGAATTCAGGGGTTAATAGGTTTGCCCATAGTTAGTGTCAGAGCAAGGTGTAAATCCCATTACTCTGCCTCCTTGCCCATTGCCGTGGGTAGAATGGGCCTCTAAAGATGTTCACACCATAATCCCAGAACCTGTGAAGATGTTATGATACATAGCAAAAAGGACTTTGCAGATGTGATTAAGGTTACAGACCTTACAATAGGGAGATTATCCTGGTGAGTCCAATATAATCACATGATTTTAAAAAACCCTTCAAATCAGAGATCTTTCTCTGGCTGGAGAAATGTGGCAGATGAACTCATATTTGGAGCACTATTGCTGGAGAGAGCACATGGAAAGCACAAGTTGCCCAGCTCCAAACAGGCACCTCAGTCCTACAACCACAAGGAATTGTTTTCAGCTAACAACTTGAGAACCACTGCTGTAGAGCCTAAGACCATCAGAAAACATAAATATTTACATTACGATTCATAACAGTAGCAAAATTACAGCTATGAAGTAGTAACAAAAATAATTTTATTGTTGTGGGTCACCACAACATAAGGAACTGTATTAAAGGGTCGTGGCATTAGAAAGGTTGAAAATCACTACTCTAGGCCAGGCATGTCAAATTCATGGCCCTCAGGTTGCATGAGACCCACAAGGAATATTTTTGTGGCCCAGCCAATATAAGGGTATGTAAGAAACATTTTAATAAAAATTTCATAAATAAATTTTTACAATAACCTGTTATAGATAATCTACACTAATAAAAGAGAAAGATGCAAATTGGCCATACCTTCACAACACCCACCAGCCAATCAGGAGTGTGTAGGCAAATTAACTCAACAAAGATGGCAAGTTAATTTGCATATGCAGGCTCCCAGTGGCTAGGGGTGGGATGCTTACATTGTCACCATGGCGATGATGCAGGCATTCTGCACTGCTCCAGAACCTCTAGGCCTCTAGGCAGCTTGGGAAGGCAGGAAGGCGGCTCCAGGGCCTGAGCAAAAGCAGTGCTGGCAGCCAGGGGAAGGAAGGCCCATTCTTGCATGAATATTCATGCATCGGGCCTCTGGTTATTAATAATGAACTACAACATTCGCTAATGACTGATTACTATAATTGTGTTGCATTCATTTCCCTTATGCCCCTTACACACAGGAGCACCATTTCTCTCCACTATTACTAGCAGCAAATATTTTAGCATCTGATTGCCACGTCATTAGTCTTGTACTAATTTGTTTGGTATGCACAACAGGAAATATTTCGCTTTGGAAGGACAAGAAAAATATGTTTATTTGCATTACGCTTATTAATTTGTGCAGTTTCAGTGTCTGGTAGTTAATGTCCAAGAAAAAATATAAATTTTTATTAAAATGTTCTATTATTTTATGTTAACAATTACTCATTTATTTCAGCTCTTTGTATTCAGCATGTCTCTATATCAATAAACCTACATTTCTCTAAAAATTGAAGCTTTTGTTCTTTTGTGCCCCATATAAACTTAAACCTTGTTTATTTGGCCCTTGTTAGCCATTGATTTTGACACACTTGCTCTAGGCAAAGGACTCATTGAGCCACATACTATGCTTAAACTTCTGACGTGCGCAACTGTGGCATAATAAACAGATGGTTTAAGCCAACAAACTTGTGGTAATTCATTAAACTAGCAATAAAAAACAATACCTAATGTTGATGTCACTGCACCACAGATGATTTACAAGTCTTGAACACTCACTTGGCCTAAAAATTTTCTTTCTACTGACTTGCCATAGAAGCTGATATTCCTGCTGTCAGAAGCACATCTAGAAATTAAGACTTTTTCCTTCAAGAATCCTATTGATAAGCGCAGATGCTACCTGAGATGAAGTAATATATGAGCAGCCTATCATTGATTAACATGAAACCAGTGGTTTTTCCTGCCTCAGAACATAGAACAGGCATGTTCTGATGCAGAGTCCAGAACTTTCATATGAAAATGGACCCTGCTCTGAAAGAGAAGATCTAGATAAAAGACAGAAGTGGGAGGACCCTAAATAGCCTGTAGGAACTAAGGGCTCATTGGCAACAGGAGGGAGAGTGGACCCCAATATAACCTTTAAAAATATGTTTTTATTGATTTCAGAGAGAGGGTGGAAGAGGGAGAGAGAGATAGAAACATCCATGAGAGAGAAATATTCAATAGCTGTCCCCCCATGCCCCCTACTGAGGATTGAGCCCCCAAACCAGGCATGTTTGACTCCCTGACCTGGAATCAAACTGTGACCTCCTGGATCATGGGTCAATGCTCAACCACTGAGCAATGCCCGCTGGACCCCAATACAATTTTATCTGGAGCTGTCATGGTCTTGCAGTGCCCTGCCTTATTGCCATTGCACCAGCTGTTCCCTATGCAAAGAATGCCTTTCCCTCAGCTCTTCCAGGAGATGGCTTCCATTCATTGTCTAGGTTGAGCTCATCAGAAAGATCTTCCATTACCATTAGCATCTGGCTAAAGCAGTATCCTTCTCTCCTAGTTGTCCTGACCTTCTCCATGGCTCTATCACTCTCTGAAATTATCTTTTTTGCATGCTAAGGCACTTTTATTAAACTTCCTACCCCAACTAGGCTATCAGCTCCAAGAATGCTGGGTATACCCAGTGCCCAAACAATGGCTGAAACATCATAGGTATTCAGTAAATATTTTCTGAGTGAATGGAAGACTTAAACACAAGGTAATGTTTATTGCCAAATGCAATAAGAGACACAAAGGCTGAGATTCTATAAGTGTGTACAGGGGGATGAAAGAGAATTAATTGAAAAGACCCAAGATGTTTTCATGGGAGGAACATAATTGATCAAGATAGGATTTGGTCAACAGGAGGGTGGACTAACTCAAGCAAAGACAAGGCAATGGGACAGCACTGGGGATGCTCAGGCAATGGTAGCCAATCCAGTTTGGCCAGAATAAAGCATGTATAGACGAGGTGAATATACTGTGAAGCTCAGTAAACTTAAGCTTCAGGGTTTACCACTTTTGTTGGCATTTCCTAAGTTCTAGTAAGGTGCTCATGTTTTATATGTTCCTATAAAATTTGCAAGACTGTGATAGTTTAAGCATGATCAATGAAGACCAATGTCTCCTTCCACCTGACTTCTCTTCTACCTCACCCATCTCATTCCCTCCTGTGTTTGGTGGCAATGGAATTTCTGTGGGCATTTCTTTTTATCTAGTTCAGGGAAGCTGAGGTGGACATACTTCTACTTTGGGTTGAGTGGGCTATTTTTCAGTAGCTCACAGCCACTTCCTCATCTAGTTCAGTAACTTCCAGCTATCCTTATGTAGGTAATAGTTTTCAGGAATTATCTTACTATCCACAGGCCCATGCACCAGGAATTAATGCATGAAGCTGTGTGGCAATATGAATATACCCCCAAGTATGTGGGAGGTGGAAGAGAAACAAGGTTTGGCACGTACTGAGCCAGAAGCTAGTCTGTGGGAAATGATGCCAAACCTTTCGGCACATACCTGAAAGAAAGTTGAGTGTGATTTTCCAGAATTGAACAATAGCTCTAAAAACTTATGACCAATAAACAGTTGTAAAGCCAAAATAATTTTTTTCACTTATCCACAATAGAGAGCCAAATCCAACCAACATGCTGTAGGAAAGATAGAATAATCTTCTAGTCTCGTTATCAGAGGAAGAGGAGTGGCACCATGGCACCAGTGGTCATGAAAGTCAGCTGTGGGGAAGTAACCGTGGAAGTTACAGAAGTAGAATTGCTCACCCAAGGCAAGAGGATCAGACAGTGAGAACAGGGGTCGGAGGACAGAACCTTGAGGGTTATCCTCACTTAGTCAAAGAAAAGAAACAAGCATTATTGAGCAACTACTAATTGCCAGGCATTGTCCTAACAGCTGGATGTCTATTCTCCTGTTCGAATCCCAATCATCCATCCCTGTAGGGTAAGAATGTTGTACCCTTTCCAGAGACACAAACAGGAAGCTCATAGAGTTAGAATTTAACTGAGGTCTGCTCAGCTCTAAAACCCATGCCATCCCCACCCAGAAGGACTGAGATGACAAAGAACTACTTTGAGGCAATGACAAGGAAGCTGTCAGAGGATAGAATGTGAGGAGGAGGCAAGCAATGGCCATGGTCACATGTTGTACAGAGGCCGGGATGGAAAACCCAAAAGCCCACAGGGGCTGGGCAGGAAAGCAAATGAGTGAAGGTGTTTATAACATGAAACTCATAGGCACAGTCCTTTCTTACACAGATTAACTTATACTTTCCTTTTGCAAATCTATGACCTCCTTGGTCTAGCTTTCATCTTCCTAGGTACAAGAACTATTTCTTTTTCTTTTTTAAAAAAAAATATTTTATTGATTTTTTTACAGAGAGGAAGAGAGAGGGATAGAGAGTTAGAAACATCAATGAGAGAGAAACATCGATCAGCTTCCTCTTGCACACCCCCTACTGGGGATGTGCCCACAACTCAGGTACATGCCCTTGACCAGAATCGAACCTGGGACCTTTCAGTCTGCAGACTGACGCTCTATCCACTGAGCCAAACCCGTTTGGACAAGAACTATTTCTTGACTTTGGGAATACAAGCCTGTAAGCACATGGGACTCCTGGTTTCAGTGGTGGGGACTGTGGCAAACTATTCATCTCCAGCCCATGACACCAGGCAGAGCACAGACCCAGGATTGTCAGACTTGACTTTCCAAGAGAAACCAAAAATCCAGAATTTTATGTGAAATCTTCCTTTATAAATGTTATGGATGAATTTATGATGATCATTAGAATAAGGTGGAGCCAACGAGACTTAACTATGAGTCAGCTGTGGGACCATGTTTGACCTAAAATTAATGAGGCTGGTGAGAATAGTAAACAATGAAACTAACATAATAATGGTGGTGGTAATGTACTTGTGAGTACTTAGTACATGCCAAGTACTGTTCTAAATGCCTTGCCTAAATTAACTCACTTAAACTTCACCACAACCCTATAAAGCTAGATATTATTGTCCCCTTTTTACAATTGGGGAAACTGGGGTTCAGAGTGGCTCATATTCTTGTAGCCAGGAAGGGTGGAAACAGAATTTACAATAATCTGACTCTAGAATTTGGGTCTTCATCCCCAAAGCTGGTTAAGAAAAAAAATGGAAAGGAAGTCTATAGTTTTCATAAACTTCTCAAAGAGACCCCAAAAGGTGAGGAATGACTGATTTAGGACCCTGAGTAACTCTGGGGCAGAGTCAGGGGCAGAAGCTGGATGGCCAGGGGTTAAAATGAGAGTCAGCTGCAGAGGGGGGATGTGAGCCCTTTTTGGAATACTGGCAGTGCAGGAGGAGAAAGAGGGGAAAGTAACTTGAAAATAAGGCAGGGGGAAGAGGTAAGGGAAGATTCTTAAGATAAGAGAGACCTGGGCATTTTGACCACTGAGGAATGGGGGCCAGGAGAGAGGGTGAGACTGAGGGATTTATGGTTCTCACAAAGCAAGGAGGCTTTGGAAAAGGGCCAAGCCTTCGCTGCCAAAACCAAGGCTCCCAAGAAGGCTGGTTGAGTTAAACTACAACAAGACTTCACAAAGGGGGAGTTTTCCTCCTCTTTTCTGGCTCCTCCTGAAGTAAAGCTGGAGATCTTTTCCCACCCACCCACCCCTTCCTGCTCTCCTGTGGGGTTCCTGCCGGCAGGCGGGCTCACAATGCAGAGCTAGTGTCATCGCGAGATCTGCTAGTGTCTGTCTCATACACAGCCACCCAGCTCCTACTTCCCTCCAAGGCTGGGGAACCATAACTGCTTTTTTGCATCCTCCAAGAAAAACAGCCTCCCCATCCTCCTTGTATATGTCCATTCTTCTGGTATAATTTTCACTCTGATTAATCTGATCTCAACAGTATATGAGAATCACTTTTTTGAAAAATATATTTTATTGATTTTTTACAGAGAGGAAGGGTGAGGAATAGAAAGTTAGAAACATCAATGAGAGAGAAACATTGATCAGCTGCCTCCTGCACACCCCCTACTGGGGATGTGCCCGCAACCAGGATACATGCCCTTGACCGGAATCGAACCTGGGACCCTTCAGTCAGTCCACAGGCCGATGCTCTATCCTTTGAGCCAAATTCGTTTCGGCGAGATAATAATGGTGGTGGTAATGCCTTCTAAGAGGCAAAAAACGTGTGATTTGCCTTCTAAGAGGCAAAAAACGTGTGATTATCTCTTGAGACAGAAATCTTCTGAAGTATACTCCGATGTCAATCTAGTATGATTGCACCCATTCAATTCATTTTATTTTACCCAACAGCTCTTTACAGAAGGCCGGCCATGCCAAGGGCAGGGGCCAAAGGAAATAATGGTGAACAAAATAGAAGGGTTTCTCAGCTCGCCTGAGATTTAAAATCTAGTAGGAAAGACTGGATTTAAACTATAGAAACTATGAAAAGTAGGTGGATTTAAAAGAACAACATGTTGTGAGTGCATGCTATACATGGAATGTGTCTCTGCAAAAATTTGTACATTGAAACCTAGTCCCCAAGGTGGTACCTGGAAGTAGAGCCTTTGGGAGGTGATTAGGTCATGAGGATGGAGCCCTCATGAATAGTGCCCTTATACAAGAGACTCCAGAGAGCTCCTTTGCCCCTTCTATTATGTGAGGGCACAGTGAAAAACAGCTGTCTGAGAACCAAGAGGTAAAATCTCACCAGACACAGAATCTGATAGCACCTTGATCTTGGACTTCCCAACTTCCAGAGCTTAAGCAGTATTTCTGTTGTTCAAGCCACCCAGTCTATGGTATTTTTGTTATAGCAGCCTGAACATACTAAGGCAGCCTATACCTAAGGATAGAAGTCAGAATCGGCTTGTCTGAGGATGTTATTTTTGAGGTGAGACATGAAGAATAAATCAAAGTTAACTTTATTCAAAGGTGAAAAGGTGGGAGGGTGGGGGGTTTTTGGGGAGATAAAGAGCAATCCAGGCAGAGTGACACTGAATGGAGAAAGAATTTCCTCAGTTAGGGGGCAGGAGTAGACCAATGAGGATCATGTGCTATCACAGCTATAGACACAGGCCCCGTGAGAACACAGGAGAAGCACCTAACTGTGAGTTCGGGTCCCAGGGGTGAATGAGTTAGTGGCAGCGGTGACTTCTTGGCAGAATTAGGAAGTTCAATGTACAATTTCTTGTGCATTTGGCTGCTCCTCTTACATATAATTCCTAGATTTGAAAAATCCTCCAATTTAAGTGTCTCTTCTCCTAAAGGTGGAAGCCAGAAACTCTCCTCCCAGGATGCTCTTGCAGCTAAGATGTAAGTGTTGTTCCTGCTGTGTGTCCTTCAAGCTCATTTGTCGGCTCCTGCTGGAGATTCTGTGAGTAACCCACTGCAACCTAACGTTTCCCCTTGCTTTTCAGAGCAGCTGAAGTGGATTCTGTTGTTTGCGACCAAGAACGCTGACAAATACAGGAAGGATGATTAAGTCAGTAGAGGAAAATGGTAGGAAAAGAGGCAGGAAAGGAGACTGTGCACTGGGGTGAAAAATAATATGACGTGGGAAGGAGAGCAGAATAGTTTCCCCCCCCAAGTCTGAGAAGGAAGTGTCTTCAGCTTGGGCGTAAACAAGCCCTAGGGTTGCTTTTGTATTCCTGCCACTTCTGGAAGCTTGCTGGGTATCTGCTGCTCCAAACAGAAGGTTAGGGCCTCGGGGACATGTGATGAAGCTGTAGGAGGAGAAGGTTGGGTCCAGGGAATACAGTATCTGGTTCATGAGGTGAGGGCACTGCCTGCGTCTCCTCAGACCCTGTCATCATCTGACGCAGGAATTTACAAAAGAACACACTCTTGAGGACCAGAAGCTCTGGGCTGGAGAGCACGACCGGCTAATTGTGTAGCCTGGATATGAGGTCACTGCTATTCTCTGACTCTGTTTCCTCCTGTGAAGGGAGGGTTATTTGACACAGCACCTGCACAAACCTTTGTACACTGCAAAGTGATAAATAAACATAATAGATGCTTCTCGCCATCTGTGTGGTGCCAAAATAGATGTTCAAGGACAAATGAAAATAAGATGAATAATTCCAGTGGGCCAAAAGGTTCAGATGGGCTCCGAGGCCACAGGTTGGAAGTAGTCCACATTGAACAAGAAGCAGCGTTTGACAAAGTTGTTAAGAATACTGTAGTTGGTCAGGACTCTGTTAGAGTTGCAAGTGACACAAAATGGTGCAAAAGGAAAAAACACAGACATTTTATATAATCAGAAAGCTCAACGATTCAGACCCAAGTGGAGTCAATGACTCTAGTAATAAAATCATAACTATCACTCTCTTCATCTCTTGCTCCATTCTTACTTCTGGCCATCTTCAGACAAATTCTCTCCTCCTGCTGCCAAGAGGACTGTAGCAACTTCAGCTCCATGTAAAGCTAGGTTCTGATCTATTGGAAAAGAGCCTTGTTGCATTGAAGAGTTTCCTGAAAAGCCTTCTTTCATCTCATTGGCCCAAACTAAATGACGCATTCTACCTGAACCAATAGCTTATGACTGGGGGGATATGATTATCTAAGTGGCGAATTCTGAGTCACATGACCACATCAAGAGCTAATAAACATCACCTCACTTACATGATCTGGGAATGGGGTACAGTAGACTTATAAAAAGGAGTGGTTTAAAACAATTGAAAATCCCCACCATATATAGTTACTGACAGGGTATTTACTATGTTTTGAGGAATCTGAGTGGGACCCATCTAAAAAAATACGATGCTTGCTGTAAACTCCACACCTTATTTCTGGCTTGGAAGAGTCTTACTTACTTCAGGAGCTTCTAGGAGTTATAGATCCTGAGGATGAGTTGAATCTAGCTCTCTGAATGGATCTTTTACCTCTTACACTTTTCTAACTTTCCACAGAGCTCCCAGATCTGCTCCTTTCTTCTATCTAAATCCAACAGCACTCCTATGAACCAGAAAGTTAAGAAACTTGTTTAAATTCGCACAGCCAACCCGGATTTCTGCCTCCTGACCTATAAACAGGCCAGTGGGCCCACCCATTCTCATCCTGATTACGAATAATTTACGGGCAAGTTAGGGGAGGGGAGATGCTGTCATACAGCATTGAAACAGGAAGGATTATGAAAGCAGAAGGTGCACCAGACAGATTCCATCTCTGTAGACATAAGCTCGAGGTCTAGTGTGGACACAGACAGAAAAGCAGACCGTTCCCTGTTCTTATGACACAAGTAAGCCCAGAGCCATCTGGGAGATCCTGCCGATTTTGATGGCAACGGTGTTCTTTAAGTGAAGGCAGGATGAGCAAGCCTGTATCTTTAAGGATCACATAATCCCCATGTTAATTATTAACTTGCTGCATTATTAACTGACCAGCTGTGTGTGGCAGGAAAGCAGGGGTCAGAACTGCACAGCTACGATTCATTCCTGGTGGGACCTCCAGGTCAGTGGCTCTGAGGCCCTCTGAGGGAACATTGAGAACCAGGTGAATGCTGGAGAACTTCCTTCCAGAAAAACACACGATTTGTCTGCAATTTCAGGATTCAGCTAAGAGTATAGGTATTTCATCCTGATGTCCTGAGAGGCTACCCACACAAGATCTAATGTTATCCCAGGTACCCTACCTTTCCGGCTGTCTTTTGAATAACAGGCTGCTGCCATCACCCCAAAGGCAGTCTTGGGGATCTAGGGGTTAGGAGGTGGGATTTAGGGCAGACCTACATTTTTTTGGGGGGGGGAGAGGAGAGGAAAATGAGGTTCCCTTCACTGAATTGTCTTTCCTGAGAGACAGGCCAAACAGAACTGTAAGTAGGCATCACATGAGTGTAAGTGTGTACACGCAGCCTCCATCCGAGCACGCACGCAATCATTCCCAAACTTCAGCCATGCAGTTGCCACCTTTAACGCTTTTGCTTCATTCCACCTGTACTGTTACCATTTTTCTCTAAAACAGTACACTTGACCTTAAGTTTATTTTCAATGGAAGCTTTCTATCACACCAGAAATAAAGAGTCACAAATATTGTTTAAAAAGTTAAATGCTTATAAACTAAACAATATTAGCCTTGGTAACTGTCCTTAGCTCTAAGTCCAGAGGCGTTCTTTCTCTTAAACAAACAAACAAAAAAAGTGGCAGGTTGGGTGGAAAGGGGAATAGCAAGTGTAAAAAGAGATATTAGAGACACATCAACACCCAAAGTCTTGTTGTTATTAGAACAGAAATGATCTCCAAGGCAATAACTTGCTCACAAAATGGTTCACACTTAACTTCATTCTCCACCTGATTTCGGAACACTGTGGTTTATTTACCAAATGTTTATTGAGTTGTCTACGAGGTGCTCTTGACCTTAGAGAAATGGGGTACATGGCCGATAGACATGGTTCCTGCCCTCCTGAAGGGGATATTCTCAGGGGGGAGAAAGACAACTAAAGGGAAAATAAAACCATTTCAAGTTGGGTTGAGTACTACTAAAAAACCAAACAAACCAACGAAAGCTTACAATAGTGAACCGGCGGGGCACAGGATGGGCGAGGGTGGGGCTCAGAGGCTGGAGCCGAGATCAGAAGGCAGTTTGGTCCTGGCTCGAGTGAGCCCCGAGTTTCCAGTAGAAAACCCATGTTCAGGATCAGATTCTTAGCTAGTGGGAAAGTGGCTAGCAGCTGTAACTCGATCTCCCAGGCATAATCTGAAGGACCTGCTCTTTGCCCCTGATTCAATCAGAAAGCAAAGCAGATGTTGTCTTAATAGTTTTCCAGTCCAATGGCCAAGAGAAAACAAAATATGTCATACATGTGGTTGTAGTTAAAGGCAAAACTACAACACATGTTCAACCAACGGCTGTTGCTGGAGCAGGGGATTCCATTTGTAAACGCAGCTGAGTTAATCAAATTAATGGCACATGAAGATGGCATGTTTTCAAGCTCAGCCAAAACAGTCACAAGTACATAACATTTACAACGTCTCCCCCTCATCTTTCTTTGTAGGGCCCCAACCTGTCATCCTGTTTTTAAATGCCGACGTATGGGTGACATGACGTGAGGGTTTCTATTTGCTGTGTCAGCTTGATCACCACAGAGGCACAGGTTCAATGCTCCTAATAAGTGACCTCCTTTAAAACAAAAATTCGAATGACTGCTTTTGATCACAACTGACCAATATCTGGCCCCAAAGTGGAGATTGCACAAGGCACCAAGGACACACTACACTTACAGAATTTGATGCTCTGTGCCACACCCCCTGGTCCTTGCCTGGAGCCCAGGCTCCCACCCCACCAGTCAGTACCCCTCCCCTGTGCTTTCCTTAGAGGGCTCTGGGCAAAGAGCAGCTAGAGGCTCTCAAAACCAGTCCCTGAAATCTCAGGCTTAACACCGGCCTCCTAATTGCAGGATCCCCAGGGGGCTGAGGGACAGGCATGTGACCGGGATGAAAGACTGTGGAGACTCTTGACTCATCTTTGTTGGGAGGCGGGAGAGGATGGGGGAGGATAATGGAGCATGCTCATTCCATTCAAAGGACCTCCCTCAGGTACAAGGAAAAAGCCAGATGATGACAATACTAGGATGGCAAGTCACAGACAGTTTGCTTTCCCATCCCCTGCCAGATGGAAGCGCAGGGTCATCACATCGTAGGCTTCCTAAAGCAGAGGGTCCCTGTATGGGACTTGATAGCCCTGGGCTCCACGTCCAGCTCTGTCACTGACTACATGTTGAAATGTGTGTGAGCTGCTTTAACCTCCCTGAGCTGCAGTATCCTCTTCGGTGAAGAGGGCATGGCACTACTTGCTGATGCATAGGAAGCTGCCTCTCCGGGTAGCTCCGAGGGTGGGAGCCGATGCATGTGAAAATGTTAAGGTCAGCGCCTAGCTTGCAGTTTATTTGCATTCAGTAAAGATAGCTTCCCCACATGTGCCCTCTTCCCTCTCTCCTCTGTCTCCTCTTATGTGCCGCCTCAACTCTAAGCAATCCCTATGATGTCATCTAACCCAGATCTTTCAAATTCTTCCTCAGGCCATACATTTTTTTTCTGAGGCAACTCTGGGTGGCAGCCATCAATGAAAATTACAGCAGAGAAGTGTTCCATCCCTGTGAACAGCGATGCCCAAGTGTGCTCCATGGAACGATTATGAATGCTTGTGAGCACCCCTTGGGAGGATTAAAGAACAAAATGGGATTCCGTGGCCACATCTATTTGGGGCCTGCTCAGAGATGCGCATAATATGCACTTAGCATATTAAAGGCTTAGAGAAGTCCTGCAGCAAATAAACCCATTTAGCTTTGTTTACTGGAACTCTCCCGCTTTATCTGACCTCGTGGTGTCCTGTGAACCCTGGTCCGTTCTCTTAGTTCATCCTCCCAGTAGTTTCCCTTTCACAGAGGCGGAAATGAAGTCCAGACATGTTAAATGACTCGCCCATGATGGTTCAGTTCGGGTAGTGCCCGAACCAGTTGCTCTCTCTCCAAGTCCAAGACTCTTTTCTCTGCATCTGAAATAAACATCTTAACATGCTCCTTTCTGGCTAAACAGCCATAGAATCTATAAATCACTGGATGGGCTCTGAAGATTATATTGCCCAATGGTTTTATTTTCTTGGCAAAGAGAATACCAGTGAGGGGAAGTAGTTTGCCAATGAATTAGGGGTGGTAGAGCCAGAACTGGGATACAGCCTACTAACCTCCAGGCCTGGCTGCTTTTACCTTATGCCCTGGGCTTATGGGTCTGGCTTAAGCTCCTCAGCCATCTTTTTTAATTCCATGCTCCTCTCTTTAAAACCACAACAATGCTGTCCAATAGACCTTTCCAAAATGATGATGGAAATGTTCTGTGCCTGGGCTGTACATTCTAATAATCACTGCCTACATGTGGCTGTTGATGACTTGAAATGAGCCAAATACAAACGAGCAACTGGATTTGTAATGCTATCTAATTTTAATAAATTTACATTTAAATAACCCCATGTGACCAGTGGCTACTATATTGGACAGGGCAACTCTAGAGACAAGAAATAATATTGAGACTATAGACACAATTGATGCAATTATCAAAGGAGTAGAAGATCCTTGCAATAACAATCAAGTCTATATTACATGGAAATTATTAGGGGCTACATTCAGTTGTATTTAATGACAGGACACAACCTGAGACACCCTTGCTCAAGCCATTTCATCCTGCCCATCCTTCTAATCCAGGCTCAAAGGCATCCTCCTTCTGGAAGCCTTTGCTGATATACTGTCTCCTCACCAAGCAGAGTGAAGAAATTCTTCTATGGAACTCAAATCTCCTGTAATTGTTCCCAGATGGGTGAAGAAGAGAGTTTTTGTTTTGCTGAAAGCCCTCTGGTGAGCAAGTGGAGGAGAGAGGAGAGTTTGCCTGGGGAGAGAGACTTGTGGCGGGGACTTTTGGGAAGTGGTGCGAGAGAAATAAAGAAGATGTAATTAAAGGAGATGGCTTATTTGTGACTTAACCTTCTCCTCTATCTCCTCTACAAAATCTTCAGTAAAAGTAGACATCACATTGCCGAGGCCGGTTTGGCTCAGTGGTAGAGCGTCGGTCTGCGGACTGAAGGGTCCCGGGTTCGATTCCGGTCAAGGGCATGTACATTGGTTGCGGGCGCATCCCCAGGTAGGGGGTGTGCAGGAGGCAGCTGGTCGATGTTTCTCTCTCATCGACGTTTCCAGCTCTCTATCTCTCTCCCTTCCTCTCTGTAAAAAATCAATAAAATATATTTAAAAAAAAAAAAGTAGACATCACAAACTACAGTCACATGTGGATAAGCCTCACAATGTTGACAGAAACGCAAATCACATGCTTCATAGTAAAAACATTCAACATTCTAGGCATAGAAGGGAACTTCCTCAGCCAGTTAAGGGCATCTATACAAACCCAGAGCTAACATTATACTTAAATCTAATTTATCTATTTTTGGAAAAGACAATGCTTTCCCCCTAAGATCAGGAACAAGGTAAGAATGGCCTCTCTTGCCACTTATAGTCAATTTGTACTGAAACATTTTAGCCAGGGCAAGTATGAAAAAACAAACAAACCAACAACAACAACACAACAACCTCCCCCCCCAAAAAAAAATAAAAACAAACACACTCAAACCACAACACTATGGATGAAGACAGATTTGTAGATGACATAATCTTCTGTATAGAAAATACTAAGCATTCTACCAGAAAACTACTAGAGTTACTAAATGAGTTCAGCAAGATTGCAGGAAACTGAAAGATCAACATATAAAAAGTAATTGTATTTCTTTTATATATTGACAATGAGTGAATCTAGAATGAACTTAAGAAAACAATTTCATTTACAATAGCATCAAAAAGAATAAGTTTTTAGGAATAAATTTATCCAAATGAGCACGATACTTTTGAACTAAAAATACTGTTCAAGAGAATTAAAGATGATGTAATTGATGTAAGTAAATGGAAAGATATCCCACACCCATAGATAGTAAGATTTAATATTGTAAAGATGCCAATACTCCTCAAATTGATTTACAGATTTAATGTAATCCCTGTCAAAATACCAGATAACTTTTTTGCAGAAATTGATAAGCTAATCCAATAATCCATGTGGAAATTCAAGAGACCCAGAAGAGTAAAAACAATCTTGAAAAAGAACAAAGTTGGGGGACTCATATTTTTCACAGTAAAAACACTCCTGATTTCAAATTTTATTACAAAGCTATAGTAACCAAGACAGTGTAGAATTGATAGAAGAATAGGCATATAGAGCTACTGCTGAGAGACAAGAAATAAACTCTCACATTTATAGCTAATTGATTTTCAACAAGGGAGTCAATGCAATTCAATTCAACATATGGTGGTGGGACAGCTGGATAGCCACATGAAAAAAAAATGAAGTTGAAACCTTGGCTCACACCATAAACAAAAATTAATTCAAAATGAATCAAAGAGCTAAAACTATAAAACTCTTAGAAGAAAACATAGGAGTAAATTTTCATGACTGTGGATTAGGCAGTGGAGTCTCAGATATAACACTCAAAGCACAACTAACAAAAGAAAATGAAGTAAGTTGGACTCTGTTAAAATAAAAAGCATTTGTTCTTCAAAGACAACATCAAGAAAGTAAAGATAATCCACAAAATGGGGGGGGGGGAATTTTCAAATCACATATTTGATAAGATACTTCTATTTAGAATATATACATAATTATTACAACTAAATAATTAAGACAAATACCCAAATTTTTAAAATAGACATTTCTTTAAAGAAGATAACTAGCTGATAAGCACATAAAAAGATGTTCATTTTCATTGCCACCAGGGAAATGCAAATCAAAATCACAATGAAGCACCATTTCCTACCCACTAGGTTGGCTATAATAAAAAAGACAGACAATAACAAGAGTTGGCAAGGGTATAGGGAAACTGGAACCCTCATACATTGCTGGTGGGAATGTAAAGTGGTGCGGCTGCTTTTGAAAACAGTTTGGCAGTTTCTCAAAAGATCAGGCATAGAGTTATCTTATGATTCAGCAATTCTACTCCTTGGTGTATAGAAGAGAAATGAAAGCATGTCCATATATTGGTTCACTGCAGCATTATTCTTAAGAACCCCAAAGTGGAAACCACCCCAATATTCATTCACTGATGAATGAATAGATAAAATGTGGTCTATTCATACAATAGAATATTAGTTGTCAATAAGGAAGCACTGATACAGGCTACCACATGGATGAATCATGAAAACATTATGTTAAGGGAAAAGAAGTCAGTCACAAAAAGCTAGTAAATTCATTTATAAATGGAATTCCATATGTGGACTGTCTAGAATAGGCAAATCTATAGAGATAGAAAGAAGATTAGTGGTGGCTAAGGTCTGGGATGATAGGGAGATTGGGGGTGATGCCAAAGAAGGTGGCAATGTTCTTTTTTGGGGGTAATAAAAGTATTCTAAAATTGACCATGGTAATAGATGTATAACTGTGAATATACTAAAAACCATTGAATTGTGTATATTAAGTTGGTGCATTGTATGATAGCAATAAAACTTTACAAAAACACGTTGCATATAGTTACATACAACACAATACCATTTAGTCAAAGATACGGACACATATAAACAACCCTTCCATTTTAAAACACATACAAATGCAGAAAAAATACAGGTTGGGGCAAAAGTAGGTTTACAGTTGTTCAGATAAAAAAATAACACAACAATTAATGATTAACAATATAAGAATAAACTCTGATTCATGAACTTAAACAGTAAACCTATTTTTGCCCCACACTGTGTAATGACACACAGGTGAAAGAGAAACACACAAATCAGGAGGGTAATTATAAACCAGGGAGGGGGTGGCTAGTGAATGAGAGAACCACAGGGCACTTAAATTATATTTGTAACATTTCTTACTTAAGCTGGGTGATAGGATGTGGGTGTTCTGAATACTATCGCACATACCTTTTCTGTTTGCTTGGAATGCTTTGCGAAAATTTTTCATAGACATCCCCTAATGGTTTGGAAGTGGATATGTGTGTTTGATGCAGTGAGGAGGGAGGCTGGCCTCAGGGAGCCCTGCACTGGTTGAGCACAAGGACCCCTGGGCTGGGTGAACATAAGGCTGGACTGAGGAAATGCCAGTTCCTGCAGGTTCCTCACAGCCAGTAGACGGTTCCTACCGAAGCCAGCAGGGCACCGTCTCTGGAGCATCATTTCTCTTGGTTGGAGTTCTGCAGCAAAGAGCTTAAGCTCTGCATCCAGTCAGCCCCTGGTTTGAATCCCCACTCTGCCCTCATGAGCAGCTGGCCTAGGCCCTAGGGCAGATTACTCAACCTCTCTGAGCTGTACTTCCCCTCCTGCCAAATGGCAATCAGACTGCCTATTCCTCAAAACTGGTGCACAGTCAACGCAAAAGTCCTCACCGTCTGTCTCCCCTTGCCTGGTATTCCTGCCTGAGCCCCACTCACCTTCCTGTCCTACCCTGTGGGGAGGTCCAGGTTATGCTGGATCCCTCATTCTAGGGCATAGTTTCCCAAACTTCTCTCATGATGAGAATCACCCGGTGGAGTTGTTAAAATACAGATTCCTGAATCCCAGCTAAGAAGTGCTAAGCTAGAATTTTTGGGAACATATAGGTAAAATTGTATATATATACTTAACTAGTACTCTAAGCTTAGAGTATACAATTTTACCTATATGTTCCCAAAAATTCTAGCTTAGCACTTCTTAGCTGGGATTCAGGAATCTGTATTTTAACAACTCCACCGGGTGATTCTCATCATGAGAGAAGTTTGGGAAACACTGTTCTAGGGCGTGCGATTGGCCATCGATGAAGACTTGCTCAGTTCAAGGGACTTTAAGCGCCCTACCCTCCTTCCTCTCGTCCTCACTCCTTTGGAAAAGCCTGTGAAAAGAGCTCCCTTCCCTACTCTGAAAAACCGAGAAATGTGTAAATACGTTGGCAATGCCCTTTGCTGCTGGTCGTTTCCAGCTGTTGTTCAGCAATTCTTGGAGGCTCTTGGGGCAGGGCCGGCTCTCAGGAAGGGACGATAGTGTGGGTATTGTCTGCAGTCTTTCCCCGGACAGCTGGGTGGGCTTTCTCACCCTTCTTAGAGACCAAAAGGGTGGATGCCAGCCAAGGCCCTTGCAGGTAAAATCCAGGTGCATCTCAGCACCCCCGCTGATGGCAGCCGAGCCCCTGGTGAAGGGCGGGCCTGTGCCGGGAGCTGACCAGGGTGAGATGGAGGAGCTCCCGTGGAGGTCATGCCAATCACTGAACAGAACCTCGGAAGTGCTTTCATGAAGCTTTGGGCTCGAAGCTTCCTCTTGCTCATGCCAGTTCCTGCACAGATCTCTGGCAGCTGGCCGCTTCATCGCTCACTCTGGGACATGGCTGGTTTGATTTGGGAGGGCTGCAGTCTCTGGTTTGGGCTGACAGGGGAGGGGCGCAGGGAGGGAGGACCCTGTGGGGTCCAGTGGGCTGTGCCCTGGCCACAGGGCCCCTCAAAGGCACCCAGGCAGGTCAGCCCGCAGGCCCCCTTCATTCCACTTCCGACTGACCTGCAGTTACCCCACTGTGATTCCCTCTGGTGACAATTCAGCCTGGAAAGGGATGCACTGCTTTTAGCTTCTTCTGTGGTCCTTTGGGAATAGCTTGTGGCCACATCTGTCCAGGGACTGACCCTCCTGACCTGTGGTCTCCCTGGCCCAGCGTGGGCGAGGACAGAATGGGATGGGTGCCTTTGGGAATTAAGGGAAAAGTCAGTCCCTTCTCTCCACTCCCAGGGATTTCTCTGGCATCCAGCTGGGCCATGCTCCCACCCACCCACCCACCCACCCAAATGAGGGTTCTCCAGAAATCAGGGTCCAGCTGCCACCAGGCTCTCTGGCTTCTCTGAGGGGCCCTTCGGAGGCACAGCTAGCTGCCCTCAGCCACCGCCCTCCTCCCACCCATTCTCCTCTCAGCTGCCAAAGCCATCCATCTAAAACTCAAACAGGATTGTGTCACAGGCCTGCCTTTAAAGCCCTGCTTGGCTTCTTTCCCTGGACGGGAGGCCTACAGATGGGTTTTTTCCTTGGCCTATAATTTTTTTTTCCAATTTGGAAGTTTTGCATGAAAAACTGGAGACACCAAGCCCTTGTTTCTGCATCACCGCAGCTGGCTGGAGCTGAGCACAGCGCCCCGCCCTCGGCGGCCGCTCCTCAGGGAACAGTCTCCATGGTCCTGCTGCCTCAGAGCCAGCCTCCTTCCTCAGCACGTCGCCTGCCTGGTCCCTGTGCGCACTGAGTTTCCCCTCTGGCCTCCAGGCACAGGCTGCTAGCGTGGCTTGGATGACTAGACGTCTTTTCCTCTGTCTGCTTTCCTGCTCACCTCACTCCCTCCCAGCACACTGGACACTCTAATCTCTCTCTGGTCACCAGACACACCAGTACCGGCATCGATCCCCATCTATGAAGTTCCCACTATGTGCTTTTCCGTGCCCTCATTCAGCACCTACTATGCACAGGGGTTCTGGGCCAGGTACTAGGGGCAGGATAAGAAGGTCCAGTGTATTAGTTTGGGTTCTCCAGAGAAACAACACCACTGGGATAGGTAGATAGAGACTGCTATAAGCTCATGGGATTATGGAGGCTGAAAATCTATAGTCAGCAAACTGGAGACTCCAAAGAGTGATGGGAAAAAGTTCAAGTCAGAGTCCAAAGGCAGGAGAAGACCAGTGTCTCAGCTCCGTGACAATCAGGCAGAGGGAAGGACTTCTTTCTTACTCTGCCCTTTGGTTGTATTTAGCCCTTAAGGGATGGAATGAGAGCCGCCTACACTGAGAAGGGTGGTCTCTTCACTCAGTCCACAGACTCAGATGTTGACCTCATTCAGAAGCACCCTCAAGACATGCCATGTAAGGTTTCCCCAAATATCTGAGCACTCCGGGACCCTGTGCGCTCTCTCTCTCTCTCTCTCTCTCTCTCTCTCTCTCTCTCTCACACACACACACACACACACACACACACACACACACACATTCAAAGTCTGCAAAAAGGTACAGAGATAATACAGCAAAGTCCCATGTACCCATTAGCCATCCTTAAAAAATACAGCCTCACAGACACAGCACAGGCCAGGGTGGCCAGGCCATCCCCACCTGCCCAGGATGGTCTTGCTTTTAGCTTGCGTCCTGGACCCCTTCATCCCGGGCAAACCTGGGGGGTTGGTGACCATGGTACAGCCCTCCTCTAGCCCCACCCCCATGTATACGCTTCTTCAAAATCATTCCCCCGACTGCCATCAGAGGAAGACATTGGTTTAAAGTTGTGTTGTCTTTCCTCGTGCTTTGATGCATCCCCGAATGGTATCAGAGTACTAGTTTGCACACAGGTGGGTCCAGATGGCCCAACTGGATGGATGACGCTCTCCTGATGGGCAGTGACGTTGTGAATATGGAGAGCAGTGGATGAAATTTCCTGAACATTTGAAGAAAAACTAGAAGCTCAGTAAACTGCACAGCACAGAAGCTGGGCAGGGAGAGGTAAGGGAGCAGGGATGATGTGCGAGTCGGGGACAAAAGAGAGTTTCCCAGGAGGCAGTCAGAAGAGCCCAGAAAGAGGACCCAGGCCGGAGAAGGCCTTTTCAGAGAGGGGAAATGTGCAAGGGGTGTTTGGAGAGGTTGCTGCAAACTTCCTTTTTGGATGTTCCTGTGACACACTCAGGAGCATCTTCAGCCCTCATTCTTGTGTGGGGGCCAAAGGATGCTCTCAGGGGGCCCGGGAGGAGGTGCCTCAGAGCCTCTGCTCACCAGGCTGCACATGGGGCAGCTGACACCCCTTGTGCTTCCCATGGTGTCCCCCATGTCCCTGAGGGCTCCTGACACATGGGACAGGGTCAGCATTACTTGTGGAAGGAAGGAAGGTAGGGAAGGAAGGAGGGAGGGAAGAAAGGAGGGAGAAAAGGAGGAAGGGAAGAAGGGAGAGGGGGGAAGAAGGAGTGGGGCCCTCAGCCCTGTTGGGGATCCAGAATGGCCCCTCTGTGGTCTTTCCTGCTGATCTGAGGGCCTGATCAGTAGAGCAGGATGGGAGACACCTCCTTGGCCGCCAGCCCTTGCACTGCTGTGGCCCTCCAGCTGCCCAAGGCCCAGGGACTGTTCTCTGATTTCCACACAGACAGGCAGGGAAGAGCCCAGGAGCAGTGCTGTGGGGGTGGAGGGTGGAGCCAGGCAGACAGCGGAGCAGAGGGAAGTGGAGAGGGGCAGAGGCACGCTGCTTAGCAACCACGGGAGATGGTTTCGAGAAGTGACAGGACCATTTCTCCCAGTGCCTCAAAGGGAAGGCTTTTAAAGAACTCCCACGCCCACACTGGCTGATCCTGATGTGGCGGCTCCGAGTGTCTGCTGGGCCGGGCTCCTCTGGAAGTCAGGCCCGCGCCCCGGAAGGCTGGCTGGCCCCGGGGGCTGTGGGAAAAGCTGCAGGAACAGGGTCCCCAATCACTCGAAGGGAACAAGCCTCAAAGGAAAGATGTGGGGACACAGCCTCCCCCCTCCCTCCGCTTTTCTCTGGCTCCCAGTTCCTTGGGCCGCCCCGCCGCGCAGGCCAACATCTGGGCTTCCCTTTCCTTTCTCCCAGGACCCTCTCGGCAGCCCAGTGCCGCTCCCTCCCCTGCTCTGAGCACTCTCCGATGCTTTTCTTTCTTAATTTGATTTTCTCTGGCTCAGCGTCGAGATCAAAAGAAGACATTCTTTCCAGCCTTTTAGGAATAATTCCCAGAATCTCCCACTGGAAATGCATACATAATTACCATCATTATTTTAAAAACTCTCTCTTGCTCTCTTATCTGCTTCGCTCCCATTTCTGCTGCAGGCCCCAGGAGGAGGGGAGGAAGGGGAAGCTCCAAGAAAGTCCCTGTGGTTGCAGATTGACTAGGAGTAACCGTATTCTCCCAGGCAAAGTGTGACACCCACAGTGCTCCCGCTGCTTCCCGCACCTCCCCTCCCCCGCCACACACACACACACACACACACACACACACACACACACGAGAATTTTACATGTGCAGGCAACGCACAGGAATAGCATCCCGCTAGCTAGCGTGAAATGCCATGGAACCGCCTGGTGGGAAGTCATTCCCTTTCTAATTAGTTTCATCTTCATTTCTTCGAGTGTTAGCACCTCGCTGACACTTGCTAACCTCCCTTTGCACAGGCAGCAGTGCTAGGGCTGGGAGCATGCAAGAGCCATCGAATGATGGCGCTGTTTTCGCTGTGCTTGTTTTCAGAGGGGCTTTGCATTCACCACTGGCTCCTTTTTTTTTTCCCCCCCCGAGGAAAGACAGATAAGTGGTAAATCACAGTGCAGCAGGGAGCTGGTGCCTGGAAAAGCCCCCGGTTTGCCAGCCTCCAGGCCAGGGTGCTGGCTCGCCACCCGGCGGGCTGTGGGTCAGGCCCAGGGAAGGATCCTGTTTGAGGTCAGTGGGTCCAGCTGCTCAGCTGTCAGCTCTGAGCCAGCCTGGGGAGTTTTTATTTCTGTCGGAGCCGCTCAGCCGGGCTTTGCGGCCCGGTTGTAGCTCCTTCTGTTCCCGGGGATTGCAGAAGCCAGCTCCTCCGTGTGCTCTGCGGGACACCAGGCCGTGGAGGGCGGGCGGCTGCCAAGCTGCCTTTGCGGTACCAGCCACGCCCGCCTTCCCTCTGGACAACCACTGCTCTTGCCTCTCAGAGCTGGGGGGTGGGTGGAGCAGACCCAGCCCTGGTTCCAGGGTGGCACGCCTGCCAGCCAGGCCTGACTCCCTCTGGGCTTCTCATTCCTCTGGCCTCAGGATGATGGGCTCAGGGACGAGCAGTGAGAGGCCCGGAGACTTTTGCTGGGAACGCTGGGCCCGGCTCTTTCCCACTGCCCTTGGTCCCCAGGAGATGAGACGGGGGGAGGGGGCTCCCACGGCCATTTCTGCCACATGGGGAGGGAGCTCACAGCGAGGGAAGGGGCTGAGAAACCGGATCCCGATGGTATCGCTTCCATCCCTGGATCCAGCTGTGCCTGAAGTTAGCCTCTACCCTTGGCCGCCTTTACAGCTGCCTGCGGTGCCAACAAATTCCCCTTTCATGTTATCCACTCAGGATCGGGGTGTTTCGGTCACTGGCAACCACAGAGTCTTAACTGATGAAATGGCTCAGTGCGAATCCTTGGCCACCGAGACCGAGCGCGGAGGCCCTGCTCCGCTAACAGGAGGGGCGGCGCTGTCACCGTGCACGGACGCAGGCACAGGGAGGCCATCGCTGTGTCAGGGAGCCCCAGGTTTCAGACGGCCACGTGGTCCACACAGGCTGAGGGTATATCCCTCAGTAACTCATTTAATCCTTGCAACAGTCCTAGCACGTAGGAATACTGCTATCACCAGGCCCTGGAGCCTCTGGGAACCCTAGTGGCAGAGTCGAGGCTTAGTCCTCAATACTGTGTCCTCCCCGTGGCATGGCTGCAGTCAGCAAGTAGATTGCCCCCAGGCACATACAAAACCGGGGACCAGTGATGGCAGGGCACCGTGGGCAGGGCCGTCAGGCAGCCCGTGATGATGTCACATGTGAAGGCTCCCCTCCCCCCCCCCCAACCGTCATGGAGTACCCAGCCTACGTGACTGTACTGGGCCCCTGCAAAAAGAAAGTCAAACGCTGTTTACCCCCTCCTCCCCGCCCCTTCACAGACCAAAAGGTGGCAAGGCCCTGGGTTCGGATCAGAACCCATTAGTACTCATTTGCTATGTGGCTTTGGACATTTTCATCTTTCCAGCCTCCCCTGGTTTTCCCACCTGGGAAATGGGGTCCCCAGCCCCCGCCCGGCTCCTCTCACCCAGCCAGCCACTGGAGCATCCAAGGAGGACAAAGATGTGCGAGATGATTCACAAAGTAAAACATGGGGCCGCAGGATGGAGGGGATCCTGGCTGCTCGGGGTGGCGGAGCAGGCGCGGGCAGATGTAAGCCACCACCTACACTTCCTTCTCCCCAGCCAGGGCTGGAGGGAGGCAAGCCCGCGGTGACCTGAAAGGAACCTTTCTGTCCCCAAAGCAGGGAGAGATAAGAACTGTGAAGCAAGAGAAGCGAGCTCGACTACAGGCGCTTGGGAGTTTATTTTTACCCTGTTATCTCTATCCTGAAATGTCAAGCCTGGAGCCGCCTCTCTCTCTCTCTCTCTCTCTCTCTCTCTCTCTCTTTCTCTCTCTCTCTCTCTCTCTCTCTCTCTCTTTCACCAGCGCCCCACCCCCCAACCATGAAACGTGGCAACGCAGCCTGGAAACAGGCCCCTTCTCCTCTCTGCTCCTCTGCCTTTCCAAGAGAGTCCCAGTGCTATGGAGACGGGAGGCATGGAAACCCTGAAATAGAGAAGTGGGAGGTGAAGCCTTTTCTTTGGGCTCTGGAACAGGCTCACTTCCTCCTGGAGGCTCCGGGGTGCAGAGGAGGCGCTTGGCACCGTCAGATGCCTATTCTAAGGTTTGCATCATATGGGCTCTGTATGTGGCAAGATGCAGACATCCCTACTTAGACTGGCTTATAGAATAAAGAATGTTTAATCGGCCGAGGCCACTACGAAGCCTAGCAATAGGTCAGGCTTCAGGTGAGGCTTGATCCAGGGGCTCAATGCTGTCACAAAGCCTTGGTTCTCTCCACCTCTTGGCGCTGCCTTCTGTGACGTTGGCTTCATCCTTAGGGACCATGATGCGCTCCCCCACCACCTCTGGCAGTTCCAGAATCTACCCCCGTGGTCACAAATGGCTACAGTATGGTTCCAGACTTTACAACCCCATACTGGTGGCTCTCAAAGAAGAGAGAAGAAGCTTCTTTGTGGCGTAAGGTCCCAAGAAATGTCTTCTTGTGTTTCATTGACTCTAATTAAGTCCTGTGTCCATCCCTGAGCCAATCACCTTGGTGTGGGGGCAGGAGGTGGAAAACATTCTGACAAACTTGCGCCAAACCAAATTCTCAGGAGCAGGTTTTCCAAAGGAGAGTTGACAGAATGGACGCTGAGCAATAAGCAGGGAGACTGTTTCATGATTTACTTGCTTTGCAGTTTCCTCCTCTCCTACCCAGGAAAGCCTCTAAGATTAGGGGTTCTCTCTTTTCCAGACCAACATGGTTTTTTTCTCTTTCCATCTAAGGATCACCTAGGGTTCCCCAAATGTCACTGAGGCAACAGGATCTCCCTCAGGTGGATTGCTAAGTACAGGCTGGAATGCCCCGTTGACCTGCCAAAGGCCTCTGCTGCATCAGAAGAAAATTCACACTCTGCACCCTGGCTACCTATCACTTGCCCCTTTGCTACACATTCAGTCACACTAGCTTCCTGCTATTCCTTCAACAACCCCGTCACCTTCGTGGTCCGCTTGCTCTCTCTCTCTCTCTCTTGATCTCAAATGCTCATCCCTTCACAGTTGACTCCATCTCATCAGTCAGAGCTCAGCTCACCAAGGTCATTCATGCCTTCTCTGGCCAGCCTCATGTGTAAAACCAGCTGCAATTATCCTGTTCGATGCGGGGTTGGGTACCTCTCTCCCTTCACTAGACTGTAAGCTCCATGAAGCATAGCCCGTGCTGCATGGGCCCTCCAATTCCTGGTTGGGTGTCTGACACACTGTAGGTGCTCAATCACTATTACTTAAATCAAGGAATGGCATTCTTTTCTGAATGGCCTTGAAAACTTTTAGAGGGCAGGGCAATTTCTTATCTTTTTCTTGGCTTTAATAAGGTACCTAGCAAAATACTAGGCATAAAAAACACAAAATATACCAATGATTTTCAAACTTTTTCATCTCACAATATACATAAATTAGTTGCTAAAATTCTGTGACACACACACACACACACACACACACACACACATATTTATATTGCCAATATGACAAAAAAAATAGGTAAAATGGTGATTCATTCACACCATACAGCTATTGTTGTATTGGCTGTTGTCTTTTTTTCTTTGACAATCAAAGAAAAAAGAGGTCAATGACCCTGACTAAATAGTCAGGTATTGCATGTTTTAAAAATTCTTGTGGCACACTGGTTGAAAATTGCTAAAAGATACTAATATTTTCTAAATGAAGAAACTGAGCTCTCTGCTGAAGGATCTGCTTAAAGTTGCACCCAAATTCATAAAAGACAAGTGTGTGGCGCCGACTGCTTTTTGGAGAGTTCCCTTTACGAAGCTGAGGCATGTGGACAGCCGAAGACCGGACACTGCAGAGGAGAGCGTGAGGCCATCTGTCTCTCCAGGTCTCCAAGTAGAGGAGCAAGACCACCCTTCCCAAGGAAGAGCATGAAAATCACATATGATGATGATAGTGGTTACTCCTTTAGCCGATGGGGCAGCGTGAGAAGGATGCCCCATACGGAAATGGATAGTTCACCCTGTCCATAGCAGACCCATAAGTCAATTTCAAAACCTCAATGTGCAGAGATGGCCTGGAAGGAACCCCCATGCTCTCCGTGGACATGAACTCTCCCCAAGGCTACCGAGACCTACACTCCCGTGACAGTCCTCAGAACAATCAGGGGAGAGTGTGGATGGCCCAGCACAGCTAATGGAAACTCGAAAACATACCTCCTACAGATAGACATCAGTGTCTCTGTACTCAATTGACACTACACCGTCTGGGGCAACTCAAGTATTCTTAGTTGTTGCTAATGCTCTGCTCACCCAGCCAGGTAGGTCCCTCCCTGTAGCTCTCACATGTCACCCTGAACTTTACTCTACAGGACTCCCAAACGTTTGTAATAATTTCTATATTTAGGCGATTATTTGATTGACATCTATCTTCCAAACATCTTAAGGACAAGGATGAATCTCTTCAGTAGAGCAGTGTGTCTACTCACCCAGCCTTGTCACGGGCCCGACCTGTGCCTGACATGGAGGGCATGCCTCACAAATACCTGTTGAATGGAAGGATGGATAAATGAATGAAACTCGGGCTCTGCTGGGAAAGCACCTCGCCGTGAGCCTGAACATAGAGGCTGAGTTTTTTCAATGTAAATCAGACCTTGTCACCACATGATCACTCTGTCCTCTTCAGCAAGGCGTCTCCTGTGCCTAGAATAGTATCTGGCACGGAGTAGAGGGCCAACAGATATTGGGAGAATAAATAAATGAGGAGACACTGTTCTTTCCCTTCTCAGAGAAGCCTGGTTACCTTCCTAACGATAAATTCCTGGAAAGGGAGAAAGGAGGAAGTGGCAATATACAAATATACTGAACCAAACCCAAAGGGCCCATTTACATAATTTCCTTCAGACTTAGTGGGTCTGGTTCAAGGAATTGCCAAACCAGCCGGTCAGCTCAGGGGAAGCTTGAAACATAAATTTTAATTTGCTAGAGACAATGCTCTTTTGGACTGTCATGTACCATGTTCTGGGGTTAGATACCTAAAGTTTGGGTTATGGCATTTGGTCTTCATCACACATTCTGGAGGGGGGGGAAGCCCCCATATCTTATGAGATAGCCTGGCTCCATTCTTCACTGCCAGGTGAAGAGGGTACTGGAAAGACAGGGTAACCGTTCCCCAATGCCACATCCTCCTCCTGAGGGACATCAGTGGGTCTCTGCATCTGAAGTGCAACCAACCATCTAGTCTTCGTCCCTCCTTTAGGAGTAATAAAGAGGTCCAAGATCTGTTTTTCCATCACCGATCCAAAATCAAATGCCAAAAAAGCTCCCAGAAACCATCATGAAAAACCACCATAAAACCAAATCTCCAAACACGCCTGGGTCTGAAGCCCACCCCAGCCCAGCAAACGAAAGTGGCTCACCTTCGAACTACAGAGTCCCTTCCAGAACCAGAGGAAAGGGGAAGGGATTCTTGGGTCGTCTCAGAGTTGTAGCCTCTGGCTTGCCCCCAGGATGAGTTCATTATTTATTCTTAGAGATGGACTCAAATTAAAAAAAAGAAAAAAAAACAGGGCCTATAAATAGAGCAGGATACACTCAGCTCAGTGTCACCAAAAGGTCTTTTCCACAGGGACAGGGATGTTCTCGAGTTACCCTGCTGGTACTACGTAGGGAAGGATTGTCCTCTTCTCTTTTAAGTGTGGTCCCGGAGGGGTGGGGAAGAAAGCCAGGTGAGTCAGAGCCTGGGCTTCACAGCCTGGCGGGCCCTTTGGCAGCTCCCTCCGGGAATGGCTCCTGGTTCAGGGTGTATTTGACACAGTGTCCTGGCCTTTAAGATTGGATTGCGAACTCCCCGAGGGAAGGGACCAAGTGGTAGGATTTCCTCTTGGCTTCCTCCACGTTGCCAAGCACTGGGATGTCCGGGCAACATGAATGAAAAGGCCCTGTAGGCATGGCCATTTCTGTTCCAGGCCTGGGGTGGCTTTGCTGTGAGTGGCACGGAGAGGTGTGCTTGAAGGGTGATGCACTCTTCTCCCCAAATGGATGACGGGGGCAGGTAGTGAATACGCATCAAGTGATAGGGCAACGACGGAGTCAACAGAGTAACAACAAGAGCTGCCATCAACCCAGCGTTTGGCCAAGGTGACTGTAGGCGCTATTCTGAGCACTTTGGGGAAACGCATCAATCTTTCCAAAACCCCTTCTTAGGTGGGGACCATTATTGTCTCTATTCTACAGCAGAAGAGACTGAGTATGTTGCCATGGTCACACAGCTGGTAAGTCGGGATTGGAAGTCAGGCAGCTTAGCACCAGAACCTGGCCTTTTGTAGTAGAAATGAAGTATTTGGGGTACATATCTGTTGGTTTTACTGCCTGGCACCCACCAAGCTCATAACTCCCCATCAGTGAGAGTCAGGCGGGCATGGCCATGGGAGCTGGGTCGGGCCAGGACAGTGGATCTCGGACTTTGCTGGGAATGCTAGAATGAAGATACTTGCAGCTTCCTCCTGGATTCACACTGGAGGCAGGCGGCCTGGGGAAAGGCCAGCGTGCTATTCTAGGGGGAGCCTGGCTGAGCATTAAGGCAAAGCTGAAAAACAGAGCCTGGTGACATCTGACCCTGAATCCAGCTGGTCTCAATGCTGGACCTGACTCTTCTACTTTGTACTTCCTTTTTTTAAAAATATTTTATTGATTTTTCACAGAGAGGAAGGGAGAGGAATAGAGAGTTAGAAACATCGATGAGAGAGAAACATCGATCAGCTGCCTCCTACTGGGGATGTGTCTGCAACCAAGGTACATGTCCTTGACCGGAATCGAACCTGGGGCCTTTCAGTCTGTAGGTTGATGCTCTATCCACTGAGCCAAATCTCCCAAGGCCCACTTTGCACTTTGATAAGCCAATCATTTCCCCTTGCTGTACAGGCCGTTCAGAGTTGATTTTCTATCACTGGCCGCCGAAAGATCCCTAACAGAGAGCCCGCCTCATAATCAGACAGGATTTTGAGAACCCTGTGATTTTCAGAAACAAGGACCCTCCTGCTTCCTCCTATTTACTGAGATCCAAATACCACCTCCCTGCTGGAGCCTCCTCGGGTCCTGAGCCAGAATTGCCTACCACTTCATTTGTTGCCACAACAGAGGGCTTACACACTGATTTAGCACTGATTTTATTCTGCCTTGAAACACAGTAGTTCTCTACAAGTCATTCACCAACATGTGTTCAACACCTTCTATGTGACATTTGCTCGGCTAGGTGCTGGGGATTCAGAGCAAATCCTATCAGCACAGATCTGAGGTGTCTGTGCCAGGCACGCTGCTTAGCACTTCACATTCGCCGATTACATCATTGCCTCTCCTAGAAACCCTACAAGTGAGTATGAATAGGTAATTTCTCCCCTAAATTAGAAAGTGAAGGTGAGACACCAAGATCAAATAGATATGAAATTTGCAAAATGAGTTACCAGATGTGGCTTTTAAAAACAAATACTTCAGAACTAGTTTTGCAACTCTAATCCTTGCAGTTTCGTAATCCACGAAGAGGCTATCAAAGACTCAACTAGGACTAAGAGAGGGTTTTAGGAAGACATTTTTGTTATTGCAAAGCCCATGCTGTCATTCACCTGCCAACACACACACACACACACACACACACACACACACACACACGCACACGCACACGCACACGCACAGTGGAGATGTTTAACCTCTCCCTGCACCTCGTAGCCAATAAGAGCAGCTTCTTACGGAGTTTGATGAGTGGTCCCTGTAGCTGGAGCGATGGAGGCACAGGGCACTGGGACCCACTCCTGAGCAGTCTGGAGGGTGAAAGACGTGGCTATGAATCCGACGTCAGCTTGCTCACTCAAAGCTCGTTCTGTGGAGAAGACCATGAGTGTTTCCTCCAGACCAGCCATGGACCAAGCCGGCCAATGGGTCCTATTAGATAGCGTCTCACAGGGTGACCTGGAGGGCCAACAAGCTCTCATCGTCCAGAGGCTGGAGGTGACTCACCCGGTGCATGGGAGCACGAAGGGGCTGGTGGTCTGAATAGCACTGCTTCAATGGAGGGATATTGCTAATACCTGCCTATTACCCCGTGTGAACTTCCCTGCGGGTGCAATGCCATCCTTAGACTAACAGCCAAGTAAGTACTTTCCTCCCTCTCTCCTACTTGTTTTGCGTTTTTCTCTTCTAACCCCGCACCTGTGTATGTTGGGTAACAGTGCCTGATTCCCTCTTTTCTGAGGCATGCTGCTGTGGGCCAGTGGTCGGCAAACTCTTTAGTCAACAGAGCCAAATATCAACAGTACAACGATTGAAATTTCTTTGGAGAGCCAAATTCTTTAAACTTAAACTTCTTCTAACGCCACTTCTTCAAAATAGACTCGCTCAGGCCGTGGTGTTTTGTGGAAGAGCCACACTGAAGGGGCCAAAGAGACGAAGGTGGCTCGAAAGCCGCAGTTTGCCGACCATGGACGGAGGGAGAGGAAAAGAGGCTTACCTTTAAATAAAGTTTGAAGTTTTGACTAACATATTGGATGGGACTTTCGGATTTTAGGAATGAGACTAATTTATGACTTAGAAAGCATAGGACTTAAAAAAAAAACTGTAAAAAGGAAGATTGTGGTGCTTACCTGAAGTTTCCATCAGTGCCAGGGCCAGGACCTACCCACGGATGGTCTTTAAAGAGACAACAGGAGGCAAAACTAAAGCTGTCTTGATCTTGCCTTGTGAGTTCTCCTAAACAGAGGGCCATGTGGGCTGAGTGACCTCCTTAGGGTCCCGGAGCTGGTAAAAGGGTGGAACCATGTTCTGAACCACAGCACGATGCTGTTTCTACCCTCAAGGAAATGACTGTCTCTCCTGTTACTAACTGGCCTATTCTTATTTGATTCTCTCACCCATCATCTTCTTTTGGATTCCTTTCCCTTTCCTCATAAATGGCCCTGCACCAGTGTTGACAAAATTAGAGCCTGATGACAGGTGGGTAAGGGTATCCAGGGGTCATTTCAATCAAGAATATGATTCAAAGACCAGCAAATTCCTGAGAACCAAATCTGGAGACTTTCCTATTGCCATCTACCTGAATGCTTTGATGATGACTGTATTGGTATCATTAACACAATGGCCTAGGCTCATCGAGTTCTAAGCACCATGCTACGCGTGCTCTTCAGACACTTCCTGATCAAATCCTGGCAACCCTGGGAAATGGATTCTTCACGCAGGAGGGAACTGAGGCTTGGAGGAGCACCTCGCACAAGTTTCTAAAGCCAGCCACAGAGCCAGGTCTCCCAACTAGGTCTGATTCTGGAGCCGGTGCTCCTGACCACTGACTACACGGCACTCAGCACTCAGCTGTGGACCAGACACCACGGGCACCTCCATGCAAGGCACCGAGCCTGTGAGGGTTACCTGCTGCAGTGTCTTTATTCATGAACATGGAGCCTCCCCCAGTGTTTTTTGTTTGTTTTCAAATTAAGTTTATTTTGTCAGATCCAATCACAGTAAGACCTAACTCTTTGGTCTTGAGTTTTTGAGAGCAAAAACATGGTGCATACATGGTGGGGGCTGGGGAGAAGGCACAGAGAAATACGATTTGTAGTCAAGAAGGAGGTGAGAGGACCAGGGGTCTTCTCTACCTTTTAAGAGATGGTTACATGGTGCCTAAGGCAGGCACCAATATCCAGTAGAACTGTGTGACTCTGTTGATGACCACTCTAGATCTAAGATCTACCCACTCTGAGTCAAGCAGAGTCCTTTTCCCTGACTCTCCCAATGGTGATGCCTCAAAAGTCCATCTATAATCAATAGTAACTGAGAATACAAGCTGATTGCCTTGGTTCAGATTATTAGCTATGCATCCTTCATCAAGGCACTCAGGCTCTGAGCTTTGGTGCCCTAATGTGTAGAATAGTGATGGTTGTACCTTCCCCTTAGTAGTTGTGAAAGGCATTAGTCTATTCACAGTATTTCAATTGTACTTTTCATCCCCTTTGAAGTCACTATAACCATGACCATATATATGACTTGCTGGCCAGCAAAATAAGAGGGAAGGTGATTCCTTGCTACCAGGTAGAAACTTCCAGAGTTGGAGTGCAGTTCACTTTTTAACTCCAAGAGTTCCCAGCAGCTTGAATCCCTGAGTGTCTTTCATAGCACTGTTCTACCTGCCTGGTTCTAGTCATTGCTGGACAGCTAGAATGAGTGAGAAATAAACTTTTTGTTTTAAGCCAATAATGTTTAATGTTTGTTTCTTACCTCAGCATAACCTGGCCTATCCTGGCTAATATAAAACTAAACACAATATAAAACTCAGATATCTCTCTACACTCAATGGTTATAATAAAAAAGACAGACGATAGCAAGTGTATGCAAAGATGTAGAGAAATTAGAACCCTCATATATTGTTGGTAGGAATGTAAAATGTTGCAGCTACTTTGGAAAACCATTTGACAGTTTCTTTAAAAATTAAACAGAAGCTTATTATAGAACTCAGAAATTCCACTCTTCAATATCTATCCAAAAGAAATGAAGATATGTGGCCACACTAAATCTGGTAAGTGAATTTCACAATAGCATTATTCATAATAGCTAACAAGCTGAAATGATGTAAATGTCCATCAACTGGGTCAACAGATACACAAAATGTATATATATCCATATAATGGAATACTATTTGGCAACAAAAGGGAACAAAATAGTGATATATGCTACTATATAGACAAATCTCAGAAAACATTACACGAAGTGAAAGAAGCAGATGCCAAAGACTTCATATTGCATGATCCAATTTCTATGACATGTGCAGAAAAGACAAATTTGTAGAGACAGAAAGTTCATTGGTTGCCTGGGATTGAGAATGGGAATGTGGATTGATTGAAAACAGGCTTGAGGGAGTGTTGGGACGTGATAGAATAACCTAAAACTGGATTATAATAATGGCTGTGCAACCCTATAAATGTTTGGAAAATCACTGAGTTATACCTTCACAATATGTCAGTCCTTTGTAAATTCTTTCCCTATAAAGTTGTTTAAAAAAAACAAAAACAACAACACTAAATGCAATATCTGGCCCACAGGGACAGTTAAGTAAATGTTTATTTTTCCCATCATTTTAGCAATGAAATGCTAGGACTGAGATTCTGCAGTGACCTGATTGGGACTGAAGATCTACATTCAGTGAAGAAGGCCCTCCATTCTTCTGTCCCTAACATTTTGTATTTCCTCTGTGCTGACCTCCTCCTGCAGAAGGCCAGTGGATATTTACACTGTCCTGAACCAAAGTCCCCTGAGAGACCAGGCAGCAGGGTGGGGTAACCTGGCCCCAGTCTACTTCTGTCTTCTACTGAGGTTCACGCAGCCTTGAAACTGAGTCTTTTCAAGACCTCATTGCAAGAAGACTTAACCCACTCTGGCTGAAAACTGTGTTTTAGTCCCCACCGAACACCTATTCTCACACCTGTACCAACAACAATGATTCCTATTTCCAGTCAACACCCGTCACAGGCTCCCTGTCGTCTTTCTCTTAACGTTCCTCCAGGAGTCCTTGCGTAAGTTGCCCCAGACCCAGAGAGATAAAAGGGTAAAACCTAGAATGTTAAGGAGGTGAAAGTATGGGCGGGAAAGGCTTTTGTGCCAGGGTATGGGAAACACGCCCAGGTTGTACAGCTGTCTGTCATTCAGCCATAGCATTCTCAGGCTGATTGATGCAACTCCAAACAACCAGCATGGAGCCCCAGCCTCCTCTCCCCGACGCCCCAATTAGACAAAAGTGATTCAAAGAGGCCATGAATCCTTCAGGGAAGGATAAAGTCTGAAGGGTTACAATCACAGCATCACTGCTGGAAAGATGGCTTCCAGCCCTTCACTAGTTCTCTCCAGCTGCTATAAGAGAATATCATAGCCTGATTTGTACTTTACAAGCAACAGAAATTTATTGCTCACAGTTCTGAAGGTTGGAAGTCCAAGATAATGGAGCAGGTATATTTGGTATCTGGTGAGGACTCTGTTTCCTGGATCATAAATAGTCATCCTTTCACTTTGTCCTCCCATGGTGGAAGAGATGAGAGAGCTCTCTGCTGGTCTCTTTTATAAGGGCACTAATCCCATTCACGAGGGCTCCACCCCCATGACCTAATAACCTCCCAAAGGCCATACCTCCTAATACCATCTCACTGGGGGTTAGGTTTCAACATATGAATTTTTTTCCGGGGGGAGGAGTGTGACAAGCATTTAGTTTCTAGCAACTAGAGGCCACTTTCGCTACCTAGTTAGTATTCAGCAGGAAGCAACAATAGACAAGAAGTGATGTATAAAGCAGCATTATCTGAACAACTGGTGTTTTGGATGCATAGCCAGGTCCCAACACAGACGGGTGGTTTTGATTTTTTCTATTTCTGGGCCCTTTCTCCTAGCTCCGACGTTCTCACAGTGCATCCATCTCTCTGAAGAAAAGACATAGCTTAAAAGGTGTTTGTTTATTTATTTTTATTTTCAAGAAGAACTATTTTAAATATAATAATGTTACATGCAATAAAAATTAATATTTCAAGAAAAAGGATTTTATCTATAATATTACCCAAACTGTACTAACATAGTATATCACAAAAACTGTAGGAAATATTAAAAATCTACAAATAACAGGATTACTTCTATTATATTTAAAATATTTTTCCCTCTGGCACTATTTTGGTTAATCAGTTTATGCTGTTCATTATATTTCACAATTGAGTGAGATTCTGTGATATTTATCTTTTTCATTTAAAAGGTTTTACTACTAAGTTAAAATGGGAAAAAATATCAACTAACTAAAAAACTGAAATTAAAAATGAATAAATCTAAGGATGGCAGGAGGAACAAATGAAAGATAAAAGCAGATATAAGCAAATTAGAAAACAGAAAAAACAAAACAAAAGAATTCATGATAAATCAAAGAGCTAGTTCTTATAACAGACTCATAAAAGAGACAAACCTTTGGCAAGGTTACTCTAGAAAAACACCCACCCAGATAAATAGCACTAGAATATAAAAGGGACCTGAAACAAAAACATGGAAAAAGATGAAAGTCAAGAGCATACTGTGATTAAATTTGTGCTAATAAAACATTAACCAAAAGAAGGCAAAATAATTCACTGGAGAAGAGGTAGAAAAATCCAACTGGAGAGGAGATCTAAGATGGCAGAAGGCTAGGTGGATGTTACACTCACTTCCTCCAAGGACCAAACTGGAATTACTAGTACAACTAAAATATAGAGCAATCAATCTGAATAAGCTATGGAAGACCAGGTGAATAGAAGCTTTATTTATTTTTTTAATATATTTTTATTGATATTTCTACAGAGAGAAAGGGAGAGAGATATAGAGCTAGAAACGTCAATGAGAGAGAAACATCGACCAGCCGCCTCCTGCACGCCCCCCACCGGGGGATGTGCCCGCAACCAATGTACATGCCCTTGACCGGAATCGAACCTGGGACCCCCCAGTCCGCAGACCGACGCTCTCTTCACTGAGCCAAACTGGTCTTGGCTGAATAGAAGCTTTATAATGAAGGATTTACACAAGAAGCTACACTGAGATTGGTAGGAAGGGCAGGGACATGGAAAGGGCTGACCCTGTTCCCCTGGTCAGTTGCTGAGATTCCAGAGGGAAAACCCAGCTGCAAAGGTTCCCCGTGAGGAGTATGGAGTTTTCAGCCTCATAACAGACTCCCCAGCCCAGAGCACCAGAGCTGGGATCTCTATATACAGTATCATGTCATCTGCAAATAATTACAGTTTTACTTCCTTCTTTCCAATCTAGATGCCTTTTATTTTTTCTTGTCTGATTGCTGTGGCTAAAACTTCCAGTACTATCCTACCTAATAAAAGGTTAATATGCAAATTGACCATCACTCCGCTCAAGCCATGCCCACCAGCCAATCAGAATGAGTATGCAACCAAGATGGCTGCAGCCACAGAGAGCAGTTGAGAGGCTTGGGTTTCCTGGCAATAGAGGAAGCCAAGCTTTCCACTCACCCTGGCTGGCCTAGGCCTCCACTCAAGGATACAAAGTTTCAATTATAGAAGATAACTTCCAAGAAAAATCAGACTTGAAACCATAAAATCCTAGAAGAAAATATAAGAAATAAAATCTTAAACATTTCTCATAGCAATATTTTTTTCCTGATATATCTCCTCGAGCAAGGGAAACAAAGAAAAATAAATAAATGGGACTAAATAAAACTAAAACGTCTTTGCACAGCAAAGGAAACCATTAATAAAATGAATAGCCAACTCACTAAGTAGGTGAACATGTTTGCTAATGATATACCTGATGAGGGTTAAAGAACTTACAAAACTTAACACCAAAAAAACCCTCCAAATAATCCAATTTAAAAATGGGCAAAGGACCTAAATAGACATTTCCCATTAGGGGAGATATAGATGGCCAATAGGCATATGAAAAGATGCTCAATGACACTAATTATCAGAGAAATGCACATTAAAACAATAATGAGCTATCAATCACCCTGTCAGGATGTCTATGATCAATAAATCAGAAACAAAGAATAAATGTTGGTGAGGATGTGAAGGAGAGGGGACCTTTGTGCACCATTAGGAATGCAGATTGATGCAGCCACTGTAGAAAACAGTATGGAGTTTCCTCTAAAAAACTTAAAATGGAATTGCCTTATGACTCAGTGATTCCACTTCTGGTAATTTATTGGAAGAAACCAGAAACACTGCTCTAGCTTGTTTTATTCAGTGGTTAGAATGTTGGTCTGTGGACTGAAGGGTTGCAGGCTCAATCCCAACTCCAGTCGGGGTGCATGCAGGAGGCAACCAGTGGATGTGTCTCTCTCTGTCTCCCCCCTCCCTTCCCGCCCCCCGCCTCCCCTTACCCCTGTAGCTTCCATTCCCTCTAAAAAGTCAATGGAAAAAAATATCCTCAGGCAAGGATTAACAAAACAAAACAAAACAAAACAAAACAAAACAAAAAAATACTGATTTGAAGGAATATATGTACCCCTATGTTCATTGCAGTGTTATCTACTTTAGCCAAGATTTGGAAGCAGCCCAGGTGTCCATCAGTAGATGAATGTATAAACAAAACAAAACAAAACAAAACAAAAAACAAAAAACAAACAGTGGAGCCCTGGCTGGTTTGGCTTGGTGGATGGAGCATCGGCCTGCGGACTGAAGAGTCCCGGGTTCAGTTCCAGTCAGGAGCACGTGCCTGGGTTGTGGGCTCAAAACTCTCTTGTAGGAGGCAGCCAATCAATGAGTCTCTCTCAACATTGATGTTTCTATCTCTCTCTCCTTCTCCTTTCCTCCATATATATATATATATATATATATATATATATATATATATATGCAGTGGTATATTTACACAATGGAATACTACTTGGCCATAAAAAAGGAAATCTTACCTTTTATGACAGCATAGATGAACTTAGAGACTATTATACTAAGTGAAATAAGCCTGTCAGAAAAAGACAAATGCCATATAATTTCACTTATATGTGGAATCTAACAAACCAACAAACAAACATAGAAACAGGTTCATAGATACACAAAACAGACTGACAGCTGTTAGAGGGGGTGACGGGGGGCTGGGTATAAAAAGTGAAGGGATTAAGCAAAATAACACCCCATAGACATAGACAACAGTATGGTGATTACCAGAGGGAAAAGGAGGTGAAGAGCGATAGAAGAAGGTAGAGGGGGCTTAAATGGTGATGGAAGGAGACTTGACTTTGGGTGGTGAACACATCTACACTAATAAAAGAGAAATAGGTAAATGACCATCACGCTGCTATGCTACCAGCCAATCAAGAGTGAGTTTGCAAGTTAACCCAACAAAGTTGGCAATGCCCATAGCGGCCAGGAAATGCTGAGGGCCGAATCCGGGATCAGAGACACAAACACGCAGGGAGGCCAGCACCCAACAGCCCCATGCCTCGTACGGCATCCCTTGGGGGGCAATGGAGACACAAACCTGAAAGAAAGCTGTGGAAAGGGAGATCATAACTTTTTTTCCCTTTCCACAAGATGAGAAAACTGCCCCTGGTTTATTTAGTGATGTGGTCCATATCTTTCTACAAGCACAGGGTATGTTATGACCACTCCCAGGAAGATCTGGTTAGAATACTGTCTCCAGGGAATAATGCTACTGTGGCAAATCATCTAAGAGAGGAAACAAGCTTTTGTTGGATTTATTCTGAAGGTCAGAGAACATGTCAGCCCAACATATGCTGTGTTGTTATATTGATGATCCTGAGCTGCAGATGCTTGAAAAACAGCAAATGCATGCAGAGGCTTTAACTGAAGTCCCCTGATCTGCCTAAAATCAGACCTCCTAAAAAGAGCTTAAATGTCACAAGTTCCCTTGACGGGAGAAGTGTCATCAGGCAAAGAAGGCTGACTCCTGTCACAGGCAGGAGAGTAGAAGTTGACATCACACCCAAACTTTGCTACAAACTATTTCCCCTCACCCCCATTCATCCTTCCTAAAAGTGGTTCACTCTCCTCTAAGAGGCCCATATCTCCTGTCCCCTTTCCCTAGGAAGAAGGTATTTAAATCTGCATTCTAAGCCGCCTTGGGGAGTTACTCATTTTTTCCCTGGGATCTCCCACATATACACAAGGTACACATGTTAATGAACTTTTGTTTTTCTCTTGGTGATCTATCTTTCATTACAAGGGCCTCCACTAGGAACTCAGAAAGGTAGAGGAAAACTCTTTTTCCTTCCTCCATAATTCTACCTCAGGAAATCAAGTTCCCAGCTGAACGATGAGGTTGGCTCAAGTACCAAGCAGTCCCAGTTGACAAGAGGGAAGCTTCTAGGAAGAAATCAATAATATTGGCATCAAAGTGGGATGGAGGGCACACGCATGGTTGCTGGTGAGAGTTTAAAGTGGTTCAGTATTTTTGGAGGATGATTTGGCAAATTCAATAGAAATGTTCAAGGTACATCCAAGAGTCTTCTTCTAGGAATCACATCTGCTGAGATAAAGCACAAGTGTATAAACCCTGGTCAGAACCCAGGATGCCACCAGGGGCTCCCCTTCCACGATAAGAAAACCTGGGAACAACCTGCATTTTTAGGACAAGGTGGCATCTATATTAATAAAAGGGTAATATGCTAATATGCTAATTAGACTGAACATCTTCCAGATGACCTTCCGGACAAAACCATGTTGGCAGGGCCAAGGCAGAGGGGGTTAGAGGCGATCAGGAAGGCAGGGGAGAGCAGTTAGGGGGGATAAGGCTGGCAGGCAGGTGAGCGGTTAGGAGCCAGAGGTCCTGAGGGGTCCCAGATTGGAGAGAGTGCAGGCCAAGCTGAGGGGACCCTCTTCCCATGCACGAATTTCATGCACTGGGCCTCTAGTAATACAATATACAGATTGTGTAGTATGGAATTGTATAGCTGAAACCTATTTAACTTTATTAACCAATGTCACCCCAATAAATTCAATAAAACCTTTTTTAAAAATGAAAAATCCAACTGGCATAAAGTCATTGGGTAAACTGATCAAAATCTCTCTTCTACTTGGATGAAACATAAGGGCTCAGATGACTGGGGTGGAGGGTGGGGATGAATTCTATAAAACCTTATGAGAAGAAATAATTTCTATATCATTCAGTTGCTTCCAGAGTATAAAAGAAGTTTCAAAGTGCTGCAATTAATTTCACAAAGTTAACCTAACCCTGGTAACCATCTACCGAGAAGACAGAGACAGAGACAGAAACACCAAGGGGGGGAAACAAGAGCAATATAGACCAAACTTATTTATGGAGAATGTAGTGGGTGGAGGTGAACCGCCAAAATCCACATCCACCTGGAATCTCAGAATGTGATCTTATTTGGAAATAAGGTCTTGGCAGGTGAAATTATTAAGATGAGATCATAATGGATTAGGGTGGACCCTGAATCAATGACTGGTGTCCTTCTCCTCCTGCTCTTCCTCCTCCTCCTCCTCCTGCTTCTTCTTTAAAAATATATTTTATTGATTTTTTACAGAGAGGGAGAGGGATAGAGAGTTAGAAACATTGATGAGAGAGAAACATCAATCAGCTGCCTTCTGCACACTCCCTACTGGGGATGTCCCCACAACCAAGGTACATGCCCTTGACCAGAATTGAACCTGGGACCCTTGAGTCCACAGGCTGACACTCTATCCACTGAGCCAAACCGGTTTAGGCGACTGGTGTCTTTCTAAGAAGAGGAAAGGACACCCAGAAATACACTATGACCATGTGACGATGACAGCAGAGGTCAGGGCAATGAAGCTACAAGTCAAGGAATGCCAAGAATTTCTGAGAGCCACCAGAAGCTCAAGAGACAAGGGAGGATCCTTCCCCAGAGCTTTTGGAGGAAGCACAACTCTGCTAACACCTTGATTTTGGACTTTTGACTTCTGAACTGTGGAGAACTATGAGAGAATAAGTTGTGGTACTTTGTTATGACAGCCCTAGGAGACTTGACCATAGACTTTTGCTATAAGTGAAGCAAACTGTGTTTAGTATTTGCTATACTTACAGCTTGAGGAATAGACCTTTGTAACCACTGGAGGAGCCAAGTTTGTGTTGAGAATTCTCCCAGGCTCCTTGGCATCCTAAGATATAATTGGATGGCAGAGGACAGCTGAATACCCTTTCCTAATAGGCCCCAGCTGAGCCCTATATCAGAATGGACTTTGTGGAAATAGTGTGGACCTCTAGCACACATGTTCACCCTCCACACAATCACACCTCTTGGCTGGCTCCTCAGGCCTCGGAATGCAGATGCCTGAGGTGTGGCCCTCCGTTGGGAGAACGGGCCTAGGGAAAAAGCCTGCGCAGGCCCTGGGTGCAGGCTAGGTAGAGAATTCTGGGGTCCTGGGCATTCTGAACAAGGTCTAGGAGGCAGGGGGTACTGGACTCAGGCACCCAGGATCCCAGAGTCCCCAACCCAAATGGGCCTGTGCCCACTTGCGGGGCTTTCTCCTTGGCCCTGCGGTCTCTTCACCTGTTGGGGAAGAGTGTGGATGAATGAGGGCCAGAGCAGGGCCGGCTAATGTAAGGGCAGGAGCTGCCCTCTTCTGCATCTACGGGTGGTGCAGCTTAGCAGTTTGTCACATTGCAAAAAGAGATCCAACTATACAGCACACCGAAGACAAGTGGGGAAGCGGTTAATAGCGTTGGGGCATTTAGGATCCACATACAAGCCACAGCAGACATTATTAGACATCTTGGTCCCAATCCCCCAAGTTCTTTTCCCCAAGTCCCTCAAGAGCCCACAAAAAGATTTTTTTGGCTGTGAACAATCTGGCTTTAAACCTTCTCCCCCAGCAAAACAAAAGCCATGTCTGGCTGGCTGCTATGAAGTCTTATTACTGCTTCCTTTCCTCCAAGCAGCACGTCATAGTATTTACCCAAGTAAACGATGTAACGTGACTAAGGACAGCTCAGAAATTACAGGTTCAAGGATGGTTTGATATTAGAAAATTTATGGATTCAACGCATTCATAGGTCAAAGAAGAAAACCATACCAGCCAATAGAATTCAATGTCCTTGCTTCCTACAACAACCTTATTAAATTGGAGACAGAGGCTTCACATGAAAAATAATAAATCAAGAGTCTACAAAATAGCGAATTGGTCAGGTAACAAAAGCATTTCTACTTAAGCCAGGCTAAGGCAAAAGTGCCTGGTATTCCAACACAGTACATGATTAAATTCTGTAAGCTCTAGCGAGGCTGATAGTCTATATTTGACTTGCCTGATGTTTTAAAATTTTGAGTTCATTTCCAACATTTTAAGAAAGAACTTTGGTATATTTCTTTAAAAAAAAAAAAAATCTGACCATCTGTCAACACCAGGCCTATTTTCCAAATGGCAGACATTGGCTGGAGCTGAGTAAGAACTTCCCCCTTTAGATAAGATCTGTGCTCTCCCATTTGCTGAAGACTTCCCCTGACCCAATTCACTCATTTAGGTTATTGCCTGGGCCCCATGAGCATCTGAACTCCTGAATACATGCTGTTAAGACAAACAATAGAAAAAGAAGTATGATTATTGAAGGGGGATAAAACTATCATTACTAGTTTTGAATGCAGTGATGCTCTACCTGTACTATTCAAAAGCATCAACTGGAATACCACTGAAATGAAAAAGAATTCTGTAAGATAGTCAGTTATAAAATCCATAAAAATTAAGATTGCAAAATGGCCAGGGCTTGGGAAGGAAAGAGAGTTTAGTCATGATTTGCAATAACAACAGATAACTTTGAACTGAATTAGCAAGAAACATGCTGCATTTACCGCTCAAACTACAAAATACGGAAGAACATGAACAATGACTTCAACACAAGTTAAACAAACCATTTTCCTAATATTGTAAGGATATCCATTATTACTAAAATAACATACATGCAATTCAATTCCAATAAGTCTAAACAACCTTTTTTTTTTAGGGGAAATTGGACCAAAAGAGTCTTAGCTATTCATCTGAAGATTACCTAAGGATAGCAAGTTAGCCAATAAAAATTTCAAAGAACATAATAATAAGGAAGCATCTGTTCAACAAATTATATGATAATCAAACATATAAGATACAATTGTAGGAACAATCAACATAATAGGAACAAAATTGAAATCATGGAATTGTATGTAAGTGTAAGCATAAATACAGTGTAGGACAAAGGTACTAATTCAAATCAGCAGGTAAAGAGAATATTTTCAGCAAATAGTGTTAGGTTAACCATTTCAAAAACAGTTAGCTACCTACCCCACATCACAAACGGACTGAAGTTATCAATGGCACAGAAATTTAAATGTAAAAAAAAAAATGAAATGTGTACCAGAAGAACATTTAGGTGAGTTTTATATATTCTCAAATAAAAAAAATGAAATTTTAAATACTGAACAATTTGACAACATATACAATTTTAAAAATCTGGAAGGCAAAAGCATAGAAAAAAAGACAAATTTAAAAGAACATATGACACTTGAGAAACCCCTCAAAGATATAATTCTCTCAAATAAATAAATATTTGCTAGATGAAAGGGGAAATGATACCAAAGGCAATTCACACACACAAAGAGAGAAAGACAGAGACAGAAAGAAAGATAGAGAAATATATACTAAAAGAATGGTCAAGAAACATATGAAAACATTTAACCTCAATAATAAATGATGAAATACAAATTAAAATAGAGAAATGGAATCTGAACTTAGCATACTGATGATGGATGATAAAAGGCACAACAATGTTATTTTAGTGAGAGCGTGGAAAAATAGGCTTTTTTATACACTGCTAATCAATTTATAAATTCATAAAACCTCCTTGAAGAGCAATGCAGTCATATATATCACATATGATATATATATTTTTAAAACATGTTTTTAATCCATAATTAGGAAGTCCCACTTATCAGAATTTGTCCTGAGAACATTATCATGGATGTGCACAAAGGCTTAGTGTGGAAAAGTCTCATGTCATCACTGCCTCTAAAAGGAACAATTGGAAAGTAAGGATCCACAGCAGAGAAATGGTTTAGTAACACCCAGGGCTGACAGGAAGTGTGAGAGCACTAGCCATCATCAGTTTTGATTGTGGCTGTGATACACATTTTATAAATATTTAGATTTCACCAGCATGAGAAAGTATGCTGTATCACTCAAATAATGATGTGGAAGAACATTTGTCACATTAAAAAAAACTATACAACGTCAGGCAAAAACTTAAAAAATTGCATATATAGAAAGATTCCATTTTAAATTATTTATGTAAGTAAAGAAAGAAAAGATGCCAGAAATATATCTCTGGCTAGTAAAATCAGATACAGTTATTTTTGCCTACTCTTATTTTCTAACAATCACAGAAGAGTCTAAGTATACTTTCCTTTTATTTTTAAAAAAATGTTTTTATTGATTTTTTTTTTTTGAGAGAGAGAGAGAGAGAGAAAGGAAGGGAGAGGGACAGAGAGATAGAAGCACTGATGAGAGAGAAAAACATCATCTATAGGCTGCCTCCTGCACACTCCTGACTGGGGATCAAGCCCACAACCAGGGCATGTGTCCTAACTGGGAGACAAACTAGTCACCTCTTGGTTCATGGGTCAATACTCACCACTGAGCCACACCAGCTGGTGCTAAGTATAATTTCTTTAATAAAAGTTCAGTTTTTTAGGTAATGGTCAACACTGGTAGAGGTTACTCCTATGTCAAGGATGGCAATATCTGGGAAGTATCCATGGCTAGGGTTAGGGTGCTGGTGATCAGGTGAAGGGTTAGACACTTTTTAAAATATATATATTTTATTTATTTTTTTTACAGGGAGGAAGGGAGAGGGATAAAGAGTTAGAAACATCGACGAGAGAGAAACATTCATCAGCTGCCTCCTGCATTCCTCCCATTGTGGATGTGCCCACAACCAAGGTACATGTCCTTGACCGTAATCGAACCTGGGACCCCTCAGTCTGCAGGCGGACACTCTATCCACTGAGCCAAACTGGTCAGGGCAGGGCTAGAGACTTTTAAGAGGACAAGATACGTGTGTATCGGGAGACTTGCATAGGAATAAGTACTATAGAAAACACCTGAGTGATAGGAGGATGGTTTTCTTTTCTTTTCTACCCTCCTTTCCAGAGCCCACATTGGACAAGATTACGTTTGTTTATGGCCAAAGGGAAAAAATACAGTTGACCCTGAACAACACAGGTTTGAACAATAAATACTGTAAATATATTTTATCTTCCTTATGATGTTCTTAACATTTCATTTTATCTAGCTAACTTTATTGTAAGAATACAGCATGTAATACATATAACTTGGAAAATGTGTGTGAGTTGATAGTTTATGTTAGCAGTAAGGCTTCTGGTCAACGGTAGGCCACTCGTTAAGTTTTTCGGGGAGTTAGAAGTTATAGATGGATTTCTGACTGCATTGAGGGGGCGGGTGGTCAGCACTCCTAATTCCTACACTTTCAAAGGTCAACTGTACACAACTAATTAATATTGCAAAAGCCTACCATGGCTATAAATGCCACCAGGGCCTGGCACTGCCACTCACCACATCCCAACCACTGTGCCCTGCAGGTTGCTGGGCACCTATGCTTGGAATTCAGTTGCTTCCTCTTTCCCACTGGTACTTTCACAGGTTCTTAGCCTTTTCATTTTCAGTGAAAATACAGATAGAGACCTTGTAGATTTGATGATAGAAAAAGATTTGTGAAATAATTTTTTAAAAGATTTCTTAAATAAAAAGCATTCACTATACAAGATTGATGTATTCATAAGCGATAAAAGATCAGTGATGAGAATAGGTAAGTACTCCTTTAATAAGAAGGTCACAAACAATTGGAGGAAAATGAACCAAAAACCTGAAAAGACACTTCTCAGTGTCTGTTTGGCCAAACACATAAACGAGATGCTCAGCATTACAGGTCAAAATGCAAATCAGGGCCATAAGGAGGTACTAGTTTATACACAATCGATCAACAAAAATGAAAAAGTCTGACGTTAACCAGTGTCGGAGAGGATGTGGATCCATCGGTTCTCATACACATCACTGATGGAGTGCAGATTGGTGCAAACCCTTCAGACACTAGCTTGGCATGGTCCCCAAAGTTGAACATACACATATGCTATTCCACTGCACAATTCCACGTGTAGGTATGTACTCACGAGAAATGTTTGCACGTGTATAAGACTAGGCCTGAGGATGTTCACAAAAGTATTGTTCACATGACCAGAAGGAGCTGGTGATCTCTACCCGACTACCCAATTCCCCACAGGGACCCTTGCTGACCTTTCTTTCTCCATGCAAATCGCTCTTGGGATTTGAGTCTATGGGGCCAGCAGGGACCCACACAGAAGCACAGTGGAGAAATTGTGCCCCTGCCCAAGTGATTCAAGAAGAGTTTTTTCTAGCCTATGATCCTGCAATCCCTCTCTGGATAGACAGCCAAAGGAAGAGAAATCAGCAACTCATCTGCGTCCCCATGTTGTGTCATTATTCACAGTAGCCAAGATGAAAAAACATCTTAAGTGTCCATCCAGGGATGAGCAAATAAAGAAATTGTAGTGCATATACACAATGGAATCTTATTCAGCCTTAGATAAGAAAAAGAACCTGACATTTGCAACAACATGGCTGGGCCTTCAGGGCATTGTGCTGTGAGAAATGAGCTAGACACAGAAAGAAAAGAGCTGCATGACCTCATTTGTATGTGGGATATAAAAAAGTTGAATAAAAAAAAAAAGTTGAATCCATAGAAGCAGAGACTAAACTAGTGTTCGGCAAATTCATTAGTCAACAGAGCCAAACATCAATAGTACAACTATTGAAATTTCTTTTGAGAGCCACATTTTTTAAACTTAAACTTCTTCTAATGCCACTTCTTCAAAATAGACTTTGCTCAGGCCATGGTATTTTGTGGAAGAGCCACACTCAAGGGGCCAAAGAACTGTATGTGTACAGCACACACACACACAAAAGCACTGTATATTATCAAGAACCTGTGAGCAATCCAAATGACCAAAATAAAATATTATAGGATGAAATATAGAGGAGCCAAAACAAATGCGTGACAGCCACATGCGACAGTAGGATGAACCTTAACATTAGTAGTCCTGTCAGTAAACATTCATGACATATTTTCTATAAAGAACGAGACGCCCACACTTTTTGGAATACATATAAGAAACAAAGAGACTAGACAAAAAAGAAGGCAAGGAGATACTGAACATAAACCAGGAAGAAGATCCACTTTGGCTTGGGAGAAGCAGGGAGATAGGGTGGGAGTGAACGTATATGGTTATACGTGAGTTATAATCTTATTGGCAAGGTTCCGGTCCTTTGTGTGAGTGTGTGTATGTGTGTGTGTGTGGTGGTTGGGGGGGTTCATGGCTTCCTGAGTACTTTCTGGATTATTAAGTATAAAGTAAATTGATAAAAGCAGGTCATGCATGAGTCAACAGTGAGCATGTTTCATGAACTGAGGATTAGAGTTACTCCAATTCTGTGCACTAGTGGTCCAATGAGAGAAACTCACATTAAGCAAAAGTTAGAATAAGGCACAGGAAAGGAGACTATTCATGAGAGGAAACTTGGGAAGCAATATAGATTGAAGAGTCAGTTTGAAGGGATAGATCCGAGGTTTGGAGCGCCAACTAAAAGCCACATACAAAGGTATCCCCGAAACTGCTCCAAGGAAGAAGTGACACAGACCTACCTGGAGAAAGTCTTTTCGTTTACAAACATTTTCGTCCATTTCAAACGTACCCTCCAACACCACTCAGCGAAACCAGGGGGAGCCCGAAGATCTTCAACAACTGAGGGCCTGGGCTCCGCGGCTCTTCAAGATAACTAAGCTCTCTCGTCTGCAAAGACTGGTCTCACGCTATCTTATTCCTACAAGGCATTAAATGTGAAATAAGGCCTTGCTTGGCGGCTTGCCACGAAGGATCCTTTTACAACTTCTGTAACCTATGCTCATAGCACCCAGAACTCGGTAATGCATATCACAGAGCTTTGAGGGCTTGGCCATTTCCAGGCAATGAGTGTGTGTTTTGTAAATATACGTAATCTTTACTGTAATTCCATGATTATACAAATAGGAAAGCTGGCTCTGCTTTTCATACTCTAGAGTCTGGAAAAAACAACCATCTGTAACTTCAACCTCTGGGCTGTGTCCTACTGTTGTGGCACACAGTAGGCACTTCATGAATGTTGAGTAAACTGGCATTGTTTTCCAGATGATAATTTTGAAGACCCTGGGTTGCAAGAGGAAAACACCTGTCGAGTGATCATGTACATTTCTACAGATCATATTTTATACAGCAAAACTAGATGCCCAATGCACGAAGATTTGTGCAAGAATGGGCCATGGGCCTTCCTTTCCCTATCTGCCGGCACTGCCTTTGCTTGGGCCCAGAGCTGCCTTTCGGCCTTCACTCTGGCTCACAGCTGCCTTTCTGCCTTCCCACACTGTCCAGAGGTCCAGAGTGGCTGGGGCAGTACAGAATGCTTGCTTCCTGCCCCTGGCCACTAGGCAACTGTGTATGCAAATTAACCTGTTAACTTTTTTGTGATAATTTGCATACGCACTCCTGATTGGCTGGTAGGCATCATGAAGGTACAGTCAATTTGCATCTTTCTCTTTTATTAGTGTAGATGTGACCTAAAAGGATGTCTTTTGGGGGCTCTGTCAAAAGAATAGTTGAAATTTGGGACTGTCTCTGAAATTAAGGACACAGCTATTACATGTGAGATCAGTCACTGTGGCAAAAACACACCTTCAAAGTATATACAGAATCCAGGGAGTCAGAAAATAACACCACATACACCTCTCCACCCAGATTTAGCAACAGCAACCGAGAGATTACAAAATTAATAAAACCAAAACCCTCCTCCAGGAATGACCATCTTGTTACGATGACAACTTCTCTAAATCACTTTGACGTGTATGTTGAAAAATCACTTTGACGTGTATGTTGACTCTGTTAACCAAAGGACAGCAACAGGAACAGACATATGGGGAAAATGGAAGCATGAATGCAGACCTTTCCCAGGAGGTTATCAGTCAGAAGTAGGCACTCGTGAGAGACTATAGCAAGAGGAAGATGAGTCACATTTCCGGCCCACTCAGGGCTCATTATCTGAAAGGAGAAAACTCGCACGTACTTTGCAGAAGATCATAACCAAGCCCGTGCATAAACACATGACCATACTTTCCCAACTGAGGTCGTGTACATTACAAAGAGGGAAAAAAGCCACGACAATAAAAACTCTGGGCTGGCCCTCCCCTCATTGCTGCTCTTTGTACTGTTAGTCCCACTTGCCGGCGGACTTCTTTCGTTGTTGCCATCCACGCACATGCGTGTTCATTTCCCCCTAAATGAACTTGCTCCCTGGTTTGCTCGTTTCCAAGTGTTAAGTCATTTCACGTGTGTGTATATGTGTGTGTGCGTGTGCGTGTGTGTGTGTGTGTGTGTGTGTGTGGAGTTGGCCTGCACAGCCCCTCAGCCAGGCTCTTTCTTGAGCTGTTGGCTTGACCTGACTTGCATTTGCTGAAATATGAAGGCACCAGAGGCGTAAACAGACTTCTCCTGGCTCCCGGCTTCCCTGGAGAGGGTGGGGCCCACGCAGTAAAGATGCTTCTTTTGTCTTCGGCTCCCCAGCTTCTCTTCCTCCCTCACCCCCACTCCAAATTGGTTGCTAACCTATGTTTTATACGCCTTTCCTGCCTGGCCCCATTCAGTAAAAATAAACTCACCTACCAACGCACCCTCGGGGAGCTCGGGATGAGCATGTCAGTATTAGATGATACGGCATCATGGGTCCTTCAGGCATGTCCCCTTTGTCTGTGTTTGCACCCCAAAACAAAGCAACAGAGGAGGAAGGGAGGGGGTAAATCACAATAAACATAGGTTGGCCGGGGCTTTCCCCCCATGAAACTGTTAGTATGATTTACATACAATAAGTGACACATACTTCAAGCGTACACTCTGAGGGTTACCGGCATCTGTGTATGTTGTGAAACGGTCCCCGTGGAATTCCTAATATTTCTGCCAACGCCAAAGGAGCTACCTATCTTGGGAGTATGGCCAATTTTTTTTTCTTCAATTTGGGAGCCCTTTAGGTTGTAAGGGAAATTTGACCTCACCTAGAAACCCAGGGCTTCCCATGGGGTCACTGATAGTATTCAAGATAGCAATAGTACACCCTCACCCCCACCCCCTCCCCAACCACCTCTTCCGCAGGGGGAAAAAAAATCTCTACAACCAACAAAAGCCTTGCGACTTGCAGTCAGTCTGACTCACCCTCAGTCCTGGGGCGCATACTCGGGCTCTGATAAGAGGCAGTCAATCTGTCCTCTCTTTGTGTATAATGAGTCATGCTGGAAGTCAGGCAGCAATTTTTTTTTCCTCTCTCCCCTGTCACGGTTAAGCAAGACCCAGAGGCAGATACTTCCCCATTCAAAGTGCAGTCTTCCTCAGTCCGGGACGCCCGCGGAGCTAGGTCGGGAGCTGTGACTCCATGGGGACGCCTACCGGTGGAGAGGAGCAGCGCCACGCCTTGGCGTAGAGATCTGCCTGCCTGCCTTCCTTCCCGGACCTCAAGGACAGATGTCAGGGAGGTGCAGATTGGCAAGAAGAATGGAAGAAGCAGCTGACATTTTTTTGTGCATCCTGTTCCCTCTCCCTCCACCCCCCTGATTATTAGTGACAGAATGGGGTGTGAGTCACAACTTTCAGGTTATGCCCACACTGGAACAATTAAACAACTTAATTGCTTCAATGATGAACCTTCTGCAGCTGCAACCGCCCCCGTGGTGGAGCTCTGGGCTGTGAGCCAGCAGCACTCTGCGGTACGAATTGTGAAGGCCCCGGTTTAAAAAGCCGCAGTTGCGATTCTTTCAGCCAGTGCCTCCTTGGCACCAATGCCACAGTCCTACACACACACGCACACGCACACACACGCACACGCACACGCACACGCACACGCACGTCCTGATGGGAGCGTGGGGGATGCTTCCACCAGCATCAATGTCACCATCAAGCCAACACAAAGTAGACTCATCTGCTGTTTCAAGGTATTATGGCAAAGGGCTGTTTTGAGAACAAATCACCATAGCAACGCGGCCACCCCAGCTACAGTAAGCTCAGGAGGACCAAAATAAAAACCCTTCCCGAGACTTAGGATTGGCTAGTGACTTTCAGTTTCCAGAAAACATTAGCCAGCACATATTTCGGTTTCATAAAATTGCTGAAAGTGATGCTTTACATAATAATAAAACTCTACGGGCCGGGCTACAAACAGAGGGCTTCTAGGCCGTGCCCTCTGCCAGCTTAAGCACAAGCAGGCCTCACTGCCAAACGGCACATCTTGGTGTGCAAACAGAGGCTTCAGAAGAAGGCTCCGCGTGCTTGATTGTGAGTTGGATCACGAGGTACTATAGACGCTGGTTTCTGTCAATACAGAATCAGGTTTTCGGTTGATGTGGAAGACAAGCAAAACCACTCTTTTTTTCCCTCCACCCTCAACACTGTGTTTTGGTTCCATTAATTAATTATCTGTTCTCTCTCTAGCATCTTCCTTCACTCTCCCCCTCCATTCCTTCCTTCTGACCACCAGTAGACAAAACCACCTTTGACGTGCTGCTCACCCTATCCCTTCTTTTTTTTTTTAAATTCTCATGTTTAATCTATTTATTTTTATGATCATCTTGGCCTCCATAGACTTTTTAAAAATTTTTTATTATTTTTTTCCTTTTTTATATTTTTTTATTAATGTCCCTTCTTTTCTTCTGCATCTGTGCTGTCTCACGGCTTCCCAGCCCCTCAGCCAGGCATGTGCCCGAGGGCTTCCTGGACCACCATCCAGGGTGACCAGAGCTCTCTGCAGGGCTGTACCCCGAGGCCACCAGTGTTCATGCTGTTTGACTCCTAAGCCTGTGACTCACTCCCTTGAAACTCTCACTCTCCCCTGTTTTGATCCTGGTTGTCGCATGATTCAGATTCTTCTTCTAATCGTCTGTCTCCCCCATCTTCTCACTGAAACCCTGGCACATTCCACAATTCTGTCTCTTTCGTACTTCTTTGCTCTTCACATCATCTGGTATCTTCGATTCTCACTTTTATTCGGATGCTTACTTCTTCAATTGAGACGGTCTGCCTGGTTATGGGTGATCCGCCAATCAACTTGATAAAAGTGGAACTTCATCGTCTTCCTGACACGATCAGCTCCTGTTTCTGTGAGCAGCTCCATCGTCTCCTGAGCCTGGGCTTACCTTCTCCCTGTCATTTAGACTCTTCCGAGGGGCATATTTTCGTTGCCCCTTCCCACAGACTGTCCTTGGATGCGTCTTTAATTTACGTCCTCCTTTCCATTTTCAGAGCTATAGTCTCAGTCCTGGCCCCCGTCACCTGTGGCTTAGAGTGTGACCGCAGTTTCCAAGATGCTCCTTGCACCTCCAGTCCTTGCTTCCAGGTAGCAAGCTTTTGTAGAAAGCAAGTAGGCTTTGGAGTTGGAACCTATCTCTGCCATTTTTCTTGAGCTGTGGCTTTAATTTTTTAATCTCTCCTTATCTGTAGAGCAGGTGTAATCCCTACTTGGGGAGGGGTGTGAGGATTTAAGGGGGAAACACACCTAAAATAGCTGGCTCAGTATCGATGCCTTTCCGTTTCCAAAGCACTACTGCCAGATGGAAATTTTAAAACAGACTTCTTGATTCCTATTCAGACATTCATTTTTCTACTGAAATAAGAACAAACTCCCCAAGCCCAGCACTAAAGAGATTCCTACCGCCTGCCCGTGTACTGCTCCCGTTCTGTCGCTCAGGAGTCTTTCCTTAAACACCGCCCCTCTAGCTCTCATCTGCCTCTTTCCAACTCTCTGGACTTGGGCTGAAGGACGCGGCCTACCTCTCTGTCTGATAAAACACTAGCTCTTCTTTAAGATTCGTCGTAAAGCCTACCTTCTCCCAAGGCCGTTCCTGGTTCCTACAACAGGGCACGTCTCCTTCCTCTGACCTCCAGGGCACGTACACCTACCGCTCGGGGGCATTTTTTATTATTCCACTCGCTCACATTCTTCCTGTGGCTTGTCTTCACGGCCAGACTGAACGCCCCTTGATGGCAGGGACCGTGTCAGCCTCAGGCCTAGAGAGCCCTCTGCCCTGTGCAATGACTGCCTTTTATGCCGAACACAACCCTGCAATTCACACTCCCCTCCGTCTATGAAGCCATCTTTCCCCCGAAGCTTCTGCTGAGTGTCACCCTTCCCAGAAACTACACAGGGAAGCAAATCTCTTAGTGAGGGGCATACTCTCACCAACACCAAATTCCTGAGCTCATAATTACAGAAAAGTATCCTCAATTACCACCATCTCAAATATCAGTGCCATCATTTCACTGGACATGGTTTGTTTACTAGTTTCATGAATGCCTTGGTTGGATTCACAAGCTGATTTTGTTTACCTGTCTCCTGGGCCCTGAGGGAGCAACATTCTTTTGATGTACAAACATCGTCATCTTACAAATCAACCCTTGATAACATCTAAACTTCCTTTTTTTCCCTCTTCTGATTCATATATCAGTGTCTTTAATACAGATCGTCAATAGTACACAGAAAAAAAAAAATCAAACTCAGATGATTCAGTTGTGCTTCTGGAAAAAAAAAAAAAGAAACAGGGGTCCCATAGAATCAGATTCTTAAAATGAGTCCATAGTTTTAAGTATTTGATCAATTTATAGTTTTTAAGATGCAGACCTTTATAGTCTTTCATATTGAGTTTCAAAGTGTCGTCTTTAAAACATGCAGATTTATGCTATCCATCTTATAGTTTACAAGGTTTACCTCTAGGATGAATGAGGCTGGAAATACATGAGAGCTCATGTTGCCCATGCCATTTGCAAAGTATAATTTTCAAGAAGTGACACTGACTCATACAAACAGGAAAATAAGTCAACGATTTTATTCCATTCTATTAACGAGGAAACCAGTAAGATGTTAAGACTGATTCGAAAGAATATTCGGGGACCTAGAGATCGGTAGTTGGTCAAAGGAATGCAGGAATAAAAACACAAAACTGTTTCATGTCCCTTCAGGCGACGGCTGGACAGGAACCCGCCATCTGAAGGGAGAGCGTCCCTGTGAGACCTTCTGCGGGCCGAAATGGCGTTAAAGCGAAGAAGCAAAGACCATTAATTTATATGGAGAAGTTTTGAGCATTCCCAGACCCGAATTTGACAGGCACCTAATATCTCACTTTGTTTAACACGATCAAGTCACTTAATTACGGCCAGTTTTCCGATAAGAGTAACACCCTTACCCGCTCTCTCAGGCTTTTTCTGACACCTTAAGGCCTCATCTTGCTGACGGATGTGCAGAGTGGATCCAGACGAAGATCAGAGGCTCCCAGACACAGTTCAACGCTGTATGGCTGAGTGGGTTCCTCGGGGAAGGAGCTGGCGGGCTGCTCTCACTCTGCTTGGGGTGCTGGCTGCCTCAGTGAGAGCTTGCTGCGAAACAACGCTAAATGCTATTTTTGCTTTTGCTTTTTTCTGTAAAAGTGAAAATCCTCGGGTACTATGAAGGTCTTTTGTAAAAGCGAAGTGGCGTAACTTTCCAAAAGTGTATACCTGTATTGCTATCAGGTTTTCTACAGGTTAACCTGTCTATTCTTACAAAGTTGTACAATAGCCTTCCTAAGCAGTCAGCGTGAGGTCTACTACCCTAGAAAATCATAGTCCCCGGGAAGCACAGGCTGCATCCAGCTCCTTACAGAGAGGGTGCTCAGAGTTCACTTTGACCTCTTGCCAAGTTTTGCATACTTGCTCTTGACACTATTAACTAAGAGCTGCATGAAAACAGCCTGGCCGGTTTTGCTCAGTGGATAGAGCGTCGGCCTGAGGACTGAAGGGTCCCAGGTTCGATTCCAGTCAAGGGCATGTACCTTGGTTGTGAGCACATCCCCAGTGGAGGGTGTGCAGGAGGCAGCTGATCAATGTGTCTAACTCTCTACCCCTCTCCCTTCTTCTCTGTAAAAAAAAATCAATAAAATATATATTTTTAAAAAGAGAGGTGCATGAAAACAAACCAATCTGCTTTTTCTATGACTACCTGTAATTAGATCTATAAACATGGACACTAACCAGTCTCCCATTCTTTCCTCCTACCGCTCACCACAAATGTTTCATCAGGAACTCTGGAGTCAGACCCGAGGGTTTCATCATTACAAAATTAGGTAAATTACTTAGCATCTCTGTGCCTCAGCTTCAGAGTAAAATATTTTAAATAGTAGTACCCTTATAGCTTTGTTATGAGGATTGAATGAAATGACGTACATGACTGCTACAAAGAAAGGGTTAATTATTCTAGTAGGATCTTTATTATGACATTACATTTTGAGAAATAGCCTGTCTTACCCCTTGTTATAAAGGGATTTGGTTCTACATTTTATGGCAGAAGCAAAATAATTAAATCACAGTAATGAGTCAATTAGTTAACTAATAATTAACTTGTTATGGGATTAATAGATTCTAGATGTGTCAAAGGATAATTCACTTCTTTCAACTTTGACGTTCAAGGAACAAAAATGTATGAGTCAGGGGTGGCAGGAAATTAATCTGTTAAGACGTCCAGGCATTGTGCTCACTACAGAGTCATTATTTGTCAACAAATGAGTATTTTCAGGAGGAGAATAGTTTTTTTTTTTTCCTGCCTTAAGGAGAATTGCTACAAAATAATAATAAAAATTTTTAAAAAGCCAAAAGAAAAATATGCTGAAGCCTCAGAAGGTGGACTGAACACGCAACAGCAGTGGTTCAAAGAGCAGTTCAGCTTTAATCATTTATTCTACAGAACAAAAAGGAAGCCAAACTAAATACTCTCTAAATCACACATTATACTTACTAACACAATGGTAAATATAATGCACTGGGAAATTTATACCCTTTCAGTGTGTATTGTTATTTTTACTTTACCCACAGGGTGCTGAGGAAAATACTGAATAAATACACATTTTATTAAAAACACACAAACTCTGTTACAAATTGATATAAATCAGTTGTGTCTCCATCCCACCTCGATGTTGGCTTCCATATCCTTAAATCAAAAAACAGTCCCGTAAGCCATGAAAAACCTGCGGATAAAGACGGTAAATTAAGTACCAAAGTTGAGAATCAAACAGGAAAGAACTGTAATTCAAAATACACCGCGAAATAATTAAGAAAAAAATGGCAACTCGTGCAGAAGCCCGGGTACATTTTTATATACTTGAGCCCGAGGAAAGAATTTTCCTACAAAGTTGGTTTTTAAGAGGATATTACTAGGTTCAGCTAGACACCAAAGTGAAGGGAATTTCCCTAGAGAGTTTTCTGAGCCAAAAGAAAATCAAATTATGCTTGAAAAACAAAAGCAAAGACTAATGTCTGCCACTTTGCCCCCACCCATTACTTCGGATTTGCTTCAGTGTGGGCGTTGCTGTTCAAGGCCATTTATTGATTTTACGCTCAGCACACAACCAAATCTAGATTTAACCCTCCATGTTCCCAATGGGTTGATGAAGGGACCAATGTTATTTTTAGTCTCCTATGCGCTGGGAAACTTTCCTGGCTATACTAAAACATATGTAAACATATTAAGCCTCAGATTGAAGAAACGGATCGAAGAAACAGCAACTGATTGCCAAAGGACACTATTTATGGCCACTACTAAAAATGATTTCTTCTTGTATGATTTTAAGGAAACATAGCGGCACAACGATGTAAACAAACCAACTTATCATGCTATTTCATAGGCTCAAGTTTTTAGGTAGAAAACAGGAAGTAAAATAATGCCGATCTCAAGTTTTTAAAAAAGCTAAGCGTGGGTTCATATGCATCCTGGATATTTGACCATCAAAGAAAAAGGCAGTGCTAAGAAAATGATGCTAGAATATAAAGTATCATTGGAATTTTTCAACTGTGCATTTCTAGTTCCTTTGCCACAGATTGTAAACATTTTTAAAAATATTTGATAAAAGTAAACACATGATGGTTCCCACAACTGGAGACACATTTCAAATACGTACATGTAAGCTGGGAGAGGACGCGGCAGGGAGAGTCATTAGACACTATCGCTCGTAAGTCAAATATACACAAGACGATGCACCTGTTTTCAAATGTCCACTCGGTACAATGGCAAGTTACAGAACTGGAGTCAGGGGCCACTGGCTTTCTAAATACAATGAACACTGTCACCTCAGTTGTACTAATAACTAGGATTGTTTAAAATGGTAGCTTTAAGAGCTTATTTTTGAAAATTTAACTTGTAATAAAACCCTTTATCAAAGAATGTGCTATGTCAGGTTTTTCCTTTTATGTAACGAAAAGAACAATAAAAGGCAGGTGGAATGAAAGAGAAGAAATAATGAAATAATAGAAATTACATACCTCAAGCTCAAGTGATGGAATAGGGTGAATAAAAATGATATTAACCATGATTATTTGAGGTGGTATAGCTAGCTTTAATGTTCCTTTTAATTATGATTTTAATGTAAAATCTAAGTGTATCTGACATTTTTGCTTTCTGTTCTCAAGGTTATATTTTTAACTCTATTTTAAACAAAATTAGTAGCCCAAATCTTTAATCTACCTTAAACTAATTTTTGTTTCTTGTCCTCTTCTCTACTCTCCGAATCTCTGAACAGAGTTCTACAATAACCAATAGGACTCTTTGATGCCCCTCAATTCATTTTTGCAGTATCCTTGCAAAATCCACGTTTACTTTAACTGTATTAACATTCGCTAACATACCAAGAAACCAAGGAATCAGTGTGGTTCCGTTTAGAGAGGACAGTTAAAAGCAGTACTTCGGTTAAAGTTGAAGTCCATTTTGTGTCACATGGCCCACTGTATCCTCTGAGTTGAGACTTAGTCTGACAAACAAAAACATGGCTGACCTAAAGAAACATTACCCTCTGGGACATGGCTAGTGGAACTGATGTCTCTATCAGCCCTTGAGGTAGAAATTTTACTACTCATTATTAAATATGTGAATAATACTTAAGTTAATAATGTTTAAATACAAAAGTTTAAAAACTGCACAAAGATGTTATGAATGCCCCTTATGTACACCTTAAAAGTCTGATAAATCAGGTTTACAATGAGATTGTTTTCTTTATGAATTTTTAAAAATATTTTTTTTATTGGTTTTCTTTTGAGAGACAGAGGAAGAAAGATGGAGAGAAAAAAGAAGAGAAAAACATCAGTCGGTTGCCTCCCACACACACCTTGTCTGGGGGTCAAATGGGCAACCTTTCAGTGCATGGGGTGATACTCAACCAACTAATAAGCCACATCGGCCAGGGCTCTTTATAATTTTTTAAATACATATATATATTTATTTAGAATTTTATATAATCTATAAATTGATTTTCCAGTTACTTACAGTCCTTTGAACTCAACTTAAGGAAGGAAAACAAAACTCTTTAGAATGTTAACTATCAGTAAAAACAAAATTCTAAGTGTTCCTCACCAACACCATAAAATTCTATAAATAGGTAATTCATTTTGTTTTAAAAATACTGGTTTGGAACAACTGAGTGCTTCATCTATATCTATTTAGGTGACTAGAAAATTTAACCCCCCAGTTTTAGAGACGGTTTGTCTTAAATTAGTGGGAGGACACTCCCATGAGTTTTCTTAGAGGCAGACAGGTGGCAGAAGGATGTCTGAGGAAGATGTGGGGAGAAACTGGTCAAGAATGGCAAAGAAATGTTTCTTTCTCAGAGTTCCCGGGGCCCTCTGCAGACAGGGGGTGAAAACGAGACTGTGTGCTTTGTCAGGCTGTGCGGGACACGTAAACTTCAGCTTGTCCCAAGAGGGGCCTCCTATAAGCACTTACAGAACCTGATTCGGATACACCTTATTTAAAAACTGAACACACACACCCAGGCATGGACGGACAGCGCAGAGAGGGAGGGAGGGAGAGCTGGCACGAGAAAGTTAAAAAGGTGCTTAAATGCAAAGTTCAGGGAGAAACCTTGCCTTCTGACCCACTGAACTAGGAAACACAGCACCAACATTAAAAACATGGGGAGAGAATGAGATACCGAGCTAATAATTAATAATGACCTATGGCAGCTGGCAGAGAGCAGTTGAAAAGCACAGTCACGGACGGGGTAAGTAAACAGCCACCATTGTTCATTTCTTCCCTTTCCCTTTGGATAGAATCTCCGCGTAAGGGGTGTGAATGAAGTCATAAAGCTGCTTCGCGTTCGCAGCGTTCCCCAGAACACTCGTGAGCTTGTCTTGTGACAGGCTCGCTAATTCCGCAATGCTCCTCATGTGGCTCATCAAGGAGCGACAGTTTTTGGCATTCACCCCGGGCATCTTTAACAAGAAGTCCTGGGGCCCAGGATTATACTTCTCCGACTCGGGGAGGGTTCCAGAGTCTGCCGTGACAGCCATGGCTGTGGCCGCGTCGGGCTGCGGCTTATTCTGTTTCAGCTCCTCGAACAGCTCCGCGGTGGCGTGGGGGGACGGGCACCAGAGGATCCGGAGCTTGGGGAAGTGCAGGGTGAGCAGAGTGAGTTTGGAGCTAATGTCGTTGCTGGAGATCTCCTGGTGGAAGGCACCTCGGGCAATGAGAGAGAAAGGCTTGCTGGGGTCGAACTCGATCAGCAGCAGGGGCCGCCTGTAGTAGCGGGACATGGAGACGCACTGGCTGTAGAGGCGGCCGTTGTTCAGGGAGCCGATCAGATCGCTGATGCTCTTGCGCTCCACACACATTTCCGGAGTCAGAATGTAATCTCCGACCTCTAAGGTCACCGGCTCAATGTCAATGCCCCGCCGGTGGATCAGGGATGGGAGTTCACTTCGAAACTCACGCATGTCCACCACTATGGTTTGCTGTACACTTTTCTGTTCTTGGCCACCTATTAAGAAAAATGTAGCATTTACTTTTATGTATTCATTTATTTAATATGTTTTTATTGATTTTTTTTTACAGAGAGGAAGGGAGAGGGATAGAGAGTTAGAAACATCGATGAGAGAGAAACATCGACCAGCTGCCTCCTGCACACCCCGACCTGGGATGTGCCTGCAACCAATGTACATGCCCTTGACCGGAATCGAACCTGGGACCTTTCAGTCCATAGGCCGACGCGCTATCCACTGAGGCAAACTGGTTTTGGCAAAAAAAAAAGTAGCATTTTAGGTAACATTACTGAGGAAGAATCTGTAGAAGATGGAATATAATAATTAAAGTTTAAAATTATGTGCTATCTCGTCCCCTCTGCAGTTCCCGCTACAGTCCCTCATCATGGCACTGAACACATTTTACTGGTTACTGTATTCCCAGGTCCTAGGCAGAGCCTGGCACACTGCAGATGCCTAAAAATACTCCCTGAATACATTGCCTCATGAGCTGCTGGGAACAATTTTGGAACTTTGAGTGCTGACATCAATGGGTCCTGAGGTGGGAAAACGGAAGGAGGTAGGAAAAGCAAGAACACCGTGGAACACAGCTCCTCACACTGTAATGTGCATGTGAACCACCCAGGATCATGCTAAAGAGCAAATTGTGTGTTGCTGTTTTCTATTCCTACTACCCAGATTTACTCTTTTTTAAAAAGTTAAATTTATTGAGGTGGCGCTGTTTGCTAACATCATGTTTCAGGTGGCTGATCTGCAACACATCATCTGTATAGTGTGCTCACCACCCAAAGTCAAGTCTCCTTCCCTCACCACCCGTTTTACCCTCTTCCTCCTCCCTTCCCCCCTTTCCCACTGGTAACCACCATATTGTTTGTCTATGAGTTTGATTTTGTTTGTTACTTTCTGTTTCATATCCCACATAGGAGTGAAAGCATATGGTAAAGAACAAATTCTATTCAGGGGTTGGCAAAAGTAGGTTTATAGTTGTGAAACTACAAAACAGTTTATTCTTGTATTATTATTTATTAACTAGAGGCCCAGTGCATGAAATTTGTGCACTGGGGGGGGGGTGGTCCCTCAGCCCAGACTGCACCCTCCCCAATCTGGGACTCCTTGGGGAATGTCCGCCTGCTGGTTTAGGCCCAATCCCTGTGGACATTCATCTCATAATCTGAATCCGAGACTGCTAGCTTCCAACCTCTCACCTGCCTGGCTGCCTGATTTACACCTAACTGTTCCCCTGCCTTCCTGATCACCCTCAACTGCCCTTCCCTGCAGGCCTGGTCGCCCTCAACTGCCCTCCCCTGCCAACCTGATCATCCCTAACTGCCCTTTTCTGCTGGCCATCTTGTGACAGTGTGGGGGCAACCATCTGTGGCGGCTATCTTGTGATGACATGGGGTGTGCCCATCTTGTGATGATATGGGGGCGGCCATCTTGTGACATGAGGGCGTGAGGGTCAATTTGCATATCATCTCTTTATTGTATAGGATTATTGCATTATTTATTTGTATTGCAACTATAAACCTACTTTTGCCAATTCCAGGCTTAGTCTGAGATAGGGTCTGAGAGTGCATCCTATATAATAAAAGGCTAATATGCTAATTAGACCGAACAGCTGAACAACCTCCTGGACGTCCTTCCGGATGATCTTCCAGATGAAGTCAGGGCTGTGAGGGGCTGCAAGGGCTGGCTGAGACTGCTAGGGGCTGTGAGGGCCAGCTGAGGCTACGAGGGCCTAACCCTTTGCACGAATTTTGTGCATTTGGGCCTCTAGTTTATAATAAGCTCTCAGGTGATGCTACTGCTTCTGGGTTAAGGACTTTTCTACACAAAGGCTGTGACAGGCAGAATAACAGCCCATAAAGAGTTCCATGTCCTAATCCCTGGAACTGGTACATATGTGACTTTACATGCAAATGTGATTAAATTACAGAGTTTAAGATTAGGATATTTGGGATTATCCAGGCAGGACCAAGTGTCCTTACACGTGAAAGAAGAAAGCGGGAAAATTAGAGTTGGAACTGTTGACTTTGAAGGTGGATGAAGGGACCATAAGCCAAGGAATGCAGGCAGCCTCTAGAACAGGGGTGGGCAAACTTTTCGACTCGAGGGCCACAATAGGTTCTTAAACTGGACCAGAGGGCCAGAACAAAAGCAACCTGACCATGCTGGCACTCTCATCTTGGGCTGCTGGTGAAGAAGTGGAGGGGAGAGCAAGAGAACCCTCCGCTCTTTGGGCTCCGCGGGCTGGATAGAACAGCCGAATGGGCCGGATGCGGCCCACGGGCCATAGTTTTCCCACGGCTGCTCTAGAACCTGAAAAGGAAAGGGGTTCTCCTCCAGCCCCCCTAGGAGGAATGCAGTCCTGCCAACACCTTCATTTAGCCTGGTGAGATCCACAGAACTTTGGAATTATCTATATTATAAAAGGCCTGTAGCTGTAATACCATAACAACCAACCACTGGACTCAGCAGGATGGGTCCCGTGGCGCCAGCGGGTGGGACTCTGCTCTGGGTTTCTTGATGCCAGTGGGTGGGAAATCTGGTCTCATGCAATTTTGAGCGCTGGGCCTCTAGTTTAGTATATATATAAAACCCTAATATGCAAATAGACCAAAGGGTGGAACAACTGAACTACCAAACAACCGGTTGCTATGATGTGCACTGATCACCAGGGAGCGTGCATGGAACATGGCATGCCATGGATGGTGGAGCAAGTGAACGGGGGTGGCGCCAGAACCAGGTGGGGTACTGTTACTGTAATTGGGGAAAGCCTCTAGAGGTTACTGAAAATTCTTTGCTCCCGAGTGCTGTGATCCCGCCTGGTGCTCACACTTGCTGCCAGTGCCAGCCCCACTCCCACCCATTGCCAGTGCTGGAGCCTCTGCTTGCACATGCTGCTGGCCCAGATTGCCCCTCAGGGCTTTTTCACCTATTCCTGCTCCTGAGGGGTAATTAGGGCCAGCAGCCATCTCTCTCATCCACTGCCAGCAATGGCCCCCATTCACACCCACTACCGGCACCAGAGCCGCTGCTCACACCCGTGCACCAGTCCCAAGGGCTTTTCCACCTCCCCCTGCTCCTGAGGGTCAATTAGGGCAGCAGTTGCTGCTCACACCCGCTGAAGGCACTGGTCCTGCTCACACTGCCTGCTGGTGCCGGCCCCAGTTGCTCCATGTCATCTGTGGGTGTGAGAGGGGCTGGCACCATCAGTGCATGGGAGCAATGGCAGAAGGAAAGGGGCTGCTGGCAGACTGGGGTGCGGGGGTCATGGCGGCAGGGGCCATGGGGGGGGGGCTTGAAAGTTGGGCTGAGACCCGCCCCTGTGCCCACCACAGCCTTGCAGCCCACAGTTCCTTTCAAGATGCATGAATTTGTGCATTGGGTCCCTAGTAGGATAATAATTGTGACATTATTGTGTATTATTTCAAGCCACTAAGTTTGTGATAATTTATTACAGCCGCCACAGGCAACTAACACAGGGCTCAGAGGACTGAAATCAACAGGACAGATTTCTGTGAGTAGCTTTCTGAGTGGCACCTCCATGCTCAAATCTATTTTCCTTCATACTGCCTTACATTCTAAAATTCTGCATGAAATGCCACCAACTTGTTCAAGTTAATAAGAATCTTCTTCCCAAAGACCTAGATGCTCTGAGGCACTGTTTCCCAAAGGATGATCCAAGGACCAAGTCCATCAAAGCCCCTGAGATGCTTTCAGATCTACTGAACTGGAATGCCTATGAACTGAGGCCTCTAGTTTTAACAAGCATCTAAGGTTATTTTTATTTTTTAATAATTCTCACCCAAGGATATGTTTTTATTGATTACAGAGAGAGGAAGGTAGAGAGACAGAAAAGAGAGACAGAGAGAAGAGAGGGAGAGAGAAATTACTGATCCAAAGCCAACAGTTCCAACTTTGGAACTTTCTTCTTTCCACTTTCTTCTTTCATGTGTAAGGACACTTGGTCCTGCCTGGATAATCCCATGATTCCTGGTCAGGGTGTGTACTTGAAGCAGCTGATCAATGTTTATCTCTCACCTGCAACCTTTTGTTGATGGGATGACACTCCACCCAACAGAGCCACCTGGCCAGGGCTGACGTTATTCTTAATTACACTAAATTCTGAGACCTACTGATCTAACTGTGCTTGACCCCACCAAAGGTTAAATCAACCCAATCATATTGCTTTCCTCTCACTTGGCTGATCTCAGCTGCTGCCATGGGGAAATGGGATGTGGGGAAATGGAATGAGGGGAAATGGGATGTGGGGAATGGGATGAGGGGGAATGGGATGTGGGGAATGGGATGAGGGGGAATGGGATGAGGGGGAATGGGATGAGGGGAAATGGGATGAGGGGAGATGGGATGAGGGGAATGGGATGAGGGGAATTATTCCTGGATCAGGGTGCACTTGAAAGTCAGCAGGTCTTGGAGGTCTGCTGCGGTTTGGAAACTGCACGGCAATGAGAGTACACACCCCTGGGGTCTGGAGAAACTTCAAGAAGCAATAAACAAATCCAGAAAGACAAATGGGAATGTACTTAAACAAGTCCTGCCTATTTATCCCTGGTTAAACCGGCTTCTTCTAGTTAAGAAAAGAACCTATCACCATTTACAAAAATTTCTTTGCAAAAGTACATTCAGTCTCAACCAACCACATTTAAAAGCAGTGCTAGAACTTAACTAATTTCTAAGCTGGGGTGCATGAACTACACCCCCCTTATTTTACAGGCGAGGAGACTTAGACACAGGTTAATAAATGGCAGAGTGGAGACCAAGGTTTGGGAGTAGACATCCATTTTTAAGGGTTGAGAAAACCAGGTCTCGGCACAGAAACTCTGGAACCTCACAGCCTCCTTTAGAGGCAACGGGAGGGCAGGACTCACCTGCTTTCCGAGTGTCGGCGGGATCCCCTGCAGACACGGAGCCTCTCACCAGGTCTAGGTTTGTTTCGTTTCTGCCTTCCCTCTCTTCCGGGACAACCATGCTAGCCTTCTCCCTGCAGGAGAAAAACACTTTACACATTTTGGAATTAATTTACAAATTCCAGACTTTAATCTTTTGTAAATTATAATATCGAAAATGACCAAAGTGACTGAAGTGGAAAAAAAGAATAAAGAAATACTTTAGAAGTCAATATGCCCAGACAAGTGATGGACAAGAAAAGGATTTTCTGGTTGGGTACTATTTCCAATTTTCTAGAGTTAAAAAAACTGCTGTTTATTTTATTTTATTTTAAATATATTTTATTGATTTTTTTACAGAGAGGAAGAGAGAGAGAGATAGTTAGAAACATCAATGAGAAGAATCATCCTTCAGCTGCCTCTTGCACATCCCCTACTGGGGATGTGCCTGCAACCAAGGTACATGCCCTTGACTGGGATTGAACCTGGGACCTTTCAATCCACAGGCCAGCACTCTATCCACTGAGCCAAACCAGTTTCAGTGCTGCTGTTTATTTTCTATTTTATATGTTCTTTAACCACTTTCAGACATGAAATAAGCATATAAAAACACTGCAGATAAATTATTGAAACTTTTAATAAAAAACAACATGCTAATGTTATTGAGCATCAAAAATAATTTAAATAATTTGTATTCCAACTAGAAGCCCGGTGCATGACATTTGTGCACTGAAGGGGGTTGGCCCCTGAGCTCGGCCTGCACCCTCTCACAGCCTGAGATCCCTTGGGGAAGTCCACCTACCGACTTACAGTCAGACTTCCTCCAAAGGGTCCTCAGCACTGCTGTGGAGGCAGGAGAGGCTCCCGCCACTGCCACTATGCTCTCCAAGCAAGAACCCAGCTTCTGTGGGAGTGCACTGACCACCAGGGGGCAGCTCCTGCATTGAGCGTCTGCCCCATGGTGGTCAGTGTGTGTCTTAGTGACTGGTCGTTTCAACATTCAGTCAGTTTGCATATTAGGGTTTTATTATATAGGATACGTTTAGAGTAATCATAAATAGGGATGGTTAAAAATCAATGATTTTAGAAAATGAAAACATACATGATAGAACTCTTATTTTAAAAAACTCAACTAAACACTCAATTTTAAAGGAAAAATCAGGGTTGATTTAAGAAAGCAAACTTCCAACTGAGATTTAAACAAAAAAAAAATCAGCATCTCAGCACTAATTCACTCACTGGTGAATTTATTTAAAAATATTTATGAGTGTGCCTATGTGCTGTGCTAAGTACTCTAAATGCAAATATAGTTACACAATAATTCTTGTCTTCAAGGTAGCTCAGTACCTTATACTGTGTAGATCAACAGAAATGCATATTCATAACAAAAGTTTGTAATCAGGAACTACAATCATGACAAAACCATCATTAACCAAAGAAAAAGTTTGTCTGTTTGTTTTTCTATTTCAGAGAGGAAGGGAGAGGGAGAGAGGAATAGAAACATCTATGATGGGAGAGAATCATTGATTGGCTATCTCCTGCATACTGCTACTGGGGATTGAGCCCACAACCCAGGCATGTATCCTTGACCGGAATTGAAACCAGGACCCCTCAATTGGGAGGCCGATGCTCTATCCACTGATCCAAACTGGCCAGGGCCTTGAAACAGCAAGTACTGTGTGTCCAATTAGTGCAAGGTATGGCAGACAAGAAGAACAGGGCTATTCTCTTTCCTTGTAGGGCTTGCAACTGAATTGAGGAAACAAAGCAACCACAAGAGATGGGGGGCATGGAACAAACTGCCCTGAAAGAGACTAGAGTAAGGTGAAACAGAAGATGAATCTTCAGTGTTAACTAATAATTTCAACAAGGGTTACACAGCAAAGACTTTCCAACAAAAGGAAATGAAACCAGATGAATCAATTCTCCAACCACTCTGGATGACAAAGGGAATTTTAGAGCAGAGTACCACTAAATGATACTACTAACGAATAGATAGTACTATAATTTTAATTCCCATACTATATGAAATGACATACAAATGCACAGTTATAATCAGTACACCATTTTAGACGCAAAGTGTTAGACAGTAGTTCCGGTTCAGTTTTCCCTCCCTATCCTCAACACCAAGTGCCAAGTGCTGCCTGCTGGAAAATTCTTTGCAGTGACAATGGCTCTGGCAGCCGCTCATTACTGTTCCATTATATCTACTAGACTCTAGTTGAGGACAAAGGACCAGTCATTCAAAAAAGTTACTGCTCTTAAATTTCTTTTTCTTTCACATTTGGGTTAACGTTGAGGATTTTCTCTATTTCGATTCTTTACACTGGCTAAGCTGCATATCACACATGGGAGCACCCCCATCTGCTGAACGATCTGTAATCTGTGAGTGGCGGGACAGCATGGGGCAGTGCAGACTCTGGAGAATCTTTATTTCCTGGATGTGAAATCACTTATGGCTCTGTGGTCTTAGGCAAGCCATTTAATAGCTCAGTGCTTTGGTTTCATCTGTAAAGTGGGGATAATAAAACCTATATAAAAAAAAAACTGTTATAAGGATTACACAATTTATATAAGGCACTCAGAACAGTGCCTCACACATAATTAGTACCATAAAAAAGGCTAGCTGTTATTTTAAGTGCACTTTTCTTTGTTTAATCTGTTTTTATTGATTTCAGAGAGTGAGGAAGAAAGAGGGAGAGAAAAATCAATGAGAGAAACAGTGATAGGCTGCCTCTTGCATGCCCCCTCCTGCACAACCAGAGCATGTGCCCTAACAGGGAATCGAACCAGCAACCTTTTAGTGCACAGGACAATGCCCAATCAACTGAGTCATATTGGCCAGACCTAAGTGTACTTTTCTTATAATGTGGTAACTTCATCTCCTAATTATCTATGATTATGCTAAAAAACAGAAGTTTACTTTCAAGTGATTCCACAACTGTTTCTATTAATCTATACTAATAAAAGGGCAATATGCAAATTGGTCAGGATTCCCTCACAGTAATGACTGAACAGCAGGCTTTGTGGGGTGACCGGGCTGGCCGGGGGGAGGGGGGACAATGAGGGGTGACCAGGCTGGCAGGGGGGCCATGAGGAGCAACTAGGCTTGCAGGGGGGCAGTTGGGGGTGACCAGGATGGCAGGTGGGGCAGTTGGGGGCAACCAGGCCAGCAGAGGGCAAACAGTTGGGGGCAATCAAGCTGGCAGGAGGGGTAGTTGGGGGCAACCAGGCCAGCAGGGAGGGCAGTTAGGGATGACCAGGCTGGCAGAGGGGGGCAGTGAGGGATGACCAGGCTGGCAGAGGAGGGGCAGTTGGAGGTGACCAGGCCAGCAAGGGGGGCAGTTGAAGGCGACCAGGCCAGATGAGAGGCCAGTTAGAGGCGATCAGGCAGGCAAGCAAGTGAGCAGTTAGGAGCCAGTGGTCCTGAATTGTGAGAGGGAAGTACGACTGCCAGTTTAGGCTCGATCCCAAATTGGGCCTAAACCGGCAGTTGGGCATCCCCAGAGGGGTCCGGGCTTGGCTGAGGGAAACCCCCTGCATGAATTTCATGTACCAGGGCCTCTAGTATTGTTAAATAAAAGAGCTAGTTTACCATTAAGTGTTATAACATAACTGCAAACTGGATTTGAGAAAAAATATACTCCTGAAACCACAGCTGTGAAGAAAATATTGTCTTTTCAAATTATTTTAACAGAAATTTGTCATAATGATATTCAGTCCCTTGCTTTCAGCATTTACATAATTATCCAAGTTACTCTCTGTGACAGACATAAAATAATTTAAAAATTCAGATTCCTACTTCCATTTAATCTAAAATACTGAAGTTTCTTATTTTCCCTTCCACATCTTCAACGATGTGTGAATTGCTTGTACATGACAATGGAGAGAGGAGGCAGTGAACTGAAGTCTCTTCCAATGGGCCTTTACTCAGCCCTCATGCTAACCCATTTCATGATCGTATTTTCTAGTTGTAATATTTCAGATAATCTTGCCCCTTCCTTTGAAGAGCAGTGACCTTTCCAAAACTATGTGTTCTCGGAATGTTATTACTAATTTTCCTATCCAGGGAGCATTTTATTACAAATACTTAGAAGTGTAATCTTTTTTTCTCTTTCCACTGATCTTCAGTCCCATCAAACAATCTCTTCATCACCAGCTCACTTGCTTGATTCATTCTTCTCTGGTTATTTTAAATAGTTGTGCTGCTTTTATTCTTACATCACCCGTGAAGGAGGTCCTGGCAAAAGCACATTTTCTGTCTCTGACATTAAATTTTTCTCCAACTACAGGTTCAGTGCAAATGCACCTTGCATATGTTTTGCTTTTCAAAACAAACACTTCTCAAATTACCCAGGATTATTGGGATAGTAAATATTTTAAGATTCTAAATAGTATAACTCTCTGATTGCTATTTAATATGGGAAGAACTAACCAATCATAAGTAGACAATCACCACTGAGAGAGTTTAGAAAATTATGCCAGACCTTAAATAAAATTACTAGTACATTAACATCTGCTATGGAGACTATTGCATAGATGAAAATGTCGGAGACAGTCCACATGCCAGGTTTTGCTGAGAAAGATTTCTATTAAGTGTCAGGTTTATTTATCCACACCTCATCACTGAGGCCTCTGATCTACAGAATTGCTTACATAAACCAGGAATGACTCGGGGTCCCCAATACCGTGCTGCAATCTGCTAAGTGCTCTTCTCCCTGATACCAGAGAAGAGGCAGGCTTGTGAGGGAAGCCTGGAGCATAAAAACTCACCTCCCCAGTACCGTCCTCCCACATCGGACCAGGCTCCTCAGGCTACAGCACTGCACACCAAAAGTGTTACCTCAGCAGGCTTGGGCTGCTCAAACCCCGCACATTCCTAAGAAAGGCTGGTCTCGGGGGACTGGCCCGTGGTCAGCTGCTGGGAGATGAGCTCTGGGCCCTTGGAGTATTCTGCATGGTGTTCGTATGCCTGAGGCCTGGGGCCACACAGCACCAGTTGGATCAGATGCTTTATGCTAAAACGTGTTCTTGATCCAGGGGTGGGTAGAGTCTGTCAGGTTGGTACTCTGTCCCTGTGACTGACCCTCAATAAAGATGCTCAGGCCGGGCCCCTGCTGACGACACTGCGTGTACTGTCAGGCCCTGCTGCTGGGAGAATCACACTCCGCTAGGTGATTCCACTGGGAGAGGACACTCAGAAGCCAGTGCCTGGATCTTCCTGAGCTTTATCCCAGTGCTCTTTCCCTTGGCTGATTTTAATGGGTATCTTGTTGTAATAAACGGTAATTGTGTGATACCAGCCTTTTCTGATTCCCATGGGTCCTTCTAGTGAATCACTGAGCTTAGGGTAGTCTTGGGAATCCTCGACATGAACACCAATGTGAGTAACCTAATCTGAATATTTTAGCTTTATGTGCTCATTTATAACTTGGTGGCCCTTACTTTAATCACAGAAACCTTTGGCAAAGGATGTTGTAAAAAGAGTGAAGGAATGTTTAGTAGCCCACATCCAGTATCACCAATTCTCTGATTCCATCTTCTAAGTATCTCTTACATCTGTGCCTCTCTCTTCATCAACTGGATCTTGGCTACCATCTTATTAGACAATTGCAATAGCTTTCTGACCGCTTTCCCTGCTCTATCCATTCCTCAGTTTGATGCCAGAGAGAGCCTTTAAAAGCACACTTAGAACTATTCAATGGTGTCTTATTGCCTTCAGAGTCAGGTCTTAAATCCTTTAACAGCCTTCTTGCACCTCTGAACCTTCAAACACACCCTCGGTCAACACAGCCCCCTTGTCCACCTCGTCTACCTAGCAACTAGCACACATTCATGTGTCAGCTTAAATGCCACTTCTGCAGTGAAGATGTCCCTAGTCCCCACACTGGGTTAGATCTCTTTGACACACTCTCTTATTATACCCATCTCTTTTACCTTCACAGCCAGCAGTGCTCCACACGTGTCAATTACTAGTACATTAACATTGTCAATTTATTATAATATTCATTGCATGCTTAATTATTTAATGTTTGTCTTTCCCACTAGAGGACAGATTTTCAGAGGGCAGAGGCATTTTCTGCACCACTGCTGAAATTTAAGCACTTCAATGTAAGCACAGGGCTTGGTACATAAAAGATGCTCAATAAATATCTGTTGACTGAATCTGAGGAAAGTAAAGCTATAGAAGACAGAGAGGCACCAAAAACTTTGGACCAAGAACATATAGTTTATATAATACCTTGTTTGTTATTACTCTTTCTGAAATACTTTTCCAAAAAACACAGACCCCCCCCCCAAACCCATACCATATAAACCATTCCATAGAACATGTTAATAGAAAATATATTTCCATAGGCTTAAAGGACTGACTAATAATTGTATGACTAGAAGCTGGAAGACTCCACAAATAAGGCACGTCACAATAGCAGAGGAGAAAGATATATCGTTGTAGTATGTTGAGCCCCTCCATAGGGACTCAACAGCACTGATTCACGCAACGCCTCTGGACAAACTGGGAATATGATTATGCATATACTGAGAGTTCACAGCCAGTGTTGAAGGATGCTTGTTGACTCTGAAATTTTGCCTAGGGCCCTGGCAGGCTAGCTACCACTAAAAATGGCCTCTGTCTTCACAATGCCATTGATACACTGCCCATGTCTGAGGCCTGGGAGATGGCTATGGCTTATTCTCAGCTCAGGTCATAGTCTCTTCTGGTCTAACCTTTTCTCTGCCTCAGCTCCAAGATGCCCTGTCCAGCCCTGCCCTGGCTTCTGAGGCCCCTCAGGGATCATCTGATCCATTTTCCCTCACCAAGCTGTGATCTCCTTGACAATGTTCCTGGTGGGAGGTTCTCAGATTTCTCAAATACTACCAAGGGTGAGAGGTAGCCATCCAGTTTGTGAATATCTCACTTAGAAACATTTTCCTTATATTAAATCAAGAAGCCTTTTCTATTTAGATGTAGAACATTAAAGGACACTCATTCTCAAAAGCATACACTTGGGTTCAGAAAAAGATCACACCTTTTCAAAAATATTTTCCCAGAGCGATGTGATCTAAAATGACCTGGATGTAAAAGTATTTCCCAGGAAACAGTCAAGCAGTCACGCACCACAGACAATGCCAATTGTATAGGCATTTTGAAAAATAATTCAAAGGAATGGGAGAAATCTTGTGCATGGGGGAGAGGAAGAGTGAGTTTTAAGAACATTAATCTTTGAAAAGCAGTGTCTTAGTTATATTTCTGGTGTTTTAGGTTACATTTCTTTATAGGCAGAAAGGTAATTTTCCTCACATTTCTAATATCCTATTAAAGCACTGAAAAGCAATTGGAGATAGATTTACCTTGATGTGATCCTTCCCAACCTCTTTTCCTCTCCTTCCTCCCAGAGGGCTCCTCTCCATCCTCCCAGAGGGCTCTTCTCCATCCTCCCAGAGGGCTCCTCTCCATCCTCCCAGAGGGCTCCTCTCCGTCCTCCCAGAGGGCTCCTCTCCATCCTCCCAGAGGGCTCCTCTCCATCCTCCCAGAGGGCTCCTCTCCGTCCTCCCAGAGGGCTCCTCTCCATCCTCCCAGAGGGCTCCTCTCCGTCCTCCCAGAGGGCTCCTCTCCGTCCTCCCAGAGGGTTCCTCTCCGTCCTCCCAGAGGGCTCCTCTCCATCCTCCCAGAGGGCTCCTCTCCTTCCTCCCAGAGGGCTCCTCTCCTTCCTCCCAGAGGGCTCTAAGACATGGCCCCACCCAGAGCAGCCTTTCCAATAGAGTTCGTGCTTTCATACTGTCCATGCATTACCTGATGAGTTTTTCAAAAGCTTCCTTTTCTTTCCGCAAAGCAGTGAGATAGCGTTGTTCCTCGGTCGAACCTCCGTATATGAGAAAGTAAACCCTGCAAGGTAGGACAGAACTCGTTTAGATTGCGAAGACGTAACTTGTAATCCCTGAAAGGAAGTGCATAGCATTTGAAATCAGCAACCTGAAGTGCTCACATAATAAATATTTGACTAGAATAAAAGTTCCATTAATCATACTGAAATTTATCTGCCTGAACCCCACCTGTTACAGGTCTCACTGCCACATGGGTCATTTTCTTTTGCCAAAGGAAGAACGGAGTTTAGGTAAACAGTGAAACAGAATGGAAGGGATAGAATAATTCTCTCCTTATGACTACAAGCACACCAGAAAACATAAAATCCCAGTGGCTTCTCAATCTTCAATGCTACTTTGCATCTCTGCCAAACAAGCATTTTAAACGTTGGGCAGTAGTTATGAAAAAGCAGCTTATGAAAGTTTATGTTAGTGAAAAATAAACAAATGAGATCTATATGAACTTTATGTTCACAAGTAATTTCTCAGTTCTTTTTTCTTGATGTCTTAACAGCACCGAGTCATCACACAGTTTACATAAGCACACAGACACTGAAGACATATGGATTACATCAGGATCCTCAAGAAATAACTCGATATATGCTTTTCTTTTAGAAAGGTCTGCTTTTCAATCTTGCTTGTTGCTATGAAGATGATTTAAGAACCTTTTTCTGTCCCTTTCCTGCACCTTCTACTAGAGATATTTCCCTTCTTCAGCTTTCGATTTTTCTTTTAGGCTTCTTCTTCCGAGATTCTTTGAAGCGGGAACAGGGAAGAGACCACTGGCCAGTGAGTCCTGAGACCTTAGCTCTTCCATGAATGTGTCACGTGGCTGAGGGAAGTCGTTCACCAACGGTGGGGCTTCGGTTTCCCACCGACAGGGTGAGCAGCTGAATTCCCAGGTTCCTTCTGATTCTGACATTTTGTTTACAAATATCACACTATTTTATTCTTAGGCAACAAAGAGCAGACAAGCTATCTACAAAGTTGATCAATAGCAAAGTATGAAAAACTTACCAGCCTATAATTATTTTACCAGCTTCATCTAATCTCTTCATTCTGCATTATTTCTGATCCACTTCCTCCATTCATCTCTACTCTGAAAGGCTGCATTCGTTAAACTGCTAGAAAAAAAACCTCTTTGGCTCTGTTTTTGGTTCAGACTGTGTTCAGGATATTAATTTTGTTGTTTGTTTCCCCTCAGATAACTGGAGAGCCAGAACACTATATTCTTTGGGAGGCATCATTTTCTCATCTGATATTTCTGTAGATTGTTCACCTGATATTTCTTGAAACTCAAGAAAACTTGGCACAATGATTCCTCAAATACTTTAGTTTTATGTGAACGTAACTCAGAGTCACTTCTTAAAATTTATAAGAAAGACATTTTAAAAGATTGAGATTATTTAGCCGAGTCATAATGACGCTAATTTTGGGGAGAAGTTAGGATATAAATTTCCTAGACTTGTTTAGATAGAGCGCCCCATGAGATACAAATCAGTGCATAAAGAATATGGAACGTAACGACAGAGCAGCAAGTAATGAGATCACGAGCAGACCTCTGGACTCACTGTTATGCTGCATTGGATATCATTCCTATGCAAACTCCCAGATTCATCAGAAAGCAAACTAAGGTTTCATCAAATGTAACCAACACATAACAGCAGAATGTGAAAGGTAAGAAAACCCACACTGCAACAGGTTTAGTTGCAGAGCTAAATCCTAAAGAACTGTGCATTTGAAGCCTCAAAGATGCAGCTCACACTCCACACTCTTTGTAACTTGCCTGAGAGGTTTCCCGGGCCTACTTGCCCTGTAAATTTCGAGCTGACGCACGAATGTTAGCTCTGCGTCATACAGAACCACGTATCTTGGCTCCACTTCGTGGAGTACCCTCGTCAGGGCGTAGGGGTCGCTACAACCCAGAAGTGGGTGGATGATGGTGAGGGGGTCTTTCAGAATTCCATAAGCGGCATCCGACGACAAGTTTAAGTCAAACTCCTCCTGCTGGATTTCTCCTAAGCAGCTCTCTGGGCTGCTGCACAAGTCTCTCGGGCATCCTTCTTTGCTGTCCCCTTCCTCTTCAAGTTCTTCAGGTTTCTCCATCATCTGAGTCAACGTTAACTTTCGTTTTTTCTTTTTGAGAGCCCTTTCTTTGGCAGGAGCTCTTTCTTTGTTTTGGGGGTCTTTGGGTCTCTTGTTAGACTTCACAGTTCTCTTTGCACCATCCTCCTTTCTGAAAGTCACCCACACTTCTTCAGCTTTGCTATCCTTCTCAAAGGCTTTCCTGTAGAGTCTCAGCAAGAAGGCCTCTGCTCCCATAGTGATGTACTCTCTGAGCTGGGAACATGTTCGGTCGTCACTTGCACAAATCAGTACTTGACCTAAAATTAGAAAACAATATTATGTTACTGTTTCCCATGGGCCCCCTTACCCGTTTCCTCACAAGGAAGGTACATTTTATCTCTTGGTGCTAAATTTGTTTAAAAGGGGTCTTATATGCAGGATCATGTAAAACTTTAAGTAAAATTGAAGCCAGAAATATTTAATCTTATGAAAGTATAGCCATTGTATAATGGAGGCTTCTAAAAAGTTCTTTTAAATTAATAATTCCCAGAGAATCTTATACACCAAAATAAATTCCAAGTGGATTTCAGAGTCAAATGTTAAAGATCAAATTATATATATATATATATATATATATAAAACACTGTGCATTAAAAAATAAAAGACAAAGAAAGAACATTATACAAGAATGGTAAATGTTAGTATCTTTACTGTGTAAAAAGATGATATAAACTAAGGACATAGCCTAAGTTGGCAAATAAACTAAGACACAAGAGGAAATGCATTTGAGAAAATACTGAGCCTATCAAACATCAAAACTTAAAACAAAAAAACATTTTTCTCCTATCAAATTGATAAATTATAGATGTACTTGAGCAGCTGTGGGCAAACTACTGCCGCGGGCTGAATCCAGCCTGTTCGGCTGTTCTATCCGGCCCGCGGAGCCAAAGGAGCAGAGGGTTCTCTTGCTCTCCCCTCCGCTCCTTCACCAGCAGCCCAAGATGAGAGTGCCAGCATGGTCAGGTTGCTTTTGTTCCAGCCTTCTGGTCCAGTTTAACAACCTATTGTGGCCCTCGAGTCAAAAAGTTTGCCCACCCCTGTACTAGAGACTCAATGCATGACATTCGTGCACTGGGGGAGGGGAGGTGACCTTCCTCAGCTCAGCCTGTGCCCTCTTGCTGGCGAGCTTGGCTTTTGGTTGAGCCACACTCCCCCTGTGGAAATGCACTGACCACCAGGGGGCAGCTCCTGTGTTGAGTGAAATTCCCCCTGGTGGTCAGTGCGTGTCATAGCAACTGGTTGCTCTACCATTGGGTCAATTTGCATATTCGCTTTTTATTATATAGGATGTGCACATAGATACACAAATAGACAGACACTCTAGTCATTGTTACCTAAGTGAAAAAGAAACTCTTATACTGCTAGAAGAAACAGAAGTTGATAAAAACTTTTTGTAAATCAATGTGGTAATATGTCTCAAGAACTTTAAAAATGTTAGTATTATCTGACTCATCAATTCTATATCCAGAAATTTCATATGATTTATCAAAGTGAAATAGAAGATACAGGAAAAGAAGGCTGGAAGGAAAAGTGCCAAAGTTAATAACATTGTTAATAAATGCCAATGTTAATAACATGGCTGTCAGATACAATTTTTTTGCCTTCTCTTTTTTCTGTATTTTTTTTTTCCTAGTTGAGCATGTGGGCCTTTGGTCTTAAATAATAGCACTGTAAGTTATGGAATAATATCACCAACACATTTACTAATAAAAGGATTGTGTGCTTGCCTTTATTGTTTTGCAGAATTTCAAAGACTCAATTAGTTTAAAAATCTAGTTTTCTTTTACCTTCTGTTTGGCTTTATTTATTTATCTTTTTAATTTAGCTCAGGCTTAGTCTATGTTACTCTAGTATACTCATGTTTGAAGAAAGCAGCCCTGAAAGTTGGAATTTTTGTAAGGCTAAGTCCATGTCACTCCATATAATAGTCTAGGCTTCCCTGAAAAGATATTTGCTGAGAAAATAAAACATAAGACTCTTTAGCTTCCTCCTTGGGGAATCCAGATTTTAAGCCTGGTAAATATCTATGTGGAGATTAGCTGTGTCTTTAAATGGAATTGCTGAGAACCCAACCAGTAAAAGAACCTGCTTTCATGAATACACAGTGACTTAACCTGGAGAAAGTCATAGAGATAGGGGGTTGCTGCTAGATTTCTGTGCTCGTTTGGCATTTATTCTTCTACATTTTATAAACACAGTAGTACGCTGTTTTTATTTTTTATTTTTATATATTTTATTGATATTTCACAGAGAGGAAGGGAGAGAGATAGAGAGCTAGAAACGTCAATGAGAGAGAAACATCGACCAGCTGCCTCTTGCACACCCCCTACCGGGGATGTGCCCGCAACCAATGTACATGCCCTTGACCGGAATCGAACCCAGGACCTTTCAGTCCGCAGACCGACGCTCTACCACTGAGCTAAACCGGTTTCGGCTGTAGTACGCTGTTTTTAAAGAGCTAATAAAAAAGACGCATGGGTTTGATTTTTGAAAGCAGATGTCAGCATTTCCTTTTCCTACCTGGACCACCAAGGGCTTCACTCTCCGAATTTTCTGCCTCAATTTCTTTCAGTACTTCAGTCAGCGCTTCCCACTTTGGGTTGCTTTCTAGGACCAGTTCCTTTTTTGTTTCTGTAAAGAAGTAAAAGATAATCTCATTCTACGTGATCATTTTTACCCACGAAGTGTTCCGAAGATTTTCAAATCAACAGATAACACAAGCATCACTCCATAAGCCCATTCCCTTGAGCTTCCTCCATAACGCCAGGGAGAATCTGTTTCCTTGAAAAAGGTCTCTTTGTGATTTAAATCAAAGGCACCTCAAACCAACATTAATTCAAGTTTCATGATGCCTTGCTAGAAAGTGATATTCATGGTCACTAATAAAAGATAAGTCTGTGTTAGTTGTCAATTGTGATGCTATATATGACCTGCTATACAGAACAATCAATAGAAAGTAACAGTATTCCCTGTTTCTAAAATCTCCATGATTTTCACAATCCTGAAATAGAAGTAGACAACAGTCAAACTTTTATTTCACAACACTAATATGTTTGATTAAGTTTTAAGATAGATCTTTGAACTAGAAAGTAAGCATTAACCTTATCCCATGCCTTAAGAAACCAATGATTTTTGTTATTGAGCTATATGAGTTCTTTACATATTTTGGATATTTGCTCATTATCGAAGATATTGTTTGAAAATATCTTCTCCCATTCAGTTGGTTGCCTTTTTGTTCTGTTCCATGGTTTCATCTGTGCAGAAACTCTTTAGTTTGGTGTAGGTTGAGAGTATCATGCTTAGTACAATAAGTCAGATAGAAAAGGACAAGAACCATATGATTTCACTCACACGTGGGATATAAAACAAAAGAACAAACAAATCAAACAAACTTATAGACACAGACAACAGTATGGTGGTTATCAGAGGGGCAAGAGGTCAAATATATGATGATGAAAGGAGACTACACAATGCAGTATACAGATGAATTGTACACCTGAAACTTATATGGTGCTATTAACCAACATTACACAAATAAATTTAATTTAATTTTTTTACTGTTTCTTTTAAAAATTTTAATTTTAAAAACATAATGATATTAATTACATTGGAATAAAATCTGTATTTGCCTCATTCTAGTATATTTATGTTCTCTAAAAACTAAAGGATGTTAAAATGTTCCACTAATACTTAAGTGCCCCAAATAGTAATTACTCTGAAGTTAAAATAAAAATCTATACTTCTTATGCAGCATAAGAATACACTCGATTGATACTTGGCATTTGTTACTTTGAATTCTTTGGTAATGGATTCTAAGGATTTTCCATGGTGAATACTTTTTTCTTTTGTTTGTTTTTTGCCATGGTGAATACTTTTAACATACATTACATATAACCTACACTTAACAGACAAGTACACATTTTCACATGACCAAAAAAGCTTTAAAATTACAATGTAACTTGATAAGCAATTCCACACCAAATACTGAAATAAAAGACACATTTAAAGACTCAAGCCTACAAGATACCTTGCTCTTCTTTAATCTCCACTTTTTCGGACATTTTGCCTTTTTTACTCATTTTGGCATCCGGAATACGATAAACCCTTGCTCGAGCATTTACAAACATCGAGGTGCTAGAGTCAAGAAACAGCCAACCTAATATAAAGAGTCAAAAAAACAAAACACACACACACACACAAAAAAAAATCTTAAAATTTTAAAGAATCTCTAATGGTCCCATGATCTATAGATACACCTGGCTGCCATCTTGTTCTCTGAAGTATACCTTTCCTCCTCCTGTGGCCTCTGTCAGTTTGGTTAGACCTGAGGTTTTCAAAGCTCTTGGCCTCATATTTTCAGGGGGCCTACCTTCATAATAATACAACTATTATCATAATAATACTAATTCATGATTTGACTTTTTCCCACTGCATTGACATTTCCTATGATGGTGCAAAAGCGTTAGTGCCTAAGCACCATCAAGGCAGTTGAACCAAAGTGTACCAATCATCAATGTATTCTTCATTTCAATGCATTTGCAGTTTATCACTCAAGAATGCCCCAGATGAAGCAGTAAAAATTGTGATTCCTATTAAATCTTGGCCTCTGGGGACCATGGACCAAACTTTGAGAATTAGTACCCGCCTCGACCACAACAGTGAGGGAAGGATGTGACTGACACAGAGCAAGATAGTGCCCAGTCATGTGTGCATGCTGTTTCCTTACAAACAGCTCATCTCTGGTCTTCAGCACTCTAGCTGATGAAACCCCAAACTGTCTTACTGTTTCTGCATGGGAAGTGAATTTTAAATTCTTAACAACTAACATTCCAGAACGCAAGCTATTTCTAGGTTGGGAACTGCTTGTATTATACAGATTTTTTTCTAGAAATAAAATTGCCCAGAATGGATATGAATATTTATTATTTTAGAGAACAGAAGTTAAGTAGGCGGAGACATTAGCTATTAATAAAACCTATATCCTTGCGCTAGCAATGTAAAATGTAATCTGAAGCCTTATTACATCATGTAAGTGAATATAGCACTCCCCACACCTGATTCCTCAACAAAACCCAGGACAATATTCAAACTAGCTCTTAGGAGAATATTAGTATTTTTATCTCCCACCTGAATTTTGACCAAAAGCCTTTTCTGTTGCTCTCAGGGATTCCAGAAGATTAAGAAATGTGATACAATCATACTGAGAGAGATATTGCAGTAAAGTTCGTAATATCTTCAAATCCTGAACCAAGGATTTGGTCTTGGCTCCAAGCTGGTGCCACAAAGGATCCAGATAATGGCGGATTGTCTAAAATAAGAATAATATTTAGTATTGCTAAAATATGTTCATATAGCTATTATTAATACAGATTATACTTTCAAAATATCATACCCTATATACCTAAAAGATGGTTAAAATTATGTTTTTTATATATATTTTATCACAATAAAAATATCCAAAATATTTTGATGTAAGGAAGTGGATAGAAATTTCAATTCATAAGATTCTAAAAATAATGTTTAATTTTTCAAATACAATCCAGAGTGCCTCATCAGTAGAATCTTTATAATCAGATAGTCAATTCATAATTGTCCACATGTACAGTTTTAGTCAGAAGAGAAAAGGCCTGATAAACATCAGATAATCAATGATTTATTTTTAAGAAGAGTCAAAGCATGTAGCTCAGACTTCAATTTCTGCCAAGTTCAGCTGTGACCTTATCCTGGATTGATCAAGTTGTGGGGTCCAGTTGGACAATGGAGCAGGAGAGTATAAGCCAAAAAAACTACATGGCATTAAATTAAATAATTGTGCCTTAATTTGTTGGTGCAAAAGATCTTAGCCCTTCTTTTTTTAAGTGTGATTCATGGATTGGCAAAGAGTGTTAAATTACTGACTAAAGTGTTAAATTGACTAAATTGTTAAATTAACAAATTGACTAAATTTGAATATTTTAAAAAATACACATTTGTATTGATTTTGAGAAGAAGGGAGAGGGAGAAAGAGATAGAAACATCAATGATGAGAGAGAATCATTGAATGGCTGCCTCCTGCTCACCCCACACTGGGGATTGAGCCCACAATCCAGACGCCCTAACCGCCCTAACCAGGAATTGAACCATGACCTTCTGGTTCATAGGTCAATGCTCACCCATTGGCCGGGCTTGATTATTTTTTAAAAAAATATATTTTATTGATATTTTTACAGAGAGGAAGGAAGAGAGACAGAGAGCTAGAAATGTCAATGAGAGAGAAACATTGACCAGCTGCCTCTTGCACACCCCCTACTGGGGATGTGCCCGTAACCAATGTACATGCCCTTGACCGGAATCGAACCTGGGACCTTTCAGTCCACAGACCGATGCTCTACCACTGAGCCAAACCGATTTCGGCTGGGCTTGATTATTTTTTAAGATAATAAAAAGTTGACTAAAACACACAACAACTTTATGTACTGTAAATACAGTACAGATATCTACACATCCACAGCTGTATACATGACACTTCCTTTACAAACTCACTCTGTAATTAAAAAGGATGATACTGGCAGCGTGACATGGAAGCAGTATCACTACATGGCATCTTATCTAACAAATTTATTATCCAAACTAGGATTCTGATAAAAATAAAATTACACTATTAATAATTATTCTATAATAACGGGCACATATCAGAACTGTTCTAGACAAACTGGGACATGTAACACCTGTCTCTTTTGTAAAATCATCTATAAAAGTTAAATTTTTTAACAAGATGCGTGTTATAGCTATATTTAGTTTGGTTACTAAAAGAATACCTAAAACAATACCTTGACTATTACTAGCCAGGGGATGTTAAACAGAAATTTAGTGCAAAACATATTAGATTATGTCTTGTTTTTCTAAGGATATAGACCTTCTAGTAAAAGATTGTGAAGGGTTTTTGTGGGTGTGTGTGGTTTCACTACATATAAATTTTAATAAGCTTTACTTTATTTACAGAGGAAATTCATTTTATGTATCATTACTTCACAGTAAAAGATATGAGTTTTTTTGAGAATCAAATAAATGAGGATTTAAATTTTTCCTTTTTAAAAATTACTTTGTCTTACTTCCAGTGACACAGAAACTGATTTAGAATTTTAAAAAAAGAACTTAGTCTACCAAAATATGAAAAAAAAGGTGCCTGGAATCCTTACAGAGTGAGCATTTTACGGATCTACAATCCAGTCTCAGATATTTACCCATATGCATTAATATTAACCTGTGATGAAAAAATTAAGAGTAAAAATTCCTTGAACTAAAGTCCTACCATTTTCTCAATTCAGAATGTAACTTTAAGACAACAAATTTCATATTCCTCAGTAATGAAAACTCATCCAAATTATTTTTATTCTAAACAAGAGATTATACATTCTGAAGCAGTTTTAAGTAAAACTCTTCTATCTGTAGATATCCGAATGCTGTTGGTTAAGAGCAAAAAGGTTATTTATGCTCCCCTTAATTATATTTAAAATGAGATAATCGCTGCAAAATCAGAATTGTGCTTATATGCCAATGCACGTATTTTACTACAAATGACTACTTTCCAGTAAACTGAAGATGCTATCTGTACTTTAAACCAACTCCAATTTAATTATAAACAACAGCAAATTCCTATGAAGAACACTGCAAATATTAAAATAATTGGCATTCTTTAAAATTATAACATAACAAACTGTGCTTAAAAAGGAAAAGAAATGGAGTACCTTGTCAAAGGGTTTTCCAATGGCATTTTCTAAAGACAAATCTTCCACTTCCAGCGACGGGTTATGACATTTTAGTTCCTTTAGACATGCATTTAAGATGTCCAGTATAGCAGTCTGTATGGCAAGCATGGCAGGTGTCATAGAAACATGAATTTCTACGACTTCAGGTTTGTGCTGCTCTAAAAAGGAGTTTACCGCTACATGGAACCTAAAGGGACAAATATTTTTCAAATATTTTCTAGAGTTTCAACAGCTATGTACTTCTGGTCTCAGTTTAATTTTCTAATTTTTTTTAGTGCAATTAAGAAACAAAATAGAAAGCAAAATGACAGTGTTTTCAGAAATACTTTTAACTTTCACGAATGAAAATTATTCAAATAAAGCAGGGGTCAGTAAACTATGGTTTGGGCCAGTGGTCGGCAAACTCATTAGTCAACAGAGCCAAATATCAACAGTATGATGATTGAAATTTCTTTTGAGAGCCAAACTTTTTAAACTTAAACTTCTTCTAACACCATTTCTTCAAAATAGACTTGCCCAGGCCATGGTATTTTGTGGAAGAGCCTCACTCAAGGGGCCAAAGAGCCACATGTGGCTCACGAGCCGCAATTTGCCGACCATGGGTCTGGGCTAACGCCTGGGCCTATTTTTAAAAATATGTTTTCATTGATTTTTAGGGAGAGGAAGAGAGAGGGAGAAAGAAACATTACTATGAGAGAAACATTAATGAGTTGCCTCCTGTACGCACTGTGACTGGGAACCGAACCCAAAACCTGGGCATGTGCCCTGACCAGGAATCGAACGGGCGACCTTTTGGTGCACTGATGATGCTCAAACCACTGAGCCACAGCAGCCGGGCCTGGGCCTATTTTTATAAATGGTCTTCCTGGGACATAGCCACGCCCACAGCTCATGTATTGTCTATGGCTACTTTCATGCTAGGACAGCAGAGTAGAATAACTAACAAGACCACATGGCCCACAAAACTTCCGGGAATAGTTTGCTGATACCCAAAATAAGGTATAATCAAGAAACAACAAAGACAACAACTACTCTTAAATACTACAAAGTGTAACCAAAATACCTCTTAGCATAGGTTGCAAAATGTTTGAAAACTGAAGCCTTCTGTCTTTCCTAGAAATTTACTGAAATTCTTCAAAATCTTTGGGCATGATTTCCCTGATGGGTTATTTCAGAGTGGAAGTGGGCCAATAAATCTGTAGTTCACCTACAGCTACTGTGGATATGAGTCTCCAAATAGCTCTCTTGGAGTTTTATTAAGTGGGTGAGAAAGGAGAGCGTGGCTGCATTTGGATGGTTTGGATGGGCTTCCAGAAAAATAACCATCAGATCTCTTTCTCCTTTTAAAAGAATCACAAAGGTGGTGGCCACATGTTATTTACATTTGGATGCACTTGTTAGGAACCTGACTAGCATGTATCAAGCCCAATTACAGTAAATTTTACATTACATTGAAGTGCAAAGTTAAATGACAGCAGAGTCTCTCAGCAACTGATCACATGATGCTATTTACCTGGGCCACAGATACAGCTTCCTTACGAAAAGGTTTCTCATCACTCTTTCCACATGACAAAAACCGGTATCGAAGGCAATAGCGTTGTCCGTGAAAGCTTTAATAAAGCCACGTTTGTTTTTCTGGCGAAAGAGGCGCAGGATGAATGCTTCTTGACAAGACTCGATTATCCTGTGAGCTCTATACACCAAGATGCCTGATGGGGGAAATTATAATTTCAATTACAGAACAGACGTCGTTGTCAGGCCCAGTTTCAGTCGCTTACTCATCACATTTTTCTTGAGTGCCTACTTGAGCATGGGCAAGCACTGCTCTAGGCTGGGAGTATAGTCTCAGAGGAAATACGCAGTCCTTACGTCACTTCTGTTCACAATATAAATAGGTAAAATAGTCAGTCAGTGATAAGGTGATAAGAGCTGAAGAGAAAAAAAATAAATCGGAGGAGGGGGAGCATGTGTGAAGGGTGCAGTATGAAAATTTTAGATAGGGTGGCCTCACTGAGGTCACGTGAGTGAAGGCAGGTGAGGCGATGAGCCTTGCAGAGTCTGTGGGCCAAGAGACCTCCAGACGGAGGAGATCATAGGAGCAAAGGCCCTGGGGTAGGCCGTGTCTGGCACAGTGGGAGCATTTCTGAAAGCTGTGTGGGTTACTAATTCTCCTTTTATTGTGAATGAGAGGTGGACTGCACAAGATCGCTGCATTTCAGAAGTTTCGGCAATATCTGCATCGCCTATTAAAATAATTCAATTTTCAGAATCTGAGTATTGAATTAAGAGGTAAATTAGTCCAGTTAAAATAAACACTTTTAACGAATATGTTTAATACATACATTTTTTTTTCTTTTTTTGATGTGGGTGTGGTGATAACACCTCTGAATCACAAAAACACAGACAATTATACATGTTTCCTTATTTATAAAACAAGCATTGGACCAGATCATCTTCCATATATATAATTTTGTTGTGGTATGATTAGTGATAAATTAGGGACAGACATGAGATGGTAAAAGAATGCATAAGACATCATTTTTGGGTCAAAAACTCAATTATTCTATGATGATTCTCAGCCTTGTAGACACAAACCAAGCCTGATATAGATACTGTTATACATATTTGCTATAAATGCACTTGCATATTTTTGCCCCAGTTGTCATCACTTCTAGTTTCTAGAAAATGACATCAATTGCAATATATGAGCCCTTCTAGTAATTCGATAAATTCAATTCAGATTCTACTATTTTAGTGTCTAAATTTTGGATCACGGTGGATGGAGCTAACATTTATTTGCCTAAGCAAATTGTTTTTCAAATATGGTAAAAATTAATAGTATTATTAAAGAATTTGTAAACAAAGGATTTTCAATCACTTCAGTACATGTACATAATTAATTTACTACTCAGAAAAAGATTCTGTACCTAGTAGGTGGGTTTTTCCAAGTACTCTACTGGGCCACATTTGCTGGCCTGGATTGAAATATTATATAAAATTAAAAATGACTTCTAAAGAAAAGGTGAACCTCAATTTAAGAAAATGCTGTGCTCTTACAGGCTGTCATTTTTTGAAACCCAATAGAGGAAGGAGAAAAGAACTAATATCCAAGGCCCTGGGGTTAGGCACTTTTTATAGAGTTTTATTTAATTTAATTTAATTCTCACAATAATTCTATGAGGTAGGCATTTTTATGAGACCAGGAAAGGAAAGCGACTTAATTAAGGTCATCCAACAAGTAACGGGAGACCAAAGATTCCAAAACCCTGTTTTTCCTAACAAGTGACCCCATCTGAGAGCCCCACTTTTAAAAAAAAGAAATATAAACAACACAAGCTGGTCATATTTCTGGGGCAATTCTAATCCTACAAAAGTGTACTGAATTTTTTTATGCTCCTATAGCATCTTGTACCTCATCTCATATTGTACTGTAAATGTTTTTTACATCATTCTCCTCCACTAAACTGCCTGAGGACAGGAACATTCACAACACACACAGTAATCACAGAATCTTCCTATGTGCCATGCACAATACTAAGAATTTTACATAGGGTATCTCATTTCACCCTGACAATAATCCTAGAAGGAAAGTTTTATTACCGCCTCCAATTTACATATGAGTTACTGGGTCATACAGAAATTAACTTTTAATAAAAAAAGTGCGTATAAGCTCTACTTTGGACATTTATTGGACTCAGATTGCTTAAGTAGGTTGCACTATTATTGAAAGAGCAATACTGACATCTGGTGGTGGCTTCAAGATTTTATCAACCTAAAACATAAAGGCAAATAAAACAACTTATAGGAAAGGTGCAAACAGTAAAACACTTTATGATCTATAAAATGCCAATACATTTTTTTATATTATTTATTAAGTGTTTTTCACATACCAGGCACTAATACTAAGCAATTCAGAAATGAGAAAACTGGGACTCATGAAAACAAAATTACTGAAAAATTAAGTAACTTGCTGGAAAGCAGTGGCATTACCAAAGTCAGGTGATTCTGACTGCACGGTCTGTGCCACAGCTTGTAACAATCAGCTCACCGTGAGCCATAAAAAGAATGCATTCTTAGGTTTATTCATTAAATATTTTTTGAGGGTCTCCTAGGTTCAGAACAATAGGATGGACAAAGCGGGAAGTACAGTTATGACTTTCCTAAGCCTCTCTGCCCTCCAAAAGTGCACTGCAGATCACAGTACACCCATGCATCATTCACCCAACAAATGTGTGTTTAGTACCTGCTGTGTACCAGTTACTTGGAGCCTGGGACAGACAAGTTGTTCCTTGTGCCTACAAAGTTTGTTCTTTCAGGAGCCAGACAGACAAATAAGTAAGCAAATATTATACGGTGTTCTGAGTGCTATGAGAAGCACGGGATAACCTGAGATCACAGAGGTAGGGCCTCTAAATTAGTTTTGGGGAAATCAGAAAATGTTTCTAAAAAAACTCAAGTAGTAATAATAATAATAATTCCTTTTCTATATTAATTCTAGCTAAGAAACCATTCTTCTCAAAATCATTAAGCAACTATTTGGTCTAATTCACATCACAGGGAAAAAGTACTCTTTAAAAAGGAAAACCAAATATTTTACAAAATATACAAAGAACATTTATAAACCTTTCAAGTCCGATTAAGTTTGAAAAACAAATGCCATCTAAATACCACGTTGTTTACTGAACATGAGCTTAGGAAACAAGGAAAAGTCAATCTTACATTTACTGGTTTACTCATTCAGGCCACAAATATTTCCTGAGCATCTATAATGAGTCAGTTATCGTGCTAATGGCTAAAAGGACAATGTTGAGAAAATACATACAGTGCTACTCACAAGAAGGTTCTCACTTAGAGTAGTTTAGCAGAGGGGACAGACGAACACACACACAAAAAAGGCAAATTTATATATGATAACATTTCAAATTCTTACCAGTAATTAAATCCGAAGGTATTCTATCAGTCAAAAAATCAACCACGAGTATTCGGCTGGTTGCAAATATCACACCTCCTTGTGTGTAGACCTCATAGCGACCATTGCTCGAGATCTCATTGGTGACGCGGCGGGGCAGGTGTTCCACTCCTTCTATCTTCAGCTGATTGATAAAATACTCCTAAACCACATGAAACCCAATTAGTAGGCTGTTTCATACCAGGGGCAGCTTTTTTTGAGGTTGCAGGGGTTTGTCTCTTAAATGCAGCTTTCCTCAGAGATAAGGAACTTACAATAATCTTGCATACACAAATTAAGTTACTACTTGATGTTGATCAACCTGCCAGTCTGCAGGTCGCTAGGGTTTTCTTGTTTCTGTTTTGAGGCTTACACGAAGGAATCATTGCACTTATCAGCATTTTAATAACTTTTAAAAGCCTTTCAACCACTGAGTGAACAGACTAATGCTACCTAGAAAAAAAAAAATACCTCCTCCCAAAGCCAGGTTTGTACGAGTGAGAAGATGTCCTGGGGTATCTTCCCAGGCAATGTGAGCAGCATTAGTTCTGTCAAGATCCTCCCAGAGGGAATTTCATCAGGTCAGTGGGGCCCTCGGCCGTACACCTTCAGCTCAGTGCCGTCTTTACTGGGGTCTGGGGGTGGGCTGTGTGGGGCCAAGGCCTCTGTCAAGCACAGGCCATACCCAGGTGGACGGCACAGGATCCCTGCCCTCAAGGAGACTGTGGTCGCTCTTCCCAGCTGACACGCCCCTCCTGCCACCTGCTCTGTCTCGGGCTCATCAGCCTTGTCAGACCAGCCCTGTCACCTCTCAACACCCCCAGGACAGGTGTATCCCCCTCCTCAACCCCAGGTCCCCTTCCCCAGTATCCTCAGCTCCCAGCTCCCTCTCTCCCCTCTGATCCTAAGCCCTCCTCCCACAACTCTGGTGACCCTTAGTCCCTCCTCCCCCCTACCAGGTCCTCCCAGCATCAGCATCGTTCACGTCCCCCCATTACGCTCAGAGATTCCTCCATCCCCATTCCCACCCCATTTCCCCAATCCTACTCCTTTGACCCCAGAGAACCCTTTAAATAGCCAGCTATGGGATTCCATCCTTATCCCCATCCTCCTACCGACATCGTCTTTCTCTTTCAGGGGCCTCCCTACTCCTGTCAGAGCCCCTCCATCCCTCTCACTGTCCCGGGTCAGGGACCTGCGGGTGCCCCCGCCTCGGGGTCAGAGACCTGCCTCTGCCTCAGGGCCCCTCGTTCAACGCCGCCCCAGCCCGGAGTCCGGGGGCCTGCGCCGCCCTCAGAGGCCTCCATCCGCGCCCCGGGCCCGCACCCACCCACTCGGGAGGCCCCCTGGCTCTCGGGGTCCCCGCGGCCCCGCGCCGGCGGCCGCACCTCCTCGGCCGGCTGCGTGTTGAGCACCAGCACCAGGCACGCCGGGTGGCAGTGCAGCCGCAGGAAGTGGTAGAGGAGCCGGTCCGCGCCGAGCCCGCGGGCGCACACCACCAGCCCGTCCGCCTCCAGCAGCTCCAGCACCAGCTGCCGCTCGTACTCCAGCAGCGGCGCCATCGCCGTCGGTCGCGCCGACAGTCCCCGCTCCATGGGCGCCCTTCCGGGCCGCGGCCGAACGCGGACGGAGAGAGCCGAGCCCGAGACGACGAGCGTCAGCCGAGCTCCGCCGAAGAGGAGCTGAGGCCCCGACGAGCGTCTCCCGAAGGAAGCCGAAGAGAGCCGAGCCCGAGAGGAGGGGCGCTCGCCGAAGGGGAGCCGAGGCCGCGACGAGAATCTTCCGAAAGAAGCCGAAGAGAGCCGAGCTCCAGAACACGAGCGCTGGAGGAAGAGGAACCGAGGCCGAGACGTGCGTCTTCCGAAGGAAGCCGGGCCGAGCCGAGCCGAGCCGAGCCGAGCCGAGCCGAGCCGAGCCGAGCCGAGCCGAGCCGAGCCGAGCCGAGCTCCAGAACACGAGCGCTGGAGGAAGAGGAACCGAGGCCGAGACGTGCGTCTTCCGAAGGAAGCCGGGCCGAGCCGAGCCGAGCCGAGCCGAGCCGAGCCGAGCCGAGCCGAGCCGAGCCGAGCCGAGCCGACAAGTGCTGGCCGAACACAGTCCGCGAGCAGCCCAGCGGAGCGAAGATTCAGAGTCATAGGGAGATGCTAGTAGTATAGACAGGTGCACCCTATAAGCCTCCTCCCCCGAGCCTTCAGTCATTCCACCTCGTCTGGTACCTCGGATTTGAAAGCTCGGCGTCCTAGACCTGGACCTAGAAGACAAAACTACCAAAAAGTAGGAGAGGAGAATGAAATTCAAGGAGCTTAAATCCCGGACTTTTACAATTGAGAAAGTTACTTGTCAATCTTCCAAGTGTTCTTGTTCTTTAAGAATGTTTTCAGTAAGTAGAACACTTACTAATTTCAGGGCTCTTGTTTCTCTCCGAAGGTCTCGAATACAATAAGCTATTTAAAATAAAGTCTTAACCACGTGTTCCAAGGCAGCCCTGTACCGCCTTCCACTAGAGGGACACCTTTGATAATTTTTATTCTATATCTAGAAATTCCTGTTAATGTAATGAAAAGAATTGTTCTATGTAGAAATCCTCCCCCCACCTTCATTATTAGAAAATAGAAAATATAAGTAAGCCAAAATAAAAATCAGTTGTGATTCTATAGTCCAGAAATAGCCTCTGTAACATGAAATGTATACTTTTAATATATACGGGGTGTCCCAAAATATGTATACACACTTTAACAGCTGATAGTTCAATTTTGAAAATGAAATGTTTTTAAATAGATACTGCCTTTATAATTATTCAAAGTGTGTTCATACATTTTTTGGGACACCCTATATACAAATATATACACACTTTTTCACCACACAAAATTCTCTTTTTGATATATAAGAAGTAACCCTGATTTAAGTTTGTCACTAACATTTGACAAATCTCTGAACATACAAACCTCTGAACATGGTGTTTAATATCTTTTCACAAAATTCTTTCATAGGGTGAAATTTTTGTAATGAGGATGCATGGTACTTATTTCCTTAATCCCTTATTAGTAAACAGTTTGTTTTTTCCAACCAATGGTTTTTGGCAACAGTTCAATATCAACAGGAATCCCCAAGTTGGCGTGTGGTGAGGAAGGAAATGTTATTCAGTGCACCATTCTTCCTCTGCTCCACTCCAGTCCCATCAACTCTGGATTGCAGAGATGTATTTGGTGGTTCACCTCCAGCCAGGGAAACACAATCACCACTAGTGAAAGAGCAAGTGTGCTGGCTGAGCCAGAGGGCAACTGACTTTTATAGAAAGAGGTCTCTGCCCCTGGTTTCTGATTGGTCCATCCTCAAGCAAATGATGACAGTTTGATTGGTCCAAAAAACGCTGTTCTGATTGGTCAGAATAGAGACTCTCTGATTGGTCTGTGAGGGTGCTAATGATATAGCTGAGAAATAGTGAATAACAGGGAAAGTCTTAAGTCAAATTGTGATTCCAGAAACTCCTTTATAAGTATTGACTCAGAAGTTAGGAACACAGTGTAGGCAGGCCCATTAGTGCAGGCTTCTTCCTGAATTGTGGCTTTCATAGGAGGCCCCTGTTTAGAAACAGCTGTTAGGCTCTTTTTAAATTTGAGCCCAGCGAGCCACCTACTAAGTTCTTCTTAGCAGGTATCTTCTTTCTCCAGTTGGCTCTTTCCACTCCCCCTTCCCCAGTATTATAGTAATATTTCACTGAACATCTTTATGCATAAATTCATCTGTACCCCTAAGATACACTTTAGAAATGGATAATTATTGGGCTAAAGAGAAATTCACAAGGCTTTTCATTCCATCCACAGTGCCACATTGCCCTCTAAAAAACCTGTACCAATTCACATTCACACCAGCAATGAGAGAGGTATTGATCTCTCCAGTTCTGCAAGTGAGAAAATGAAGGTTCAGGGAGGATATGTAACTAGGGCAAGACCACCAAGCTAGTTAGCATACTACTTAGATTTAGGTCAGGACATGGCAAGCTAGGTCAGGACTCAACACACAGTTAGAATATGCAGTTGAAGTGACAATGCTGAAAGTCAGGCCTGACTCCTAAGCTGTGGTAGGCAGAATAATAATGTTTCCACAAAGATACCCACATCCCAATCCCTGGAATCTGTGATTATGCCTTTTACTTGGCAAATAAGGCTTTGCAGATGTGATTAAGATAGAGATTTCAAGATGGGGAGATTATCTTAGATTATCAAAATGGGCCCAGTGTAATCACAGGGAAAGAGGGAGACAAGAGAGTCAGAGAAGGAGATGTGACAATGGAAGCAGAGGTTGGACTGATGTGGAAGAGTCACACGCCAAGGAATGCAGCCTTTAGGAGTTGGCAAAGGCAAGGAAATGAATTCTTTCCTTAAGATTCCAAAAGGAACACAACCCTGCCAATCCATTGTGGACTTCTGACCTCCAGAACCAAGAGGTAATAAATTTGTGTTGTTTTAAGCCACCACATGTGTGGTAACTTGTTACAGCAGCAGCAGAAAACTAATAAATACATAAGCATTCACATTTCTATTACACTGAGCCCCAACTGATCAAAACGAAGCAAAACATAGATAGGAGTACATGGTAAAGTAATACTTTTGGAGGGTGATTGGTCAATACATACAGGAATTTGAATATATATATATATATATATATATATATATATATGAAGGTATATTCACCCTATTGGGCATCCCCTATGTGTCAGAAATTGCACTAAGTGCTGAGGGTTTATCAATGAGCAAAGCAGTCAAAATATTTGCCACCATAAGACTTATATGGTAGTGGAGAGCTTGTGTACAAATGTAATGATGTTTATTCATTTCATTATTTTGTAGGCTACCATTATTTCTCAGGAAATTAGGAGGCATTGGGAGGTATTTTTACTAGGAGACTAGTCAAAACTTAATTCATGCATCCATGGGGTATCCAAGTGGGGTATCATGCAACCAGTAAAAGCTGGTATTATATGATACATAATACATATACTGAAAAAAGCATTTGCAAAACAAGAATGCATAGTATCTTCCCCTTTGTCTAAAAACATCAGCAAACACACAATACTTTCTTGTGACTGCATAGAAAAGCAATTAACAAAAGCAGTTATTTCTGGGGCGTTGAAATGAGTGGTTAGTATCAGGGTAAGACCTTTATAGCTCAGTTCATTCCCTTCTGTTGACTTTCTCACAATAAACTTATATTGCTTATATAATAAAGACAAAAGAAAAATTTCCCAGGTGCTATATAAATATCTCATCATCACTAAAATCTATCCCCTGGTGAATTCTACATATAATATATATGCGGTGGGTAATACTTCTTGCCAAAAGTTGGTATTAGGGGAGTGACTTTTCTAGATTCTAATTTAACAGATTGTGTTTGGACATTTTAATTTTGTCCATGAAGGGACTAGCCGCCTCCCCCCACTTGCCATGTAGCTGTCACAATAATTCTCCAAACATTTCTTTCTGTTTTTGATAATCTGATCACCAGAGCCATCCCCCCTCTAGGTCACTTTGCAAGTTTCAGTTTAGCCCAGGAGGACACAGGGCAGGCTGTCATGTTTGGCCTTTGGCATTGGGCTGAGAGTGAGATAAAGCATTATTTTCCTCCTGACCTGAGATAGAGCCCAGCACACCTCCTCCGTACCCTTAGCTTGGCTGCCATAGGAGGCTATCTTAATTTCTCTTAGCCATCTGGTATTTCCCATATAGTGTATCCCCAACAATGTACACACACACACACACACACACACACACACACACACACATTGACTAATTATAAAGGCAGTGTTTATTAAAACATGTTTCATTTTCAAAATTGAGCTTTCAGCTGTCAAAGTGTGTATACATTTTTGGGGAACACCCCGTATCTGTTAATGCCTAGTAGATCCAGAGGCTGGAGAGAGGATAAACTGGGATTTCTGGGATTAACTCCTCTCCTAAGCCTTAGAGTTTGATGTATGCTTTAAGGGTTCAGGCACTCAGCTTGGTTGCCTACTAGCTGTGTGACCTCATGCAAGTTACTTAACCTCCCTGTGCCTGAGTTGCCTCATCTTTCAAATGGAGCTGATAATATGACCAACTGCATGGGTTTGCTGTAGATTAATTGAGATGAAGAATATAGCAGGATATGGCTAGTCAATCAATTTTAATTCAGAAACATAATGACAACTGCTTAACACAATCCAACCTATTCTAGAACATGAGGCGCATGTGCCTCTAAGATGGAAACCAAACATTCCTCCTTACTTCTTTTTTAAAAAATATATGCTTTTATTGATTTCAGGGAGGAAGGGAAAGGGAGAGAGATAGAAACATCAATGATGAGAGATAATCATTGATCGGCTGCCTTCTGCACCCCTACTGGAGATCGAGCCCACAACTCAGGCATGTGCCCTGACCGGGAATCGAACCATGACCTTCTGGTTTATAGGTTGATGCTCAACCACTGAGCCAGGCCGGCCGGGGCCTCCTTACTTCTAAGGAGCCTTTGATGCCTGGATCCTCCCTGCCCTCTAATAAGGAGAAAGTAGTTAGTGGTTGTGAGTCATCTGAGCTCTGATTTTAAAATGTCTTAAAGATGATTTTGAGAGGAAAAGAGGAAATTAGAAGGTATTATGTGGAGGACTAACAAGAGTGTGGGTTAAGAACTTGAAGGAAGGCCTGGGTGTGGGGAATGAGAAGTAGGCAAGGAGGTTTCCATGGGCCTGGAAAGTGCCCTGACCAGCTCTCAGGGAAGATGTCTTACCCCAGTGGTCAGCAAACAGCAGCTTGCGAGCCACGTGCAGCTCTTTGGTCCCTTGAGTATGGCTCTTCCACAAAATACCACGTGCGGGCGCGCATATACAGCGTGATTGAAACTTTGTGGCCCATGCGCAGAAGTTGGTGTTTGGTCTGGGCAAGTCTATTTTGAAGAAGTGGTTCTAATGCCAAGCCACACTCAAAGGGCCAAAGAGCCGCATGTGGCTCGCGAGCCGCGGTTTACTGACCACTGTCTTACCCTGTGTAGAAGGACAGGACTGAGAAAGAGGCCAAGGGGCCACGTGTCACAGTCTCCCTTGCCCAAAAACATCCTTACCCTGACTGCCATCTCAGACGCCTAATATTGCAAAGCTTTGAATGCCATCCTAAATCAGTTAAGTTTGAGCACGTGTCTCGGATGGTCCCCACCCTTTAACATAAATTCAGAATACTCTTGGATCAATTTCTTGTGATGGCAGTCAGAGTTTGTGTCTATTGGTTGCTAAGATATTTGTTGAAGACTACTGTGAATTCAACATCACTTGGATGTAGATTTGGGTCTTATTCATCCCAACGGCATCTACAAACATTTGCAAAGCTTTGTTATATAACTTGGAGAAGTTTCTTACTGATTCTGTCTGCAAGCAATGGTTGGTATACACAGGACTGGGGAAGCAGCCGCAATATCTGCAGAGTTCTCCCAGGATCTGACATCCATAGGCAATCCACTGGTGTGTATCACTTACATTAATTCTCTGAAAATGCAGTCCCTGGTGTGTTAGTACAATACTAATTCTGTATCATAACTCCACTGGGAGAAGTAGTATTTAGTTAACTAATTATTCCTCATGGAGGCAGAGGGAATTTAATCCTTAAACGAATCTTTTCTCTTGGAAGTAAGGAATTCTGATGACTGTAATAAAAATAAAAATGCTTTCACTGTTTGACAAGCCATCCACCATTAATAGAAAAGGAAAAACCAGTAAGAATGAAACTCAACATGAAAACTAATTAGCTGCCCCACTTTGCAATGACAAATAGGCTGTTCTGAAAATGATAGTGGTGCTTATGGAGTAGGCAATTAACCTTTTGTAGGGATTTACGAGCAGTCCAAGGAGGCTCTCCTATGGGGAAAATAATACCTAAGTCAGGCAAGCTCTGTGAAGTGTGTTTTCCCCTTATTTATGGAGTTTTCGGGACATTTCTTTTCGTTTACTGCATCCTCTCTCTTAGAATGTCTTTGGCGAAGGGGCAGCGGACAGGACGAGCTACATAATTTGTGGGGACCGGTGCAAAATGAAAATGCAGGGCATCTTGATAAAAAATAATAGAGAATTTCCAGATGGCAACAGCAGAGCAATCAACCACATGTGGGGCCCTTCTGAGCATGGGGCCCTGTGTGACTGCACATGCCTGGGAGCTGGTCCTGGCAAAGAACTTTGACCTTGCAAATGACAATGTTCTCCGAGTTCTCAGTCTTGGTCAGTAGGCACCGATGATGCTGTTGTTATAAATTGATGTAAAAATATTTCTCTCTTTTCCACATCCAGTACGCCTAGAGAGTGGGTCCAGTTCCTGAGCACAGGAGCCAGGGATTGAGAAATAAAAGAAAGAAAGAGACCAGACACAAAATGGAAGGAAAAAGCTGGGAACTGGGAGGGACCACTGCCCTCTTCTGGAGAGACAGTGACCCAGAGCCTATGTGTTTATTTTATTCCCCCAAATACCAGGAAGTTTCACCAAAAGTCAATACAAAGGAGATTATTTGCATTCTTGAGTAGGCTGAGCATTCCAATGGTGCTTGGCTGGATTTTCATATCGAAACTCACTACGGGACATCTGGGCTGAAACAAAGGTCAAGCTGATAACACTCTTGCCTTTTTGGCAAAGCTTGTTCCCAGGGCGTGGCTTTGCCTGTCGCCTTGGGTTCAGCTGACAATTTAAAGAAATGCCCATGTGCCTTCCCAGGTACTCTCTACAATAAATATTTGCCTGATTGTGGAGTTAGAGGCTCTTGTGGAGAAGGGGAGAGTTGGTGGTGACGGGGGTAATTTCTTTGGGCATCTTATTCACAAGGGGATTTAAATGTAGAAGTTTGATGTTTTCTTTAACGTTAGTTCTACCTACAGTCTCATAGAAGCACAGATAGGAGAAGCACAGGTGGAAGAAGACATTAAATTTGGGTGTGATTATTGGACCTCATTGCTTGTAGTGAACTGTGACTTAATATTAAAAGGACACAAAAATATCATTTTAATTGTAGGACCTTATCATTGAGGTGGAGTATGCACACAGGACTAAATTTATAAATTATAAATAATAGATATCATCCCAAGCATATCCCAATGATACTATGATTATTAAAAATAGCTGAAGTAATAATATTTTGCTGCAACCCCTGTCCCCAAACCTTGTGGCTTCTCATTAATCAGAAAGAGTTGCTTTTGTTAAGTAAAAAAAGCAAAGTTCAGAGTGCTATGTAAAATAACTTTTTGTGATGTATGCTTGGCTATACATAAAGATCCTGGCAGCATCTGTAAGAAGCCAAGACTGTTGGTTTTCTACTGGAAGAAAATGAACAGATGGGAGTGAGAAGGAGAGAAAAAAAATTCTCCCCCATTGTTTATCTTTTTTAAAAAAATCATATAGTTAAGAATGTATTCAAAATTAACATATAAAAACGGAATTCAATAAAAAAAGATACCAATGATCATATATTGTATTACATCTAGGGTTAAAGGCTCGAAGTTGTTAAATAAATAAATCTAAATTATAGCCTATTTGAAAAAAATGCTATCTTTTAATTTTTTTATGGTCTGGTTCTTTCTTCAGCTCTGAGATGCTTGATTTGGAGTTTGCTACTTAGATTTTCCTAAGAAATGCCTTGGGGTAAAACCTTCCTCCATAAAAAATAGGTTTAGGAAATTCAATATTGGCTCATTTCAAAAGTGGAGTTGATAATTATTTAACATAGATCTAATCATTGCCCAGTTTGACCTTCACAAGAAAGTATGATATATAGCTTCGACATTTAGCACAGGGATTACGTTTAGAAGCAAGACAACTGCTTGGAATGACAGAAAGGAGGAAACAGTACGATAGTTTCTGTGGGAGAATTGAGGTTGTGGAAAAGCTTATTTGTGGGAATTACTCTAAGATAAAGGAATCAAAAGGTTAGTTCTTTACCCAATCTGGAAAAACAAAAGTAAATGGCATTCGTTCTCCTTTATCTCCTCTGCCACTTTCAGATAAGTCCTTGGTTTTTCAACAAGAATTTTATCAAAGAATTATGTGGGTCAGTCGTCGCAGTGGATGTGGGATGTCATCCAGGTCTCCATCCCCACGGTCTATTCAAAGCTAGTACATTCACTGCCCTGTCTGCTGGAAATGCTGGAGGCCAACAATTCTCATCCGAGTCTCCCTGAGGCTTGCTCTCAGCTGAAGGGGGACACCTTGCCCAAGGTCACTTCTTCCTGGGCCTTGCTGTGTGTGAGTGGCGTGGACCTAAGCGGTGGTTGGCAGAACTCCACGTTGGTTCCTTGGCCTATGGAATAAAAACTGTCATAGTGGGAGCAGGCCATCAGCAAAAAGTGACCTCCCCTTCACTCCAGCCATGTGGTAAATAAAAGCCAATAGTGCAGAGATAGCCATACTCATCATATCTCACTTAATTCACTGGTCTGTCCCCTGCAAAGTCAGGTGAATCATGGTGGGTGAGACTGAATATTGCAAACTGAACACAGTAGTAGCCCTGACTGCTTTTGAAACCTACCTGCCAACTCTTGGACATTCTTCCACCAATAGGTGCTGTCCAGGTCTCCTGCCTTTGATCTGGGTTGGGCTGCCTGGATGAGTAAAAATGTGGCAGAAGTGATGATGCCTTGAGACCTCCAAGTTTAGTTTAGTAAGGGCCAAGCTAGTGTCTAGGATATGCTACTCTGGGAGCCTTCAGTTGCCATGTAACAAGGAGTGTGTGTGTGTGTGTGTGTGTGTGTGTGTGTGTGTGAGAGAGAGAGAGAGAGAGAGAGAGAGAGAGAGAAAGAGAGGAGGTTTTAAGACTAGACATTTCAGTCCTAATGCTATTTGAGAGAGAGAGAGAGAAAGAGAGAGAGAGAGAGAGAGAGAGAGAGAGAGAGATTGAGACTAGACATTTCAGTCGTTGGCTTTTTGCACTTTCCCAGCCCAGGGGACAGACATGTGAGAGAAAAAGCCTTTGCGATGACCCAGCCCATCACCAACTAACTGTAAGCACATGGGAGATGCTGAGGGAGAATTGCTTAGCTGAGCCCAGCTGGTCCCCAGAATTGGAGCAAGATAAACATGTTGTTTTAAGGCGCTGTTGCGGGTTGTTGTGCTGCGATAGGTAACTGGAGCATAGCTGCAGTACCTGATGTGGTTGCTTTTGAAAGTCTGTAGCAGTGTGTCTGTGGGTGTACTCACCGTGGCCAAAGGAGCCCCAGCCAAGGCATTTCAGTCCAATGGACTGGCAACCACAGGCTCTGGAACCAGACAGGCCTGCTTGGGCGTCTTACCAACTATGTACCTGAGGGCAAGTTTCTTGAGCCTCAGACTTTTTTCATCTATAAAATGGGCATACAGAAATGAAAGGCAACTCATGAGAATGTTTGGAGATTAACTGAGCTAACCTGACACATAGTCAGAGCTCAGTAAGTATTAGGAGAAGGATGTTTTTGAATGAAGTGAATTCCTGCAAGAACAGAGCAATTTGGTGAGTGGACATCTCAAGAGATAGTACATAGGTAATTTTGTTACTGTGAGCTGCAGCTTCAAAGAACTACATTTCATATCAAACTATCAGTGCTCCGAGGAAACATATTTCTCTTCCAAGTTTTTTATTCACACAATTTGTTCCTAGCATTTGTTGAATATTAAAATATATTATTAAAACTAGAGACCCGATGCATGAAAATTAATGCACTGGGGGGGGGGGGGTCCCTCAGCTTGGCCTGCTCCCTCTCACAGTCTGGGAGTCCTCAGAGGTGGGAGGCTACCTGGCAATCAGAGGAAGGCGATACTCCATCACACCTCTGCTGCTGCCACTGCCAGCAGCGCAAGCCTTGGCCATCCCTCGTTATCTGAGCCTTGGGCGGCCCTGGGCAGCTGGGCAGCTGCCATCCAAGGCTTGCCTGTGCCTCAGGCCAGTAGTGGGTGGCTGGGGGCTGAGGGGACTTTGGGACTCCGAAGGCAGGCACAGGGAGTGGCTGGACCCACCTGGGGGTGGGCCCGACCGTGCTGTGTGCCTGCCACCCCAGCGGGGCTGAGGTGACTGGGCACCACCATCTTGTGGCTGTGGGCACCACCATATTTGAGGGCATGGCAGTCAATTGGGATATTCCCTCATTATTAGATAGGGGTAAGTAAAGAAGATACATTAGGATGAAACTTTTTTTCTCTATTCTTTTTCCAGCAAAATTACTATGGTTCCAAAGAAAGAGGATTGAAATTAAATAAATGGAAACTAAATATTAACTCTTTGAGTGAACTTATTTTGAGTGACCAATAAATCCAAGGGAAAGAACTGAAGGTAGATATAGAGATCCAATTTAGCTTAAATGTAGATGCATTTTTAGCAGTCAGAACAAAAGTCGCCTAGTAAACTAGAGGTGCTTCAAAAAATGGGAGAATACATCAGCTTTAGAATATGTCTAAATTATGTTTTAACCCAATTCTTGGGACATGACATTTGTAAACACTACATTTGCAGATTTTTTTTTAAGAGGAAAGAGGTAGAGATTGGTAAAGACTACATGGAGAAAAAATACATGGCAGATAAATTAAAATCTGCAATGGACACAATTGTCTATTAAAAGGTCATCTATTGCAGAAAATGGAACCAGTAAAGTGGGAGATATGCTAACAATTTTTTTTCTCAAAACTAAGAGGCTGAGGATAAAGACATGAATATCAACTTAAGAAAAGATAAAAGAAGAGCATGCGTGCACGAGAGAGAAATTATAAGGAATTGGCTCACATGATAATGGAGAATGGCACGTTCAAATTAACAGTGGGTCATCAGGCTCAAGATCCAGAAGAGCCAGTCATGGAGATGAAGTCCAGAGGTATCTGTTGGAGGCTTCCCTCTTACTAGGGAGAAGGTAATTCTTTTTGTTCATTCAAGCCTTCAATTGATTGGATTAGGTCTACCTATATTATGGAGGGCAATCTGTTTTACTCCATTGATTAAAATGTTAAGCTCATATAAAAACACTTTACCCTTGTAGAGACTTCCACAATAATGACCAAATATCAGAGTACCCCAGGGCCCAGTGAAGTTGACACATAGAATGAACCATCACAATGAATTAAGTTCTTCAATGATAATAACCAGGGTCTAAAACTGGGAAGTGTTGAGGAGTGAAGTGAAGAAAAGAAATGCATACAGTAGTGTGCTGATAAACCAGCTCTCCAAAAACAATGTGATGTCACCAAATGTACAGGTGAAAAGAGATGTATATAATTGGCTCTGTGAGCCAGTACAAGATGCCTTCAGCACACCTTGCCTACATATATGTGCAAAGATGCTGAATTCTTACCTACTTTTTCTCTCATTCATGCTTCATTTGTTTGCTTGCATTTGCCTGATAGATCTTCCTCCATTATTTTAATCTTCTTTTTTGGTATATACACTGAGTGGCCAGATTATTATGATCTCTGAACAATGAGATCATATATTAATAATCTGGCCACTCAGTGTAATCCTATATAATAAAAGACTAATATGCAAATTGTCCCCTCAACCAGGAGTTTGACCAGCAGGCAGGCCAGCCAACTGCTCATATCCCCTCCCTCTCACCAGGCTGGCTGGACTCCACCCATGCACAAATTCATGCACTGGGCCTCTAATATATATACAGTATAGTTTAAGCAAAATCTATAAGTTTTTTTTAAAAAAATCTTATTTATAATTCTTAGTCATTTGACAAGAAAATTTAAGCCATATATATTATTGTCACAACAAACATGTTTAGTCTTACATCTGATCATTTTCAAAAAATATATTTTATTGATTTTTTTACAGAGAGAAAGAGAGAGGGGACAGAGAGTTAGAAATATCAATGAGAGAGATCATGATCAGCTGCCTCTTGCACACCCCTACTGGGGATGTGCCCGCAACCAAGGTACATGCCCTTGACTGGAATAAAACCTGGGACCTTTCAGTTCACAGGCTGACGCTCTATCCAATGAGCAAACCAGTTTCAGCTGATCATTTGTTTTATAATTGCTGCTTTTGTACTTGTATCTTTCAAAAAATTTTTTATCAATTGGTCCATTTTTTCCTACTCAGATATTTTTTAGGGGTTTTCAAGTTTGTTCTTTATGATAGTTTCTACAGTGTCCTTTCTGCTTTAAAACGATCCCTAAGGTGGATTTAATTCTTCTCTTAAAGTTTAAGTTCTTTTAAAAAATGTCATTTGGCTTTTTTTTTCATTCCCTTTTGGTCTTCATCTCTTTTCACTCTCTACTTTTATTTCCCAGGGGATTCTTGATTTTCTTCATTTCTCTTCCTCTTTCTCTCTTTCTTTTTCTTTCTTCCTTCCCTTCTCTATGTGCAGATAGATATAAAATTACTTACTATTTACCAAAATATATTTAAAAAATTCTATTTTTAGACACTTTTAATTTATGCTTTTTCTCCTAATCTTTAGGATAAATAATTCTCATTCTTTATGCTTTAGTACCTTTTTTTTATAGGCTTCCAATATGAACAATAATTTTAAGGAAGCAAATCATTCCATCAGTTAACTTCTATCAAAATATTGCCTATAAACAATAAGATCTGTGATATTTTATGACAATGGATTATGAGTCCCAAGTATAAAGAACATGCAAAAAACAATACAAAACAAACAAAAAAAACCCCCAACACATATCCTGTGTATTTTTTGAAGTTCCAGAATAAAAGTAGTTTTAAAATAATTTATGATCTGCAGAATGTATTTTCAACTACTAAGAGGGATAGTTAGAAATTTATATAGAAGAATAATATTTGGTATAAACATTGCCTCATTTGATAGGTAATAATTCATTAAATTAAAAAAATAAATTTTATTTTGAGGTTTCCCCAATAGTCTACCTAAAATTTGACATTTTAATCTTAATTTATCATATTTAGGGTGTTAATAACATAAAGCAATTGAATATTTAAAAATATGTTTAGTGAAGAACCTAAAAAAAGCAATACTTATTCATTGTTGTCCTGCCTTTCTTAGGATCAGTGAATTTTAAGTGCATCAGCACCAGAAATTTATGAATATACAAGTATCTATGCTCACACATCAGGTTTAGCAAGTCCTTTTGTAAAAGTGAAATAACTTCATATAGGCTGTATGCCGCTTTCCAAATGTTGTTTATTGCTAAGTGTTCCTATAGAGAAATGTGAGAGGTGTCTATTTTTATAGTCTTAGAGGCACATACGTTTTGGGTGCTGGGAGTGAGAAACACCTGCTGGTGTAGAAAGAGCCAGAGACACTCTATTTGACTTAAGACTAGCTATCAAGATTTGACAAGAGCACCTGTGCTGAGAATTAGTCAGTTTATGATCTGGGGGGGGGGGGGGAGAAGCGCACTAGGGGGGGGATCAATTTGTTGTTCCAATTATTTACCAATTTATTAGTTGATTCTTGTATGTGCCCTGACCTTGGCGTATTGGGAGACACTCTAACCAACAGAGCTACCGACCAGGGCCAGCCCATAATTGACTAAGATCTTTGTCTTAAATCAGATTCCATAGAATCAGCCCTTGGGATGAGGATCCCTGTGTGTATCAGGCAGGGTTCTTTCAGAGAAGAGAACCATAGGAGTAATGTGGAATAGGGGGTTGAAAAGTACAACAACTGAGAAATTAAAATCAGGAGCATTTTCTTCTAAGTCTCTCATACCTCTTTCTTGTAGTAAGGAAGGATCAAGGAACAGTACAGAGTGGGCGCTCAAAAAGTACATTTCCTTATACAGCCAAAGCAAGATCCAGGCACAACCGTTAACTAGATCAATGGCTCCCAGAACTTTATTTTACAGATGGACACAGTAATTTTTTAAAAAATGAAGAAAGTTATGGGTGGCTGCCAACTTTTTATTTTGCCAAATGAGGGCATTAGATAAACAATTCCTAACTATGATCAGCATCAATTCACAAAAGTAATGACATTTTAAAACCAAAAAAACTGTAGGAAGGGCCATTCATTATTGTTAACTTGGCAATTATGAAGAACCAAATTGTCAATTTAGTTTTATAATAACATATTCCTTGTTTGTTTCTTTACACGACAGGTCAGCAAACGGTGTCATGGGCAGCCATTGGTATGTATACAGGTACATTTTGAAGAACAACTGAACTGAGTGGTAACTGAATGGTTTCCTCTCTTTCATTTATGTGCATATCTTATTCCTCACTGCATCTGATTTCGTTAATAATCATTACACAGAAATAAATGTTAATCTGAAAAAATATTCCTGATTTTTAATTTTCAAATTTTTTAACTCCAATATTTTCTCCTATCTGACCCATACTGGGAAGCTAAGTTGAAGTCTCTTGTTGGTGATATAAATTAAAATCTCATAGCTTAGTTGGAGGGGAAAAAAATTAGCCTGCCCCACATCTCCTTTATTATTGACCATACATGTTTTCAAAGTTTCTTTGTTTCTGGGTATTCTCAGAGAATCTGGATAAATGACTTCCCTCTTGCCTTTTCCCCAGGGTCTTGTTATTCTTTTAAAGCTCCTATTACATCAGCACCAGGTAAATACAGCATGATGTATGACTTTAGGTTGTTTTCAAGCAGCGCAATTGTAACAGTGGAAAATTATAACCCACCTCACCATTCCTTTGACATTGTTTTTATAAATGCTGACTCCGACCTATATGTAGCTTGTAGAAAAGCAGCATGCTTGTATAAGAACCCTAGGACTAACTTCAGAAGATACAGACTGTGACCTTCAAACATAGAACCAAGAAGACAAAGAGCCAGGATGACCCACACTAGACCATCACTTGACCAATTTCAAGGTCAATGGACTGTGCTGGCCTGTATGTAGAGAACTTTTCAACCTCCTTCCCCTTAATTTCTTTGTCCTGCTTTCCCTCTCCCTCCTTATAAAAACCTCTGCCTGCACTGAGATGTGGAGATGAGCTTTGTGATGAGAGTCCTCCAGCTCCTCGGGTGACTGTCACTTGAATAGAACCACTTTCCTTTTTCACCAGCATCTGTCTCACAAGTCTGGTTTTCTCGGTGCAGGCCGCTGAACCTTGGTTCCAGTTACATGATTGACAGTCCAGTTGACTTTGTCAAAAGGGAGCAGCCAAGGCCATTCATTTTTAAAGGTTACCTTGTTGATTACTGCTTATTTGTTCTTTAGGCATTTATACTCATCTGCTGGCTTTTGGTCTCTGGTAAAATGAGATAAAAGATGGCAGGTGCATTCCTGAGGTTCAGGATGCTGTGGAGTCATACAAGGGACTTTGGGTTTTATTCTGAAAACAATAGCTGCATTTGCACATCTTCATTACTAAAAAAGAGAGTGCCTTTTCCTGATAGTTTGGCGCAATCTCTGAGAGCTGCTCTCACTGGACACATTCTGGTTAGAGGAATAGAATCATGCTGATTGGCTAGACTCAGTGACATGTCTACTTCTGGACTAATTATCTAGGGCCGGAGACAGCAAATGGCAGTCGGGGACAACCTGCTTATTTTTTAACAAAGTTTCATTGGAACACAATCACACCCGTTCATTTTTGAGTGTTGCCTATGGCTGCATTGATGCTATAATGGCAGACATGAGTAGTCATAACGGAGCCTATGTGGCTCACAAAATCGAAACTATTTGTTGTCTGGATCTTTATAGAAAAAGTTTTTCAACCCCAGGGTCGGAGTGTATTATTTTTCTCAGGCTATTAAAACAAAAGCACTGTCTTTATTGTCTTAGGATTCTGGGGGTTGGAAGTATGAGATGTCAGTAGGTTTTGTGTGAGGCCTCTCTCCTTGGCTTGTAAGACGGTTGAGTTCTTCTTGTGTCTTCACATGTTTTCCCTTTACATGTCTGTGTCCAACTGCCTTCATTTATAAGGACAGCAGACTTATTGGCTTAGGACCCACACTAATGACCAAATTTTAAATTAATTACTTCTTTAAAGACCTTTTCTTCAAATACAATCACATTCTGAGGTTCTAAGGGTTAGGATTCTAACATATGAATTTGGGGAAGGGACACAATTTAGCCCAAAACAAGAATAATATGGGCTTTGATTGGCTATGGTTGGGTCACATGTTCCACAGTGAGGGAAGGGCTGAGAGTGAGGGGAGGTTATTAAGTGGAAACCAGAATCTTATCAGCAAAATACAGAAGAATGAGTGCTGAGTGGAAAAAATTTATTGAATGGTATGTTATCATTTGTTTGAAACCCCGAGAAGAGAAAAACATAGGTATTAACTGGAAAGAGCTCTGAAGAAAAAAAAAATCATGTTTGGCTGAGGGTGAACTGACCTGCTTTATGAATCACAATACTATGTTAGTGGGGAAAATAAATACTATACAACTATGTTTGAATGCAAAATAAAACCAAAAGCCATGAACACAAAAACTTTTATTTATTTATTTTTTTGCAACACAATTTTGAGCTATTGTTTGTGGAAACTCTGGCATTGAAGATCAAAGGAAAATGGAAAATGTGCAAATGCAAGATACAAGATAAAGTGCGCACAGATTGTGGATTTACATTAATTGCATGGATCGCTGCCAGGACCAAAAGCCCACGTTAGCAAGTTAGCAAGGGTTCTTACAATGGTAGACTTGTAAGAATGTGGGTGCCCAAAAAGAAAAAAATCAGGCAAAAGGTACACTGTGTTATGTCTGGGAAAGGAATTTTTGGGCCAAAGAGCCAGAAAGGGAAGAATAAGAATGACTCAGTTCCCAGGGAACTGTTTTCTTCACAGTCTCTAAGAAGAAAATTACCCAAAGAAATTAGTAATGAGCAAGTTGAATGTTTCTCAAAGTGTGGTCCCAGGTCATCAGCGTCAGCCTCCCTGGGACCTGTTAGAAGTACAGGTCTTCAGGCTTACCTCAGAATGACCAAGCCAGGGACTCTGGGGATGGGCCCAGCAATCTGTGTTTAACAGACCAGCCAGTGACTCTGATGCATGCCAAGGTTTGAGAACCACTGAGCTAGTGAGTTCACTCATATTGGAATGAAATCTTTAAGCCAGAGATTATAGTATCAGTTAAAATAAGGTTCAGCAGATGCATAGAAAAGAAAAACAAATAACTCCAGATTAGTGAAGAGAGGTGTTCCATTCAACTGGCCAGGGCAGGTATTCTTTCTTTTTAAGAAAATTGTGGCTCTCCTCCCCACTTTCCCAGGAAGATTTGAATGGAGAGATCTGGAGAAAAGTTCTGGGGGAGAATTGCAGACCTGAGTTAGGCTAAGCCAGATCAGGAGCAGAGAGGATGGCACCTGAAGGATTTAGCCTTGTGAAAGGTCCTTGTTTGTAGGTGGTTTTCTTTGGCAACTCAAAGAAAAGCCCTAGCCCTGGCCAGTGTTGCTAAGTGGTTAGAGCATCACCCTGCACACACAGAAGGGTCTTGGGTTCAATTCCCAGTCAAGGGCACACACTTGGGTTGCTGATTCCTTCTCTGGCCTGGTTGGGGAACATGTGGGAGGCAACCAATCAATCTGCCTCTCTCACATCAACGTTATGTCTTCCTCTCTTCCCCTCTCTCTAAAAATCAATGGAAAAAATACCCTCAGGTGGGGATTAAGGATAAGAAAAAATATAAGAAAAGCCCCAGCAGTGAGGACTTGAAATTTTTCCTTCCTATGTCAAAGTTTCCTTCTGCAGCTGACCTGGGTCTTCAATAAGGTCACAGTACAGTAACTGCACACTTTGTGGAGGTGTCCGTGGGGAGAATGAAGAACACTGAACTAAGGGTAAGAGAAGTCTTTCAGAGAAGACAGATTTAAGAGTGACAATTGTGCACCCATGTACTTGTGGTCCAGGTGTGTAACATGTACCTCCCGTGGTACAAGAGACAATTTGAGATGGTGCACAGAAGCAACATCAACAGCCTCTGAAAGAAATGAGCTGGATGGAATCAGCTGAAATGCATACCCTTTGTCCTCTAAGGTACATGGTACATGGATGTGGCATCTGGAGCTCTATCAGTCATTTTTTGACCACGAGGCAACATTGAGGATAGACGCCATATGCTGAGGATAACAGTGTAGAAAGAAAGCAGAAGCTTAATTACATGATGTGCATCTCTTTCTAGCCTTGTTCTGTATACCCCTGGGCTTCATTTATGTGTGGGAAAATAAACCCTGAATTTGTTTAAGCCACTCTTATCTTTTAGGGATTTGTCACTAGCTGCTGAATGCAATTCCTAGCTGATGCGGGGACATTTTTCACTGTCTCTGTGATGTGCTTGTAGGCACATTAATCACTGTTGTCATTAATGTGAAAAATGGCAGGGTTTTTATTAAAGGGGAAGTAGACTCTAATATAAAGTGAGTAATATCAATAACAAGCATTCGTGACATGCTCTTGTTTGTAGGTGGTTTTCTTTGGCAACGCAAAGAAAAGCTGTAGCCCAGCCAGTGTTGCTAAGTGGTTAGAGCATCACCCTGCACACAGAAGGGTCTTGGGTTCAATTCCCAGTCAAGGGCACGCACTTGGGTAACTGATTCCTTCTCAGGAAGGAGCTGCAATCTGCCTTTACCCTAATAGAAGACAACACTTCCAGCTGCAGCCAAGATCTTGGTAGCAACCACAGGACCAGTGCTCTGATTGGCTGTCTGTTTGAGAGGTCATGCAAACTCGGGTAAACTGGTAATAATGCTCCTGCTGCATCTGACAGTCTTCCGTGCATCAAATAAGATGATTTCTTTAAACAAAAATGATTCATGTCAATATGAGAGCCAGGTCCCATGGGTGCTCGAGTAGATGTGTACAACAAAAGAATTGGGAGTAAAAATGTGTGGCAGGCTTCATCTTCCCATAGAGCAGTGGAGGTGAGCTCAGATGACAACGTTGGGAGGAAATGAATGAGTGGACTTTGCTTTACTCCTGGTAAAGGGCATCTCATACATTCTAACAGGGTCGCTATTGCCTCCAAGGGGACAAATCCTGGTTTGGTGGCGGGGGAGTATAAATAAATCTTATGCTTTTTATATATAAGACACAGATATAAACAGTATGAAAACATCCAGGAGATGATGGCGGGAGGGGAGATGAGGAAAATAAGAAGCGTGAGGGGGGTTGACAATGAAAATAAGATGGAGAAACACTGGTGTATCTAGTGTGGTGGATTATATTAGTGGGCCAACTTCTTCAGTCCTTTACCCCATTTCTTGACTTTGGGTTCAGGGTGTCATTTGTTTCAGCCAGTGGGATGCTAGAGCAGAGGTTTGCAATGTGCTTGTAGAGTAGGACTTAATCTCTTGCATTCCAGTGGAGCGGAAACCATGGCTCCTTCAGTTTGGGGCCCTGGAACAACCCTAAGCTGAAGGAACTCAGTGCTTGGAGCCAAGGCATCCGCTAATTGCAGCCTAGACCAGCCAAACCATCCGATCAACAGACCCAGGAACACATGAGAACAAATCCTCATTTTGTAAACCACTGGGGTTGGGGTGGGGCGTATTTGTTACGCAGCGTTATGACAGCAGTGATGGCCTGACCTGGGGTTCCCTCACAGTGGAGTCCTGTTTCCTGAGACAATCAGTTACACTTTTTAGAATTTGGGCCACATTGCAACAGAATTATCCAAGTTCCGCTTTAAACTTGACAGAACCATCCTCTCCCACATAGAACCGGCCTGGCAGTATTTTAGTCTCTCCTCCTCGCTCTGGTCTGAATTCCACTGGAGGCTGCCACTAATTAGACTGAAGTGGGCTGTAATTTCATTGGGATGCTGGGTGGCTGTTGATGGCTTATTTCCCGTTGGATGTTTGAACTCCTGCTTTACTGGGTGTGGTCCCCATCTTTATTGGGGCGCAGGCATCCGTCATTTGCCAGGATGCTTTTTCCGCTCTGTCTTCAACTGTGTGACTATCTCAAGACTGGGTTCCGGGTAGATACAACAGTCCTGCTGCGGATGTTTTTGATGTCACACAGACACAACCACGTCATTTCATCTTTGATGAATTATTTTAAAAATATTTTTTCAAAGGAATCACTAATGCGTTGGTTTCTAACAGGAGTTACTACTGTTCATCACAAAATGTTATGGCTTTAAAAGGTTTTGTGTGTGATAGAGAAAAATAGCATTAAAATAGATTATATTTAAGAATGCAATTAGTGAGTAGTCAAATGAACGAATGTATTTAAATCCTAACCAATAAAATGCAAAAACATGATATAGTGATTTTGCATATCCCTCTAAGCATGATTACATAAAAGAAAATTCTAAATTAAATTCAAAATCACAATAACTCTAATATATGACTGGATTATGTCAGGGTAACAAAAGCATGAAGATATATATATATATATGATGGCATTTGCACACCACCAATAAGTTTTAAAGATATAAATATAAAATCATAAATAAGCTTAACTTCATGTTCCTGAATTTTTATATAGTCAGGAGCCAAACTCTTCTCATATTCTAAAAGCTTCCCTTGCACCAAGGTGTGGGAGAACCTCATTTGTTTTTGAAGTCAGGTGATGGGGGCCTTTATACCCAGCGGGCCAGTATTTCCCCAGTCTCCCAGCCAGCAGTCTCATTATAGTCTAATCCTTTACTATTAAAAGCAGGGCCTATGGGCCTGCAGCCTTGGCCTCACCTGGGAGTTGATAGAAATGCAAAATGTCGGGCCCTGCCCCAGACTTTTTTGTATTAGAATCTGCATTTTATCATGACCCCAGGGGATTCCTGTGCACGGTTAGTGAGAAGCAACAGAATCTATCTTTATCTCCCTTGAGGTTCCTTCTATGCCCCTGGGCACGACTACCCTTATATAAAGATTTCTTTAAATGTCAGGTTCACTGAAACAAATGCTCAGCCACAGCCCTTGATTTGTAGGCCCCTTAAACAAGGAGGCATCTTGGACTTGGCCCTGCTTTCCTGAAGGAGATGAGCTACCTGGTGAAGAGAACGGCCCCTTGGTGGTAAAGTACTTTGTGTAGAGGAAACTTGGCTGGAATGGACTGGGCTTGGAGTGGAGAGATCTGCATTGCAGCTACCATGTGGGACTGGGCTGCCCACTGTGGGGCCCACCTTATCCTACGGGGCCAGCTGCCCTGGGGAGGGGGTTGGCAGCGCAGACCCACAGGGTCTCTAGGCTGAGGAGCTCTTAAAAGGCTGAACTTGAGACCCTGGGCTAGACATGAGCCTTTGGCTCAAGACACAATAAAACAAGACTTATAAAGTGTCTCATTTATTGAGCATTTACTATCTCCCACACACTGAACTAGCTCCTTATGCACATCATCTCATTCCATTCAAATCCTTCTGAAAACTAGCTCTCACTATTATCATTTTATAAATGAGGAAACTGAGGCCCAGAGTAGTTGAGTGGTTTTTTTAGGGGCCATTGGCCCATAAGTGATAGGGTGGGATTTAAACTCAGGACTGTCGATAGGGTGGGATTTAACTCAGGACTGTCTGACACCAAACCCAGGCTCTTATGCCATAAAGAGAACTAAGAACCTGCTCTTTTCCAAACAATGAGCTAGGGGTTAGAGCTTCAGGGTGTGTATCTAAGGTTGCCCCCCCCCTCCACCCCCTAGACAATGGTCAAGAAAGAAGTGAAGTGCAGGCTGCCTTAACGGTGGTCGCAGTGCCTGGTGCCTTCCTCCCTCTGTCCCCACAGCAGTGGACTTCTCTTGTATGTGTGTCCAGGCGTGGGAGTCCGAGAGGGCTTCCTGGACTCTACTCCCTAGAATTCATAATGCTGAGTGTGTGAGCTACTCAGGGACGGACCACAGACGCCACCAGCCATTGCTGCTTAGTCTTCATGCCTCATGACAGGGAAAGAGAAAGAGAAATAGGAATGGGCCCACCCTGTGCAGACACAGAGGAGAAAGAGGAAGGGGAGATTCCTACCTCTAACATCACACCCTGTTGACTAGTCAAATGGGCTCCCCGGACTGTCTCAAGCTGTCCCCACCAATCACAGCAAGTCCTTCTCCCATGGCTGGCATGAACAAAAGGGACAAAACCTTTGGGGAAAGAGTCAGATATTCTACCCCTCTAAGTATTGAGGCTTAAACACCCTCTCCTCCCCCCCTGGCAGGACCCTTGAGGGGCAATGCCAAAGAATCTGGCGACACATTCTCTACCAAAAGGAGAAATGTTGGTTCTCGTTGGAAGGCAGATAGTGAGGTGCTGGAACTCACTGGTGCTGGCTTGTAGGAGCCAATTGTATGCATCCTTTCCCAACTCTGCATGTGGTGATGTCATATTGGTAGCCTGACATAGGCCACGACAGGAGTGTTGACACCATGGTGATTGGCAAATACTATACACACCAGGGCATATTATTCCCAGAGAGTAATTTTTAAACACTTAGCAGCACACCTCTGAATGCAGGCATGTGCAGACAGAAAAGATCCACAGAGTGGAGCCAGAGAGCAATTCATCAGGAAGTTATACTTAATATTCAGACTAAAGCCTCTCACAACCACATGCAGCAAGAGAAATTTCTCAAATCAATTTCTAAGCCCTGTTTTGGCCTTCTGTTTTTTGTTTGTTTGTTTTTTCCAAAAACAATTCCAGTGAATCTAGAATTTGTCATAAAGGGAACTGATGTGGATGATCCATTAGGCACTAAAAGAGATTAGGGTATCACACTTGAACCTGACTCACACTCCTCTGGGTGGCTCGCTAATACTGAGATTGCCAGGTCTCACATTCCCAGTTTCAGATTCAGCAAGTCTGGACTGGGGCCTGAGAGTTTGCATTCCTAAATGTTCTCAGGTGATGCCGGTGCTGCTGGTTGGGGGAACCACCCTTCACACTTTGAGAACCACTGGGTTAGGGTCAGGGACCAATTCCGAAGCATTTCAGTAAGAGTGTGAGTGAGGCGAGGGGTAGAAGGAAGGGAGTGTTCTGCAAGAGTGAAGGAAACACCCCATTGCGTAAGCACCTACAAGGCACTGGGCACTAAATGCAATGCATTTTACATCTGTCATTTCCTTTAACATCCTCCCTCATTAGTAAATGCATTCGCAGAGGGGATGCCATGGAAACAAGAAAACAGAAGGTCAGGGAGTGTCCATTTATTCCACTGCAGAGAGCTGAGGAGGAAGGTAGCAAAGATAAAGCAGAAGAAATTAGAGTTTCTTCTTTCTCTGGATCCCCAAACTTGGGTAATTATGCCGTGACCTGAGATGGGCAAAACACAGAGAAACAGCTGAGGAAGTGTGCCCCGCCTTGAATGTCAGCCAAAGGAAGTGTGGCAGTCACAGTCTCCCAGGGCCTGCCTTGTCCCACGCTGCACATTTCCAGTCACTACTGCACTCAAACCTATGCAGTTCCATTTAATTTCCTAGGTACTGTAATTGAAAATGAAAAGCAATATTGCAACACATCCAATTATAACGAGATTCCTGTCCCCCAGGACTAACCAAAGAGAAAAAACATATATTTACGGTGGTGAGGCGCCATTCATCTTTGCATTTATAACTTCAAATGTGGAAGTATAGCGTCTTCAGGATGGGGAATGTCTCTCCCTCTCTTTCCTTTCTCCGGCGATGCACTTTATCAAGTCTTAGCGAGGCGTTTTATTATAAGTTAGGGCCTGAAATATTGGTTTCATAAGCGCCTTGGCTAGGATCCACTGAATCAGATTTCTTTTTTGCTCTCCAACCCTGGGATCATCTATCTTTCCCAATGGGATGTCTCATTTGCATGAAACTTCTCATTGACAGTCAAAAGCAGTGTTTGTTTGGGGTGGGGAGTGGATCAGCAAAGGGATAAACTGTCCTTGGAAACTGGGGAAATGAAGCATTTTGCATTGCTTGTCTGTGTGACTGATTGCTGTTCTAGAATTATTAGAAATCCACTATAAGCCTTTTTTCTCCTCTTCCTTCTTATCTAGATGGTTTCTTCTATATTCTTCCTGCTAGTTTGTGTACATCAATAATTACTACAATGTCTTATCACTTAATACTTAATGTATTAATGCTTAGTACATTAATACTTAATGTACTGGTTATCTTTTTGCTCCATAGCAGTATTACAATGAATTTGGCAGCTTAAAAACAATTGGTTATCTCAGTTTCTCTGGGTCAGGAGTTCAGACATGGCATAGCTGGGTCCTCTGGAAGACTATAATCAGGGTGTCAGCTGGGGCTGGGGTTTCATGTAATACTCAAGTGGGGAAGGATCTGTTTCCAAGCTCACATGGTTGTTGGAAAATTTCAATTCCTTGCTAAGAGACTAAGGGCTTCAGTTTGTTGTTCTCACCGCATAGAGGCTGCCTCTAATTCCGCTTGACATGGAGCTTCTTAAGATTGTCTCTTTCTTTCTCAAAGCCAACAAAGGAGAGAAAGACTCCTTCAGGACAGATGCTACAAGCTTATCGCTCATATTCATGGATAGCTGGCCAGCTTGGCCCTCTTCTATTGGTTATAAGCAGGTCGTGAGGTGTTTCTAATTTAAGGGAGGGGAACACACAAAGATGCAAACACCAGGAGACAGGGATTATGGGGGCCAACCTAAAAATTTGTCTGCTACAACAGCAGTCACCAATAATGATGATAATAAATAAATAATAATTATTATTATTACTTGATATCTAAACCACACATTGACTTTTGAAGTATCATCACTTTCACTTTAACCATTGAGAAAAAAAGGAGGGTAAGAGACTTGACTAAATTTATACATCTTTTCTAAAAAATATATTTTTATTGATTTTAGAGAGAGGAAGGGAGAGGGATAAAAGGATAGAAACATGGATGAGATGATTGGCTTCTTTCTGCACGCCCTCCAGTGGGGATTGAGCCCACAGCTGATGCTCAACCACTGAGCAACACTGGCTGGGCCACACAACTTTTAAGTGAGGAATTCCAAACTCAAAATCCTTCAGTGAAGGGCACATACCTTGCAAGCTCCTTCCTGGCCCAGGCCCTGGTTGGGGTTTGTGCAGGAGGCAATCCATCAATGTGTTATGAAAAGAAGAAGAAGAAGAAGAAGAAGAAGAAGAAGAAGAAGAAGAAGAAGAAGAAGAAAACGATTATGTATCTCCTAATGACCCAATTAAAAAAATGGGCAAAAGTCTTGAATAGACCTTTATCCAGAGAAGATACATGGCCAAAAATCACATGAAAAAGTGGCTAAGAAGCACATGAGAAGATGCTCAATGTCAGTCGGTATATAAATGCAAATAAAATGCAATAAAATGCAGCCTCACACCCACTAGAATGGTAAGAATAGTCATCGTATAGCAAGTATTGGTGAGGATGTAGAGAAGTTGAGACCCTTGTGAATTGCTGGTGAGAATGGAAAATGGTGTAGCCTCCATGGAACATAGTCTAGTGGCTCCTCAGAAAGAAAACACAGAATTATCATATGAACCACAATGTTTACTGGTATAAACATTGGTTTACTGGTATATCCCCAAATTGAAAACAGGAACTCAAACAGATACTTGTACACCAATGTTTATACACAAAATGTGGGAATGACTCATGTCCATTAATAAATGAATGGATACGTAAAGATGTGTTATAGACGTACAATGGAATGTTATTTAGCCATAGAAGAAAGTTCTGATACATGTTACAACATGGATGATCCTTGAAAACATTAAGGTAAGTGAAATAAGCCTGATAGAAAAGGACAAGTATTGGATGAAACACCTTAATTAGGCTAATCTACAGAGACAAAGAGTATGCTTATAGTTACCAGGGGCTGGTGGGAGAGCTAGTGAATGGAGAATGGGTAGTAGCTTTCCTTTTGGGATAATAAAAACATTCTGGAACTTGCAATGGTGGCACAATATTGTGAGTGTACTAAATGCTACTGAATTGCATATTTTAAATGTTTAAAATGGTAAATTTTATGGGTATTTTACCACAATAAAAAATACGCCTGTCTCTCTCTATTGGCTTTTTTTTCTGTGTTGGCTTCACCCAGCTGAGTGTTTCCACCAGGAATAAGACAACTGTCAGCAATTCTAAGCCCATATTCTCTTCTTTTAGCAACGTCAGTGGGAAGAGGATATTTCCCAATATTTTCAACAAGTGTGATGGGACTGCCTCTCTTTGGCTCTGATTGGCTGGGCTTGCCTCTCCAGCCCTTCTCAGAAGCAACCACGTGGCCAGGATGAGGGATACTTGAGTAGAGTCAACTATTGCTAATTGAGGAGTGAAGACCACTTATGGGAGCCAGAGGAAGAAGGAATTAACTTTGCTTGGAGAAAGGGCTGGAATAGGGTTCACCAGATGGAGAACTAGGGGAAGCAATTTCCCGGAATGAGGAAAATCGTGGACATGAAACAGGGATGTTTCTAGGCAGAGCAGAGAGCTCCCTGTGGGTGAGTCTTCGCTGCATCACCTAAGAAGGGTCATATGGGCCATGTTATATAAAGTGGCTCCTTTCCCTGTAAGCTGACAGACAGATTTAAAAGCCTGGAGAGCATTGGTTCTCTAGCGCTTATATGAGTGTCCTTCCTACCTCCACAGTCCTAAATAATATGGTGGCTCTATTCCACTTTTTGCTTTGTCCTTTTGAAACATTAATCGCCGATTTTCTAGATTTATTATAGGTGAAACTTTGGGTCTCTTTGACCTTTTTGTCACCCTCCCCAAACATTATTTAATAACTTTAATGAAATCACCAGTCAAGCTTTAAAAATGGCTACAATGTGAAATCATTCACAGATTCATTGCACTTGTGTGGGCATATTCCCCACTCCCCGTTCCTAGCTGCCTAACGGTCAGTGGCATCCAGAGACATGCACACCTGCAGTGAGGTCAGCTCCAAGCTCTGTCCAGCTCCTGGAGCAACAGACTCCTTGAAGTACCAGCTTCTGGCACTCCGCTCCCAAGGAAACTGTGCAGATCAAGCCAGAGGCTTCATATGGGGGTTGTGGGCGGGAGACCATGACAAAGGGCTTCATTTCCCCACTCCATCCCTCAAAAGCAAACTCATCCAACGCCTCACCTTCCATCTCTAAAAGTGCACTCGCTTGGAGCCACTTCAGGCAGGAGGCTGCCGGCTGTCCTCCCTCATCCCCTTCAGAGAGACTTGAATCAGGGTTTATTGGAATGCTCGAGGACTCTTCAGGCCAACAGCGTTGTCAGCTCTCAGCATGTCTTCCTTCCTTCCCGCCTCCCCGCGTCTCTCAGACCATGAAGGCTTGCTCTGTTGGACAGGCTTTCCTGACCCTCAGAGACACATTCGGCCTCTTGAGAAATAGCCGCCTTCAAATGGAGAGGCCTGGAGGGCCTAATCGTGGCCATCATTTCTCCCCTGCCTGGTTTAACTGGCAGGTGGGGCAGGCGGGGGAGGGGACACACTGGCAGGGCAGACAGGAGGGAGGGCAGGACGTGAAAAACCGATTTCATAATTCTGTCCTGGCTCCCAGGATCTGGTCCCTCAGTGTAGCTACTGCACTGAAAATGAAGACAGAGACCACTGGTTGGAGAGAATGAAAGCGATTGGCTCTATTTATGAAAGATGAAATAGAGAAGGCCAGAGACTGGGATGCCAGGACACAGGCTTTATTGAAGACAAGAATACCACTATCGGGGTTTCTTCCAGAGAGAGAGAGAGCGCAGAAGAGAGCTAAGGCCAGGGTACAGGCACCTTTAAGGGGAGGATAGGGGACGGGGCTTAAGGCACTCAGCACATGCTGATTGGTGGTTTCATTAAGGCCTATGATTAGGGACCTAGGGACTTAGGAATCAGGGGCTTAGGGTATTTGGCAGGTGCTGATTGGTGGATCAATGCTCAGGAATGTCCGGCTGCAAGTGGAGTTTACGTCTGTCCATCAACTGGAGGAAGGGAGGATCTATCAATTTATACAATTTGAGGCATTTTTGGGCCACATGTTGAACCCCACGCTGGGCTGGAAAGCTTACTCAGGCAGGCAGCATGCATGGTTCACGAAGACTTTCATCCAAAACTTCTAAAACCCTGCCATGATCATGCGTACAACACCCCAGGGGTCTGTATTTCTATTCCCCTACCCATACGAAACAAGAAGACGAGCGTTATCTGAGAATGATTGGTGCCTGGGAGGCATCTCTGGCTCGGGGAGGAGATGAGGCAGACCCACATGTCCAGAGAGCTTAAACCTTCACCCAGCTCTTAGGTCCCGGGGTTGAGAACAATGGGGTCAGGCCCTACTAGGTGACTATCTCCTCATAGGCAGCCTTTTCAATGGATTACTGAAAAATGGATCCTCTGGTGAAAACCCATGGGAGACGTTTCCCTGCTGCACTTATTAAGCCGCCAGCACCTGGAGTGGTGGGAGCCTAGGAGTATCAGAAGTGGGGGAGACTCGCACGCCCCCAGTCATCACAGAGCTTTGGGGAAAACTCCAACAGCCCACAACATGTGGCTCATGAAACACCCCAGCCCAAGCCTTACTTAGGGAGAGAGGCTTTTACAAAGATTTTATAAGTTCAAAAGTCCCCTCCGGCCAAGTCTTTTCCCTTCCCAGCTTAACCCAATAGCCATCCATTCATCTGTGGTCACAGTTTGTGGTGGGGGAAGATGGAGGGACCCTTATCAGAGGAGACCCTGGCCTTTTGGCCTGAATGATCTGATATCCCAGATGTACATTGAGTACGATCCCTTGTCACCCTGCGCCTACCTCAGTAGTTCTAATACTAGATTGTATGTATCAGTGTAGCAATTGGGAATGTGACACAAATAGTTGCTTAAACATTGCAACTTTTCCCCCCTCATGTGACAAGAAACCCAGAAGTAAGCAATCCAAAGAGGGTTTAGTCTGTTCTGCTATAATAGACATAAAAATCACTATCCTATGCAAAATTGTACAATAGAAACCACAAGCTTATGGGGAAAATAGCATCGGGGCATAGAGTTCATCAGGGCTCCGGCCAGGTGGTTCGGTTGGTTGGAGCGTCGTCATATACACTAAAAGGTTGTGGGTTTGAGTCCAGGTCAGGGCACATACCTAGGTTGCAGATTCAATCCCCCATCGGGTGTATGGGAGAGGCAACCAATCGTTTCTCTCTCACATTGATGTTTCTCTCTCTTTCTCTGCTCCCCACTCCCCCCTAACATCAATAAACATATCCTCTGGTGAAGATGAAAAAATAAAAACAAAAATAAAAACTTCATCAGGGACACATTAACAAAAAAATAGAAACACAACAAAAAATAGTAACATATGGTTAAGAAGTACATAAATATGGCACTTTGTCTTGAAAAAGACCTAAAGTTTGCTTGCAGAAATGGATGTTGGGAGGGTATGTGGCTCAGTTCAGAGGGGTGCGATATTCTACATTTACCTGCTGTTTCTCATGGATGAAATTACATACAAGCAAAAGTGAAATTTGTACTATGCTCAGATTGTTCCCTATGATACTAGTCACTCTGGGTCACATTTAAAATAAACATTATAGCAGAACTAACTGTATAGCTAGCTGTTCAAGGAAGTCATTCAAGAATTAAGCTTTTCTTTCTCCTTGTTCTGCAGCATTTTGTGTGTGGCTTTTGTCTTCATGATTTCACTATGACTGTTGTACTTCCAGATATTATTTCTAAATTCCTGTCAGAAAGAGAGGAGAATAAAGGAAGAAGGGCAGAAGCACCTTTTCCTTGAGAATCTTTGCCTTGAAGAAGGGGCACCCTCCCCTGGGAGTTCCTTTATATCTCCTTGGCCAAAAAGGTATCAGATAGCCACCTCTAACTGCAAGAGAGCCTGGGAAGGTGAGAATTGTAGCTAGGCACATTTGTAGTTAGTTCTCTATTATTGTCACCTACAGGTTTATTAACAGACAGTTGTAACAGGTACAAGTTATAGAGATAATTTTGCATAACAAATGTGTTTCTACTGAATTACCTGGAAAGACACCTGATCACAGAGCCAATTTTCCTGGGAAATCTCAAAGAGATTGGAAAACTTGTATCAGATTTAATTTTCTAACTGCTTGAGTATTTCAATATTTTAATTTTAGCCTGTCATAGGAATAATAATATTATTCAGCTTAACAAACATCTAATAATTAGCAGTTATGTGTCAGGCATTGTGCTAGGTACTGAGGATATAAAGATGATGATGATGGTGATGACGATGATATGATGATGTTGATGCTAATGATGGTGGTGATGATGACATTAAAGGCTAATGCTACTTACCCTCTGCAAATCCTATTCTAAGCACTTTATTCATACTGGCTAATGGACTTCTCACAACAACCCCAGGGGGTTGGTATTCCACCAAATATACAAAGGATGAGAACACTGAGGCACAGAGAGGGTAAGTAATGTACTACTCAAATCTCAATGTCATGATTAAAAAAAAATATTTGATTGACTTTTTACAGAGAGGAAGGGAGAGGGATATCGAGTTAGAAACATCGATGAGAGCCGAAACTGGTTTGGCTCAGTGGTAGAGCATCGGTCTGCGGACTGAAAGGTCCCGGGTTCGATTCCGGTCAAGGGCATGTACATTGGTTGCGGGCACATCCCCAGTTAGGGGTGTGCAAGAGGCAGCTGGTTGATGTTTCTCACTCATCGACGTTTCTAGCTCTCTATCTCTCTTCTTCCAATAAAATATATTAAAAAAAAAACATCGATGAGAGAGAAACGTCCATCAGCTGCCTCTTGCACATGTGCCCGAAACCAAGGTACATGTCCTAGACTGGAATTGAACCTGGGACCCCCCAATCTGCAGGCGAATGCTCTATCAACTGAGACAAGCTGGTAGGGCCAATGTTATGATTTTAAGGTAGATCCTTGTTCTTAACTACTGTTGAACCTCAAAGACCTTAACATTTAGTTTTAGAGGCCGGCACATATGCACGTAACTAGTAGGCAGAAGTTACTAGTGATCTAGACAATATTTAAAACATTAAAAAATTAAATGCCAACATTTTACTTATTTTTAATAATTCTTTATTGTTGAGAGTATTACATATGCTGCCCCCCCCCACCTTAACCCCCTCCCAGCCTGCCCCCCCCAGGCCTTCAGCACCCTATTGTCTGTGTCCCTGGGTAATGCACACATGCATACAAGGTCTTTGGTTGATTACCTCCTACTCACCCACCCACCTTCTGAGATTCCACACTCTTTTCCATGCTTCTATGTCTCTGGATCCACTCCGTTCATCAGTTTATTTTGTTACTTAGATTCCACATATCAGTTAAATGCAAATGTTTTAAAATGAAGGGATTTCCCCAATTTTCTGGAGAGAAACAGAACCAATAAACTATGTGTATGTATAGATATATAGAAAAGTACTTACTATGAGGGATTGGCTCATGTGATTACGGAGGCTGAGAAGTCCCACACTCTGCTGTCTGCAGCTGGAGTCCCAGGGAAGCTGCTGGTATAGCTCCAGTTCAGACCCAAAGGCTGGAGAACCAGGGGAGCCAGTGGTGTGTAGGTTTCAGTCTGAGTCTGAGGGCAGAAGAAGATGGACCTCTCAGTTCAAACAGAGAGAGCCATTGTACCTCCCTCCGCCTTTTTGTTCTATTTGAGGTCTTACTGAAGTGGATGATGCCCACCCACATGGTTGAGTAGATATTCTTCACTCAGTCTATTGATCCCAATGCTAATCTCTCCCACAAACTCTCACGGACACATCCAGACATGTTTTACCAGCATCCCTTTGCCCAGTCAAGTTGACACATAAGATTCACCACCAAATGGTTTCTCTTGAGAAAAAAACTCACATCAAAACTCAGAATCTTTTGCAAGACTAGTACTCACATATGGCAATGGTTGGCTGGAGCTCCATGGTGTCTTCTCCTGTTAGCAGGACACTTTCTTTCCTGGTCCCCACGTCCCACCTCTCCCTACTGTCTTATACTTCATCCACTCTCTTTACTCATGCTGATCCGGTGGCATTTGAGTTTGTAATCCTTGTACTTATGAAGCATCAGAAGGTAAAATTGGAGACTTTGAAAGCACAGAGAAGAAAGCTGGAAGCAGGCCATATCTAAGTTGGGTTCTCAGAGTGAGAGCAAGCTTATTAAATGAGCAGGGGAAACGATGTATTCCTGGAAGAGGGAACAGCACATGCAAAGGTAGACAGGCTTGAGAAGATGCAGAATATTGCTCTTTTCTGTCATGACGTTTGTGGAATTTACCATAGATGAAATCTATTAATTTGTTTGTTACCAAAGGAAAAGGATCTGTTCTCTTTAATCACTATGCCAAGCCAGAGCTTTTGATACAGCTTTAATTGCCCTCTTGTTCTATTGCTCAAATAAAAAAAAAAGTTTTGTTTTTTTAAAGATCCCTTTTTGCTTTCTTGTCTGATGCTTGCTGTATATAGACATTGATTTGTTTTCTTTCCAGCATGCTGGGAAATTTACCTTCCCTGTCCCCATCTCTGTTTATACCATAGCTTGTGTGGACAAAAGGGGCCACATGCTAACCTGACAAGCTCAGCGGAGGCCTGCATGGCGGTCTTGCAAACTCAGAGACTTAAAGTAACCACAAAGGATGGCCTGAAGTTAAACTTGAACTAAACGCAATTATGGTGGGTAGTTATATCCTAGACTGGATAGGTCAACCTTTACCTTAACTGAGTTTATTGATTTCAGAGAGGAAGGGAGAGGGAGAGAGAGATAGAAACATCAATGATGTGAGGGAATCATTGATTGGCTGCCTCTTGCATGCCCCTACTGGGGATTGAGGCTGCAACCCAGGCATGTGACCTTGGCAAGAATCGAACCTGGGACCTTTCAGTTCGCAGGCTGACGCTCTATCCACTGAGCCAAACCAGCTAAGGCCCTATCTGTCTTTTTTGCATTTATAATAACATACCCTTCTGAATGTCTGGGTAACTTTTAACTTCCCTTTTCTGGACCCCTTGGGACACAACCTAATATGCTGAGCTCCAGGGAGATACCACAAATTCCTTCACCCATATGAGTATGTGTCCATCATTTTACTTTTTATGCAATCCCAGGGGTCTCCCCGCTTTGCTCTCTCCCGCCTCTCTAGTCCATCACCAATGGATTTCATGTAACCCACCTATGTCCCTTTCCTTTGATTGCAATGTATTAATACAGATGTAACCTGCCATTCTCCGGAGCATTATTTCAATTCCTTGAGATTCTGCTTCCTGGCATATGTCGACAGTTTGGCTCAAATAAACTCACAAAAATTCTTTACAGGTTTCAGTGTTTGTTTTTTTTTTTTTTTACGTTAACACTTGAAACTTCCAAATGGAAAGCCCAGGGCAGTCTTTCTGAGGAAGAGTGCATGCAGACTGCTTGCATTTGAATCTTGTCTCCATCACCTTATAGCTGTGTGCTTCTGGGAGATGTCTTTAACCTTTCTGGTCTTCGGTTTCCTCGTTTGTGAAATGGGAATAACAGCAGTCCCTGTCCTTCAGAAAGGTGTAGTGAGTTACTACATGAAAAACCCATGGAGCAGTGCTGTCACTACATGTGGGCTGTTATTACGGATGCTACTCAGTGCCTTGCTCTGCACCAAGAGACAGTGCAACCGGAGAGATATGGTCCCAGCAGGAGGGAGCTGAGCTTCTGGCAGGAAGGCATCAGGAAGGCCTGAAAGGAGAAAATTATTTTACTTTGAAAATCCTTTGCTTTTCCATCATAGATGAAAATGCCAATATCACCCACCCCCTGAGTCTAAATTCGAAGTTCAGAAATGTTGCTCTTCAGCGAACTTTGCTGGAAACTTCCTGCTGGGTAGATAAACGCATCAGCACACAGGCGTTAGGCCATTGCACACTGAAACCTTGGCTGTGTTTGGCATTTTTTTCATCTCTTTTGAAGGGAGCCCAGCAGGCGAGGCAGGAGTGGGCGAGGGAAATATATCTGAAAAGATATATGGGAGATCATATTTAATGTGGCCCAATGATAAATCAGCCTTTTCTCTGTGTACAAATTTTTGTTTATGATGGCATAGTCAGAACAGATGTGTCAAAAACAAAACATGCCCTGCTGGTGTGGCTCAGTGGTTGAGCATCAGCCTATGAACCAGGAGGTCATGGTTTGATTCCGGGTCAGGACACGTGCCAGGGTTGGGGGCTCAATCCCCAGTAGGGGGCGTGCAGGAAACAGCTGATTGATGTTTGTCTCTTATAGATGTTTCTATCCCTCTCTCCCCCTCCCTTCCTCTCTCAAAGATCAATAAAAGTCTATTTAAAAACAAAACAAAGTTGCAGAAGAAACAAAAATCAGGTGGCTGTTGTCCTCTTTGTCTCGTCTTCTTTCTCCCCCGCCTCCGGTTGCTTTTTCACTTCAGTGGTACATTAACTGTCACCTTTGGTGACAAATTTGTACCTCCTTGGTGCTGAATTTATTCAGCTAGTCCACCTAGGGAAGATTACAAATGAGGAACAAGTGTAGAATCTATGAAACACGTGTAATAGGGGGAAAAGTGTCTGTAGAATGATGCCGGGGCAGCATCTCCTCCAGCCGGGCTCCGAAAGAGAAGTGACATGAGACAAATTCAATTCTGATCACTACATATTCACAAAACGAGGCCAAAGGGCAGAAGGAAAAGGAAATAAATGCAAAGGCTCTACCTGAGTAACAATTATGGACAATCAGATGAGCACTAACTTAATTAACTAGGTGATATTTGGAATTCATCTGTCATTGCATTTTTATTTTTGTCTCCGACTTGTAAGTAGAGGATGGGTGGCTGGAGATAATGCCAGGCAGAAATAATTCTTAGAACAAACAAAGCCAAATTGAAGGCTGCTCTTTTAGTCGAGAGACTTGACATTCAAGAGGCAATGGAGGGATAAGAAATGCAAACAGCTGTTACTTACTGGGCTGTTGACAATAAATCTTGGTCCAAACTACTCAACAGTCGCCAGGGCTGCGTGGGAGGGCTTCTGTCGCTCTCTTCATGGGAGGGGGTTGGAAGGAGGGGGGAAAGGGAGAAAGGAGAGATGAAAAGCTACTGAGCCCATTCTATTCCCTACATTGATGTTTGTTGAAAGACACTGACACCGGGAGAGAAGAGATACCTGAGTCTATAGCTCAGCCAGCTTCATCACAGCTCTTTCTTATTGGGGAATCTGTTATGTTCTGAGCACTTAGCTTATGCTATTCCCTTTATTATCCACAATATCTGTAAAAGTTAGGCAACATGATCTCTATTTTAGAATAAGCATTTAGTTTTGGAATAGTTTTAGATTTAGAGAAACGTTGCCAAGATAGTGTAGAGGTTTCCAGTGTCCCCTTCACCCAGTTCTCCCCATTGAAAGATGAAACAGGGCTGGAGAACCAGGATGCCAGGTCACTCATTATCACGGGGGCTTCATTGTCAAAATGAAGCAACTGACATTGTTAGGTTACTATTAACCAACTTCCACACTCTTATTTGGATTTCACCAGTTTTTCTCCAATAATGTCTTTGTCTTAGTCCTCTTGTGCTACTGTTATAAAAATAACACAGACTGGGTGGCTTCCACACAGAAATTTATTTCTCACAATTTTGGAGGCTGAAGGTCCAAGATCAAGGTGCCGCCGGCAGATTCGAGAGTTCACTTTCTGGTTCAGAGAAGGAGTCTTCTCACTGTGTGCTCACATGGTGAAAGGGCTGAGGGCCTCTATTATAAGAGCACTAATCCCATCCACGAGGGTCCCATCCACATGACCTAATCACCTCCCAAAGGCCCCACCTCCTGATACTGTCACGTCAGGTGTTAGGTTTCAACGTAAGAATTCTGAGGGAACACAGTGTTCAGTTCATAACAGTCCTCTTTCTGGTCCAGGCTCCCATCCCCTGGACCAGATGATGCACCACGAGCCCCAGGCTCCTCTGGGCTGTGCCAGCCTCAGTCTTCCCTTGTTTTTCGTGTCCTTGACAGTCTTGAGAAGTTTTCACTATCTAATAGACAGAGAAATTCATTCTCAAGAAGGTTAAATGACTCGTCCAAGTTCGGACAGCCCACAGAGGCAGTCTGGAATTTCTACTAGCCAGTTTCCAGTCTGTTTCTAAGACTTGAGCTCCTGTTAGAATCACCAGGTGGGCTCCTTAGAACTCAGACTGCTGGGCCCCACCCACAGAGTTTCAGATTCAGTAGCTCTGGAGGGAAGCCAACATTTGCATTTCCAGCAAGTTCTCAGGTGTTGACAAACGTGCTGCTGATCCAAGGACCACATTTTTAGAATTACCACATTAAGCTTAAAAGTCCCATTTAAGCTGTTTACCCAGATCAAATTAATTAGTTGTCAAATCTCCATTTCACTCTCTGAGGTATAGGTAAGAAATTAGACTCGGCAATAACTCCCTTCTTTCCCTCTTTTTTTTCCCCCTGCCATTTTGAGCATCACTGAACTAGACACAGGACTATAGTCAAAGGTAATTCAAACCCTGGTGGAAGAAAGGCTATTGTGTGTGCAACCTTGGAGAGGCTGATTTGGGCCTCACTCTATCACATCTGAATTGAGCTTGTGACTTCACAGGAGTCCCTTCACCTTAGCGTCCTCATCTGAAAATTGCTGCTAATTTCCACCCTAGACACTGAGCTGAGGCAATTATTGAAGAGTCTGGCAGATGAAACAATGGAAACTTCATATATTCCCTTGGAAATCGTATTCTTTTTCTTCTTGGGAAGGTGTCCACATTATAGACTCCAACTTTATTCTTCCTTTCCTGCCTTTACCAGTAGAAACAATATGCTGCTACAAAGCTGAAATGTGCTAAAATCAAAACCTGGAGTTAACTATTGATTTTAGGATTAAGCCCCTAAGGGGAATGGGTGCTAGGGCCTCACAAAGGGGACCTACTCATTTGTTAAACTTAATGAATGGCAAACTAAACTTTTATGTCGGTATAATAGCTTCCAGTGATCTGGCATTTAATGAAACCACAAGGTAAGAAATTACCAGGCCATTGTTAGTTACTTAAAAAAAACACATACACCCCTATATTATATATTGGTTTCTTTTTTGTTTATTCTCACCCAAGGGTATTCTGTCTAATTTTTAGAGTAGAAAGGTGGGGGAGAAACGGGAAGAGGGAAACAGCAGTGTGAGAGAGACACATCAATTCGTTGCCTCCCATATGTGCCTGAAGGGGACCGAGCTAGCAACTGAGGGAATGGGAATCAAACCTGGGACCCTTCAGTTTGATGCTCTGTCCATTGAGCCAAACCAGCTAGGGATATTATTGTGTGTGTTGTTGTTGTTTTTTTCTGAAACAGTTTCTAAAGGAATAACTCAAAACCACATTCCTTTCTTCAGATGATCTTGACCTTGAGACTATTTTAAATATTTCTTTAAAAGGATCTTGAGGGGGATAAAAATAAAAAATACACGACCTCCCAGTGTTATCTGAAAAAGTGCTGCAAATTTTCTGAAACCCTTGAAGAATTCCTAACCTTAAGTACTCCTGTATTCATGATTAATATTATTTTCAACCTCTCTCCCTATTTCATATTCTGATTAGAAGCTCAGTCTGACTTTTAAGTCAGGCCCAATTCGCAATAAAATATGAAACTTTAGGTGTTTCATTTGTTATCCTTCACATCTCTGCTCCTTAATCATTTAAAACACTTTCAAACAATCACAGGTTTTCTAAAACAACGTGCAAATCATCACACACACAGGCCTCTGGGGCAAGGAACAGAATTCGGTGTGTGTTAGCATATTTAATCATTCCATTTTGAAGAAGATAATCCTTTTTAATTTTCTGAGATTGTGCTCGCTTGCTTTCATTATTTTCTTTACTTCAAAGATCAACTTGACAACTATTTTTTTTCACAACAAGGCTTATGGTATTACTCCAAATCCATCTGATTTCATGGCCTTCAGGATTGCTTTCATGTGTAATGAATTTCTCAATAGGCATATTTATTAGGTGGAAACTTACAACTTTTTGTAGAAGAATTACCTTACAGAAATTATTGGTAGGGTTTTTCTGGAAGAGAAAGGTTTTCATTATATTTCCTGAGGTATAGTTTTCTATACTTACTCAATAATAGTGTATTGGGTCATGTTTTGAGATGTATATTATTTTCTTTTTGCCTTCTGGTATTTTTCTCCTACCAACTCCATTTAAGCAGTGAGTGGCTCTATGCTCTTTGCCTCAGGCACCGTTTGTTGCAGACCTGGCTCCTTTTATTCTTTCCCTCTTCAAAATCCTAAATGTAGTCCTGCCAATGTGGCTCAGTGGTTGAGCATAAACCCATGGACCAGGAGGTCACAGCTTGGTTCCCAGTCAGGGCTTCATGCCTAGATTGTGGGCTTGATCCCCAGTGAGGGGGTTAGAGAAGGCAATTGATTGATGATTCTCATTACTCTCTCTCTCTCTCTTTCTCTGAAATCAATCAATCAAATAATATTTTAAAAATCCTAAATGTATTCATGAGCCTAGGGTTTAATCACAGAGGGCTTTCCCCTGGATTTGGAAAAGGGGGGTTTGTAAAGATTCCTGGGTTTTCTGAGCTGGCGGACCAGAAGAGAGTGCTACATTTTGAAACTGGAATTGCATATGGCCGCAAGTAACAGAGACCACTGTCTTGTACTACACAGTGGCTTAAGCAGTCCACAAAGAGGTCTAAACAAAGACAAAGAAGTTCAGAGACAGGCAGTCTGGAGTTGGTGTGCCAGTGACACAAAGTGACTTCTATCTCTTTGCTCCTCCATCCTCATTTTATGGTTTCCATTCTCAATATTGCCTTATCTTCCAACATGCCTCATCTTCCACAAATCATCACATCCTTGGCCTCAGAAAGGTTGAAATAGTGCTTCTCTCAGGCAAAGCAACTCCTTGTGAAGAGCTACTCCAAAAGTCACATGTAGTATGTCTACTTACATCTCACCAGACAGAGAACCTAGTCACCTGGCTGTATCTAGCTGAAAGGGAGACTGGGAGTTTAGCATCTATAATGGGATTCTGTGACTAAGGGAGATAGATATTTGGAAAGCAGCTAGCAGCACATGCCATAGATAGACCTAAGTGAGCTTCATGCCTGATGTGGACCAATGATCATGGGCTAGACACTGTGGGCCCTCAGTCCTGTTTGATGAACTGGCACAATATAAAACCAGTAAAACCTTATCATGTCCTTGAGGAAGGGGGTAGGGAAGCACCTAAGACCTTCAGGCCAAAGGAATGAGGTGTGAACTAGAAATCAAGCAGAATTATATAAAATAAAAAAAAAAGCTTTGATTTCTTAAACAACTGCAATTGGGCTGAAAGTTGTAATTATTATTGGGGTAGATCATCTAAAAGTTCAGCCTGTGATTCAAATACATTTTTTTTTAAAAACAGTTGAGCACCAGGACTTGATTAATTGTCTTGTTGTAAAAATGCAACATGTTGGAAGATATTAGCAGTGTTTTTTTTTTAAATGACCTGCTGAGGACAGGCTGCATCATTTATCTCAGAGTGCCTGACAGACTCCTTGTGTGTTTGTTAAGTGAATGAATCAATGATGGTAATCTAGAAGGTATGAGTTCCCCTTCAACTATGTGATCTTTGTATAGTCAGATTCCTCTTTATTTTGGTGCCTGGTCCTGCAGAATATGCTGCTGGGCCTGCTGTGGTTGTTCATCTTTTATAAATGTCCACTCCCTCTATCTCCTTCCTCATTGGCCTATGGCCATCCTGATTTTGGCAAAGCTTATGGAAAGCAAAATGGCAAGGAGTTTTTGTCTGGTCCTGGTTTTTGTCCTTGGTGTGGCCAGATTAGGGATCTCTTGGGGCAGAAGGAAGCCCCAGGCCCACTCAGATATTTGGGATGATTTTGGATGGAGTTCATTCATTCAACTATATATATACACATATATGATACAACTGCTACTTGCAGGCACTTCCTGAGATACTTAGTATAACTAAATAAAGGAAACAGACACAAGCCCTGAATTTCAGTTTTAGTCAGAAAATCAGACGGTCACACTAGACATCATTTGACTTCATTTCACCATATGTCACAGATAGTATCCTTGCAGCTTTCTCTGCATCTGGAAGCATTTTCCAAATGCTGACCATAATGATGAATCACAGGTCCATTTAGAAAAGTGAGTGATCTTTGAGTCCTGAAGAAGGGGCCTCCTGTTTCTACAGAACATGGGTTGTGGGGGAGAGCATTGGGCTGTGAGTGAGGTGGGCTTGGATTTGGTCCAAGCCGGTCTTAAGGTGGCCTCATCTTTTCTTCCCCACCGAAGCTGCTGGCCCTTCCCTGGCGCCCTTTACCCTCAACTTCACCATCACCGACCTGTGCCATACAGAGGACAGCGGTCAGACTCTCTGAAGTTCAGCTCCACAGTCAATTGTACAAAACCTGATGAGAACTTCCTGATGAGAGTCCTCATTTCTCTTTTCCAGTTTTCTCCCCACTCTCATATATACCAGGGATCAGGAAATGATGGCCTGAGGACCAAATCCAGCCCACTGCATGATTTTGTAGATTGAGTTTTATTGGAATAAGACCTGTCCACTTGTATGCATATTTTCCCTGGCTAATTTTGCACTGCAATGGTAGAGTTGAGTTGTTGCAACACAGACCACATGGCTCTCAACGCCCAAAATAATATGTTATCTAACTCTATACAGAGTTTGCTAACCCTTGATTTATAGAATTTTAACTACTTCTGTTTACTTTTAAAATCATTTATAATCAAATTTTAAAAATATAATTAACGTAGAAGATGCATATTGTTCCTGCAACTACTACCATAGAACAGTGTTCATCTACTGACATTATCTCAGCCACATTAATTCACAGGTGAAATGCATGGCACTTGTAATAAATTGCTGAAGTATCTGTGAGATCATTTGTCTATAAACATTTATGAATCTGTGTAGCTGAATGTGGAAATGTATTTCCTCTATAAAGTAATTTGGGAAGATGTCCTACAACAATGTTGGTTTTTTTCTCTTTTAGATGAGTCAGAATAGTCTGGGTTTAAATTTCAGTTTGCTGGTTTTGATAGAAGGGTAGCTTAAAATTGACTGGAGAGGTAAGCAGGACCTTCATGCAAAGCTCCACAAAGATTTGGTCCCATTTAAAAAAATACATATTTTTATTTTTTTTAAAAAATATTTTTAATTGATTTTTTACAGAGAGAAAGGGAGAGGGATAGAAAGCTAGAAACATCAATGAGAGAGGAACATTGACCAGCTGCCTCCTGCACAACTCCTGGAGATGTGCCTGCAACCAAGGTACATGCCCTTGACCGGAATCGAACCTGGGACCTCTCAGTCCGCAGGCCGATGCTCTATCCACTGAGCCAAACCGGTTTCGGCAAACAAAAACAAAAACACACCATATTTTTATTGACTTCAGAGAGAAAGGGAGAGGGAAAGAGAGATAAAAACATCAATGATGAGAGAGAATTATTGGTTGGTGCCCTGACTGGTAATTGAACCGTGACTTCCTGGTTCATAGGTTGATGTTGAACTACTGAGCCACATCAGCTAGGCCATTTGGTCCCATTTTAAGAACAAAGGTCAGTGAAGAGGTTTCAATAGGGAAATTGCACAATCAGATTTAAAATTTTAAAGATCTCATGCTGCCTTTCTTATCATGGGAAAAGTACTCTTTTAAGTTTCAGTTACTCTATCTATATAGAACAGAAAGACACACACCCATGTTTAGAGTTTGAGAAAATCATTTGAAGAGTGATATCCCTAAAATACTCATCCCAGTGTCTATCTGACATATTATAACCATTTGCAAATAAAGATAACACTGTATTTGTGCATATTAATTCAAGTTACTCTTAATTTGTGTCTAAACAGCAGTTTTGTAATTCCTTCATATAAAATCAGACTTTCTTTATAAAGATCATTGTTAGACACACATATTTGGGGAATAGAACCTTTGTACGTTGTTGGTTTGTACATTTTATATTTATCATGTATCTAGCCATCTTACTGAACTCTTATTAATTCCTCTATTTCATCACCTAGTTTTCTTGCTTCTTAAATCACATTGTCTACAATATTGGCTTAGTTTTTTACAAACCATTATTTGTGAATTACCTTCAACTTTAATTTATTTGGAGAATAAAATTTATCCTTGGAATCCAAGCCAGATTGCATGTTACAAAAAGATTGTTTGATGGTGAAGCAACCAACAGTTTAAATTACCTTAGCAGCTGAATAGGATGGTAATTGCAATGATTACATAAGACATCATTTGGAAATTAAAAGTTGGATATTTAACCTGCCAAGTAGAATAGAAAACAGGCTATTGTATGTATGATTGAGTTTAATGAGCTGTTTATATGACCTTCACATTCCTCATATGAAATCATGCATTTATTCTATCTTAAACCCAGGAAAGGTCAGAGAGGTATAACCACACACCTGTTTCCCTCACACCTTACTGTTGATTTGGAATATAAAATGGGTCTTGATTTCTAGAATTTCTGATTATGCTTTATTATTTAAATGTACATTAGTGTATATAGGGCATATAGTTCCCAGTCTAATTCCTGACATATAATAGGTGCTATACGTAGATTGAATGTTTGTGATCCCCCAAAATTTGTATGTTGAAACCTAATCCCCAGTGTGGTAGTATTAGTAGTGAATAGGTCATGAGAGCGAAGCCTGCATTAATGGTATTAGTGCCCTTATAAAAGAGACTTGAGAGGGCTCTTTCACCCTTTTCCATTATGTGAGGGCACAACTAGAAGAAGGCGGTCTATTAATCAGGAAGCAGGTGCTCACCAGACATTGCATTGGCCAGTGCCTTGGTCTTGGGCTTCCCAGCCTCCAGAACTCTGAGAAATAAATGTTATTTATGTTACCCATTTAATGGAATTTTTGTTATAGCAGCTTGAAGTGGCTAAAACAATAGGTATATAATAAATTTAGCTTTCCCTCCCCTCCCTTTAAGGGCACATGTCCAAAAACTGTAACCCATTATTTTCATACAGTTTTTGCCCTACTATGTGTACATGGTCTGCCTCTTGTCTCTTCTCCTTTCCTATTCTTCTACCATTTTTCTTTGCTTCCTTCACTCTAGCTCCAAAGATCTTGATATTCTTTAAACCTTTGCACTGGCTACTCCTTCTGCCTGCATTGCTGTTCCCTCCACACTCACGTGATTCTCTCTTCCTGGTTTAATCCAATTCTTTGATCAAATGTCTGCTCATCAGAAATGAGGACTTCCCTAATAATATTACTAGTAATTGAGCATTCCTTTCCTCTTCCTTCTCTATTCCCTTCTGCTATTTAATTTTTAGCATAGCACTTATCACTAGCTGATACATTTTATATTTATTTTATTTGTCTCTATTGTTATTGCCTTCCTCAAACCCCTAACACACTATTAGAATTAACTATTAGAATGTCAGCTCTGCAAGGATGGGGATTGTACCTGGCTTGTTCTCTGTCTCATTCCCCATCCCTAAAATAGTGCCTGGTACATATGGGTGGTTAATACATATTTGTTGAGTAAACAAATGAATAAATGATCCAAGCTTTAGTACATTATTTATGATGATGAGCAATAAAATCTTCATTGATTTAGTAGAGTCAGACAAATGCTGTTATCTCCTGGGGTGGGGGTGAGGAGCTCATAGGGCTGAAGTCTTATAGCTTAGGCATTTCCATGGATTGAATTGTGACAGTGTGAATTTCCAGACTTAGACCTTTAGTGACACACATGTGTGATATATATCTTCTCATTTTTTTCTGGAATTTTCCAACCTTTGCCATGAAAAGAATATGCTCCAGGGAGTCACTGCTCCTAAAAGGACAAGACACACATGGAGAGAGAATCTGAATCTATATGTTCTGCTAGTCTGCCTAGATCAGCCAAATTCAGTCAACTTAAGATACACAAGTTAGAGATAAGTGTTTCCTACTGTATGCTTTTGAGGTTGAGGGATTGTTTGTTAGGTAGCAAGAGATGACTAAACATGCAACATTTCCCAAGTGTCTTTGATAAAGGAGCACTTTTGTCTTCATGGACCAAATTTTTAAGATAAATGTGACCTTTTCACTTGATGACCTACTTATCTTTCAAACAATTCTATCACCTTACTTTACAAGACTTTTTGGTGGGAGTTGGACAGAAAGGAGTCCTACTCAGAATGTAACATATGGCAAATTGTTTTTTAAAGTTATAGAAAACTGATCTCTTAGAATATATATTTCTATTTTTAATTACTATAAATTTCAGTAGGAAGAGGGAAAGAAAAGAGAGAATCAGTCATGCACATTCAGCTGTCAGTTACTAAGAGTATGCAGTCTCCGGGGGAGTGGTTACTAGCATGGATTTAGTGGCTCAGTAATGTCAGAGTTGTTATCTTTACAATTTTCTTGCTTTTTTTTTTTTATCACAAGATGACCCCAGCTCCAGCCATCTCATCTTTAAGTCCAACTTCTTTTCTCTTGTCAAGGCCAGTATGCCTTTTAATCATAAAAATAAACCTTTCCCAGAAGATCTGCTCAGTACCTTTCCATTTATATCTTGTCTCACTTGACCACCTGTAATGACAAGGAAGTCTGAGAAATCAAGGTACTAGATTTTCCGGGCTCTGTAGTGGGACAGGGCAAGAATTGGAGAAAGTGAGTTGTGAAAACCTACTGGAGCAATAAATCAACTGACTGCTAATATAAAAATTGGGGGAGGAAGTTTCATTCTTATTGCTATGGCTTAGATGCTTTTCTTTGTGGGTGGAAGAGTAGCTTATCTGGTTACTGAGAATGGTGAAGAGGTGACTCCCTGTCTATGGTCTCTGCCTATAGATGAAGAATGCTTTCCACCCCCTCTCTCTTTTTTTAAAATGTATTTTATTGATTTTTAAAAAAATATATTTTATTGATATTTTTACAGAGAGGAAGGGAGAGAGATAGAGAGCTAGAAACATCGATGAGAGAGAAACATCGACCAGCTGCCTCTTGCACACCCCCTACCGGGGATGTGCCCGCAACCAATGTACATGCCCTTGACCGGAATCGAACCCGGGACCTTTCAGTCCGCAGACCGACGCTCTACCACTGAGCCAAACCGGTTTTGGCGTATTTTATTGATTTTTCACAGAGAGGAAGGTAGAGGGACAGAGAGTTAGAAACATCGATGAGAGAGAAACATCGACCAGCTGCCTCTTGCACACCCCCTACTGGGGATGTGCCCGCAACCAACGTACATGCCCTTGACCAGAATCGAACCCGGGACCTTTCAGTCTGCAGACTGACTCTCTATCCACTGAGCCAAACCGGTTTTGGGGGCTTTGCCTCTCTTCTTCCTCTTGTTATCCCTCCTGTGTTTCAGATGCTCTGCTTAAGCAAAGGCAAGAAAAGGCAGAAATCTTGGGTACAAGCAAGTGGATCAGATTCAGCTGCCATTGATGAAGCTGATGTTCTGACACTTCCTATTTCATAGTTTTCAGTTGGATCAACATTTAAGATAGAGAAGAGTACCTCTAGACTCAAACACCTTCCCTTTGTGCTCTCACAGTTTACATGACAATTTTGCACCCCTTTGACAGTAACTTGATGAGTTCAGCATCACAGGAATTCGTTGGTGCCACTTTACAGATGAGGCAACGGAGCCTGGAGAGGACAAGTGAAATACTAGAATGAGATACACACAGCTAGAGTTGGCATAGCCAGGACTCCAGCCTGCTCTTTCCACTTCAGTATGCGACACTGGTGTTCCTATGGCTTTATTCTACATTCTCTTAGTGCAGTCTCATCAAGTCTGCTTATCCTGTCGTATATGTTTTTGCATCCTGTTGTCATTTATCCTGCGTCTCCCTCCAGCCCAGAAGAGCAATGTCTTAGCAATAGGTCAAAGCTAAACTGCCAGCAATTTCCTAGAGCTGGATTGTTGAGGAGCTTGTCTTGATTTATTATTCTAAGTGTGTTGCTTAGGCAACATTGATTTATGATCAATTTCTACATTACAAAATAATCATAGGACCTATGAAACTGTTCAGGAAGCAGAGGTGGCCTCTTGAACAAGAATAAAATGCTCAACCTTATACCAGATCACCTGTGGCTGACACTCTACAAATTTTTAGTTGATGCTACACTGACTCTACACTTGGTTTCCCAGACTTCTTAATGGGATATTGGCTACCAGGTTACAGTTTTTTGCTTTGTTGTCTATGAGTGCATTTTGGAGCAGTACCCTGTCAAGTGTAGTAGAATAGTTTTTGGCCCTCAGTTCTAATTTTTCCAGTGGCAAGTAATGCCTAGCAAACAGGAGGCTCTTAAATGTTTGATGAACAAATGAATTAATGACTAGACCTTTGGGTGATATGTACAGTTTCTTGGCCCTGGCTCATCACAAATTCTTTCTGTAGGTTTCCTGGACTTTCACACATAATGTAAGGATTCTGAGCGCCTCCCTGGTTCTACAATGATTGAGTGGCATCCATTCACTTTGACAACTTCCTGGAAGAAGGCCATAGAGTAGTCACCTCTGAGGTCTGATGGTGTAGGTTTGAATCCCATCTCTCCCTTCCTGGTTGTCACTTTAGGCAAATTTTTACTCTGTTGGGCCTGCATTTCTTTACCTGTAAAACAGGAATTCTATTTTCAATACCTAGTGCATGGGTGGAGCAAGATTCAATAAATTAATGCATGTTGAGTGCTTAGAACATTCGTGGCCCCTAATAAATTAATCCCTCTTATTTCTTATTTCTGTTCACTCAAGACTTAATGAAGACAAGATTAACATTAGCTGAGCATGACTGCATCCACCTGCTGGAATGAGAACTGGATAGAGTTTGCTGTGGAATTAGTTCAAGTCAAATATTTACAATAATCATGAAGGAAGTGCAAAGGGATTACCAAGACAATCCATCTGCTGTGGCTAAGAGAGTAGAGTTACTTTTGCTGGCTTGGAGCATTTGCAGCTCTCTCCCTGTCCGTGGACCTCCTGGTCTGTACTGGGGCAGTGCTTTGGACTTCTTTGTTTCTGGATCTTCATTCTCAGCCTCTGCCTGGCCAATTTGTCAAAGTTTAGATTTCTAACAACAAGGATGTTATCAGCTCTATTCCCAGAGACATGGCCTCCTTCCAATTCACTCTGCAAAATGCCTGCTATATTTGTCCAAGAAAGTATTTAGTTTTTCTCTTTGCTCATCTCAACAGCTCTTTATCTTGTACCAATCCTGGGACTTGCACTTTTTCAAATTTTTTTCCTGGTACATAATTATGGAGAATAAAATGCACATATTTTAAGTGTACAGTTTAATTTTGGCAAATATTTATAGTTATGCCATCCAAATGCATATCAAGATATTGAGCATTTTTATCACCCTAGAAAGATCCATCATATCCATTTCCCATCAATCCCCCTCCTTCAAAGACAAGTGTTCCGCATTTTATCGTGATAGATTAGTTTTGCATGTCCTTGAACTTCTTTGACTCAGTCAGATTTACCCTTGCTGCAGGGATTAGAAGTTCATTCCTTGTTATTGTTCAGAAGTGTTACTTGTATTGATGAACATTAAAACTGTTTCCAGTTTTAAACTATTATGAATAAAGCAGCAATTAACATTCTTTTATAAGAATTTTTGTGGACATGTGTTTTCATGTACTTTTGTGGAACTGGGAGTGCAATTCCTGAGTCATAAGGTCAGCAAATGCTTATAGGAATTGCCAAACTGTGTTCCAGAGTGGCTGTCTCATTTGGCATTTCCATGACCTTCTAGTTGCTTGGCATCTTCAGCAGCACTTAGTATGGTCAGCCCTTTTTATTTTAGCCATTCTAGTGGATGATGACTGATGATGTCGACCATCTTTTTATGTGCCTGGCATTTATGGCTAGTTCACATTTCTCCTATTGACGGGAGAGTCATTTCCACATTGGGGTTGAAACTGAACACAATTTTCCTCCTGAGTCCAGATAATGGGTATCACTCCCTTTCCTGTGTACTAGTAACTCCTCTTAACACCCTGTAATGGTTAGTTTTATGTGTCAACTTGACCGGGCCAAGGGTTGTCCAGACATTTGGTCAAATGTTATTCTGCAAGCACATTTTTGGATGAGATGAATATTTAAATTGGTAGACTGAGCAAAGCAGATTTTACTCCCTAATGTGGGTGGGCCTCATCCAAGCAGTTCAAGGCCAGAATAAAACAAAAAGGCTGACGCTTCTGTGAGTAAGCCGGAAGTCCTCTTGCCTGCCTGCCTTTGACCTGGACATCCATTGTTTCCTGTGTTCAGACTTGAACGGAAACATCAGCTTTCCCTGTGTCTCGAGAGATGGCCAGTTTTGGGATTGAAACCTACACCTTCAGCTCTCCGGGGTTTCCAGCTTACCAACTGCAGATCTTGGGACTTGTCAGCCATAATTGCATAAGCCAATTCCTAATAAGAAAACTCTATATCTATATATCCTATTGGTTCTCTTTCTCTGGAGAACTGTGATTAATACATATTCCTTCTCCTCCCATCATCTTCTCCCAAAGTGCCCCATTTTTGCTCTATTTCGGCACAAGCATCTATGTATAGCTCTGTGCTGTAATCATTAAAGTGGCCATAAACATGTGTGCAGTACTTTCATTTAGCATTTCAGAGACTGCAATTAAAATCATTGCAGAAACTGTATCTGAATTCCCCTGCCATTTAACATGGCCACATTCAGAAACAGCTTCACAGGAGAGAGAGCCGCTGGGTGGTAGATGCCTGGCTCTTAGTCTGTTGTTTTTCGATGATCTTTTCCAACTGAAAGATATGTTCTGACAACATAAAAATGAAATGGTTCTTGCCCTCCTAATAGCAGACTGACTAATAGAATAAACAGGAGGATGACAAACCTCCATGGAAAGAGGATGATTAAGGATGCTGATGGATGCACAGGCACTGCCGTAGAGATCTGTCTCCTCACTACAAGATGGATGTAAACCCCTTATTTTCATGATGGGAGCTCAAGCATAACATTCCAGAAAGCAGCACTCACATTAATCAAGAGCGGGCATGCACTGCTTCAGAAACCCAAAGGACATGTTGCTGTTTTTACACATACTATTCAGTTACTTATTTACTTTCCACTAACTTATTCATTTATTTATTTATCCTACATATAATGAAGAAGGAACGTGCTAAATGACCACCATACCCTCACAAAGATGGCAGCACCCACAGCTACAAGATGGTGGCACCCATCGCATGGCATGGCCGGGCCTGGACCTGCCTCCAGAGCTCCTCAGTTCCTTAGACTCCAGAGTCCCTCAAATCCCTCAGCTTCCCAGCCGTCCAGGGCCACCTGAGGCTCAGGTAACCAGAACCGGCTGAGGCTTGTGCATTAATGGCAGGAGCAGAGGTGTGATGGGAGTAGCCTTTCCTGATTGCCAGGTCACCTTCCGCCCCTGAGGGCTCCCAGACTGTGAGAGGGGGCAGGCTGGCTGAAGGACCTGAAAATTCAATGCATGAATTTTCATGTACCGGGCCTCTAGTTATGAATAATGTTCATATGTTATTTGTTTATATACTTACTAGAGGTAATATTTATTTATCTATGAACAGAATGGTTACTTCCCCAGATGTGAGTAAATTTTCTTTTCTTCTTTAATTTTTCTAATTAACCACCCCCTCATATTCATATCAACAAGTCCCTTTTCCAAATTATACATAAATCCAAGGAGGAGTCTCTTCAGTATGAAGGGGATACTTTGGTTTCTAAGTACCAAATTCTCCTTAAGAGAGAATTTGCCATTTGGAAACTAGCCCTCCCAGATAGAGGGATATGCATGTGTGTGTGCATATGTGTGTTGGAGGAAGCTGAGATTTTACGTGGGATGCCTCATGAAAAAGGTGATTTCTGAGGAAAGTTTTGGAGAAGTCGAGGGTGAAGAATATTTCCAGGGAGAAGGAACAGCCAGAGCAAAAGCCAGAGTCCACAGTGCACCTGGCTTATTCCTGGAACCGTGAGGAGACCCACCAGGAAGAACAAAGGGAGCGAGGAAGGAGATGGGCACAGAGGTGTGGGGCGAGCATAGCAGCTCATGGAGTCACCTCCATTTTGAGTGGGGTTCTTCACTGTTTCTCTGAGACAAGATTTGTAAAGGCTGCTTCCTAATGGGCTCTCATTTATGTAGCCCACTTCCCATTACTGGACTTTCATGTCATTTTTAGTTTTCTAACATGATGGATTACTTGCTGTGGCTTCCACTTAACTGAGTGTCATGCTCTGAGGAAGGAAGGCAGATGGCAGGAAATGGGTGGTTGGTGTCAGCCTGTTTCTACATGTGGGGTGAAATTTTGAGTCATTGCCATTAACTTTCATTCATTTTGGGTTTGTGAAGGTATGATGCCATTGACCTCTAGGGCTGGAAATGGCAGCTTTTCTGTCCCTGAGCAAAATTAATGGGATGATACAATGCCTGATAGATTTAAAAGACAGGAAAGTGCTGGGGCTGACCAGCAACCCCTGAACGACGGAAGAACAGATTACTCTCACACAGTTTGACTGAGGGGGGAGAGGACTAAGGGACGGCCTGACTGACAGCAACTGGGCAGCCTCTGTCGCCCCCCTAGTTAGGCCTTTATTGGAATTTTTATCTTTAGATACAATCATAGGGTGAGGAATCTTGGGAGGACACAAATATTTACATTGTCCTCTAGGCAGGGGTATCCAGGGATTAAACATAAGGATTCCAGTAAGTACCAGAGGGTCTGCACATGCACAGACTTGTTTGGGAAGGTCAAGGAATAATTAGGGGCACCGCCTTTGACACTCCCCTAAGTCTCCCCTAAGTCAGAATTCCATAAACAGGGCAGGCAGCCTTCCACACACTTCTCTTTTCTCAGAATGGCCTCCTCACAAACTTTCCAACCAAGTCTCATGCTTTCCAATATCAAAGAAGCAAGAAGGGAGAGTTAGAAAAGGCAAGAACAAACAGAGTCATGCAAGAGAAGACCTAGAAAGGGAAGGCTGGAAGGCTTTATAACATTAATCACATTTTTGTTTTTGTTTTTCTGATTGAATAGTAAGGCATACACAATAAAGAAAATTTGGAAAGTTTACAAAAGAGTAAATATTTAGGTTAAAACCACATAACTGCATATCTAAGAATAGTGAGGCAACTTTTTATTGCTTTCCATTGAGATATTCATGTGGATATATATATATATATATATATATATATATATATATATATATATATTTTATATATATAATCTATAAAATAAAAGTGTAATATGCTAATTAGACTGGATGTCCTCCGGGTGACCTTCCAGATGAAACTGCTGCAGCAGAGGCCCCCGTCCACCACAGAGGGCAGGGGCTGAGGCAGAGGCAGCAGCAGGGGCCGAGCCCCTTGCACAAATTTTGTGCATTGGGCCTCTGGGATATATATATAATTACACAGTTTTGGAGTTTTCTTCTTTTCATTTAAAACCATGATTTTTAATCACTGTATAATATTCTACCAGTATTGTATATAATTAATTAGTTACTGAACTAGTATATAATTAATGCTATCATTTCCTTATTTTTGAATGCTTTGGTTGTTTTTAATATTATACTTTTATAAATAATGCATCCATGAAATCCTTCCTCAGGCATCTTTGACTGTATCTCTGAAAATTTTATAGGACGAATTCCTAGGAGTGAGACGACTGGCACAAGCAGATGAATTTTTTGGTTTTTAAATACCTGAAGCCTTGGAGGGAAGTGGTTAATAGTTTGTGCAACAATATTTGATTCATTCAACCAATTGTGAACAGGTGACTGGCTATTCAGATCACAATTCCATAATTTTGGTATTACTATCTACTTGGTGGCAGTTCCTCAGAGAGTAAAAACAATATTTGGAGGAAGCACAGGGAATCGCTGGGCTTTGTCATTTTTTAAATTCATAAAAATAGAATCAATGTAAAAAAAAGATTTAAAACATTGTGTAGAGCTTAACTAATTGTATCAGACACTCCTCCACCCCCCCCCCCAAAAAAGCCTACAAAATCCAACCATGTTAAAATGTGTTACATTTATTAGACAATTAGCATTTGAATAATGACTGGATTTTGGCAATATTAAGATATGACTGTTGACTTTTTAGGTATGATGTTAAAAATTGAGTTCTTATCTTTGAGAAGTGTATTTGGAAACATTGAAGATGAAATGATAGGATGTCTGAGATTTTCTTCCATGTAATTTGGGGCCTAGTTGAGGCGGCAGCATTGGTCCAGGGTTGATAGCAGTTGGGTCTAGATGGGATCAGTAAACCTTGGCCTGAGGATGAAACCCATTGTCCATTTTTGTAGATCAAGTTTTATTGGTTACATATTTTCCCTGGCTAATTTTGCTCTACAATGGTTGAGTTGAGTTGTTGCAACCGAGACCCATCTGGTCCTCAATGTCTAAAATAGTATACTCTATAGTTCTGTGCAAAAAGAGTTTGCCAACCCTTGATTTATACAATTTTAACTACTTCTGTTTATGTTTAAAATAATTCATAATAAAAATTTTTAAATATAATTAACGTGAAAGATGTATATGTTTCCTACAATTACTACCAAAGAACAGAATTCATCTACTGATATTGTCTCAGTCACATTAAATCACAAGTGAAATGCATGGCACTTGTAATAAATTGCTGAACTATCTGTGAGATCATTTTTCTATAAAAATTTATGATTCTGTGTAGGCAATACATGCACAATACAAGATTCATAGGGCATGCTCTGGTAGGTAAGTCTTCTTCCCTGCTCTCTTATCCACTCAGCTCTCCTATCTGGCATTTCCTGTTTATTCTTCCATCGATAATCTCTCCGTGTACAAACATAGTATAAATACTTCTCTTGGCCCATCATCCAGGTGGCTTATCCCTCACTTCCTTAAAGCCAATGCTTAAACGTCACCTTCTCAAGCATGCCTTCCCCAACCCCCTATTTTAAAATCCCCACTCCCCAGGGTTTCTTATGCGCCCTTCCAATCTTTATTATTATTTTTTCATCCTTTTTGCATTAGTTTCCTGTGGCTGTAACAAATGACCGCAAGCTTGGGGGCTCAAAACAATGGAAGTATATGGTATCACAGTTCTAGAAGTCAGAAGTCTGAAATCAAGGTGTTGGCAGGGCTGGTTCGGGAGTCTCTTAGGAAAAATCGATCCCATGCTTCTTTTCTAGATTCTGGAGCTTGCCATCAGTCCTTGGTGTCCTTTGGCTTGTAGATACATCACTCCAGCTTTTGCCTCCATCTTCATAATGCCTTCTCCTCTCTGTGTTCTCTCCTTCACTTCTCTTATAAGGACACATGTTGGATCCAGAATGAGCTTGTCTTGAGAACCTTAATTACATCTGCAAAGATCCCTTTCCCAAATAAGATCACATTCACCGGTTCTTAGATGGAGATATCTTTTGGGAAATTACCATTCAACCTATTAAATCCTTCCAGTCCTCATATATTTACTGATTCATTTCATACTTGTCTTTCTCCCCCCAGTAGGTTATAGCATCAAGAGGATTGACTTTTTTTTTGTCTGTTCTGTGCACACATCCTATCTCCCCCCCCCCCCCCCCCACACACACACACCAGGGTTCTATCCCGGTGGCTACAATGCTCAGTATATAGCAGTGGTACAATAAGTATTGTTTGAAAGTGAATGAATAAATAGATGAAGTTTTTTTTTTTGCCAAAGGTGTTAGTACTGAGAATTGTAGGATATCACATTTTCTCTCTGCCAAAGAAACCATGGTTAATATATCACTGGCCAATAAAGTAATCTGGAATATGAGGATTTGGTGTGAAATGTGCCCTACATATTAGTAAATGGTTGACAGGAGTCTAAATAATCACTGAATATATATATATATATATATATATATATATATATATATATATATATGCTTTGAATGGGGGGAAATAAACACCTAGAAAGAAATGGCACCCTGGCCTGTGTGGCTCAGTTGGTTGGGGCATCGTCTCATACACCAAACAAAGGTGGTAGGTTCGATTCCCTGTCAGGGCACATACTCTGGTTGGGGGTTTGATCCTCAGTTGGGGCACATGAGGGAAGCACCAATCGATGTTTCTCTCATATGATTCTCACTCTCTCCCTTGCTCTCTCAAAAAAAAAAAAAATTGCAGAGCAAGGATGATGGGCCACCAGAGGAGAAATGAACGAAACCCTGAGGCATGCTTCTTGCCACTCCAACTGCACTGGATCTGGCAATGGAGGAACCTATGCAGAACAGACCTTTACATCTTTCTGAGTGGGAGTTGGGACACCTATTGATAATATATAGAATTAGTCCATTCATTTTGGGAAGTCGTATACAGGGACCTTTATACGGTGGGACCCCCTGTCTGGGAAAAGGATGGAGGGATGTTTCCGCTAAGGTTACTGCATTCGTTTCCCGTGGCAAATGCCTGACTGTTACTGAGTGCTGTAGTTATTGTCTTTGAGTATCTATTATCTACAGTATGAATTATTCTGATAATTTCACCTTCCCTTTTAGTAATGGACAAACTAAGCTGCTGGCTGGTTGGTTTCTGATCTGTAGGGCAACTCCCTGCCAGCAGTCCTGGTGTGTGTGTGTGGGGTGCCTGTTCCCTAGGATGACTGACTGTCTTTGGTTCTCACAGAGTCTGAACCAAAAGAGACCTTCTCAAGGCCATTGCACTGACTGCAATGGCGATTTCCACCTGCAGAGCCTGCTGACTGTATTGCTTTGGCCATTTTTGTTACGCTGCTAACGGCAGGTTCCCCTAATGTAGAAGGGACCCTGCTGGCTTGTAGGATGGTAAGAGCCCTAATGCCACCTCCAGGGCAATAGCTGGGATAGGTCAAGAGCTGAGCCAGGTCAGAGAGGCAGTTCTAGAGAGTCAGGCAGCAATAGATTATTTGCTACTTGTGGCATAACCATGATTGTGAGGACTTTAAAGGAATGTGCTGTTTTAATCTCTCTGACAATTCTCAGTTTATATAAAACATATCCAGGATCTTGCATTGGTGTAGTCAAGTGGTCAGCAAACTGTGGCTCGCGAGCCACATGCGGCTCTTTGGCCCCTTGAGTGTGGCTCTTCCACAAAACACCACAGACTGGGTGAGTCTGTTTTGAAGAAGTGGCGTTAGAAGAAGTTTAAGTTTAAAAATTTGGCTCTCGAAAGAAATTTCAATCATTTTGATATTTGGCTCTGTTGACTAATGAGTTTGTCGACCACTGGTGTAGTCCATCCCTGAGAACTGCTTTCAAGGCAGAAGCATATGCAGTTCAGCAGGACTGAGACTTTAGATCTAAAACTAATCTCATAAGTGTGAGATGATAGAAATAGCGGTGGGGAAATGTTAGGGGCAAAATTAAAGTATTGGGGACTAGTTTGGCTATGGGAAATATTAATCATGCTCTGTAGACCATGATGGCCTTGTGTTGGTTAGAGAAAGGACATTCTGACCTGGCTGGGCGTTGTTTGCCCCTGGGACCTGGAAGTCAACCTTGGAATGCTGTCCATTCTCATTTCAAGAACTGCCTGTTATCACGGAAAGATTCACAACCTTGTTGCCCAGCCTCCTACTTCCCCATGTAATCTTTGTGCTACCATATATAAGCAGATGGCTTATGGGGGCTGCAGAGCAGATTTTAGTGGACGACCTGCTGCTCTCCCACACTGCCAGCAGAACTGGAATAAATGCTCATATATGATTCAACCCAGTCTCTGCTTAACTGGCTCAGGTAGTGACAGGCAGCACGGACCCATTGATTGTCCTGTTACATTACCTGCTGTTGACCTCGGGCCATTTGCTTATTTCTCAGCGCCCATGTCCCCCCTAGCTGTAGAATAAGACCGATCATAGAAGCTACTCTGAAGGGTTGCTGTAAAGTTTACAAATAAAAGCTGCCAAAGCAATCAACCAATAAATCCAGATGGACATTAATTGTTGGATGATTTTGTTTCCCTGGAATTATATTGATGATGTTGAGCATTTTATTATGAAGATGTGTCTTTAAAAATGGCAAAAATCACAACCAACAATCATTTCTTCACTGAAGATCTGCATTGCTTAAATTCCTGTTTTCCTTTAGGCTCTTGTAATTTGTGACCATGTGAACTCTAAACATAGTTTTGAACATTAGGGAAAAAAATGACTTGTGTATATTCTGGCCTTACAAAATGGTGAACTGTTAGAAATTGGGGTGATGGCTCAAAATTGGCATTTTTGGGTGGAAGATTCTGCTTCCAGGACAGAGATGGGTTTGGGCCCTGGGATTTGGGGACAAGGCCTCTCCACACAGGTCCATTTGTCTCTCTTCCCAGTCAAGAATGAAAGATGTTTCCAGAAATGATGCTCTGTATCTGGAAGAAACAGAGAGAGAAAAAAGGATTTATATTTTGACTCACAGCCTTTGACTCAGGGTTTTTTGTCAAAACAGACTCTTGGATCTCGCACAGCTGCCACCCCATTTGGGTCCCAGCCCTTTTCCCAGAAGCTCTTGTGGGAGCATTATTTCACTTGCCTCAAGCATATTAGCCTGTTGCCCAAGCCCTAGCTGCAGACGTGTCCTGTGGCTCTGCTCCAGAAAAATGTTCTAGTTTTCCTTTCATCTGACTGCCTGAGAGGGTCACAGCCCAGGAGGGAGCCTCAGTAAGATCTTCCGTTCTTTACAATTTAATATGTTCAGAGCTGTTTCCAGCTTTTAAATCCCAAATAAGATAAGAAGGGGCACTGGACATTCTTTTCTGGTGATATTTTTTCCTAAATATTCCCCCCCCCAACTCCCTGATAAAGTAATACATGCTTGTTCAAAATTTGAGAAATAAAAAAGAAGAGAGTGTTAAAAAGAAAGTTCAAATCACCCAAAATTGCACTACCAGAAATAACTACTATTATTATTTGGGATTATTTTATTTCAGTATTATCTAAGTGTGCAAATTTCTATGAGTATAGCCATATTTATATGATTACAAGCACGTATTGCAAAATTAGTATATGAGATTTTTACATTTTATTGGTTTTTCACATTTTATTGTAAAAATGTTTTAAGCATACAGAAAAATGAAAGAAATGTATAGTGAACACACATGTGCTCACCATGTAGCTGTTACCATAAACATTTATCCTTATTTTACCCTTTCTCTTCCCCTCCTTCTCTTGTTTCATCCCTCCTTCCATCCCTCTACCTACCTGTGTCTTCATCCATCCATGCATCCATGCATCCATATGTCCATGCATATATCCATCCATTCATCTCTTTCTCTTTATTCATCCATCCATAACTCTATTCATGCACCTTATTTTTGTGGTGCTTTTCCAAGCAAGTTACAGACATCTGTAGATTTACCCCTAAACACTTTTGTACATAAAACTTTTATCTTGCTTCACTTAACATAACATGAAGTTTCCTATGTTTTCAAATATCCTTCACTTTAAACATTAGCCAAATGTTCCATTGTATAGGTGTACCATAATTTATTATTTCAAATCCCTATTGTGGGAAATGTTAATTATTTCTCATCTTCTACTTTAATAAATAATGCTGTCCTAACTGTCTTTGAACATGAACCCTTGGGTTGAACCTTTGATTATTTTTTTATGATAGAATCACAAGAAGAATACAGTATTATTGGGTAGAACAATATGGCTACTTAAGAAGGAACTTGAAGCATCATTTCTAATTTTCTTTTCAGATAGGAACTTATTGCCTACTATGTTTCAAAATTCTTTCTAGTGTTTAGGTGGATGACCTACATCTGGATTGTGGTGGTGGTGAAAGTGGTGGGGTGAGAGCATGACCTCAAATTTAAAAACCTATGGCAGCGTCGTGTGTGTGGCGGGGAAGGAAAATGTCATTGTTGGGAGTTTCTTCATTTACTTTTTCCTTGAATAAATACAAAATATAAGAAAATAAGAGATATAAGAGATTTTATTAAACTTTTGTTTGTCCTGAGTCACAATACAAAACAAGAGTGCCTATGGCCTGGCCAGTGTGGCTCAATTGGTTGGAGCATCATCTGGTACTTTGAAAATGGTGGGTTCAATTCCTGATCAGGGCGGAGGCAACTGATTGATGTTTCTCTCTCACATTGATGTTTCTCTCTCTCTCTCTCTCTCTCTCTCTCTCTCTCTCTCTCTCTCTCCATTACTTTCTCTAAAATCAATTAAAAATAAGCAAATGAAAATAAAACAAAATAGAGTGCCTAGTGTGAATTGTGGTTAATAAAATGTGTTTGGCAAACATCGAGGAGGCATAAGGTGTTATGAGATCCTAGAACAAAGGTGTCTTTGAAGGTTGGTGGTATTAAGTGAAAATGTCGTAGAGGAATTGGTGACATTTTAACTAAATCTTGAAGGATAAGTAAGGATTTTTTGGGTGAATAGGACAAAAAGGGAAAATCCCAGTAGATTCCATAAAATATGCAATGTCAAGGAGGTAAGGAAGAAAATGTTGAAATCAAACAGCATCAAAAAGTTTGTGTAGCCCAGCTGGTGTGGCTCAGTGTTTGAGCGTTGACCTATGAACCAAGTTCTATTCCTGGTCAGTCAGGGCACATGCCCTGATTGCAGGCTCAGTCCCCAGTGAGGGGTAGGCAGGAGGCAGCCGATCAATGATTCTTCCTCATCACTGATGTTTCTATCTCTCTCTCCCTCTCCCTTCCTCTTTGAGATCAATAAAAATATGCATTAAAAATAAGTTTGTGCAAACCAAACAAAATATATCTATAGGTGGGAGTCCAGCTGGCGGCCACCAGATTGAGACCTGTTGTGGATGAGTCACTGGAGGATCACTGAGAGGGTGACCAGCAGTCAGGTTTGGGGCTGAATGCTTGTTTGCTGGTCTTAGAGTCCTACACTTGCTTATATGAACTCTTCCTCACTGCTATGTCTTTTTGCAGACTCTGCTCACTGCCTGCTTACACTTGAAGAATCATTTGAGGCTGAAACCAGTTTGGTTCAGTGGATAGAGCATCAGCCTGTAGACTGAGGGGTCCCAGGTTCAATTCTGGTCAAGGGCACATCCTTGTTTGCAGGAACATCCCCAGTGGGGGGTGTGTAGGAGGCAGCTGATCGATGTTTCTCTCTCATCGATGTTTCTGACTCTCTATCCCTATCCCTTCCTCTCTGTAAAAAAAAAAAAATCAATAAAAAATGTTTTAAAAAAGAGAATCATTTAAGGTGTCCTTTCCTCAGGGAAGTTGGGTTAGACACCCTTTCTATTCCTACAGTATTCCCTTAGTAAGATTCTTATGGTATGTTCTCGTTTTCTGCTCACAACTTATATCTCCTAGACTAGAGCTCGTTGAGCTTGTGTTTTATGTCTAGTTACCAATGCCTGGGCCTGACTTGTCCAATATATTTTTTTCTGAAAAAATAACATATTATGGGCCAAGCAGACCGGTGAGGACAAAATTTTTCTCAGATGGAGGCAAATTGTTTTCTTAGCCTGGATCAGGTGATCTGCAAATAAAAGGTCTCCATCTCTAAAATGGGGATCATGATAATACCATGTGAATTGTTCTGAGGATTCAAAGAGCCCATACCTCATTAGAAAAGTGCTTGACAAACCATTTGAGTGCTTAATAAATGTTTATTATCGGTGGCTTGGTGTCTGTGATGTCATCTGTTTGGGATACATGAAGTTGAGGCACGTAGAAGAAAGTTAGAATGGTCCAGGGCCTTCCCAGAGTCTACAGCACATGTTTTATGGATGGACAGACAGTGTGGCCTATGGGCAGAAAGGGCAGTTCATGATAATGTAGTCCTAACAAGGCTTCCTGATCTCTGTCCTGGGTTTGTTTGTGTTGAGGAGGCTCAAAGGGGCAGAGAGATGCTCAGTCAGGCATGGTGTAAACTTTCTCATCCAAGAGCAGACATAAAAGGCAAATGTTGGCAGTGGATGTCTCAAACTATTTAGTCAGTTACCTGTGTTCTTCTAGACTAGATGCTGGAGATGCTTCCTATAAAGGGCCAAATAGTAATCCTTAGCTTTTATAGAGCAGAGAGTCTTTGTTGTACCTGCTCAGAGCTACTATTACAGAACGAAATCAGCCATAGCCAATGTGTAAATAAATTGCATGGCTGTGTTCCAATAAAACTTTATATATAGAAGATTTTCTAAATGGCAAAAAAAAAAAAAATGTGCACAGGGGTGGCTTTGGACCCCCCCCCCCCCCCCAGGATGCTCCAAGCTTGGAAACCAGTGCCCTTTTATCTTTTACCACTAGATGGCGCTCCAACGTCTGCAATGGAAACTGGGTCGGCCAGAGAGAGGGCTCTTTGGAGGAAAGCACAAGCAGAAAGCCACGGCTCTCATCCATATTTGCTTAACATTTCTATGCTGACAAGATGTGGTAATTTTATTCCAAATGTGTAAATATTATTGAATTTTTCAAGGATGCTTGCCTGAATCCCGGACAGAAGATATACGTTCAGGGCCAAGAGGAGAGGGGAGAGAGAACAGGTGGGGGAGGCACAGAAAAGCTTGTCCACCCTGGCTTGCTTTAGCTATGAATCCCATTTGTTTATGCATTTTGTTCTAACATGCTGCAATGCGAATTTCTTCAGTGTGGCTCCTACAGACCCTGTTCTCCGGCCTCGGTGAAGTAGGAGGCTACACTGCTGATTGCACTCAGGCTAGGATGAGGGATGGCAGAAGCAGAGAGGTGATGGCCCGGACTGTGGTTTGCCTTCGCTTATGTGTCCGTTGCTGTCACTCAGTCCTTTTCCTTCTGAGGGATTATTACCTGATATCTTGTTTCACGGAGGGTCCATTTGCCCTTGAAGGTGAGACCTCAAGTTCATGATTGTAATGAATGTGGGCCCCATCCTACCTCCACCCACCACCCCCTCCTCAAAGCCTAACCTGGGACTCTTGGGTCTTACCTGAGTTGTAGAGAAGTGGAGGTGCCAGAGGGACTAGTTTCCCCCTTGAGACACAGTCCTTTTCATCCCTCACTGCTTCAGAGAGCCAAGGACACCCAGAGGATTTCCAGTTTCGCAGAGTTTTTCCTATTCCCCTTCTGTGCTTTCTTAGGAGTCTGGAGGCCTGGCTTGTAGTAAGAGCTCTATGAATATCTGACTGAACGGATGGACGCTGGGTAGATGGGCAGATGGATGAATAATTGGACCCCTCTACTGTTAACTGAAAGAATATGTAAGATTTCATACAGTTGAGTAGGTGAAATGTTAACCTTTTTTTTTTAAAATGAAAATTCAACATCATCTTCAGTAGTTTTTGTCCTTAAGAAGCATAGAGTCTTATAAGGAATTTGAGATATGCTGATAATTATTAAAATATTATAAAACTTGCCATCTGTGGAGCACCTGCTATATACCAGGTTTATATTTATATAACACAAACATTTATAATAGATCTATTTTTTAAGAGACTGTATAAATATATGTTCTTATATATATCATATATAAACTTGTAAGAGTTATATGATTGCCTTTTTGACAGATAAAAAAGAAAATGGAAGTTTAGAAAGAACAGACCAGCAACAACAATAACAATAGTAAGTGACAAAGCCAGTTTGACCCTACAGCCCACACTCCAAGCCCTGAATCCAAGTCCATGGTATTGCCTCTCAGTGACTATAAAGTAGAAAGTATTTGGGAGTTGGCCAGGGGTTTGGAATGGAGGGAGAGAAAGAACTTACAATGAGGGAGGGGACATTTTGGACGACATTGACTGAGGCTCATTACTTCCATAGAACATGGAATAATAGACATGCCACATGGGAAAAATTGGTTTTGATAAACTTCACAGAACTTGAAATTGGATATAAATTGAAATTGATGCTTTTGTATATTTTTTGAAGGGAACACCCTCCCCACTTTTTTTATCTTCCTTATTTCTGTTTCTTGTTCTGTGATTAGCACTTGGGAAGAGATTATTTTCTTATTTAAAACCAAAGGAAAAAGCCAAAATTCCCAGTGTCTTGTTAGTCTAGAATGAAGGACAGCCTGCAACTGATGACAACTTGATTTACCCTCGCTCCTGCTCCTGCCTTCTGAAGTGTGATCTCTTGAACCGTTGCCAGAAGCTGGATTGGCTTGTCACTTGAAATGTTGCAAAGAAGCTTTGCAAAGAACGTTCTCAGAGAACTTGCTGACTGAGGATTGAATGATGCAGTTGGGGCTGAAATTTGCTGAGAGATGAAGAAGAGTGAAAGGTAAATTGCAGAAATACCCACAAAGTAACTTTCTTGAAAAAAAGTAGTAGTTTTAGTCAAGTACCATGCTTCACTGCATGCTGCCAGACCTTAGGTTTTTATTTTGAAAAGTTTTAAAAATGCAGAGAACTTGAAGACACGTTTCTCCAGAGAAGATATACAAATGACACAGGAAAAGATGCTCAATATTGTCATCAGGGAAATGCCAATCAAAACAGTAATAAAACACAACTCCACACCTATTGGAATGGCTACAGGTTTTTTTTTAAAGAAAGGAAAGTAAGTTTTAGCATGGATGTGGAGAAATTAGAACCCTTGTGCATTGCTGGTGGTGGGCAAGGTAAAATGGTGCAGCTACAATGGAAAAACAGTATGATAGTTCCTCCAACAAGTAAACATAGAATTAGCATATAGTCCAAGATTTCATTCCTAGGTATCTACTCCAAAGAATTGAAACAGGAACTCAAAGAGATAGTTGTATGCCAATGCTTATTGCAGGATTATTCACTGTAGCCAAAATATAGAAACCACCCAAGTGTCCATCAACAGATGAATGAATAAACAAAATGTAATATATGCATTCAAAGGAATATGATTTGATTATAAACATGGATGAGGTTCTGATACATGCTACAACATGGATGAACCTGGAAAATATTATGTTGGGAGAAATAAGCCAATATAAAAACACAAATATCTAAAATATGCAAATTCATAAAGATGGAAAGTAGATTAGAGGTTTTCCAGGGGCAGAGGGAGAGGGAGAGAAGAGTTAATTGCTTAATGAGGACAGAATTTCTTTTTAGGGTGATGAAAAGCTTTTAAGCTTTTCTTTTTAGGGTGATGAAAAGCTTTTTAAGCTTTTTAGGGTGATAGTAGGTGTATGGGTTAATAAGGGCGGATTTTGTAATAAAAGAAAACACGCTAATTTCAAGAGAAACATCAATAGTGATTTATTCAAAGTAATGTCCTTCACTAGCGACACATTTCCCCCATCTTTCAGGTAATTTGTGGATACCATCCCAATAGAAATTTTCTTGTTTTGAGGCAAACCATTCAGAGACTCAATTTTTCACTTCTTCATACGTTTTGAAGTGCTGCTCAGAAAGTGTATGTACCATCGATCAGAACAAATCTGCATTGTTAACCAGTACACCTGGTAATTGCACAACATTGAGAATGTAATAAAATGTTTAAAATATATATCTTTGGTCCAGCTGGCATGGCTCAGTGGTAATTAAACAAATATTTAAAAAATATGTTTGTATTGATTGCAGAGAGAGGAAGAAGGGGAGAGAAACAGAAACATCAATTCAGCTGCCTCATGCACTCCTACTGGGGATCAAACCCACAACCTGGGCATGTGACCTGACTGGGAATCAAACTGTGACCTCTTGGTTCATGGGTTGACACTCAACCACTGAGCCACACCAGCTGGGCTGTAATAAAACACACAAACACAAAACAAAACAAAAAAACAAATACAGAAAACACAAAAGTAGAAAAATGCCAAAAAAAAATAAGCAACAATAGAATATACTATAACAATCACTTGTGCCCATTGGGTAGAAGTAACAAATATTAATGTTTTATTCAATTTCCCTTAGATATTTAGAAAATAAGATAAAACATGGCTGGAAGAGTTATTCCCTTGTCACATATGTGATGAATGCTCCTGCCACATCTCTGTGGCTAGTGTCTGAGTCCCATCACAGCTTTGGTGGACAGTTCTGGCGCATGCTGACTGCTGGCCACCTTAATAGCGGCATCTTTCAGATCCTGTGGAGGAGGGCGCCCTCTAGTGGCAAGGGAGCTTGCTCAGCCTGTCCACAGGGCAATCCAAAAGGGCCCAGAGATGCAATGCTGGAGGCCAACCTTCATTCAAAGAGAGAAGGGAGTCGAAAAGTAGGGATCTCAGATTCATTGTCTCTTTATGAATCAATTAATTCTGAGGCATGTTCTCTGTGGATCTTAGAGCCCCCCCTCCCAGAGTGAGCCCCAATAACCCACAGTAGTAACCCTCAGGTTCATACACACTTTATTGACTTTTCTTGCCTCCCTATCTTTCTTTCCCCACTTTCTGTCTGTGCTTCCTGCGATGCTCATCCCATCTAATTATCTGAATCCAACTCCTTATTTCAGGCTCTGCTTTCAGAAGAACCCAAACTAGAACACACCCTCTCTCTTCCCCCCCTCACACATCAGAGACAATTGCTTTCATGAAGTTGCTGTAAATGCTCCTGATCTACATTTTTTATAACTTGTGACTAATACATCAACAATCCATACTTTCATGGGTTTTAAAGAATTGTATGAATGGTATCATCATGTGTGTGAATGGTCCTGCACCTTGCTTTTCTCACTCAGTATGTTTTAGAGATCGCTCCACGTGTTAAGAGAGATCTGGCTCATTATTTTTAACTACTGCATGAGACTTTAACCACTGCATGACTGAACCACGTTTTATTGAGCCACCCCTTCCATGATGAGCATTTATGATTTCCCCACTTATTTTGCTATTACAAACAATTTTTAAGCTTTTTGTTCCTATCCTACACAGGCAGTATGCACAGTGGCTAGTGCGCAGTCTTTGACCCCCTCAACTTAAAATGGTGATGTGACCAGGTTATTGTGAGGACTGGATGAGTTGTCTATAGAACATTTATTATGTCACTTTAATATCGTTCACTGTTGGTTTGTTTTTAAATTATTTTTTAAAATTGACTTCAGAGAGGAAGGGAGAGGGAAAGAGAGATAGAAACATCAATGATGAGAGAGAATCTTTGATTGGTTGCATCCTGCATGCTCCCTACTGGGGATCGAGCCAGCAACCGGGGAACTGACCAAGAACTGAACATCGACCTCCTGGTTCATGGGTTGATGCTCAACCATTGAACAACACTCTCTGGGCTACCTATGGTTCACTGTAGCTTCCCTGAGACTTAGCTCCACAAGTGACTTCTGTTGGGTTAAACACCCACTACAGAAGAGACAACTCAGCGCATGGACTTGAGACCAAGATTGCATGTGTTTGAATCCCATCCACACTTTCCATGTGGTTTAGATAAGTCTATGGTCTTTGTTACATTTTCACTCTGCAGAGTGGGCTTATTGATTGCTCCTGCTTCATTGTGTTTCAGTGAGAATTAAACGAGCGAATGCTTGTACAGCTTCTAGAGGCTTCAGGCAGCACCAGCAGCATCCCAATACATTATCTCTCTCTTAAAAATTTTTTTTTATTGATTTTCTACAGAGAGGAAGGGAAAGGGAGCTAGAGTTAGAAACATTGATGAGAGAGAAACATTAATCAGCTGCTTCTGCACATCTCCCACTGGGGATAGACCCACAACCAAGGTACATGCCCTTGACCGGAATCGAACCTGGGACCCTTGAGTCCACAGGTCATTGCTCTATCCACTGAGGCAAACCAATAAGGGCCCAACATATTATCTCTTAACCATCACAACAACTACTCAAGGTAGATGATTGCTACCCCAGTTTACAGAAGTGGAAACGGAAGTAAGAGGAGAGAGCCCAGGATTTGAACTCAGATGTATCTCACTCTTATGCTTGTGCCACGTCCCTTACATCACTGTATCTTTTCTTAGGGCTACAGAATACTTCACCTTCCCTGCTGCCTGATCTTGTGTATTATTTGGGCTCTAAATGGCAGCCCAGAGCCCCTGCTTCACTTTTCTTTTTTATTGGAGTAGTAGAAGATGAGATGGATCCCCTTGCTCTGGCAATTAGAGTGGAAAATATTTTTCTTGAGCACTGGGACTTGAATTTCTGCCTGTGGAACTGCTGTAAATGGATCTTCTCTCTCCTTACATTTATCACTACTTGGAATTGCTTCTATGGGAAAGGGTCTGTAGAAATAGATAGCTGACAGGTAGATAGGTAGGTGATAGACAGATGGATTGATAAACAGATGGATGATAGATAGACAGACAGGCAATTAAATTGGCACTGGCCCAGGTTAAAGCTCTACCCACCGGCTCCTTACACTGCATACTTGTGGGCCACGCAATCAGGGGCTTCTTGCAGGAAGCTCTTTGAGCGACGCTGGTGTGTGCTTAGACAGGGGTTTGCTGGGTGCACTGTGGGAAGCAAGTGCTGGGGCTTGGAGAGGACAGGTGGAGGTAGCCCCGATCACTACCCTTTTTAAAGCAGACCGTTTCCAGGACAGTCCCAAGTAGAGAAAAAGGCCTATGCTGCAAAAGCGGGAGTTTCAGTAACGCCAATAAAGGAAACTGCCTGGTTTCAGGAGCGCTCTCAGGCTGGCTCTCTTTGCAGAGCATTTCAATAAAGTGTTTGTCTAAACAGCAGCTAGGCTGGGCCCTAGTGGGTTTATTTACTGGTCATTAGCTGCTCAAAGGAGGAGATGGGGAGCAATAAGTTGAGAAGCTTCAAATTAAAAGTTAGAAATTTCGCCATTGAACATGAAGGAATGGGTGTGAGGACATTTCTAAAACTCCAAGGTAAAAGAAGCACAAAAATGTAAGGAAATGGGTCCTTTTTATCCGAATTCTACAGATAAGCAACCATTTCCATAGCTTGGCAGGCACTGTTCCCTCTGCTTGGGCCGCTCTTTGCAGCCACATCTTTGCCTGAGCTACTGATTTCTGTCTTGCTGTGGAGGCATCTGGGACTTGTGATCTCCAAACCCTCTGAAGCAGGAAAGGGAGGCACAACATCTCTTAAAGTCCTCAACCTGGAAGTGATATGTGTTTCTCCTGCTCTCATTCTATTGGTCAGAACTAGTCATATGGCTTTATTTTTACTGCAAAGGAAGCTGGGAAATGTAGGGGAGACCATGGGATATTTGTGGAGGATTAACAATCTCTGCTACATCCCCAAGACTAGGTTGAGCATCCTTCCTATGTGTTTTCAAATTCTCCTATTAAGAACATCTCTCTCTCTCTCTCTCTCTCTCTCTCTCTCTCTCTCTCTCCCCCTCTCCCTCTCTCTCTTTCTCTCTCTCTCTCTGAAATTGCCTGTTTACTAACCCATTCAAGTCCCAAATCTATAAACTCATTGAGAGAAACTCATTGAGAGAAGGACTAGAACTCATTCCCCATTAGCATCCCTTGCACTTAATCCAACACAGTACAAGGTGGGCATTCGGGGATTCGCTAAATAGCTATTGAGTGCATGAAACGTGAAAAAAGAGAAGTAATAAATGATCCTTCAAGGAATATAGGCAGTAAAAAGTATGCAAAAGTTGTATGATTGCTTTTATATAAATCTCTCACCCAGAAGGTTGAATATTTCATCTGTGAATCAGATGGTTTTAATCTCCTAGATGTCAATCAGATTCTTTGATCTGAGAATACTTCAGATGAAAAAAAAAACATTTGAAATTTCCCCTTCCTTAAACTTGTACACTGGGTGGATTTAACACTAGTTTCTATTCATAGCTTCATGACTTAATCCTAGTTTGCCTACTAATCATAACTTGGTTTATGGTTTTCTATAATACATACACAAAATAGGAAGAATAAGCTCATGACTTTTTTTCCCACACATGACTAATATTTTTAAAAATATTATTATTTTAAAATATTATTATTTATGTAAAAATAATATATGCTTTCAGAGTATGTATTAGGGTGATACTAGTTGCTATAACAAAATAATTCATAAATACTGGTAGTTTATTAAAAATTCTAGCTTACATAGCCAAAACCGGTTTGGCTCAGTGAATAGAGTGTTGGCCTGTGGACTGAAGGGTCTCAGGTTCAATTCCGGTAAAGGGCATGTACCTTGGTTGTGGGCATATCTCCAGTAGGGGGTGTGCAAGAGGCAGCTGATCGATGATTCTCTCTCATCTATGTTTTTAACTCTCTATCCCTCTCTCTTCCTCTCTGTAAAAAAATCAATAAAATATATTTTAAAAAATTCTAGCTTACATAGAATTCCAGAGTGTGTGTTCTCAGTGGGCAAGTAGCTCTCCATGTGGTGAATTGGGAGAATGGCCTCTTTTTATTTGTATTTCTCCTTCCTCTAGGGCATGGGTGGGGAACCTTTCCTCTGCCAGGGGCTATTTGGATATTTATAACATCATTCGTGGACCATACAAAATTATCAACTTAAAAATTAGCCTGCACCATAGCTGGTTTGGTTCAGTGGATAGAGTATCAGCCTGCGGACTGAAGGGTCCCAGGTTCGATTCTGGTCAAGGGCACGGGCCTGGGTTGCAGAATCGATCCCCAGAAGGAGGTGTGCAGAAGGCAGACAATCATCTTTCATCATAGATGTTTCTATCTCTCTTCCATCTCCCTTCCTCTCTGAAATCAATGAAATGATATTTAAAAAAATTAACCTGCTATATTTGGTGAAACATTTAATTAACTCACCCCTAATGCCTTGGCAGAGCCAGGTTAAATGATTTTTTGGGCCTTACACGCCCTGGAGGCTGGGGCCTCTGGATCCTCTACTTCCACTTTCTTTCTTTTTTAAAAATATTATTTTAAAAAATACTTTTCAGTTATAGTTGACATATACTATTATATTAGTTTCAGGCATACAACACAATGATTAGACATTTATATGCCTTATGAAGTGATGACCCTGCTAAGTCTAGTACCCATCTCATGTTGGTTTCCATTACATTAGTGAGAACTAGTTATGTGGACCAACCTTCCCACAAGGCATGCTGGGAAATGTAGTCATGACTGGTTAACTCCTCAATAGCAACAAATGTCCCAGAGACATTGCCTGGTTGCTACTGAGGCATCCATTTACCACAAACAGAAAGCTCTTTGACTTTCCTTGGATTCACCCTCTATCATGCCCAGCCATGTGATTTAGATGATGTCAACTCTATTGCTTGCCACAGTGGGTGTGCTGCACTCCATGTAAGCCAATTAGCAAATCATATACCACGGGCCCCAGTGACTAGGTTAGGAGTGGAATAATCATATAATTCAGGCCAAGGGGAAAAGTGAATCTTCAGACTTGTACCAGAGTGGTCAGAAAGACCCTCTCTTTTATTTTGTGTGTGAGTCTGTGAGGTCTGGAACAGCTCCTGTTATTGTCATTTTGCTATCATGAGAGCCATTCTGGAGCTGTGTGTGTGTGTGTGTGTGTGTGTGTGTGTGTGTGTTTATCGTGTCTTGCCTTGCTTTTCCCACAGAAACCACAATAAAGGTTGTGGCCTAAGAGCATCCCTTGCTACTGTCTTCTGTCTCCTAATATCTTCATCAGTGCCCACCCTGGTGTTCTTCTGTGACCTTGTGTCTCTAGAACCCATGAGTTCAATAAACATTATTCATCTACATGCATTTCTCATCTCTCCCACGGCCCAAACTGACTGGCCGTTCTGTGAACACACAGGTTAAATAGTTTAAACAACTCATTGCCTATCTTTCCTACTGGTTCTGCAGCTCTGTTGAAACCTTGCCTAATACAACAGATTTGGAATCTCTTTCAAAGACAGGCTAGGAGGTTTTGCTGCCGGTTTGAAAGAAGGGATGTAGGAAAGCAGTGGATCAAGGAGTGCAGGTCCTCTCAGCGCCCACAGTTATCCCTCTCACCCCCTTTCCTCGTGAAAGAGGAGAGCTTTGGCAGCTCACCTGGCACCTTTCTAAATGACTTTCTCATACCTCTGACATTTTCCTCCAGAACAGGGTTCATCTGTTCAGACCCTCTTTACTGCTCATTTCTTACAGGGCTGGTGTGTTTTCCTGCCTTGCTTAATTAGCCCTTTAGGGGCGAACCTGCTGGAACTGTGGGCAGAACTCCACGAAGTACAAGTGCAGCGAGTGTTTTCAGTACCAGTGGCTCCGGCCACCAGATATCTCGAAAGGTTTTTCATTCTTTTCCCTTGGGGTCCATCACCTTTCCCTGTGTGAAAACGGTTAGGGATGGCAGGGCGGGGAAAAGGGGTGGCTTTGAGGTGTGTTTTCAATGGAAGACCCTAGACTAGGGGAAGCTGATGGATTTAAACCAGGATTTCCATATATTAGTAGGGGCAGTGGCAGGATCCCAGGTGATACCAGAAGCCATTTCTTTTTAAAAATCTGTTTTTATTCATTTTTAAAGAGAGGGAACGGGAGAGGTATAGAGAAGTAGAAACAGATGAGAGAGAAACATTGATTGGCTGCCTCCTGCATGACCCCTACTGGGGATTGAGCAGGCAACCCCAGGTATGTGCCTTGACTGGGAATCAAACCAGTGAACTCTTGGTTGATGCTTAACCACTGAGCCACGCCAGTCTGAAGCCTTTGCAAAGGAGTCTAGCAGCCACAGTATTGATCTCAGGGGAGAGGACCATTCCTTGTGGAGGATTCCTGTGGAGATTGCTCAGCTAACCACAGATCCTCCTGGAACTTTCTAGATGCAATTGAAAAATCCCTGCTGTGTGCGGGCAAAGAGGCATCCTGGGAGTGGAAAACTGGGGCAAATGCCCCACTGGGGCCCGGAAGGGGGTCTGCAGTCTTAGATTCTTTTGAGCAAGAAAGTGATTCTAGGCTGCAGGCACAACACGTTTTTTAAAAAAGAACCCAAGCTCATGTAGAGTCAAACAGCTCATCATCCTTTTCCATCAGGAAGCAAAAGGAGGGTGGTTTCCTGCTCCTGGCCAGGTCAAGGCTTTCCTTGAAAGCCAGGGAAAGCAGGAAAGAACCCTCCCACACTGAAAAAGCCACAAATGCTCATTATAAAAAATTCGCACAGTACAGGTACAAAGAGGAAAGAAGAAAACTTTCCTACTATCCAGAGATAATCACTGTTAACGTTTTGGTAAATATTCTCCTGGATATTTCTAAATATACATTTGCATTCTCTCTCTCTCTCTTTCTCTCTCTCTCTCTCTTTACACACACACACACACACACACACACACACACTCACTCACACCCACACCCACTTCTATGCAAATGAGATCACATCCTACTTGTTCTCTTATTCTGTAACCTCCTTTTTCACTCAACATCATGCCATGGCCCTCTTTCTGGGTCAACACATTTAGAAATATCTTATCAATTTTAGTGGCTGCTTAAAATTCGACTGCGTGGTTAAAATATTCAATATTTAACCAGCTCTCTATTGGTGGACATTTGGGTTGATTTCGACATTTATTGTAGAGAATGTTGCTCTGGAAATCCCTGTGGTTACATCTTGATCCACATGTATAATTTATTGCTCATTTAAACACCTCACTGTCTTTTTAAAGTACTGTACATAATAGCCATTTGGGGGATGAGATGAGAAAATACTGCGGCATTTTCTGAGACTTCTGAATCCCTGAGGAGGGTTCTCAGTATGGAAATGAAACAGAGGAACCTGCGTTAACTCATGCTGCCCAGATGCCCACGGGTTAGGGGTATGGCGGTGGGGTTTGGGGGCACATGCTAAAAGTCCCAGCTTCTGGGCAATCAGTGACCTATTGCAACAGTCTCCTTGGGGGCTCAAACACAGGCCCCAGGCACAGATGGTGACCCAGGGGCAGAGAGAAGCAGGATGAAGCTGTGAGAACTCACATACATCATTGGATGTATAATTGAGGTTTGGACCCAGTTTAAATATCTGTGAGGGACACAGGGAGCCAGGAAATCACAACACGGGGAGCAATAAAGTGTTAAATACAAGTACAAGTTGCGTTAGTAGCACCAAAAAGGCTCACCAGCCTTTGGAAGTTTGGGAAGGCTTCCCGGAGGAAGGCAACTCCCAGTAAATGCCTTAAGGTGTTCTGGGAATGGCCAATTGATGGAAACATGGGAAAGGGGCTCAGGGAGAGACCGAAGGAGGAGGGCAAAGCGGTCACAGAGCCCAGGTGAAGAAAAAGACATGGCCCTTGCCCACACGGAGCCCTAAATCTAGACAAACAAACAGGTAATTTCTTACCCCCTCCAGGACTTGTATGCATGCATAGGAGCATTACCAACGGACACAGACAGTAAGGGAATGAGGCCATGTACTGGGGGGTGGGGCTGACCGGGGAGAGGCCAATGGGGGAAAAAGAAGACTCATCCAATACTTTAAACAATCAAGAGTTTAAATTAAGAAAAGATTATGGAATTACCAAATTGTATTAAGATAGTGTTATTAAACATAGGTAATTTGATAGTTAAAAAATAAAAAGAAACAAGAAACAGGTAAGTTCAAAACAGTGCTATGGCAGTGGGGGTTGGCAGTGGGCGTTGTGACCCACACTGAGGAAGTGCTTGGGATCTAATGAAACTTCTTCAAACCTGATATCGTCCTGAAGGGCTTATCCCCCCTCTTGCCTTGTGGGCCAAAATGCCTTTCCCTGTAAACTCAGAACGCGTCAGTGCCCAATATCATTGCCATTAAGGGTCTTCATTTTCATGTGGCCAAGAGAGTAAATGAAGTGATTTACTGGACAGGGGGCGGACCTGAGCATGGAAACAAGCCAGGGTTGCTTTGTGATGACTCTGGGTTTAAGTGAGAAATGGAAAACGGCATTGTAGCTGCCAGTAGAACTGAAATTAGGAGAAGGAAACAGGGAGAAAAGGTTATTTTAAGAAATTCCAATGTGGCCCTGACCAGTGTGGCTTATTTGTTTAGGCGTCATCTATGCACAAAAAGGTTTCTGGTTCGAACCAGGTTTCTGATTCCATTCCTAGTTGGGACTCATGCTGCTGACCGATGTTGTGGTCTCACAACCATGTTTCTCTCTCCCTCTCCCTTCCTGTCTCTCTAAAAATCAATAGAAGTCCTAGTGCGTTTGGCTTAGTGGCTAGAACATTGGCTTGTGGACCAAAGGGTCCTGGTTTGCTTCCAGTCAAGGGCACACAGTTGATTGCAGGCTCCTCCCCAGCTTGACTGAGCCCTGGTTGGGGCTCACACAGGAGGCAACCAATGTGTTTTTCTCACATCGATATTCCTGTCTGTCTTTCCCTCTCTTCCACTCTCCCTAAAATTAATAGAAAAATATCCTCGAGTGAGGATTTTTAAAAAACCGATTAAAAATATATTTTAACAAAGAAACTGCAATGCCCCTAAGAGTTGGTTTGACCTGAGCTATATCACCTAAAGGTTTTGGGACTTCATAACTCCCTCCTGAGCCTGTGGTGGTTCCTGACTGTCTGCCTCTAGCTTTGCTAGGAGTGAAGATATGAATGTAAATGACAGCATGGTAAGGACGTGCTTCTCTGAGTGTGGTTCATGAACCAGGTACTTTAGAACCATCTGGAACTTCTAGAAGGCTTGCAGGCTGCCCTGACATGATGGGGGTAGCCATACGTGAACGGGACCACAGATGGATACAGATCTAATAGCTAAACAATTGTGTTAATGAAGCTGCTATCCATACAGTCTTCCTCGGCTGCTCATTCTCCTGCCCTCCCTATTGACAGGCCCTGTTGATGCCACAGCTCTTCCCCCTGCCAGTGGCTTATTAGTTCAGACTTCATCGTCTCTCATAGGAATTACTGTCATAGCCCTTACCTACTCTCCTAACCTTCTGTTTCTAAATTCTCTGCATTCTTTAGCTGGCCACCAGAATCCTTTGTCTCTTTTAGAGCCTCTCTTAGTTCTAAAGAATACACTTTGGCTTTGACTAAATCTTACTGTTTTTACTTTAAAAAATATAGATATATTTATTGATTGCAGAGAGGCAGGGAAAGGGAGAGAAAGAAAGAAACATCAACAATGAGAAACATTGATTGGCTGCCTCCTGCATGCCCCACTCTGGGGATGGAGCCCACAACCTGGGCATGTGCCCTGACTGGGAACTGCACTGTGACCTCCTGGTTCCTAGGTGGGTGCTCAACCACTTGGCCACACTGGCCGGGCTTACTGTCTCTCCATTTTTTTCTATTTTATTTTATTTTTTAATTTAAATTCTCTATTGTTTAAAGTATTGCATAAGTCTCCCTTTTCCCTCATTGACCACTCCCTGGCCACCTCCACTCCCCAGGACATGCCCTCACCTCCCTACTGTCTGTGTCAATTGGTTATGCTCAGATGAATGCATACAAGTCCTTTGGTTGATCTCTTACCCCATCACCCCCTGCCTTCCCTCATAGATTGGACAGTCTATTTGATGCTTCTATGACATGGTTTCTATTTTTGTTCATCAGTTTATTGTAGAGGGCCAAATGGGAAGATACCTAGACATTCTTTAGATTGTTGCTGACTGGGCCCAGGATATTGGCAGAATCATGTCAGTTGCACTCCCGCCCTGGGAGTGCGGAGATGTTCTTAGTTCCTGGCTGGTGTTTGTCCAGGAGGAAGGAGTGGGTGGGACCTGGGCCCTCCCAGGCTCCTTGTTTTTCTGTGAAACCCCCTTGTTGGATTGGAGTATAAATAGATGTGCTGAGTGGCTCTGGAGGTCATCAGTCTGCCTCTCCAGCAGAGGAGGTCAGCGCCCCTCCCAGCTCCCAGCTTAAAATCTATCTCTGTGTCTTCTCTCTTTATTTCTAATATTTCTCAATCCCTGGCCGCCTCCCCTTAGAACCGGTTCGTTCATCTCTCTTTCCGTGCGGGACGCGGAAAAGGGAGATCCCGCCACATCAGGTCCCCGCAGTTTATGTTCATTATATTCCACAAATGAGTAAGATCATGTGATATTTATCTTTCTCTGACTGGCTTATTTCACTTACAAGTGGTAAGAATTTTTTTCTGTTTTACAGCAGCATAGTATTCCATTGTGTAGATGTACCACAGTTTTCTAATCCACTATCTCCTGTTTTAAAAAATCACAAATACCTTTATGAGTCCTAAGCCAAACTGGCTAGGACTTTTATCCATTTTGAGAGAGAGGGGAAGGGAGTGGGAGAGAGCTTTTTAAGACCAATGACTCCACTTGCAGCTTCTAGGTAAATAATAATGGATAGTAAAATAATGGAACATTTTAATTATTATTATTGTTATTATTATCTTTAATCCTCACCCAAATATATGGTTTTTGTACATTGATTTGAGAGAGGAGAGAGAGAGAGAGAGAGAGAGAGAGAGAGAGAGAGAGAGAATAAAACACCAATGTGAGAGAGAAACATTGATTGGCCACCTCCTGTACACACCCCTAAAGGACTGGGAATCGAACCCACAACCTTTTGGTGTAAGGGATGATGTTCCAACTAACTGAGCCCCCCCGCCAGGGCTTACTTATATTTTATAGCTCAATATTAACTTATATTAATATTGACACCAATTTCCATTTGAGGTTTATTTTCAAGCCCCTTCTCTGGACAATTTCTGTAGAGAGATTGGTTAATTTTATTCAAAGGAGCTTGTAGGGCTTGATAAAAATTAATATTGTCCTCTGCATTGGTAACAGCTCAGCATGGATTTTCTAGTTATTAAAAATGTCCAACTTGGGTGCCTGAAACCAGCACATTTTGCCATTTTCTTTCTAGTAATTCTGAGGTTCCTTCTCTATAACTAAGGGAGAAAGGCATTTGAGAAAGCCTTTCTGATGAGGAGCAAAGGAAATTGAGTTTTCAATGAGGTCAGCTAGTCCTCTATTTCATTTTTTAAAGTTTTCTTTGACTTCGTTTTAGAGCAATAGGGCGAACTTGATTTTTTGTTCTAAGAAGGTAACCTTAAAGTTATATTTTATTGAGGTTAGGACGGCATGATATTTGAGGAAGTAATAGAAAATCATAGGGTCAGAATTCTGGTTTTGCTTTTTATTTTATTTTACTTTAAAAATATATTTTATTTGTTTTTTACAGAGAGGAAGGGAGAGGGATAGAGAGTTAGAAACATCGATGAGAGAGAAACATGGAACAGCTGCCTCCTGCACACCTCCTATTGGGGATGTGCCCTCAACCAATGTACATGCCCTTGACTGGAATCAAACCTTGGACCTTTCAGTCCGCAGGCTGACCCTCTAGCCACTGAGTCAAACAGTTAGAGCTGGTTCTGCTTTTTATATGTTCTATGATCTTGGGCCTTGTGTTTAATCTCAAAGGACTCAAGGTTCTGACCTGTGAAAATGGGAGAATGGTGATGGGTAAGGGACATGGAATAGATTTCAACTCATTTCACTGCTTCTGGTGCCTGGAGTTGTGTGTTGAGAAGAATTCGGAGGCTGAACACCATGATCGTTCAGTGATGCCTGTCATGGATGCAGGATCAGGAGAAGCAATACAAGTGCTGTGTATTTCCCATCCTTTCTGTAGGACCTCTAAACTGCTCTTCGAGGCTGTAAAAATGGTGCTTCTGGTCTTACAAAACAATGAACCACTTAAGTGCCTTGTCAAATGATCTCCAAAGTGTAGTTTACTGATTTAAACTCAAAACAAACTTCAGTCCTGGTCCAGCCATCACAGTTTGGAGGAGCAAACTACAGAAGATCTTTGCTATTTGGGTTTCATTATTTATCTTTCTGTGCTATATAGACATCTTTTGACATTTGACCAGTTGGTGTCAGAGACACGGGCCTGTCACTCTGCTTCTTTAATTTTAGTTATTCAGAAGTAATCATTTTTTAAAACCCTCACCTGAGGACATTTTTCCACTGATTTTGAGAGAGAGAGAGAGAGAGAGAGAGAGAGAGAGAGAGAGAGAGAGAGAGAAACATTGGTTGGCTGCCTCCTGTACATACCCCGACCAGGGATCAAACCCAAAACCTAGGTATGTGCCTGACCAGCAATCGAACCTGCAACCCTCCGGTGCATGGGATGGAGTAAGAGCACTATCCACTGAGAAACAGCTGCCAGGGCCTGAAAGAATCATTCTTAACATAAGAATCACAGAGATGTTTCCTCCAAGTCTTTGTAAGCTTGTAGGCGCCTGTGGAAAAACAAAAGGGACCTTAATGTGACAGAGGTGGAGTGAAAAATGAAAGACAAAACCACGGAGCCCTAAAGGACAGGTAGAGCCAGACTGAAGCTCTGCTATGAGCTGAGGGCATGGGAGCAGTGGTCCTCAGAGGTCACGGACCCCCTCTGGACTTTGAGGCCTGGAGGTGAAGTAATCCTCTCAGGATCCCATAGTTAATCAGCGGCAGAGCTGGGGCTCCTGCTTGCCAGGAGAGAGGGCTCTTTCTCCCACACCATGCAGCACCTTCCACATGGTTTCCAAACTTCCGATCTTTATCATAAACGTGAGGTGCAAATAGGGCTATATTGCTTTATTTTGTAACTTTAAAATGGGTAAAAAGCCCATGTGAGAGATTAGCAGGAAGTTTAATATCTAGTTAGGGGCTTTGCCCTCACCCCTTCATGAATGGGCCAAAAAAAATTAGGGACTTAACACAGTCTAAGGGAGACAGACATTCAGGCAGAAAACCGGAAGCCACAGCAACCTGCTACTGCCATTACCTCTCACTGCCACACGGTGTCACTGCGGAACACCAAGCCACAGTCCAATGGACAAAGCTGGTCCAGGGCTAATTAAGGGTTCCCTGTGGTCCGCATGAGTCATCTTCCTTAGATGGCCTGTTTGTACCAAATGTGGCTGAGGACATCACAGCTTAGTATTTGGTACATTTGGTCTCTAGCACAGCTGCACTGCTGATGGGCAGCACAAGTGATCTGGGCATCTGCCCTGACACACTTGCCACCACTCCCTCTTCTCCCTGGGGAGTGTTTCCTTTCAAAACTCTCAAAACCAAAGGACACTATTACCCTTCTTTCCCCGACAACAGACCCTCATTACCTCTAGGCCAGTGGTTCTCAACAGGGGGCATTTGCCCCCAGGAGGCATTTGGCCACACGCCCAGGTGGTTTGCTCAGATCCATCTGTGTGTGTCTGCATTTTGGGTGCCTTCATCCTGTAGAATTACTCCCAGGACCTAAGGAAGGGGTGATGACCTCAAATATCTACCAGGGTCCGGTGGGTGAAGCAAATGACAAGGCAGGGGAGAGGGGGCCATGGAGAACTGCAGGGTGTCAGCAGTCAACACTCCACTGCACCCCCCTCCCCCCCCATGGCTGCTGTGTAGGCAGGTGAGTCCATGGAGGCAAACCTTCTATTTTTTTTCTTAAAGAAAAGCCATACAACTATATTTTCATTTGAAACAGCCCGCCCTTTAAAACATTGACACCTAGCTAAAAAAACATTGACACCTAGCTAAAACTTTTTAGACATTGTGTGTGTGTGTGTGTGTGTGTGTGTGTGTGTGTGTGTGTGTGTTGGGGGAGGGGGAGAGAAATCTGAGGGTTTCCTGAGGCTTGTCCATGTGCAGTGCTGTGGCAAGAATGTCCATCTCCTTCAGAAAGCCCACGGCAGCTGTCTTTGTAGTGTCATCTGTCCTCGCCGGTCCCCATGCCATTCTGAGGCACAGTCAGCAGCTAGTCAGGATGGAGAGGAGGTATTAGGGCACAGATTTTTAATCAAAATATGAACTATATTTGACAAACACTTGTGTCCTGCTCCCTATGTTCTATCCCTGTTCTAAGCACAAATATCAGCTGTTTTCACTCTCATAACAACCCGACATGGAGTTGCTGCTATTAATCCCATATTATACATGGCTGAGGCCCCAGAGGTTGTGTAACTTGTGGTCATGCAGTTAGTCAGGGATGCAGCCCAGATTCCAACGTAGAAATTCTGACTGCAGAGTCTGTTCTCTATGCCCTATTCCAGCAGCCTTTCAAAACAACGCAGAAAAAGCAGCCTTTGCTTTCTATTTCATGGAGGGTGGTCCTTCCAATGGAGGTGTTGAGAAAGAGAATGCCAATGAGCCTACTGATCGGATGCTGGTGGCAGATGAAGCATCTAGATAGCTTGGAAAGGACCCCGCCCTTTCTTCTCTGTCTGCATCCTGGGATACACCTGAGCCCAGGGAAGGCCCAGCCTCTGTGTGTTCTCCAATGTGGCTAGACTATCACAGGGAAGGAAGATGGCTGCTAAGCCTGAGAAACACAGAGACATGACGTGAGGATTGATCTCCCTATCTACACTAATAAAAGAGAAACATGCAAATTGACCATCACTTCGCTATGCCCACCAGCCAATCAGAGTGAGTATGCAAATTAACACAACAAAGGTGGTGGTTAATTTGCATACACAGTCAGGGAGCTAGGACTGAAGACAGTTTAGAAGTAAGAGAGAGGGAAAGCTGACAGCGGGAGGGAAAGCAAGGTGTGGGGAAGCTTGCTTTGGCAGGCTTCACTCCCTTCTCTCCTTTGCTCAGGCTGCAGGTAGCCCTATTCTTACAGGAATCTTTTAGTAAAAGGGCCTGTAGTAAAAGATAATTAGACATGAAGAGATAATTTTAAAGGCTGCCTTTTAAGAAGTGCCTTTCCAGTCATGAAAAGTGTTCTTCCTCATGTGAGCATCAGAATTAGGAGGAGCCAGGGGTGAAGGTAGCTGCACATCGATGTTTAGTCCAGCAAGCTCCACGCTCAGGCGTGCTGTGTGGCCGAGAGGGGCAGCCATGTCTCTCCACTCTGCTTGACACAGATGGTGTGGTCAAAATGGCTGAAACTTTACCCGTAGATTTCACCACAGCCCTGAACCTTGCCAGCCCCATAGGTGTTACTGTAAGAGATCGATAGGGGAAACTACACCAGGTTTTCTAAGTGCAGATGAACCTTCTGCAGGGGTGTTGGGAAATCAGTGGGGGTCTCCGAAAATGTGAGGCCTCCAAGTGGTGGAGAGCTGGTCCTGGAGTCACAGATCACGAGGTCCTGGCTTGTCTGCATTTGGCTTTTGTTGGTGGCAGTGGAGACGAACTCAGCTAACTAATGGCGTTCACAAATGGTGTGGGAGAGATGGGTTTAGTTTTCTTACAAGTAAGGGCCCTGGGGGTCCTGGGAGGAAAAGCCTGGTGGGAAGGAGTGTGGGGCTTTGGGGGAGAGTCGGCTGGCCTGGTCTAAGTGGCATCTCTGACTTTGTGTGCAACTGAGTTGGGATGTCTGGAACAGGGGCAGCAAGAGAAGGCCCAGAAAAGTCTTTGGGGAAGGAACTCTGGGCCACACATCCAGCATTTGGGCTGGGATGAGGAATCTGTGGTATGTATTCAGCTGGTCCAGGGATATGTGCTGCCCCTTTCCTATCCTGTGCCCCTGGCAGTCATGGCTAAGCAATCACCATGGTCTGTCCTGGGAGCCTGGATGTGGCTTCACAGCCCTTTCAACGCTGTGTTGTAGGCAGCCACTACCAGTCAAACAGACTTGTCTTGGAAGAGGAACTGTACTGAGCTTCCTTGATGTCCTTCTCGAGATCTCACCCATCTCCTCCTCCAGACTTCCACCATGTTGGAGGGAAGCGGTATAACACGTTAGTTAGGGTTCTGGTATCAGACCACTGGGATTTGAATTCCAGATCCACCTTGACCCTGGGTGCTTATCCACACCATGTCTCAACTTCCTTTCCTGTGAAACAGGGGCAACACCAGCATCTATCTACCTTGTAGGAAATGTTGTGATTATAGTAATGGTGTGTGTGTGTGTGTGTGTGTGTGTGTGTGTGTGTGTGTGTGTGTATGAAGACAATGTATGTAGCACAGTGCTTGGCTAGATGCTCTACATTGAGATTCCTTTGTTTTCCCTATAAGGGATCCCACAGATGGGTTTGAGGGATGGGCTTGGAGTTGGCCGGTAAGTGGAATTATGAGAGGTGGAACAGGACTGGGGCAGTTAGGTGCTGCATCGTGCAGGGCCTTGAGATCAGGGTAGAGCCTTTTGTCTTTTCCTTTAGGTCAAATAGAGCAGGAGATGGACAGGTTTGGATCCTCCCACCATAGGGCTTTTGCTCAAGCTTGTCCCCTTTGCAAGAATGCTCTTTATTTGGTCCCCTGTCTCAAACCCGTCCTGCATCAAGTTAATTCCCGAAGATCTTCCACGTGGCTCTCAACCACCACCTCCTCAGGGAAGCCTCCCCTGATCTCCCACTGCTTTCTGTTCTGTGCTTTCAGGGTCCTCATTCTCACCCCCCCCACCCACCCACACCCACACACACATTGATTTGTGTGGTGATACGACAAAACCAGTGGCTCTGCTCACCACAATCTCCCTAGAGCGTACACCTTGCCTGATACACGGTAGATAACACATTATTTACTGAATAAATGAAGGAATAAAGGGGAGTGTTGTGGTCTAGCCACATGACAGAAAGGGCACTGGACCACAGTGGAGGCAGGGAGGCCAGGGAGGAAGCCAGTGCTCTAAACCAAGTAGGAAATCAAGGTGGCCTTGACTTAAGACAGTGGCCACATGGATGAGGGGACTAGATGATATCTAGAGCAAGGAAGGAAACTTTGTCTTAATAAAGTACCGGCAGGCATTTTTTTCACTCCTCCTTTCTTCTTTGGATTTTACAACTGCTTTCTTGCTTAATAGAAATTCCCAGAGGAGGAGGAGGAGGAGGAGGAGGAGGAGGAAAGTAAAATAAAAACTGTTGCAAAATGGCATGGGCGGGGGAGGGAGGCTTATAAACCTCATGCTAATCAGAAGAGGGCAGAACTCATCTGGTGGAACCCCTTTCCTCTGGTGGGTCCCCCCACAAAGGTTGTTACCAGCTTTGAAATCCGCACGTTGCTCTGCCAACTCAGAGCTCAAAATGCGCTCTTATGAGCGTGTGTCTTATGGGCTCGGTGCATTAGCTGCAGAGTGGAGAAGAACAGGCTTACTGAAGTCATCAAAGCTGAAAGCGTGGTGGGACGGTGCTGTGTCCTGCTGAGCATTTTATGAATATGCACAACCAAGCAGGAGCTAGTGGGGGCCAGAGGGAGCAGGCCGAGAGGCTCTCTTTAAAATCCCAGCCAATGGAGGCACGCATCGCAACGCATTAAAACCCACGACAGGCTGCTCTAGACTCTTTTAAGAAGGGCTTTCTATGGAGGAATATCCTTGGGCACTTTTATTTTATTTTTAATTTTTTTCTGGGGAACTTTTAATAAATATTTTAGTAGAAAGTTTTGCAGGGGCAACACCCAATGTTCTCAGGCAGGTGCGTATCTCCAAGGGCTGGACGGAAGTGGAGGGCAGCGTTCCTGCCTGGGGCAGAATCAGATCCCACCCCACCCCCCAATGCAGACTTTCAAAAGGCATTTTTCTCCCTTTCTAACATATCTGTCTAATGTCGCAGATTCATTTACACTTTTCAGTTTGATGGTCTCCACTTGACAGCGTGGCCCATATGCTTGCTGCTTCAGATGGAATTGGTTCTGCTTGAATTCCCTTATTTAGTTTTAATTTCCTAATTTTAGGTTCGGCTGTGGGTTTTCAGTCACTTGGGAAAGTGAGTGGCTCCCCCTCCTGTCCCATGCCTCGGTGGAACGCTCCTCCCTCTGCCTCCCCAAAGCCTGGAGTTCCTGCAGGGGGTCACCTTGAAGGCTTCTCTGAGAAAAGCTGGCCTGGAGCAGACCCTTGTGGCCAGTGCTTAGGCAGGGGACGCCTCCCCGGAGCGCCTCTAGTGGGGCGCCAGCAGACACTGTGATTTTCCAGATTTGACCTTAAAGTCTTCTCTCCTCCTTCACATGCTTGGGTACCTGCATCTTGCCATTTAACCTGGGAGTCCACAGGAGGCTTCTGTTTCCGTCTTCCTTTCACACATAACCCCACCCCCTGGCACCACTCGTCTGTATTCTGTCTCTAAAGATGTGCCTATTCTGGACATTTTATATAAATGGAATCACACAGTACAGGCACCCATGAGTGAGCACTTTCTCTCTATGTCAGGCACAGCATCTGAAGAGTATTAGTCCAATTTCATCTTTAATGACTAGCCCCTCCCGTGGAGGCCCACCGTACTCATGTGTCAGAGAAGACCAAAGCGCAGAGAGGTTAACTGGCTTTCCCAAGGTTACACAGCAATCAAGTGACAGCTATCTATTGCCAGGCAGCCTACCTCAAACATATTCTTAACCTCTCCTGACTCGTAGTGAGGAAATGTGAAAACTTAGGTGACGCTGAGCCACATTCTGGGGCTTTCCTTGCCTCCTCCTTTTTGATACGCTGTTAGCAGGAGCAGTTGTGTAACAAAGTCCCAGGGCCGCAGACAGTGATTGTCTTGATCAAACTGGAATGATCACAATATGCCATCCCCTTGAACTGATGAGCCCTGCCTCCAGGAATCGGTACTTGGACCCTAGAGGAAGGAAAACAGTCTCTCCCCAAAACACACAAAATTCAGGAATATATCAAACTTATTTGTACTACCATTTCATGGAGAAGCATCTTATAGAATCACTAGTGGCCTGTCACAGGGGGAGCATTAGGATTGATTTTAGAGCTGCTTACGTGCGGCATGGCCAAAAAAGGTTGGTAGCCACTGGTTTCGTTTTCCTCATCTGAAAAATGGGAACAATGATCTTGTCTCATATGGTTAATGGTAGGATTATCAGTGAATATCTAAAGCAGGGGTCTGCAAACTACTGTCTATGAGCTATGAAATATTAAAAATATATATATTTTAAATGATTTCAGAAAGGAAGGGAGATGGAGAGATAGAAATATCAATGATGAGAGAGAGTCATTGACTGGCTGCCTCCTGTGCCACCCTATTGGGGATCGAGCTTGCAACCTGGGCATGTGCCCTTGACTGGAATCAAACCTTAGACCCTTCAGTCCGCAGGCCAATGCTCTATCCACTGAGCCAAACCAGCTAGGGCTGGACTTGACATTATTAAATGGGGAAAATATAAAAAGAAAAGAAATATTTCATGACATGTAAAAGTTACATGAAATACATATATTCAGTGTCACAGATAAAGTTTTGTAGAAACACAGCCACACTTTAATTCCTTTACATATTGCCTCTACAAAATTGTGTGACAACAGCAGAGATGAGTATCGGTGATAAAGACAGCCTGCTTGCAAAGCTGAAATATTTACCACCTTACGGAAAAAGTTGGTTGACTGTGATGGAAAGCATTATCTAGATTTGAGTTCCCCCAGAGGCACGCCTTGATACAGCGTTTGAATGTGAGCACTTATTTGAAAGGTGACCCCATAAAACGCCAATGGAGAGTGAGAAGGGGAGGCCACCAGTAAAGAGCACAATGTGCAGGTGGGTCAAGAGAGCTTAACCCCTTTGGGCAACTCTGGGAGTGACCTTTGGCCTTTGAGTTATTCTACCTCAGAAGTAGAGTCAGTTGTCGGTTGACTGCTGTTTTGAGAAGGACAGTATTGCTTTTCTGCCATTTCTGACAAGAAGCATACCATCTTGAATGTAGTAAGGGTCCCATATGTAGTAGCTCTTAATAACAATAAAAAAATAAGACTGTCAACTTTGGAAATTGGCAAAGTACGTTGGCGGAGCCAGACTCTGTGTGATCTTGGGGAAAATACTTAACGTCTCTGCACCTCATTAAGACTGTAGTCAGGGTTAAACGAGATAACACTTGGCTCTGAGTAAGTGTGCCATACATTTTAATTACTATTAAGACTTAATAGGTTGAAATATATTCACAGATTGAGTCAGATTAATAAAACTTTTATGAAAATTGTGTCTGTTTCTTTTAAAAATCCCTAAGCATGTAATAAGATTCTGTAATTAAAATATTCACAACTTCTGAGAGCCAGAGAAGTCAAATATTAATGAGTTAAGCAAGGAGAACATGGGCCAAGGGTGTCATTCTGTGGGAGTGTTAGGAAGTGCATGGATGCCCGTGTCTGAGCATAGGAATGTCCTAGTACTTAATTAGTACCCACGGTCTCTGCCACAGATCTCATCGTTATGGAAGTGAGGAGGCACACGAAGTGCAGGATACATCATTAAAAGTCCTTCCGGTGTCCTTGAGAATTTTCAAAGCAGCTTATGTCTTGATGTACCTGGGGAAGCCACTGGGTTAGGACCTGGCCCAGGTGCTCAGAAGGCAAAGTCTCCAACTTCAAGGCATTGCTAGCCTGCCCGAGATGTCCTGACCACGAACACCAACCCGACTGATGCCACTAAAAATAGGAAAGGGACTCTGAGCACGGGAGTCGGCAAAGGTGGCCCCAAATTGGTGATATGTATCGGAAGGATGAGACAGATTTTCCTAGTCAGAAAAGGGAAGAATGCACAGGCATTTCTGGCAGGAGGATTGCTTGGTGACAGTGCTATTCAATTTGGAATGGGTCTGGCGCCAGGAGGATGACTCTGGTGCCAGAAGGATGGGTCTGGTGTCACCCTGCAATGGTGTCCTCTATTTGAATTTGAATTTTATTATATTAGTAGAGAGGAGTCATCTAATGTTTCAGAGCAGGACACTAACATGATAAAGTGTTCTGTAAAAAAAAATTCTTCTGACCTAAACAGGAGGGACTTAGGTGGAGAAGAATGGGAATCAGAGATGGTTCCGATCAAAGGTCCAGACAGTGGAGTCAGGTGAGTATGGGAAGACACAGAGAAGTGGGCATGAGGTGATCTGAGTCTATTAGTAATGAGCTTTTCCCTTGGGGACAGGAAGGAGAAAGAGAGGCAGGAGATGAATGAAGTGGTATATTCATGTAGTTTTAATTAGGGTTGCTGCTGTATGTTTTTAAAAAATATATTTTTATTGATTTCAGAGAGAGGAAGGAAGAGGGAGAGGAGGATAGATTAGAAACACCAATGAATGATGAGAGAGAATCATAGATTGGTTGCCTCTTGCATGCTCCCCTCCCCCCTGGAAATCGAGTTCCCAACCCTGATTGGGAATTGAACCATGACCCCCTGGTTCATAGGTTGATGCTCAGCCACTGAGCCACACCTGCTGGGCTGCCCCTGTGCACGTGGTGGGACCTGCCATCCTCTGAACACTGATTATTCTTGTGAAAAGTCTGGCAACTCAATCTTCTGGTTTGGTCTTTTGGGTGAGTTGGTACTTAATGAGAGGTACTCAGATGTGAACATGGATCTAAGAGAAGTAATGGAAGGAGGAAAAAACAACAACAACAAAATAGCACCAGCATATTTTTAAAATTGAGGTAAATTGTTCAAAGCTTGTAAGTTAGTGGTGTTTAGTACATTCTCAGTGTCATGCAAGCATCACCTTTATCTAGTTCTAAGACATTTGGATCATCCCAAAGGGAAAGCCTGCAACCATTAGGCAGGCACCTTCATTCCTCTCTTGCCCCAGCCCCCAGCAACCACTGCTTTTTGACTATATGAATTTGCCTAATCTGGATCCCCTATCTAATAAAGAGGGAATATGCAAATTGACTGTCATGCCATAGCAAATCACACTGCCCACAGCAGAGGTGGGGATCCCATAACACACGACGGCTGCACTCAAAGTGGTGACCGAGTTCCCATAATGAACCTTAACGAGCAATCAGCAGGGACCTGAGGCTGTGTGGTGCTGGGCCAGGGCAGGAGACCTAAGGCTGTGTCCTCCACCTGGTGAGACTCTAAAGGGGACCTCAGGCTGCATCCCCTGCCCCATTGCAAGGCCAGGGGACATCAGGCTGTGCCCCCTGTCCTGATGCTGGGCCAGAGGACCGGAGGCCACTTCCCCCATCCCGGTGCCTGGCTGGGGGACCTGAGGTTGCACACCCTGCCATGTGGGGCTTGACAGGGGACCTCAAGGCATGCCCCCTGCCCCATCCTGGGCTGGGGGACCTCAGACAGAGCACCCCGCCCCAGTGCCAGGCCAGGGCACCTGAGGCTGCGCCTGCTGCCTGGTGGGGCTTGATGGGAGACCTCAGGCCATACCCCCCACCCTGGCACCGGGCCAGGTGACCTGAGGCTGCACCCCCCACCCATTGGATCTTAAGGAGGGTGGGGCGAGCTGGGTCTGGATCTAGCCCAATGGGGGTAGGGCTGGCTGGGTCTAGGTCTCGTGTGATTTTGAGGTGCATGAGGGGGGGTGGGGACTTGACTGTGGTTCCCATGCACACATATAAGCCTAACTAATGGACACAGATGCCAGGGGGATGAGGGCATGAGTGGGGGGGGGCACAATGAGGGAATAAGGACACATATGTAATACCTTAATCAATAAAGAAAAACAAAACAGCTGAAACAGGTAGATTCACAGAACATACTTATTCTCATGGCAATGACTTTAGGGAGTTCCATTTTACTTATAGCACACTCTCTTCTAGAGAGCTTCTTTGTCTTCTCAACTTATTCTAATCCCTCTAGTGAAGAGTTCACAGCAGAGGTGATACCTGAGTGGAGATGTGAAATGAAGTGAGGGAGTCAGCCACCTGTACATGCAAGGAAAAGCACTCCAGGCAAAGGGAACAGTAAGTGCAAATGCCTGGAGACCACACCATGTCCATACTTGACTCTTGATCAAAGGAGTGACCTAGCATAAGGATTTTGAGGTTTGTTAGGCTAAATGAAAGAAGCAAACACACAGTAACGTATTGAGTTATTGCATTTATATGAAACTAGTGACCCAGTGCATGAAATTCATGCACATTAAAAGGGAATTAATTAGAGAAAATATTTTAATATTGCTATTTGCCCTTTCTCTATAATAGAAGTATCAGAGATTAAAGAAAATTAGTAAAATGTATATGAAAATCTTCATCCTGTCAGAGTTTGTGTCCATTGGTTAGGCTTATATGCATGCATACAAGTCCTTTAGTTGATCTCTTTCTCTTACCCCCACCCTTCTCTACCTTCCCCCTGAGGTTTGATGGTCTGACCGATGCTTCTATGTCTCTGGATCTGTTTTTGTTCATTAGTTTATGTTGTTCATTATGTTCCACAAATGAGTGAGATCATGTGATATTTAACTTCTCTCTGACTGGTTTATTTAACTTAGCATAATGCTCTCCAGTTCCATCCATGCTGTTGCAAATGGTAAGAATTCCTTCTTTTTTTTTACTGCAGTGTAGTATTCCATCGTGTAGATGTACCACAGTTTTTTAATCTGTCATCTGATGATGGGCACTTCGGCTGTTTTCAAATCTTAGCTATGCTGCTATGAACTCAGCTGGTTTTATCTGGTGGCTAGTCTTGCATGGAAAGAAACTCTGAGACCAGGAGACTAAGATCTCATGGACTGGTGGTTTTTGGGAGATGGTTGAGGCTGTGTTTTAAAAAAAATGTAGGTTTTATTATTATTTATGTATGGCAAGGCCAACAGCTCAGGAGACTATTGCATTGAAGACATAGCCACAGCCTTTATTGGGGTACCAACAGGAAGGACCACAGGAGGGAGGGTAAGCAGGTTTAGGGTTGGCTAGTTTGAATAGTCCCAGAAGGCTCCGAGGTGGAGAGGCTATTCCTGGTTGTCTGGCACCTGGCTCTGGGCTGAGATGTGAGTGGTTTGGCCTGTGAGAACCCCATAGAGGAGGTAGTTGAGGTATGGGCCCTGGATGGATGGGTTTGCTTATGAAAAGGACCCTCACAGTTGTTTGCTCTCTCTAGGAACTGGCTAACTTTGGGAGGGGCCGTCCCTCCAGGTCAGCAAGGCCTATATTTCAAAGCATCAAAATACAGACTATACAAACACTTGGTTAATATAGGCTGTTATCTCTTGTGGCGACTGGGTACCTGACCATTGCTTTCTCCAAGGAGAGTTAAGGCCACCCAGAGGGGTAGGAGAGAGAAGAGAAATCAGGAAGCCACATTACCTGAGAGTGGGTTTTCTCTCAAACACAACTCCAGGTTCTAGTGATGCACTAGGCAGTGCATGGATGCTCTGAGACGCTCTAGCTCTGTGTGGGTTGTTTTTAGGGCTCCTGGCACGCAGAGAACCGGTTAGTGTTTCTTCATTTAGGGGAGATTGCTCTTTCGTAAATGGCTTTGTGGTGACGGCTGCCTTTCTCTCTGATTAGTCCTGCTTCTTGGAGACATTCAAAACCATTATCCCTCCTCCTCCTGAGGTACCATATGTTTTTCTTTTGAGACTGTAGTATTTTATGCTCAAATTCTGGAACTGTGATACAGCATTTCTCTCCTGATTCCTAGCAGGTGGCTTATCTCAGCAGCCAGTCATGGCAGGGGATGGTGTGTCAGGAAGGAATCGGGCACTGCTGATCTCCGTGTGCCTGTGGATCCCTCTCTGACCTCCCCTCTGGAGCTCTTCCCCCCTCGTGTCTACTTTCCTTTCAGCCCATCTCTTACGTGAGCTGGCCTCAGCTGTTGCCTTGACATCTATTCAAGAAACCCATATCTGTCTGCCCTTGACAGAGACAGAGGCTTTCCAGGAAGTCAAGGTCATATTTGAAAGATGATAATATAAACATTTATGAGTCCCATTGTGTGCCAGATATCGTGCTGAGCCTGCTCCATTCATCAACTAATTTATTCTGCCCAGCAAACATTTCAGGCAAAGTAAATTATTATACCCATTTCACAGATGAGGAAACTAAGACCCAGAAATTAACTAATGGCCACAAATAATGATCTTCAAACTTTTTCACCTCACGGCACACATAAACTAATTACTAAAATTTTGTGGCACACCAAAAATATATATTATTAGAGGCCTGATGCATGAAAATTTGTGCAAGAGTAGGCCTTTCTCCCCCTGGCTGCTGGCCCTGGCTTCCCTCTGGCACCTGAGACCCGGGCTTTGCTCTTCCGGCCGCTGGCAGGCACCTGGGGCCTGGCTTCCCTCCAGCCCCAGCTTCATCAGGAAGGACATCAGAAGTGACATCCAGAAGTCGTCTGGTCTAATTAGCATATTACCCTTTTATTATTATAGATATTTGCTGATCTGACAAAAATAGGTATAGTTTTGATTTATTCACACTGAACAGCTATTATTGTGTTGGCAGTTGTCATTTTTTTAAATTGACAATCCAAGGGAAAAGAGGTTAGTACCCCTGACTAAACAATCAGATATTGTATGTTTCAAAAATGTTTGCAGGATATGGGTTGAAATCGCTGGTTGCAAAGATAATGTGTGAGGTCAGAATTTGAACCCATGTCTGTTGGATTCCAGGATTGTATTTTCCACTTGAACTAGGTAACGGTGTTTGTGGGAGAATGGCATTACTTCTGTGCTGGTGATTCATCTATGTCTTTACTGAATAAAGTCCTGGGAATGCCAGATTCCTAAGAGTCAGCAGAGATGAAGGCCAAAAGTGTGGGCTCTGGACAAAATTGTGAGGAAGGGAAATGTATCTGCAGGGACATCGTTTTTCTCTAATTTATTCAACTTTCTCTTTCATTGTTCAGTGCCCTCCTGGCCTCTCCTTTTCCCAATACTGGGGTTAAAATGAACGAAGTTTTAAAATACCACTTTGCAGGAATATTCAGTTTAAGTAAATTTGAAACATCAGTTAAAGAGGAAAAGCTCTGAATGTGGGCTTCCAAGCATTTTTCCATGAATTTGTTCCAACAAATGTTCACTGAGAGCTTCTCCTGTCTGAAGGCTCACACTCAATACCAGTGAGGTCCAGACAGATCAGATAATCAATGAGTGAAGTGGGCAGAGTGGAGCTGGACTGAAATGGAAAGTTCCAGAATGCTACATACAGTAGGCGGCCTTTGCTCAGTCCCAGAAGAATTTCAAATTGTGGGCATGTGAAGCCCATGTCAGATTGACTTTTTTAAAGAGATTGGGAATATAGATTTTTCTATAAAATCTTAATTTTAAATGTTCACAACCAATTCAAATAAAACTAATACTCCAGGTCAAACAAGACACATCTGTGCACCAAGGAGCTGGCAATGGGGACTTCTGACATTCATAATGTGAATAGAGGGCAACTCTGTGCTCTTTTTTTGTTTTGATTTTAAGAATAGTTTATTGATTTTTAGGGAGAGAGAGAGAAACAGCGAGGGAAGCATTGATGTGAGAGAGAAACATTGATCGTCTGCCTCCTGCATGTCCCCTATGGGGGCTCAAGCCCACAACCTGGGCATGTGCCCTTGACAGAAATCGAACTGGCAACCTCTTGGTGCACTGGATGACGCCCAACCAACTGTGCCACACTGGCCAGTATGTGGTTCTTTGTTCTTATTCACACAGCTGGCTTGGGCTGAAGGTGAGGAAAACTCATTTCTTTCTCTGCCAGGTGTGGGAGTTAGCAGAGGAACTACTGGAGGCATAAGGACTGTTTGTTCATCACCACATGTGTCTTACCCCTTTGGACAGACATGATTTGGATTTCTCTTCTTTTGTGTATTTCTTCTTGTTATTTAGGAAAGTGACAAATAGGACTAAAGGACTGAAGAAATTTAGGGAGCAAGGGAAAATACACACCCTTTTCTCACTCCCAGTAGGAGCTACAAGGAAAGGTGGGGGGTGTGGTTTTCTGTCTTCTTTTATGATCTGGTGATAGGAGGTGACAGTCAGCTCTCTTTGGTTTTAAATAGGGCATCATGGCATGGGTTTGCCTGGGATGTAATTTTCAAGCCTAATTCTACTTTGTTCTCCAGTTGCACATTTGGTGATTGTAGGATATAATTTTCTATGTATTTCTCATGAGCTACCCGCCAAGGGGGGAGACTGAAAGAGAGATGGTGGAGAGGGAGATGCATGTGCCTGAACTACAGGGCCTTCTTACCATTCTCTCCTCATTCACTGGTTCTTTAAGGAGCTTCTCTGATGTGCTGGGCTCGGTGGCAGGGGCTGGGATGTGACAGGCATGGTCTGTGGTCTCAGAGAGCTTCTACTCTATTTGGAGAAGCAGGCCTACTGAAAAGCTTTCTTAAGAAAACAAAGCAGATACAATGCAAAGGGTGACTTTCGGATGGCCCGAAAGGCTGTTCTGAAGAGGTGACATCAGAGCTGAGACCTGCATGGCAAGAAGGAGCCAGCCATTAGAACAGGTTTGGGAAAGGTATTCCTGACAGCGGGACCAGTAAGTGCAAAGTGCCCGAAGCAGCAACAAAGTTGGCGTGCTGATGGGGACAGAAAAAGGCCAGCATGGCCAGAGCATAGGAATGGAGAGAGTGGTGGGCGGTAAGTAAGGTCAAAGAGTTAGGCAGGATTTAGCAGACCACAGTTTGGCATCTGAATTCTATTCTAAGTGTAACAGTCCCCACTAGAGAGCTATGATCAGTGGAGTGGCCTACTTTGACTTAGACTTTAAAACGATAAAGTCAGCAACTGTTTGGATAAAGACTTTGCTATGGACTGAATTGTGTGCCCCCACATTTATGTGTTGAAATCCCGATCCCTCAATGTGATCATTTTGGAGATGGGAGGTAATTAAGTTTGGAGACATCGGGAAACTTGACCAAGTTCACCAGCTAGTTAGTGACACAGCCAGGAGTGGAGCTAGATGAATCTGAGTTCAAAGTCAAGGTACTTTCCCCACTACATACTGTACTCGTCATAGTCTACTGATTAAGAGCTCAGACTATGTCAAAAATGCCTTACTCTGAATTCTTGTTTGCTACACAATAACTCATACTTAATGTCTCTGTGCTTCATTTTCCTATTATGGGAAATGGGGTGATAATAGTACCCACATTGCAGAATTATAGTAAGGATCAGATAAATGAATTGCTTTTTGAAGCATTTAGATCTGTGCCAGGCTCATAGTAGACTATATGAACACAGTTAAATAAATAACAGAAATAAAATTAATTTCCAACTCTAGCATCCTGCTGTGTAGATCCTCTCTAGATATTGGAGGGAAATTACAGGATGTAATTGTGTTGGACACCTGCTAGATCTACCTTTTTGATCCTCTTGGGTCATCCAACAAAACTTTTGGTTGCCTAAGAATTAACTTTGAATGCTAAATGCAGCTTGTTCCTCTCCACTACTTAGATAGGTTCCAGGATAAGCCAAGAAAGGGCCTGGAACAAAGAGGCAAAATTCACTGATTCTCACAGGTGACAATGATTGGGGGCATTTTCAGTTACTGCAACTGCATTGGTATATAACTGGCATAAAATGGGTAGAGATAAGGGATACTGCTAAATGCCTCCCAACACAAAGACAGCCTGTACAACAAAGAATGACTCAACCCTAAATGGTCAGAGTGCAGAATTTGAGAACCCCGACCAAGTCTGACCTTGGTTTGATCTTGACAAGATGGCAGTTTTTGAGATACATTTGGTCTCTTCGGACGTACAGAGTCATTAGACATGAACAAGCTTGAAAGCCCTTCAAACCCTCTCTTACTCCCAGGTGAGGCTATTTGAGCTGAGCACCTCTCTCCGTGTCTTCTTTTAGTAGAAAATTCTGCAGAGAGTTGGTGGAAGTAAAAAAATCCATCAGCTCTCATTTTACCAGGCACTTAAGAAAATAACTTTTCTCCTGCAGAAGAAATTACATGAATTATATTAAAATTGGTGCCGAGGTAATAAAATTACATGCTCAGGACTCTTCTAAAAAAAAAAAATCCCTTTGTCTGGTAGGGTAATTTTCGGATGGGGAAGACAATTTCCCCGGCCGCCACACTTTCACTTAAAGAGGCAGCAGAGGAAATTGGCTTGATCATGTTCTTGTTGCATGTACCACCCTGTGAAATTCAATTTTTTTTTTTTTTTACATCTTCAGATTTAATCATTAGGCAAAGTTTTTATTCAGATCCATGAGAAGAATGATTAGGTGTTTTGGTCTCTCTCTCTCTCTCTCTCTCTCTCGCTCTCTCTCTCTCTCTCTCTCTCTGTGTTTGTTTCTAAATGCATACTTCTAAAAGAAAATTTCAAATCACCAAATGGATGGTGATGCCCCGGCCAAGGGCAAACACCTTGGAACTGGGCAGAAATGGACTCTGATGTCATGTAAGCCATCCCCACTTTTGGTGCCAATACTCTGCTGGTTTGAAAGGCGATGTATAGAAATGCACATGTGATGAGAGAAATCTCTTTCACTTCTAATGTGCTAAGCTAACCATTTTTAGCTCACAGGACAAAAAATAGTCCTTGCTTTAATGTACAAGAAAACCAAAATGACAGGGGGAAGGCGACATCTGTTCTTAAGATTCCCGGGAAATACTTCAGTCACTTAGAGGCAGATTGACGCATGTGATGTGCCGAGGCCCTGAGTGCCGAGGCCAGCGGCGAAGCGAGTGTGCTTGTGCTTGAGGGAACGGAAAGAGGGTAGACTAGGAAGACAGAAGCCTGCTTAGTATCCTAGCTCATGTGAACCCGGGGCTTGATCTTTTAGAATAATAATTCCCAATCACAAGTGATTGTGCCCTCATAGGGGTCATTGGGAAATGTCTGGAGACATTTTTAAATGTCATATTTGGTGGGAGGGTTATTCAGGCATCTCATGAGTAAAGACCAGGGGTGCTGCTAGACAACAAAGAATTATCTAGTCCAAATTTTCAAAGCTGAGGTCAAGAAACCCCATTTTAGAGCTTCCATTCCTTCATGTGTAAAATGGGGGTAGCTGCTATACTTTCACTTCATTAAGGCACTCCAAGAAGACCCACTCAGTCCCCAATATCCCATTAGAGATGGTAATATGTGGGAGAGCGCTTTTTCCAAGTTGCAGCCATCTTCACTGGCTATTAAGAGCCCCAGGGCACCTCCATATTTTATTTTTTTACTTAATCTACCATAGCCATAAGAGCTCTTCCTAAAGTGCAAATCTGACTCTTCCACTTTTCTCCTAAAAGCTATTTGTGGTTTTCCATCAACTCCTGTAATAAAACCCAAACTGATCTTTGCAGCCTCATGTTTCAACGCTGCTCTCCTCCCCTGTAACCCTCACCAGGAATACATTATGATCTTCCACCATCTTCCCCTAGCTCCTGCTGTTCCCTTTCCTTAGTCCTTTCATCTCAACCCCTCTCGTATCACCTAGTCAACTCCTACTTGTCCCGATGCTCTAAGCTTCCATGAAACCCTGTCCAGAAAGTCTTCTCCTATTGCCTCAAAGGAGCGAAGGTGCCTATTATCTGTGCTCCCACAGTGCCTCATGCTTACTCCTATCCCAGAGTTTGTGCTACTGTATAATTGCCTTTAAAATTTTTTCATCTCCTCCCCCAGGCTGTAGGTATCTTCTCATTGTTGTATTCTCAGTGCCCAGTAAAGCACTTGGCCAGCTAGTATAGTTCAGTAAATATTTGTTGAAGGAACAAATGAACAAATGAACCAATGACATCTTTGACCATAGCTGCCTCCAGTAGAAGATAACTCATTTTGAATTGAGTCTCTTCTCCTTCCTTGGGTCACTCTGTTTGGGTCATGCTAATTAATGGACGAAGGTCCAAAGAGAGAAGGTTGCCGAGAAGAGCACAGCAAAAAGGTCAAGATACTCTTTAACCTTGACCAATGGCAGTGACATAATCCAGAGGCAAGTGTCCTTGCATGAGAATAACCACCTTTGCCTGTAAGGTGACTTAACTGCTATTTTCTGGAAAGTATATTATCAAGAAGAGATCAGAACTTAGTGAGCTGCCAGTTGCTCTGGGATTGTGTGTGTTTGCTCCAGACAATTTTTCATCGTGTGTTCCTATAAATGTTACATTCTCTGCTATATTATTAACATGTTAAGAGCCATGTCAGTCACCGGTGACTGAAACGGAAAGGAAGACAAAACAGGCTTGGCGCTTAACGTGTTAAACTTCTGGAGGACAGAAACAGCTTTGTCTCAGAGGGTCCTGGGCATCTTAACTCCTATCTGGTCCAAGTGCCTCATGGAGAAACCTTTGAGGTAAAAATATCCCCATAATCATGCACAGGGTCCCTGTTTGGTGGACAAGTAAACCGAATATTCTTAAAGAGGGTAACTGTGTCTACACAGTGAGTCAGCCACATGAAGACAAATTATAGAAGCTCCGTGTCTTTACATTTAGGAAACAAAGTCAGGTCCCGCCTCAGTGGAGAGGCAGGATCGCCGTCTTCTGAAAGCCACTGCTCCCATCCAATTTTATCCTTAGAGCAGGAAACAAAGGTTCGCAGGGACACTCTGGTGCACCCCCCCTTCCATTCATCAGTATTTTTGCCTCTCATTATAGCCATGGCCTAGTTTTCTTAGGCTCTTTAGATGTCCGTGAGCATATTACGCTAGGTATTGTCCTCAAAACTTTTTGAAGTCTTTTAGGCATTATGAACAAGGTCCTGAACTCCAGCTGAGTGCCACTGCCTACTTTGGCTCTGCTCTAGTTCCTTAAGACATCTAAAGGATGGCATTGTCATTTTATAAAGCAGAAACTAATACAGCAAGGCAGCCCTCATACTGAGATGTCCCCCTCTTTTTCGGAGGCGGCAGAGAAATTGCTAAAATTGACTTTTACTAGTATTGTGCGACATGCTACAATCTTCCAGCCAACAGAAAGTAAGCTGATAGCTTTGAAGAAACAGGGCATGATTTGGGGGAGGTAAGATGACTGCTGTGGATCCGAGTAGCAAAGAAATGAATGTCCTATAATATAATACCAGGATGGTTTTGATAGGGCAGAAACCAGCTTGTTCGAGCTTTCTGGGTCCCAGACACACAACACAGGGACACTGGACACTCTCTTGGAATCCAGATCTCTGGTTACTGTGGTGCTTTCAAAAGGGGATGTGGGTCTTTTTTTTTTCTTTTTTTTTTTCCTTCTGCTCTGAGCTTTGTCCAGCGCAATGCAAAAATCATTAGCAATTCTCAGCAGACTCCCTTGAAGATGTTTTGGCATCTTGCAGGGTTGAAGGGGAACACGGAGGGAGTTTAACTCCAAGGCTTGGAAGGGAGTGTGTTGTGCTGAGGGCTCGCTCCCGAGTGGGTGGAGTGGGCTTCTGTGTTCTAATTTAAGGGACTCCAAGAAGACCCACTCAATCCCCAAAATATCACCCCTTAGAATTTTGGAAATGTCAGCCTTTGCACCCATCCCTACTTGTCCATCACATCCCTCCACAACTTCCTGCGAGGGAGCAGCACATTAAGTCTGTAACACTTCCATGTGGGCGGTTGTCTTCTCAACTGCATAGTGGGTAGCGGGGTGAGGAATAGAAGCCGAAAGATACAGAAGAGTGGCTGCCACTGCTTGTGGTCATTGGAAGCTCTTTCAGTTGCCTCTGTGCCTCTTTTACAGGCCAAGGTATATAACCACATACATTGGGCGAAGTATAACCAACGTTTGCGTTTCAACAAGTTGGGGGATAACATACGTTTGCATTCCTTTGACGCTCAGCTTGTTACAAGTCTGGGATTTGGAATGAGCCAGCATGGATTCATATACCATTTCTATTACTTACAAGCTTTGTGGCCTTGGATATTTTACTGAATCCTTCTGCGTCTGAGTTTCCTTATCTGTCAATGGGAGCATGTACACCACAGGCATGCTTGAACGATCCAGCTAGTAATATACCTAATAGCATGCCCTTTATTTTCTAGTTCTTGCACATATAGGTAAAAAAGTTGTTATGATACCTCAACAATGGGAGTATGTCAAAGGCACAGAGAGATCCATCCCAAAATCTTCCAATGGTAAAGCTGAATGCTTTGAGCAACAAAATAAATTTGTTGTAGGATTGTAACCAAAAATACAAAGTAAATATCTATGAGTCCATACTGACATAGAAATGATTGAACAAGTAAATCAATGGGGGGAAAGAGATAAATCTCCTGTATAGGAGAATTCTAAACAGTTTATGTAGATTTGCCTTCCTCAATGAGGAGGAGCACAGCTTCCCACTCCCTAAGTGTGAGCCTCACATAATAACTTCCTACCAAAGGAGGCAGTGTCAAGGTGGGGTGCAAGGGTACAGTGGAGAAATTTGACAAACACTACCTTATCCAAGTCAAGGTTGAAATTCATAGTGATAAATCTTGTTGATACTATATGCCATTGGTATGATGTGATGAAAATGACAATATTTCTCTGTGGTCTTCCTTTTCAAATCCAAAACTCCAGTCTAATCATGAGGAAAACATCGGACAAATCCAACAGAGGGAAATCTTACAGCATGCATGACCAATACTCCTCAAAACTGTCAAGGTTTTCAAAGATATTAAAAATCTAAAAATTGTCATAGCCAAAAGGAGTCTAAGGAGACAACAAATAAATGTGATGTGGTATCTGGATGGAATCCCAGAGTAGAAAAAGGATACTAAGTAAAAATTAAGAAAATCTGAGTAAATCATAACTTGAGTTAATAATAATCTATCAATATTGGTGATTAATTATAATAAATTACCAAACTAATCTAAGATGTTAGTAATGGGGCATTGGGCTTAGGGTATATGGAAATTTTTTGCGCTGCTTAATGAACAAAATAGACTAACAAACAAAATAGAAACAGACTCGTAGAGAGAGAATAGACTGACAACTATCAGAGGGGAGGGTTTAGGGCAGGCTGGGTGAAAAAGCTAGAGATTCAACAACAAAATAACCAACAACTCATAGACAAAGACAACAGTATGGTGATTACTGGAAGAAAGGGGGGAGGGGATAGGTAGATGAGGGTAAAGAGGGAATAAATGGTGATGGAAGGAGACTTGACTTGGGGTGGTGAACACATAATACAATATACAGATGATGTATTATAGAACTGTACATCTGAAACCTACATAATTCTATTAGCCAATGTCACCTCAATAATTTCAATAAAAAGTAATAAAAATAATAAAAGTATTCTGAAAAAGTCTACTTTTAAAAAGGCATTATTATTATTATTATTATCATTATTACTATTTGTTTTCTAGAGTTCTCCTCCCTATGAAAATTTCAAAGCTCCCAGGAGGATGTATTAGTCCAAGACATCAGTCCCAGTCGCTACTGCCTTTTGTTCTTTTGGTTGTGGTTAGTGTGGCTCCCACATGGTACAACTTGGGTGCTGGCTGTCCACGTAGTCATCTAGAGAAATACATATTAACTCTGAAAATGAGAACCTCGCAACATGATAGAACTGATATCCACTGAAGAAAAGTGTTAAGGCAATCTTAACACTTAGCTTTCATTCTGTGCAAAATCAATCGTTTCTTTCTTTGTCAATACTGCCTATATATACCTTGGCTAAATCATTTATTCACATTGAATTTTCTTTATTCATCTTCTCTACCCATATGTGAACTCCCTAGTGGAAGAGAGTTTTCTCGTTTATTTTTGCATGTCCAGGACTTCTTTCTGTGCCCAGTATAGATGGCAAAAAAATAAAAGATTAAGTGGAGGACTGGCAACAGTGTCCAAACTTTCTATACTGAAATTCAATTTGATTGCCCATGCCGAAAGAGGGAGATGGTGAGGAAGATTGAACTTTCCAAAGATGGCCACAGCTATACCTCCCATCCCACATGCTCTTCTTTCAATATGATCTTCACACCTTTCATAATGCAATGAGGTCTATGTCCTTTTCCCTTGCAAGGGGCAGACCTTTGTGACTGCCATGACAATAGCATATGGCAGAACTGGTGCCATGTGAGTTCTGAGGTTGCATCACAAAAATTCCATGTGCTTGTTTGTCTTGTTCTCTTGGGATGCTCATTTTTAGAATCCAGCTACCATGCTCTGGGCATGACCAAGCTTGGGTATGGAGAGATACCATGGGGAGGAACCGAGTTCCTGATCTGCATCGTTAGTGGAGCTTCCCCTGATGATCAGCACCAACTTGTCAGCCATCTTGGAAGTGGATTCTCCAGCTCCCAGCCAAGCTACTCTAGCTGATGATGGCATGTGGAACAGAAATGAGCCATCCCATTATGCCCTGCCCGATTTATTGTTTTCAGTCATTTTATTTTGGAGTGTGTTAGGCAGGAATAGTTAATCAGAACATATAGGCAAATAAAATTCCCAGGTGATTGGAAAATGAGACTTGTAAATTATTTTACCCTTTTTCCTATTTTATACAAAATAAACCTCCTGACAATGGAATTCTTTTACCATGAGTGACAATTTACTGGAAGGCATTTAGCCACATTGTGAAAGCAAGTAATCACAAGATCTCCAAACTGATAATTTAGTTCATGCATTAATTAATCAATTAACTGATTCAGCAATTATTTGAGTTGTGGTCTAAGTTCCTAGCTAAGTAGGAATTCAATGAATTCATATCAATGAATGAGCCAAACATAATCTTTTTCTCTTCAGGAAACTTAACATTTAGGAAGCTTAATGGTCAGAAAACTAAATAAACAATCAGAGGGATGGTTCCTGTCTGTTTAAGACTTCCAAGGGATAGAACTAAGATCAAGGAGCACAAGTCACAGTGGGAGAAATTTTAGCTAAATACATGAAATAACATTTTAAGATCTAGAGACACCATAGATGTAGATAGTGAATGTCCTATCTTTGGAGGTTTTTCAAAGACTGGTCAACCACTTACATGTGATGTCATCAAGAGGAATTAAGCATTAACTCTAGGATTGGTCTGGTTAATAATAATGATAATAATAATAATAATAGCTTACAACTTTGTGCACTTACTCTTTTCCAGGCACTTTTATTATGCTGTCTCATTTAATCCTCACAATAACTCCCTGAGACTATATAATTATATTATTATTATCACCACATGGCAAATGAGAAAGTTAGGTAACTCAGGTAAGGTCATTCATCCCATGAGCCAGATTTAAACTCACACTGTGTGAACCCCAAACTAAGATTCTTAGGTGAACCTTATTCCACTCTATCCCCAAAACTCATAGGATTTCATCTTCTTTTCTTTAGCCCACATTTCAGAAATGCCCCACCCCCAATAAAAAAAGGTAAAGCAAAAAATCTAGAGTGGTTGAACCCTGACTAATAGAGAATAATTTATATTTAAAAAAATCCTGCCTAATAAAAGAATAATATGCAAATTGACCATACCCCCACTACACCAACCAGCCACTCTCACCAGCCAATCAGAGCAAGCATGCAAATAAACCCAACCAAGATGGCTAAAGCCACAGAGAGCAGCAGGAAGGCTTGGGTTTTCCAGGCAATGGAGGAAGCCAACTTTTCTGCCTGCCCTGCCAGCCTAAGCCTCCACTCAAGGATACAATGTTTTAATTATAGAAGGTAAACAAATCCAAACAGAAATGGTGGCAGCCATGGAGCTGGAAAGAGCAGGAGGTTAGGGTTGCCCCTGGCCATAGAAGAAGCAAAGCTTTCTGCACAACCTGGCCAGCCCAGGCCTCCACTCCAGGCTACAAAGTTTCAATTATAGAAGATATATAAACCCAACAGAAATGGCTGCTGCAACTAAGCAAGCAGGAGGCTTGGCTCCACTCTAAGCTACAAAGTTTCAATTATAGAAGGTAAATAAATTCCAGATACCAGGGTCTCTGCTTGGGTCACCAGGGAGCGTGGCTGGCCTGCAAACTACCACAGTCCCCTCACCCATGCTGCCCCACACTCCAAGGGAACCCCCACCCTGATCTGGGACACCGTTCAGGGCAAATCAGCTGGCCTCCACCTGTGTACCAAGCCTCTATCCCAGCTGTGGGCAAACTATGGCCCGTGGGCCGGATCCGGCCTGTTCAGCTGTTCTATCTGGCCTGTGGAGCTGAAAGAGTGGAGGGTTCACTTGCTCTCCCCTCCGCTCCTTCACCAGCAGCCCAAGATGAGAGTGCCAGTATGGTCATGTTGCTTTTGTTCCGGCCCTCTGGTCCAGTTTAAGAACCCATTGTGGCCCTTGAGTCAAAAAGTTTGCCCACTCCTGCTCTATCCTATCTAATAAAAGAATAACATGCAGATTGACCATCACTCCAACACATAATAGCTGCCCCCAGGTGGTCAAAGATGGCTGCCCCCATGTGGACACAAGATGGCCACCACAAGATGACCAGCAGGAGAGGGCAGTTGAGAGGGACAAGGCCTGCAAAGGAAGGGCAGTTGGAGGCAATCAACCCTGCAGGGGAGTGCAATTAGGGGTGACCAGGCTGGCAGGGAGGGAAGTTGGAGGCAAGCAGGCTGGCAGGGGAGCAGTTAGACATCAATCAGGCTGGCATGGGAGTGGTTAGGGGGTGATCAGGCTGGCAGGCAGAAGCGGTTAGGGGCAATCAGGAAGGCAGGCAGATGAGCAGTTGGGATCCAGCAGTCCTGGATGGTGAGAGGGATGTCCAACTGCCCCTTTAGATCCGATCCCACCAGGATCAGGTCTAAATGGGCAGTTGGACATCCCTTGAGGGGTCCTAGATTGGAGAGGGTGTAGGCTGGGCTGAGGGACACCCCCCCGCCTACCCCCGAATTTCGTGCACTGGGCCTCTAGTTTAGGTATAATAGGTACACTAGATTCAGAACTGTTGAAAAAAAAAAGTGGTCCTATAGTAGTTCACAAAATGATCTTGCTTTGTTTCTTTTTTTGTTACCCCTTCCAATTTAAACATTTACCTGAATTATTTCTACTCTCCCTTTCTGGACCAAATTAGCTTAATAATAATATTATTATGATTATTGTTGCTGGTTTTTATTTTTACCTTTGAAACACAGAGAAACCTCCCATTTCTGAATCATTCATTCTAAGATGATACTGCCAGGGACAAAGGGTGTGTTTGTGTGGGTGAGGCAATTTGAATTGCCAATAGCCTGCCTGATGACTGTTTCCCAAAAGCAGGAATGACCACATTCAGCAGAAGTTTCTCTTAGAGATGTGCCTAAAAAAAAAAAAAAATCCTCATTATTGTAAATCAAAGGGAAAAAGGAAAATTCCTATCATTTCCTTAAATGAATAAAGGAGACGGATGTGGAAGGATTCTATCAGATGCAGCACAGACTCCAAGCTCCTAACTTAAGAATTTACCTGCAGAGCCCCCACCTGTTTCAGAGGTGCTTCTGCATGCCTAGCAGGTTAATGCTAAGGCCAACCCGATGCGTGCTTCTTTAATGGAATACATAAGCATGTTGCTGTAGTGGGATGAACAGCAGATCTTCTAAGAATCTCATGAGCTTTTGCTAAGCCTATTGTGACGATGGCAAGGAGATGAAGCCTGGCAGAAGGCAAAAGGTGATTGTTGTGTGTTGTCGGGAGCTTGTTTACAAAACTGGGTTTGGAAACTCATTTCTTTATTATTTGTCTCCAGTCCCAAGGTCAGGTGGTGCTGGAGCTTGAGAAAAAATCGTGTGCCTTCCGTGTATCGTGAATCCGAAACTTTCAGCTTTCTGACCCTCAAATAAGTTATTTCAGATAAAGAGAGGCTTGTTAAATCTTCCAGAACTGAAAATTCTGCCAGCTGAATGTAAGAGAAACTGGCCTCTTAGACCTGGGGTGAAGTTTGACTCAAAGGCAGGGATGGAGAATAGTTGTGAGGGTTCCTGGATGATGCTCCTAATAATAGCTAGTTTCCTGAGGGCTTAACCATATGCCACACACTGTGTTGGGATGGGGGGAGCATAGGTTAATATCACCTCCGTTGTTAACTGAGCAGAGAAAATTGGGAGTCTCTCCATCTTCATCATTAAGAATCTGCTTTAACTACAGAGAATAAAGCTGTGAATACCATAAGCCATGTCACCTTTCCGGAAACCACGGAGCAATGTTTTTAGAAATAAGAGAACCTCTGAAGTTGCAGGCAAAAGGCAACAAATTCCATGACCCTGGGATGTATTTTTTGTTGTTAACTGTTGATTTCTATTTCCCAACTTAGAGTCTCTTATATAGCATATGCGTCAATAAACTTTTTTTTCAGGAAAGAGCCAGATAAAAAATATTTTAGTCTTTGTGGGCCATGTGGTTGAATGGCTTATCAACTATTCAACTCCATTCCTGCAGTCAAAAACAGACATAGAAAATAAATAAACAAAGGGTGTGGATTTGTTTCAATAAAACTTTTTTTTTTTTTTTTTTTTTTTTTTTTTACAAAAGGAGGTTGTAGGCTGAGGATACAGCACATAAATATTGCCTGAAGCACTAAATCTAAAGAAGAAAGGTCAAATAGTAGGAATTTAAGACACAAAACCAATCTTTGTCCATAATAATAAGTCCATAATTGTAAATATTTGCTTATTGAAGAAATTTTGGAAAAAATCAAAAAGTACAATAACAGGGAAATAAAAATCATGACCAAGAAAACACACAAAACTCCAGTTAATAATTTGGTGTCTTTATTTCCTTTTAGTCATTTTCCTGTGTATGTAATTAAAAAGCACACAGAGTAAACAACAGAAATTATAAAATATTATAACATAAGTTTATTATATTTTTATGGGAAGTGTCTGATGAAACCCATTTTCCCTGGGGTGATTAAAAGATCTTCCTCAAATCAGCTTAATCCCTCCATCCCTTAACCTCCCAAATCAGATTTCTGTCCATGACCCAGGTTCTGAAAAACTGACATACTTTTTGGATCACAGCTCAGTACAATTTCAATATTGCATTGCTATGTGTCGCGTATGGGGTGACTCTGAACTAAAACGTGGCATTTCATCTCTAGTTCTGGATACTCAAAATTGCCTGGGATGCTGTTTGCAGAGATCAGAACGTTTTGAGAATGTGTTAGTCCAAAATGGGCCAAGAGGGGCTGTGATGAATAGTCCAGTCATAAGAGTTAATAACTTGGTGTGAGAAAGAGCCCTCAGGAACTTTGATTTCTGAGATGGAGAGCAATGATAACCCATTCCCACAACCCCAGTACACACACATTCAGGACATCCCTGTATGCATCTCATAGGACATTTGACCCGTCCTAGTTGTGACTTCAGGACCTCTATCGCCTTGCGTGGCCATTTGCCCTTCTTGCCCTGTCTCTTTCCACCATTCCTCTGGCCCTGCACACACATAATGAGCCCAGTGTTGCTCATTTTTAGAAGCCAGCAAGCGCATGGTCCTCTAAAAGCATCATCTAAAAGCAGTTGGAAAGGATGTTGAGAAGCATCTCTTGCTCAGGTGGCCTCTAAAGCTGCCAGGGCAGTGATGATCACCCCCTCCCAAATTTGAGAATGAAAAACCAGCAGCAAACCTTTACATTCCAAAACGTTTAATTTATGGATATTTGGCTTGCTGGGCAGGGTGGTGACCAAATCATGTGCATGAGACAATTGATATGTATCCATCTGGGCTCGGTATTCTGGACCATGACTGGGGGATTCCACACCTGCCTGGACACCTCCTCTGTTCTCCTCACAGGCCTATGATAGCCAGGTACTAAGCATACTGGATCATGTCCTCTTAGGGCAGCTGGACGCTCACCCTGGGAGCCTCCCTTTACACAGGAAGGAGTGAGCACCTGGAAGAAAGAGGGGGAGGATAAGGTGCCCATCATGTGCCTGGTGCTGTCCATTCAGGCCTGAGTGATTCCACCCCACAAGGCTTTTGGTAGGTGGAGCACCTAGGTTTTATGGACTAAGATGGACTCTTTTTGTTGACAATGACCACATGTCCACCTCTTGCATCTGCTCCCTTTAAAGTACTTAAAATTGCCTTAGTGGAGCATCAGGAATCTGAAAGGCTGTGCATCACCTGAAGGAATGATTTAAATTGCTGAATTCAACTGGGACTGGATTCAAATGTATTCTTTTGTGTCCTCCCCAGCCCCTCACTACTTAGTAGGTGGGTGTTCATGAGGAAGAGCAGATTAATAATAAAGTAAGCTGCATTATATCTGCATACTTGAGGGGTAATGAGCACGAACCTGATATCCCATATCAGGTGTAGGTTCATTTTTTTTTCCCCAATGGGAGCAATGAACATCCTTAGTCCTTATAAGATTCTCTAACAGGTATAGGATCTCAGAAATTAATTGATTATATTGCTTGTCATAAATAGCAATAGGCATGTTGGGGCAGGGCATTAACATTAGGCTCCTCTTGGGGCAAAATGGAGAAGAATGGGAGAGGTATCTTTATTTTTATCCATCACTGATAAAGGTGCTTCTTTAGGCAGCATCTGCACCCACCAAACTTCTGGAATGTACCAACATGCTGAGCTGTTTCAAACTGGACCCCTGCCAAAAAGGAAAATGCATAAGAACTATCTAGTTTGGGGGTGTTTTTACCATATTCTTGTACAAGAATCATTCAGGATGATTTGTTAGTGCTCCATAACTCTTGGGGCACTAACAAATCATCCTGTACTCCAAATATAAACTGTAAAACAATCTTAGCCCAAAAATTCATATGTAGGTATATTGCTACAATACTGTTTATAATGGAAAAATATTAAATACAACCTGTTTGCTCATCAGGACAAAAGTGGTGAAAAATTATGATTCATCCAAATAATGGAATGATAATATTTATAACAATAATGCTGCTATAAAATGATGCCACAGATCTATGCATATTGAATGAAACAATCGTTAGGATATGTTAGGAAGAACTCTGTGTATAGAATGCTCCCATTTGTATAAGAATATGTCTATATTTATTTATTTTATTATATTTTTAAAAATATACTTTATTGATTTTTTTACAGAGAGGAAGGGAGAGGGATAGAGAGTTAGAAACATTGATGAGAGAGAATCATCGACCAGCTGCCTCCTGCACACCTCCTACTGCCCACAACCAATGTACTTGCCCTTGACTGGAATTGAACCTGGGACTTTTCAGTCTGCAGACTGACGCTCTATCCACTGAACCAAACCGGTTTCGGCATAAGTCTATATTTATATTGTTGACATAAGAGATGTCCAGACCTACAGAACGTTTTTATGACTGTATTTGAGCCAAACTGACAACTGTTGGGGAGCAAGATCTCAATGGGTTGAGAAAATGCTCAGAGGATAGCAGTTTTGCAGTTTATTTTACAGCTATACTCAAAGGAGGAGGCAGAAGAGGGTCACATGAAAGCCATTGGTGGTAGACTAGGGAGGAGGGAGGAAGCAAAGCAGGAAAGCCTCTGACATTGAATAAAAAATAAAAGGAGACAAATACTTCTTTTACATTGGTGAGTAGGGGAGAGTTAACAATAGACATTTATAAGCACATAGAGATGGTATTTGGGGAGCAAGATAACCATGAGAGGTTCGGTGGTCTCATGCTCAGGAGAAAAATTGGGCCCTCATGTCTGGAAAAAAGGGGATTACTCTGACATTCCAAAGGTATGTTACCATAGATCAAAAAGACAACAAACAGGCTCAGCTAAGGTAAAGATTGACCTTTGTCAGGGAAGATACTGGCCTAGGTCAGGACTACCTTCCATGACTCGCTTTTAGTTAGGAAGTCTTAGGTTCAGGCCATCTTATGTGGTAAGGCCACCGCACAGGTCTCCCCTGGACTTGTCAGGTTTAGTTTGTGGCTCCTTTCTCATCTACAATACCTATCTGTATCTATATCTACACCTACCTCTGCAGCAATACCCATCTGAAACCATGTTTCTATTTGTTTTGTTTACTTTAACAAATAGAATATTTTTGACAAGCTTTAAGGAATCTCATACCCTTAGTTGCCTTTGTGGAGGAGAACTGGGGAGTGGGGTGGGTAGGAAGTCAGAAACAAGAGAGAATTTCTCTTCATTTGAAAACATGTATTCCTTAAAATATTTTAAAAATTAGAATATTTTTAAAATTAGAAACAAACAAACAACAACAACAACAACAACAACAAAAGCCAGCTACACACAAACACAACAGTAAGGTTGGAGGCTAAAGTTAATTTACCAGGCCACATCTGATTTTATCTAAGCTGCAGCTTTAAGGTTTTAATCTTTTGTTTTCTAAGCTGCCAGATACAAAGAGAGAGCCCAACCGGTTCAATCAAGTTCAGTTATTTGGAAATGGTGGGAAGAGGTCCAATGGAGGGACAATGAGAGACTTCAGATTCCTTTGTTTAACTCAACAGTGAGGCATTTTCTTTTGACCTAGACCAAAACTTGCTTGAAATAAGCCGGAGGGTGTGACAGTAGGGCAAGCATGTCAAACTCCAGGCCCACAGGCCACATGCCTCGTTTATTTGGCCTGAGTTAGCCTTTGAGTTTGACATGCTTGCAGCAGGGGCGAGGAATCCATCTTTATTAAGTCCTTTTTAGGTTTCAGAAACTTTCAAAGGTATTTTCTTTAATTCTTTCAACACCCCCACTGTGCATATGAGGAAACGGAGGCTCTGAGGGTAAAGCTCTTTGCCCGAGGTCATCCAGCTAGTGAGTAGGCAAGCTAGGACTTAACCCTGGGTCTGTATGGCTCATTCATCCTATGATCTTTTCACTTCACTGTGATTTGCAGGTTGAGGTAGTCTAGAGTAGGGGGGATAAGGCCAGCTTCCAGGCAGAAAAGAGACAAACCACAGGGCAAATGAGACCCAATTTCCCGGAGCACCATGTGTTCCTGATGAAAGTAATAAAAAAAATAGGCTTGTATTAAAATGAATACAAATGTAACACACAGTCATATACAAAAGTCACATGAGTTTTAACTATTAAATTGAAGAGGTCGGAGAAATTCTTTGTTTCAAAATCCTCTCCCCACAGCATCTAAATGTTTGTTCTTCACAGTCAGCAATGTCAGAAAACCAGCAAAGTGTGTTTGGCAACATGCCCATTCCCAAAAATCATCCTGTGGATTGTTAGTCTACCTTGAGAGCAGACTAAGAGAGCCACAGAAGCACAAGTGTGAATGACAGGTATAGAAGTCAAGAGGGCAGGAAAAGGAGGGGGTGAGGGTGGGAGAAGCATCTTCAAGGTGCAAATATGCAATATGAATCAATCACAGCACACATTCTCCACTGGTCATGTATTTGCATTTGTGTCTGTATCTATATCTATACCTACATCTGCAGCTATACCCATCTAAAACCATGTTCCTATTTGTTTTGTTTACTTTAACAAATAGAATATTTCTGACAAGCTTTATAGGAATCTCATGCCCTTGGTTGCCTTTGTGGAGGAGAACTGGGGAGTGGGGTGGGCAGGAAGTGAGAAATAAGAGGAGAATTAAACTACCTTTGAAAACTGATGTTTCCATCTCACTGCTTTTCCCAATATAACCTTTCAGATTTCTGTCTAGTTAGTGGAGTTGACATTGCAATGAAACCTGTCTGCCATGCAGGAATAAACGTAGTGGCTAGGGCACACATCGGGAGGCAGACTGCTTAGGTTTGAATTCTGGCCTTGAAACACAGGAGCTGTTGTGGCCATGGTCTGTGTGTGTTGGGCTGACGCGTAGAAGGTGGGGACAAGGTGTACCACCAGAGAAGCCAGAATAAGGGGTTTGATGAGGGGGTGTGTGATGAGTGGGGGAAGATCAGAGAAGACTGGGGATTCAGGAGGTTGGCCTTCCATGAGAGAATGGGCTATTTTTTATTCTTTGGGGAAGGGTGGCAGGAAGTAGATGAGACAGAGTTCCGTGCTGTATTTCATTATTGAGTGTGTTGGAGGGGAAAGGCACACTTGGGAACCCAGCTCCATAATCTGGACCTTGTGGCTATAAGTTGATGGATAATAGGTGAGTCATTCACTCACCAGACCACTGGGGCTTCCAAAATAAACTATTTTCCTTCTTATCACTTCCTGCAAGTGCCTCTAGTAGATTACAAGACTGGGCAAATGCTCCTCTCATCACATAGAGGAGACTTCTTTTTTTAAAATCCTCACTGTAGGATATGTTTTTTTATTTTTTATTTTTATTTTATTGGAGAGAGAGAGAGAGAGAGAGAGAAATTGAGAGAGAAACATTGATGAGTTGCCTCCCCTACGCATCCTGACTGGGGATTGAATCCACAACCAAGATCTGCGCATGGGATGACACTCCAACCAACTGAGCCCCCCAGTCAGAGCAGAGCAGAGCAGCTCTACTTTTATTTGTTTATATAGACATTTATTTTGTTAATGACAAATGACACTGTTAGGTTTGAAAGGAAACAGGAAACAGAACAACAGGGAGTTTTAAAGAGAGTTTATTCCCCGGTAATGGCGGGAGCCATCATCGAGGTAAAGATCAGAATTAGGGGAGAGGGGACAGGAGATCGGAACCCAACCGGGCCAATGGAGGTACCCCTCCAAAGAACGTAAGTGGCCTATCTGGAGTTCCTTTTAAAGGGAGGGGGTTGGGCCCAGGTGAAACAGGAAGGGATGGGCCCCAAGGGCACCTTGGCCCGTGTTAATTGGTGGCTCACTGTCTTGGAGATGTCCCTTTGGCAGGTGTCAGTCATGTTGTTAGCTCCACCCACCAGTTTGGGAGGGGGGGGAGCCCTAAGAGGTCATGTGTCAAACTCCGCCCACCAGTTTGGGAGGGGGAGAACCTTTCAGACACCAGATGGCAGACTTTGGTTCTTGAGTTTGTCTAAGAAAGAATTCAAAGTCAATTCTCAAATATAAGTGCAAGTTTATTTAAAGAGTCTCAGAAGTGTGCTATCTGGGCTGTGTGGACGCAGGAAAATAGTTACAGAGGCAAAATCAGGGCCTTTGAAGCATAGGAGAAAAGAAAGGCGAAGAAAACTCATCCGGGGAAGATAGGGGAGTAAAGGCATGCGCTAGAGTTTTGGGTCATTCATCTTAAGGGTTTCTTTTTTTTAAAATCTTTGTTGTTGAAAGTATTACATATGGCCGAAACCGGTTTGGCTCAGCGGTAGAGCGTTGGTCTGCGGACTGAGGGGTCCCGGGTTCGATTCCGGTCAAGGGCATGTACATTGGTTTCGGGCACATCCCCAGTGGGGGGTTTGCAAGAGGGCTGGTTGATGTTTCTTTCTCATCGATGTTTCTGGCTCTCTGTCCCTCTCCCTTCCTCTCTGTAAAAAATCAATAAAATGTATTAAAAAAAGAAAAGAAAGTATTACATATGTCCCCTTTCCCCCACTTTGACCTCTCCCAGCCTGTCCCCACCCCAACCCCAGGCCTTTACCACTCACTTTATTGTCTGTGTCCATGGATTATGTATATATGCATACAAATTCATAGAATCAACATCATTAAAATGCCCATTATACCCAAAGCAATCTATAGATTTAGTGCAATAGCCATTAAAATACCAACATCATATTTCACCGACATAGAACATCTTAAGGGGTTTTTATCTGTTCTCTGAAGGAGAGGATTACAGGGAAGATCTTAGGGGAGGATCACAATAGGATATTGATCAGCTTTCCAGGTGTGTCCTTTCAGGGTCCTGGTCTCTACTGATCGGTGGATGATAGAGTAGAGGGTCATTAGTCATTGCAGCTGGTCCCGATGCCAGCCATGGCATTGCTATGGCTGATTTTGCTGTTTTTCTGGGTCTGGAGCTGAAACACAACCCAGGCCTAAATGTTATCTCTAGTTTGACCAGAACTCCGTCTCAGTGATCAACAGCGGCTTTGTTCTTGATTATTTGATGTGGGTCAGAAACTCATTTTCCAGAGGGCCTAATGCTTAAAGGAGGGATCATGCAAGGACAGGTTTGGGAGTCATATGAGGCTATTATCTGGCCCCCTTGTTCCTCTTTAAGGGAGTCAGCTGCATGACTAGCTAAATGCTCTGGGAGGTAAGGTCAGCCTGGGGCAAGTTTCCACCCTACAATTGTTTGCTTCGCCCTGGGTGACCTTCTGTACCTGGCTTATTATCCTTCCCACTCTGCTTCTGTCTGTCTGCCTACTGTATCAAATTTATTTAGAGAAAAAAAAATACATTTTGTGTACTCATTCTGTTCCAGCCAAATACCTTTTAGAAACTGATTGTTAGACCATGAAATGATGAGCATGCTTGTTTATTGACAAAAAGATTTATCTGATTTTAAAAAGTTTGAACTCTTCTGCTGTGTGCAGTGTTTTCTCTCAGTGTCCTTTTCCAAAGGTGGAAGCACTTTCCTGGAAAGGTAATTTTGGCTGCCTTTAAGACAAGCCATCTGCATGTCTGCCAGGAGGCTGGCCTGGCGGGAGGAGGGACAGAGCTGGCTTCCTTCCTTGAGGTCTGGGAGTGTGGGGAGTGCAGGGCAGAACTTTTAAGAGGCCCGACTGGCTCACAAGGTCATTTTAAGGGCACTTTCCTCCCGTGGACCCTCACGTGTGGCAGGGAGTCCTGAGTCCCAGATCTTGGCTCCCCCCAGCTGCTCCTGGCACTGCTCCTCCTCCCTCTGTGCACCCAGCGCATTCTTCCTGCCAGTGGCTGCAGCCAGAGCAGAGCAGGCTTCCCTGACAGCGGGGAGTTTGACTGCTTCATTTCTCCTTCTGCTCCCTCATAACAGTCCGTCTTTTCTCCAAGGCCTGGTGCTCAGCAGCCAGGGCAGAGAGGAAAACATCCACTTTCCTATCTCATCTTTCATCCTTTTAGTGATGGATGGTCTGTTTTCTCCCCTATTATTTCTTGGGAACCTTTACACACAAGAGGCAGATACTGGAAGAGGGCTCAGAAGACGGGGTCAGGAGACCAGCTCTCTTTCCTCCACTGTGAAAACAGGGAGTTGGCTCCAGTGTGCCCTGACCTGCATGTCCACGTTCAGGATCTGATGCACATTTGCAAAGGCTGCACAAGAATTAGGTATTTGGAAGGCATGGGGGGCCCAGGTGGAAACCTCTTTCTTGAAGAGGCACTCTGAGACTGGTCCATCTCCTTTTGTTTAGCAATGTATACAAGCTAGAATCAAAGGTAAAGTCTGGTAAACAATGTAAGGATTATCCTCAGCTCAGGAAATTGCCTCAAGCCATTGCAATCACAGTGTGTGTGTGTGTGTGTGTGGGGGGGGGGGGTGTGGGAGTGGGGGTGGAGGGGGACAAAACTTGTGCTGATATTCAGCCCTGCTGAATATCAAAGTCCATTGGCCTTCCAATGTCTCTTTTTGGTGCTAACTGCTGTTTGCTTTAGCCTCCTGGCACCAGTGTTCCCCCTACCAGCCACAGAGCCACCTGCTCTGTTTGGCCACAAATGCAGCATCTAGGAGGAGCCTGTCCAAGTCTCTAGCCTGAGGCCTGCTCTCTCTATTAAAAATATTAGCAGGTGTGAGGTGTTAAAGTCAGAGCAAAACCAAAATGAGACTTTGTTTTGCATAACAAGGGTTGCAGAGAATTGAAAGGGAAATGAATTTCCTATTTTGTGAATATGTGTTTTAATGTCTTGTTTGTGTCTTACCTAAAATGATTAGCATCATAGCTGTCTAAGGGAAAATGGGGTTGCCCAGTTTAAAATTCCAAACTTCTATAATTATTTAATGTCTGCACTCCATACTGCTTCTGAGTCATTTCAATCCCCCTTATTTTGCTGGGCACTGGGTCAGTCCCAGGCCCATGCCACCACAAGTGCTAAATGAACTTGGGTATTGGTTTCTGGGGGATTCTGAAGTTCCCATAGGAAAATTCCCTCTCCATCCTGTTCACTTTTGTTCCTCCTCTGATTTCTATGGATCCTAAGGACATGTGCATTAAAATAAAGCCATGTTCTGTGAAAAGGATATTTTAAAGTTGATTTTAGAGAGAGGGATGGAGAAAGAGAGAAACACTGATAGGAGAGAAACATCAATTGGCTGCCTCCTGTTCACACCTGGATTGAGGATCAAACCTGCAACCTGGGTATGTGCCCTGACCAGGAATCAACCCCCTCATCTTCTGGTGTATGGGATGACTCCCAAATTACAAGGGCTAAAGCATGATATTTTCAGATTAATTGCTCTGAAGCCTCACAGTGAATATGCAAAAGATGTTCAGCAGCACCGAACAAATACTTACTGGTATTTATTTTGAGACTAACATTGTTCCAGCTGCTGAAGAAATAGCAGTGAGGGTAAAAAGGTTCCTGCCCTCACAGAGCCAATGGGGAGATGGACAAAAAGAAATGAATCAGTAGTGGGGGTTGATGGCAGAATAATGGCCCCCTCCAAGGATGTCCATGTCCCAATCACCAGGGCCTGTGATTATGTTGCATTCATGGCAAAGAGGGAATTAGGGTAGTGCTAATCACAAACCGCACCAGATGTTAGACCGTGGTCCTTGAGTTCAGCTAAGACAGAATTCAGAGGCAAGCACTCAAATACAAGCAAAAGTTTATTTAGAAAGTCACATGGGTGGAGAAGTGGGCTAAGTGGACTCAGGAAACAAGTTAGAGAGGCAAAAGAAGGGCTCTTGGAGTTTAGAAAAAAAGAAAACAAAGGTCTTGGGGGAGGGGGCAGGTGTGTGTGTGTGTGTATGTGAGAGAGAGAGAGAGAGAGAGAGAGAGGAAGATGGGTTCTTTTCCTGAAGGATTTTTATCTGGTTTCAATAGAATATTCATCAGCTTTTCAGGGATGTCCTTTCAGGGTCATGGTCTCTACTGAATGGCAGGGGGTCATTAATCACTGCAGCTGGCCGAGATGCCAGCCACGGTGCTGCTTCATCTGGTTTTGCTGCTTTTCTGATCCTGCAGCTGAAACACAACTGAAAGCTAGATGCCATTTCCACTTTGACCAAAACTCTGTCTCTGTGGTGAACAGATGCGAGGCTTTATTCCTAAGATTATTTTATTCAGGTTAGAACTTTATTGTCCTGAGGGCTTAATGCTTAAGGGAGTGGTCACGCAAGGGCTTGTATGGGAGTCAGATGAGGCTATTCTCTGGCTCCCATTTCCTCCTCTAAGGGAGTCCACCAAGTGACTAGAGACATGCCTAGTGATATGCTGGGGAAGAAGAAAGGTCACACTGGGGACGAAGTTCCACCTCACAATTGCTCATTGGCCCTGGGTGACCTTTTGTATCTGGCTTGTCCTTCCTACTCTGTTCATGCCTAACTGCCTACTGTATCAGTAGAAGATAGAATTAAGGTGACTGAGGGGTCCCGGGTTTGATTCCGGTCAAGGGCATGTACATTGGTTGCGGGCACATCCCCAGTGTGTGTGGGGGGGTGTGCAGGAGGCAGCTGGTCGATGTTTCTCTCTCATTGATGTTTCTAGCTCTCTATCCCTCTCCCTTCCTCTCTGTAAAAAATCAATAAATATATTTAAAAAAATAAAATAATTAAGGTGATAAATCAATTGACCTTAAAACAGGGAGATTGTCCTGCAAATGAGCCTATCTATCTATCTATCTATCTATCTATCTATCTATCTATCATCTATCTATCTATCTGCCTAAGTGACCATTACGATCAAATGACTGGAATGACCAGTCGACGTTCTCCACTGGTCATGTGCACTGACCCTCAGGGGGCAGAAGCTCAATGCAGGAGCTGTCCCCTGGTGGTCAGTGCACTCCCACAGCTAGCCAACTTTCTCCATTCCCCCCCATCCCATCCCCTCCACCCCACCCCGCCAGCAGGCTCTGATAAGCCTGGCCCAGGTCAGGACTGGGCAAGATGGCCCCAATCGGTCCTTATTGCCAGCCAGGCCTAGGGACCCTACCTGTGCAGAAATTCGTGTACTGGGCCTCTAGTGTAATCATAAAAACCCTTAAATGTGGAAGAGAGAGGCAGAAATTCGAGTCAGAGAGACAGCATCTGAGAAATACTAGACAGGCCATTACTGGCTTTGAAGATGGAAAGGGATTGTGAGCCAACGAATGCAGGCAGCCTGGAAAAGCTGCAAGAGGCAAGAAAATGGATTCTCCCTTCAAGCCCCTGCAAAGGCACACAGCCTTGCCAACACCTGGATTTTAGCTCAGGGAGACACATGTTGGACTTCTGACCTCCCGAATTGCAAGATAATAAATGTGTAGTTGAAGCCACTACATTTATGGTGTGTGATTACAGCACCAATAGGAAATTAGCATAGATCATGGTTCTTCCCTCTTAGTTTCAAGTATCTTCTTCATTTTCTACTTGCAAGAGCAATATTCTAGAAGAGAGGCAGGTAGATGCATCTCTAACGGAAACAGGAAGCAAACCTTTTTGTGACGCCTAAACCCCCCCCCAAACTCCCACCCCCCCAAAAAACTCCCAAACCAAAAAATGGATGTGATCTTAAGTAGCACTTTGAATCTCATTTTCATTCTCAGTGCCTCAGGCTCTCCCCACTTAAGTGCCTTGCCAGATGGCAGTGTTTTTCTGGGCTCCTGTGATGCAGACAGCCCTTTGACAAAAGCCACCCCAGTACTGATGCTCCAGGCTGGGTGTGCTCTGAGATCTGTTTTAAAAGGTCTTGAACTTCTAGCCATGCCTAGTGCCTGCTGCCCAGGAAGGGGAATGTAACCCGTTGAGAGTGACCGTGGGGCTGGAGAGGGCATGGGGCCAGCTGGAATGTAAGAGGCTGAATTTGTTTCCAAAAATGCTTTGGATGCCTCCTCTGCATTCCATTTATGCAAAAAGTAAGGTTCTAATACATTTAGGTTTAGTGTATGACCCACATTCATGGAAGTGAAAAGAACCATACATGTACAGCTTGATGAAATATCACGAAGCAAACACATGTGAAACCATTACTCTGGTTAATGAAATAGAGCATTTCTGGTGCGCCTTCCCAAGAACTACTCTCCCCTTCTTCACAACTTAACTACTACCTCGCCTTCTTAGATCTTTTACTTTTTAAAATTTCATGAGTGATCTTGAGCCAGGATTACCCAGATAAATTGCTCCTAATCCTTGACCCCTAGAATATAAGTGAGATGATATGTTTGGGATTTAAGCTGTTAATTTTTTGGGGGTAGGAGAGGAATAATTTGGTACACAGTAACATATAATTAAAAGACAAAGTTAAATAAAGTGGTCTTGCTGGTTAGAATGTGTAGCTCAGTGAGCAGAAAGCACGACACAAGGACAGTTGGAGTCAACCTGGAAAGTCTTTCTCCTATTATGCAGACAGTAGAATATAAAACACACAAATGAGTAATAGCCATTATGTAGAAAAAGTACCTATACATCAATATGCTAAAGATTGACTACACAACAGAAAAATGGGCTGTAACTGTAAGTTCTTTAATCAGTTTCCTCATTTGTGAAATTGGGATAATCAAGTGACACATAATTTTTTAGAGCCATGCCCAGCACAGAGTACTATGTGTTTGTTATATAAAACAAACAGGTAACTTCCCTAGGGAAATACAGCATGATCTCACTTAAATGTGGAATCTAAAATAATCAAACTCAGAAGAAGAGTGTAGAATGGTGGGTACCAGGTGTGTGTGTGTGGGGGGGGTTGGGGGAGAGTCAGGAAAATGGGGAGATGTTGGTCAAAGGGTACAAAGTTTCAGTTATGTAGAATGAATAAGTTCTAGACATCTACTGTCATAGCATTGTACTGTATACTTGAAATTTGCAAAGATGATAGATCTTAAATCTCGTCAATACACACAAGGGTAACTATATAGAGCTTATGGATATATTAATTAGCTTGATCATGATGTATATATATGCAATGTGTTTGCATATGTTCACAAGATATATATATATATAACAAAATATCAAGTTGTGCACTTTAAGTACATACACTTTTCTATGTAGAATATTTCTCAAGGAAGCTGTCTTAAGAAATTGGTCTGTTGAAAAAAACATAAAACCCCAAATATTTAGAAAAATAGCTATAAAATAGCCCATAAGCTTATGAAAAATTGCTCCAAGTCAGTAATGATCAGAGAAGTGCTGAGTCCAACCATCTGTGCTCAGGACAGTGTCCAGCACATGGTCCATGCTCATTAATTATTTGTTAAATGAATCAGATGTGAAGGATGTGAGGGAGAGCATGTGTCACACACACAGTGGTGAGAGTCCCGGCAGCGGGAAGGGCAAAATAAATGCACAGGAAGGACAGTGGCGATGCTGTGAGGCAGGAGCACAAGGAGCAAGGGAGAGTCGCAGATGAGTTAGCAGGTCCCAGGGGATGTGAGCAAACTTGTGGTCCCCTGGCCATTGTAAGTGTGAGATTCTCCCTCCCCACAACTGGTGGGCAGAGTTATGACATTACTGGCATCTGCCACAGAGACATCCCTAATACATTGAACCACCAATCAGCGCGTGCCAAAGTGCCCTGGAACCCACCCCTTCCTGTTCTGCCCTGCGTTCAACGCTCCTGTTCCTCCCCTTAAAAAGACCCCCAGACCAGCCATGGTCATGTCTTCCCTCCATGTCCATCTGGAGGCAGCCCGGCTTGGTCCTTTCTCCTCTCCCCACTCCTTCAATTCCGATTTGCCTACCTCTGTAATGAGCCCTGCTAATTACTGGGGAATAAACTTTACTTTAACATGTCTTGGTGGCCAGTTTTCTGTGCCTCAAACCTTACAGTAAGGACTTTGGCTTTTACTCTGGGCAACAGGAAGAGCCAGTGGAGGATTTGGAGCTGAGGAGGGACTTTATCCACTTACTTTGGCTGCTGCAAACCGACTACAGGGGCAAAAAAGAGGAGGTAGGCCAGGTGGTTAGCAGGGGAGATGGTGACATGTGGTCAGATTTTAGATATGTTTTATTTTGAAATTCTTAAGAACTGTTGGACAGGGACCCCCATTTTAATTTTGCTCTGGGCCCCACAAATTATGCACCTGGTTCTGAATGGGACTGACAGGATTTGGTGACAGATTGGATGTGAGTTATGAGAGAAGCAGAGATGTCTGAGATAAAACCAAGGCTTTTGGTCTCGGCAATTGAAACCAGAGTTGTCATTGAGAGAGATGAGGAAACCAGTGGACTGCTCAGGGACTAGGGCCATGGTCGGCAAACTGTGGCTCTTTGGCCCCTTGAGCGTGGCTCTTCCACAAAATACCAGGGCCTGGGCAAGTCTATTTTGAAGAAGTGGTGTTAGAAGAAGTTTAAGTTTAAAAAATTTGGCTCTCAAAAGAAATTTCAATCATTGTACTGTTGATATTTGGCTCTGTTGACTAACGAGTTTGCCAACCACTGGACTAGGGGAAAGAGGGACTTACAGAGAAATAGAATTTTCTAGAACATGGGGTCACTCTGGAACGACACTGGGGTCCTCTTTGGGAGTGCTTTCTCTTCACAGGGTTCCAGCAGGGAGGTGTCTCCACCCCAGTGTGACTCCGGCGTGCCTGGCATAACGGCAGCAACAACAACAGCTGTGTCCTCCTGGGGGACAATGCTCTGACCTCAGAGGGACTGTGCATGCAACTGACTTATTTTTAGAATTTCTCATTTGTCCTCAGAGGCAACTGGAATGCCTGGATAAAAAGTTCTGAGGCTGGATGTGAAAGACTGAATAAGAACCTTTAATTAAGAGTTAAAGGCTTCAATCTGCCTATGCTTTTGGCTTTATTCCTAAATCCTACAATTTTTAAAATAAAAAGAAATTGAGAGGACACAAAACGCCATCCAATACGAAGCCCTAACATGTTGAGCCAAAACAATTGGGATCTCTTTGGCAATTAAACTCTCCACTCGTTGGATCAGTGCAAGAAAACGTGTTTCTTCTCCCCATCTGAACTGCATTTTTCCCCCTCTGTGCTTGCCAGTTTTTGCTGACTCATCACACAATATATTCCTGCTCCCTCCCAAGAGATGCCCCCACACACTGCTGTCTGGTCCACTTCTAGCCTCCTCCACTCCCTTCTTGCCCGGGTATACCAAATGAGCGTCAGACTAAAATGAGGTTTCACTTCTTTTTATTGCCAGTGGAAAATGGGGGGAAGGAGGGGGGAGAAAGTGTACACACTTCTTTTTTAAAACTGCAAGTGTCCTACAGTTTGTGGGCAGGAGGCAGAAGCTTCTGACAGGAACGGGGAGTCTTGTGCTGGAGATGCCACGGGCTGCCGAGATTGATAGTGAGAAAAAGCCCTTGAGTTTGTCAGATGTAAATAATTTCGCGTTTGGAAGTGCTCACCTTTGGACCCAGCTGGAGTAGTTGGGAACTTGTGTAGTGGGGGAAAGCAAAATTGCTGAGACAAGCAGGAGAGAGCAAAGCAAGCTTACCGGCCTGGACTTGATTCAACCAGAGAGTAGCTGATGAGCACGACAGAGGAAAGCAGCCAATTCAGGAGAATATTGGGCCCCCCCCCAGGTACACAGGGCTGGCTGTGGATGGGGACATCCTGCATCACGTGCACTAAAAATGCTCCTTGCTACAAAAAGGATCCCAGAGGTAGATGACCCCGGCTATGGTGAAAGAAAACAAAGAATATTAATACAGTTCTTACTATATCCTAGACAACCTTCTAGGTTGCTAGTTGGCAATGCTTTCTGTAAAGGGCCAGACAGTAGATATTTTAGGTTTTGTGCCCATACGGTCTCTGTAGGAATTGCAACAACTCAACTCTCTTCCCGTGTGTGAAAATAGCCCTGGACAGTATGTAAATAAGTAGGCATGGTTGAGTTTTGATAAAACTTTGTTGATGGACATTACAATTCAAATTTCATTTTTCATGTGTCATGAAACATTATTCTTCCTTTGATTTTTTCAGCTCTTTAAAAATATAGAAACCATTCTTAGCTGGCTGGCTGTATAAATGTAGGTGGCAGGTTGTATTTGGTCCTTATTCTAGACACTTTGTAAAGGTTAACTGTCTTAATTGCCCTAAACCTTTAGAAGTCACTTTGACAGATGAGTAAACACAGAGAAGAGTTAATTGTCAATGACTGCTCTTGTGCATTGAATGGGGTACCTCTCAAAACTCATCTGTGGAAGTTCCAAATCTAGTACCTCAGCACGTGACTTTATTTGGAAATAGGATCGTTGCAGATATAATTAGTTATGATGAGGACATCCAGGGTGGGTCCTAGTCCAATGTGACTGGTGCCCTTATAAAGAGGAAATTTAGACCCAGAGATCCATGCAGGAAAAACTCCACATGAAGACGAAAGCCTAAATTAGATTACCAGAAAATTCACTAGAAACTAGGTAAGATTTCTCTCTTACAGTCCTCAGAAGTAACCAACCGATTTGGGGACTTCAGAACTGTGAGACAATACCTTTCTGTTTAAGCCCCCAGTTTGTGGTACTTTATTACAGCAGCCCTGGGAAGGTAATACAGTTGCACAGTCAATAAGTAGCATAGTTAGGGTTTCAAGACACTTTGATTTAGAGCAAGCATGTCAAACTCACGGCTGGCGGGTTTGACATGCCTGAAGAGGCTGGGCACTTAAACATTGTGCTGTTCATTCAGGACCATAGCTTTACAATAAAAAATTAAAGTGTGGTTTTAGAGCCTGAAAAAAACAGGTCCAGCCCCTGACTACAATTTCTATATGCTGTGTGACCTTGGGAAAGTAACGTGGGCATTATGACAGACCCATTTTATAAGGATATATGAGAATGAAGATGATATATAAATAAAATATTATCTATACTACAAATTATAAAACAGCACATGGCCCAGGAACCTCTAGCACAGGAGGGCGACAATGCTCATTGGTTGCTAGTTAGTTTTGCTATTTGCTGACATGTCCTCAGACTGTTTTACTAAAACTTTCCCAATATCACCAGATGCTCTTTCGTTCTCTCTGCTATTTTGTAGACACTCTCCAGGCAGACCCTTAGAGGCTCTCTTCCACCCTACCACTCCTGTCCCCAAACAGCACGGCAGGCTTGAAAAAAAAATACAGATAGATATAGATATAGATATAGATATAGATATAGATATAGAGGTATGGATATATAGATATAGATATGGAGATATAGATATTATATATATAATCCAACACTAGTCACGCTGGATTAGGACTGACCCTAATGACCTCAATCTTAACTAATTACATTCGTTAGTTTCTTAGTTTCTTACCACACTGTTGCAGGAGGTCATCTAGAGGTCGTGAACTCCAGTCAACCTGCAAGCTAGACCCTGGCAATCGGAGCCTCCTCCTCCCTCTCCTGTGCTTGACATGCCTGCTCCGTCCACTGTTCTCAGAGCCGGAGCCCTTTTCAAGGACGCAGCCTTAAGAAAGTAGGTGCTGTGACTGGACCCCGTTAAGGCCTTGGTATATAAACTGTTTAGGTTCTAGTGGGAGATCTCCTCTTGTCACAACCAAAAATAATTGATAAGGGGGGGGAGGTAAGCATCCCCACACATCTGACCCATTAGGCTGCCCTGCCCACAGAGGCCATGGCCACTCAGGGCTTCCCATACCCATGCCTCTTGCCCAAAGTCCCTGTCTTTGGTGGCCTGGTCGCCTCGTCAATTGTTCGTTCATGAACTTGGGAACTTCCTGGGTTAAATTGGGGCTCCAACTCAGATACCAAGACTAACGAAAAAGGGAGGCCACTCCAGAACCGTAGGTGCCAGGGCCCATGTGGAGACCCACTGCAGCAGAAGAAAGGACAAAAAGAAAATATCCTCCACTCTACGGGGAGGGGCATGAAGCAATTATATAACAATAAAGGGGTGGAGGTGTTGGAGAGTGGGAATTTTTGAACATGCTTCCAGAGAGGCCATGGATTATGCCCCAGATAGAGTTGTTGGTGCTGACACCAGACCAGGCCTTGAGATAGGGTCTCATAGACACAGGGCAGTGCACGTGGGCCCTGGATTGCTGCCTTGCTGCTATGGTTTTGAGGTTTTAGTCTGTTGGGGAGAAGGATCTGGAAGGAGGCTTTTGCATGCACCCCAGTAGCATGGGACTGACCCACCAAGGAGGCTCTTTCCAGAATCCCATCTGCTTCTGCTCTTTCTCCCAAACACCCGCTGGAGGTGTGTAGAGAAGAGGCTGTGAGTGTGGGTGCACTTCCCGTGTCTATGATCCTCAGGCATTCTATAATCGCAAGCTAGTCCACACGTGACATTCAGTCGTTTTTGTGAAAAATTCTAGCTGAATTCTCCTTACCCACTTACATGGTGCCTGGTGTCTCTTCATCTCGTACTCTGTCACCACTGATGTTGGAGGAGCCGATTTTTCCTTGGAGTTCAGGCTACTTGGCTTTTAGGAGATGTCTAAGAAAAGTTATGATTTAGAAGTTTACCTGCCCCCCCCCCCCCTTTTTTGTTTTTTGTTTTGTTAAGGTGGGAGTGAAGCTCCTTCCAACTTTCTGCATCCTAGGCAGAAGTGACACTCTGCATGATTGATCATTTAATCTAAAGTTATTCTTGCAAATTCCCAGTATAGGAGAGGTCACCTCAGCATTATGGGAGAGTGAGGTCACTTTAATTAAAAATGGAAATAATTTTAGTTGGTGAATGTTAGGAAGGATTGATTGGTACTCTTAAAGGATGCACAAGTTTGCAAGCTAGGTTTTAACCCATGGGGAAAAAAAAGTGAGAACTAATTGAATAAGCCGGAACTAATTGAAAGCAGGTTTATTCAAAAGGTGCTGCTATGTCTTTCCCTGGCATGGTGTAATCTGTTTAACTGAAATTTTGCCCTAATTCCACAGCTCTAGCAAAAGGCAGTGTCCTCCTAGGGGGTATCTGTCTGTTCTTTGTATTGGCAAATCTTCAGGTGTAACCTTTTATGTGGCACGTCCTTTCAGTAATGAAACCTCCCATTCAGTGTGTTGTCACTTCTAAGGGCATAAAGATCACGGGGAAAAGAATGAACACTCAAGCAAGGCACAGAAAGGGCGAGGGCATAGGAATTACAGAGAAGAAGATATTGCTTAATAAGGATAAAAAATGAAGCTTCTACTTTATCCAGAATTGTTAATTAGTGTCAGGAGATATAAAGCAAGGACTATGCTTATCGCAAAAGGTTTCTATTTCTGAGACTTCATGCCCACCCAGGTCTCAGTGATGGCACTGATGCTATTAATTAGTTAATTTTTTTCCAAGGAACACTGACTTCAGGAAGGTCCAGGGGGAGATACGGGAAGGAGCTTTTGGGATGTCTCCAGGGGCACTAGTCTCATCATAGATTGTGTGAAGGTGTCACTGTGACAGTTCTCGGTTTAGACAGACTGGGTTTTAATAACAGTTTTTCTTTGGAGTGACCTTGGGAAAGTCATTTAACTTCTCTGATCCTAAGTTTCCTCACCAGTTAAGTGGGGCTAATAATCCTTGCGTATTAGTGTTATTTGTTGGATGAAGTGATAAGACCTAGAATCCCTTGCCAGAAAGCCTGACACTGAGCAGTCCTTCTTCAAAGCTATGCAATGAAGGGGCCATGAAGCGATGGTCCACCAAATTCTGTCCCCCAGGATCTTGAGTCTGTGAAAATGCACAATTTTGCACGTGCAGTTTTAGGAACCTGGAAGCATTTTCATTGAATGGGTTGAATTTTGCACCTGTGTCCTAAGTGATTTAGTTGGATGGGGGGTTATTTTATAAAATGTTATAGGTTGTTTCTGTTTCACAACATGGAGGTCACAGCAGTTCTCTCGGCTCATTGACGTGGCTATATCTATCCTTCAGCTAGGGTTGTGTAATTGGGGACAGGGATTATAAAGGGCTTGGATCTTTTGCATAAAGAGCTGATTAAATTTACTGAGACTGACCTAGGTTTGAATCATGGGTTTGCCAATTCCTAGCTTTGGGATCTGAAGCAAATTCCATTTTCTCTTTAAGTATCAGTTTTCTTGGTGACAGACTGAAAAAGAGATGCAATAGGGTTGTGATATTCATAGGGTTGTGATATTCAATGAGATCATGCATATCATGCACTCAAAACTGTTTATATAAACAGTGTATTGAATATTTACCATCTACTGGTCCTTGGCTGAGTGCTTAATATGAATTATATAACTTAATCCCTGCCCATTACAACTCTGTGAGGTAGGCGATATTATTATTCCCAATTCACAAGGGAGGCAGCTGATTTATAGAGAGGTCACTCAACAGATCCAGGATGTGGTTGGTGGTGATGGGATATGAACCAGGTCCATGCTTGTAACCCAATTACTATGCTCTCTTCTATTTTCTTAGGTTTCTGCTTTTCCTCAGACCACTGTGGAGTTTAGAAATAAGTTTTGGTATTTGGTGACATATTGGCAGACTTCATGGCTAATATTGCCTTGTGAGAACCCGTTGTGAAGCTTTTTAACAACTCTTAGAGTGATGGAAGGTATTTTTGGGAACAACCTTCTGATAGGTCTCCCTTAACCACCTGGTATCTTAAGTATTTGAAGCCTTAGGTTTGTAAGTTCTACTCACGAACGGGGCAAGGACTGTGGCTGCTGAGTGGACAGTGGGCAGACAAAGGTACTATGCTTCCCACAGACTAGGGGAAAGGGAAAATTTTCAGGGGAGCAGAGTGACCAGCAGAAACTCTCTTTGAGACTTCATCTTTTAAGAAACATATCTGAAGCTCATTCTTTAGAACAAGCTGGGTAAATGAATGGGTGTGCTGTAGTTGGGAAAATAATCATAAGCTTCTGCATTTGGCATGCAGTCTACCAAGAGGAGATGACCTTTTGTCTTAGTTTTTCTTACCATTTTCCATCAGGAGCTAATTAACAAACAGCTGGAACTTTGAAGTGCAAAGGACAATTATTTCTTTAGCCTACTGGAGAAGGTTTCTGGGAAGGGGAGAGTTTTATGGGAATGATCCAGGAGTTGTAACCTCCAAATATATTTTTTGACAGTTTTGAGATTTTTCTCAAAACTATGTTAATGAACAGGAGTAGTACTTAGACTCAATATCCTAGGCATCAAACGTAATGATAGTCCCTGGCCTGCAATTAGAAAGGTGCTTTTTTTCCTAGACAGAATCATTTATGGTCTTTTATAGTCTTTCTCTAGTCCCTTTATGACATATCTTACCCATGTTACACAGCCAGGTTAATGATGCAGAGGTAATACCCAACATTCTCCATGTGAAATACACTTCTTTGTGTGTGTTTTTTTTTAAAGCAAGTTGATGACAAAGGCCTTAAAAATCTTAAATAATTGATCTTCTATCTGTCATAGAGCCCTCCAAGAGAAATGGGCCTTCCTAGATAAAGCTTATCCTCAACATATAGTCGTGATTCTTACAGACTGTTGGTGATAAATGAGCAGAAATAATAAAATCTTCTTTGTACACATTTGTAGCCATAGCACAATGATTATTGTTTATTGCATTGCTATTTTAGATCACCAAGATATATATAGGATACTTAAATTTCTGAAAAATAGTTATTCTTTACTCCACTTTATAGGAAAAGGAGGCTCAGAAGGATTACTTAATATTTGTAACTAGTATGTTGTGAATCTAGGATTTGGACTCAGTCTGAATTACTTCAAAGCTTCTGCACATCCTGTTACTCTATAGCCACTAGAGGGTATCATGAAGGAAAATATTCAGTTTCTTTCTTTCAATATCTCATGTATAGTTAAGAATATAAAACACAACCATCATAATGAAAGGTTAAATTCACTGAGAACTTACTATATGTCAGGGACTCTGCTAATCTCTTTAAATAGAAGTCCTTGGTAAATTATCTCAACCCTTGAAGTATTTAATATTATATCCTAAGTTGACAGGAGACACTAAGGAGCTTCCTTCATTTGTTGACTCTGAGTTTCAGACCCAAAGAGCCTGACTCCAGAGTCCATTCTTTTAACCACTTCCCAAGACAACTGATCTGGGTCACAGATTGTCCAGAAGACATGTTAGTTGAAGCCAGGCTAAGTAAGGTGTCAGGCCACGTGAATAGAATCAATGGTAGCTGCAGTTAGGGAGTTAAGGGTCAAGGCAATAATAGGTGGTAAGTTACCCAGGGCAGTACAAGTTTCAGAACCATAGACAGCTACCCAGAGAGTAGTTTTTTTTTTTTTTTTCCTGGTTTGTCTAAGTCAGGTAAAGATATTACCCTCATACAAGATTAATGTCAACAATTCACTGTCTTTATAAATTGACCTTCATTCCTTTCCTGCTTGGCTTAGCTTCTCTGAATTCATGGAATTATTTTCAATACCCTGAAGAGCTTTTTATGTCTGTACATGATGTGAGCAATTATTTGGAGCTTCTGTGGCTATATACAACATCCTTCAGGTTGGGGGTAGGAGGGTTGGAAGGGGTGTCAGGGGAGGAAGGGAGAATTCTCGGCTGCCTGAATCGGTTAGTTTGTCCTCTAACAAGTCATTTTCCTCAAATTCAGGATAAGGTTAAAACTAAGGTCAGGACCCTGGCTATAAATGTGAATAGTTACAATTCAGTTGAAAAAATACAGGCAATGTCAAAGGAAGCTCATGATTCATGGCCAAATGGAAGGTACAGTTAAATGCCACTGGAGAGTGAAATCATCACGATCTGGAATAGTTGAGGAACACAATCAAAGGATGTGTTTGGATAAATGGAGATAAGGAGAGGGGTATTCCAGAAAAAAAAATGAAAGAACATACAAAAAATTCCAGCGATAGGGAGCTATAAGATGTCTAGTGGATAATAAACAGGCTGATTTTTCTTTCCTGGAGATTATGATAGTCTCATATTTGGGAGTGATTAAATTTGATTCTTATTTTATATATTTATGCAAAATATCATCAGGATGAAGAAACATCAGATACGCTTTTAAGGCATTGGGGTGCTGATACACAGATGCACCTCTTTAGCCAGACAGCTCTACTAACATTGCATTTCTGCTACAATTATAAAGCATCATTGGAGACAAGCTGTGCAGTAACATTTCTTTCCAAGCAACCAGGGAACCCAGAGAGGCTGGATTGCCATTTGCAGGAGACAAATGACAATGATCCCCTGAGATGTAATGTGAAGAAAAACACAGCCCTATTATGAAACTCATTGTACAGGTTTCTTCTTGTTCCCAGCTCAGACAGAGGAGGGAGACAAGGTACCATGTTAACAACAGGACTGAGATTTCACCCAGAGTATGGAAAGATCAGCAGATCCCAGCCATTTCTGAGAAACAATCCTTTGAGGTTAAATCAAATTAAAGGCTTTAGGGAAGAAATGTTTTCATGTTCAAGAAGAGGAATATGGCTCACCAATTGAAGACCTACTTCTGATGGACCTGGGGAGCCTTGGCAATGACATTTACTTTCCATTCTTTGAAAGAGACCACAAACTCTATTGTGCAGTGAAGAGGGTTCCCAAGTGGAATTCTGGGGTTCTGACTATTTTTTAGAGATTCACTGGCTGAAAAGGGACATAGTCCTTAATTTTAATGAGAAAAAGAAGAATTTATTACCTTGGCTTTGTGTGCTGTGTGATGGGAGATAGAAGGCTGTGTCCATTCAGTTCATGCCATGGGGAAATGTGTGTGAATGTATCTGTGTACATGAAGACACTGACTCTAGTACATAGCATGGTGCTTATTAAGACATTCACCAAGCATTCATCCAGATTACTTCATGCCCAATTCCTTCTATTCCATAAAGCACCAGCATGGTATATAAGAAAAGATCAGAGCTTTGTCTTTGAAGAGATTTGGGTTCACGTCCCAGCTCAACCATTTTCTAATGGTTGGGCAAGTTACTTAACCTCTCTGAGTCTCATTTTTGTCATCTATGTAAGGAGGATACTGGTTCTCTGAAAAGCACTTAGAATAGTGCCTGATATATATTAAGTGCTCAATAAATGTCCATTACATATTGCAAAATTATCATCAGAAGCTGTTATTTTATTATATCCTCAATGAGATGGACATTTCTTTTTTTGTCTTCCACTATCTTTTCCCTCCTCTTCTAACACCACTTTGATTTTCCTTTGAAAAAAAAAATCTCTCCTCCCTTCTCAGTCCATGCAGCTTGGGAAGAGAGCCCATCTTACTGCAGGGGTAGACACATCTTCATCAATCATGGTGTTCCATTTTCCTTCCCACAAAAATTGGTTCAGATATGGACATGTGACCCAAATGGGACAATGAGACTCCATCCCAGTACTTTTCTGGAGGCAGAAACTTTGTTCTTCTGGTGTTAAGAATGTATTAAGTAAATCCTCAAAAAACTAAACAGCCTAGATGGCCTGGCTCAGTGGTTGACCATTAATGTATGAACCAGGAGGTCAGGGTTCAATTCTTGTCAGGGCATATGCCTGAGTCTTGGGCTCCATCCCCAATATGGGTTATACAGGAGTCAGCTGATCAATGATTCTCTCTCATTATTGATGTTTCTAGCTCTCTATGTCTCTCCCTTCCTCTCTGAAATCAATATATATACTACGTAATAATAGAGTAATATGCAAATTAACCATCAGTCTGACACAACTGCAAGCCACGCCCACCAGCCAATCAGAGTGACTATGCAAATTAACCAAAGGTGATGGTTAATTTGCATATGTGGAGGGAGGGAGGAGTGAAGACTGGGACAGCATAGAAGGAAGAGGGAGGGAAAGTGGAAAGCAAGGTGGCTGGAACTGCTGGAGGGAAAGCACTGGAAGCATGTGCCGGGCAGGGTGGGATGAGGAGTGCAGTGGTGAGCAGTGGTGGCAGTGCATGTGCAGCCACGGAGATGGTGGCAGTGGTGGCCACAGGCGTGGTGGGGTGGGTGGGATGGGCAGGGCACACCCTGCCACAGTGGGAGAGGTGGTGGTGGTGGTGGTGGTGGTGGTTGGGGCTGGAGAGGTGGCGGTGACAGGCCGGAAGTCTTACAGGAATATTCCTGCAACAAGTCCCTAGTATATATATAACATGACTCATCAATTCCACTCCTATATACCCCAAAAATTCAAAAGCAGGTGTTCAAATAAGGGATTTGGGGTAGGGAAGGGTAAACGGGGTCAAATATATGGTGATGGAAGATTTGACTTTGGATGGTGTACACTTGAAACCTACATAATCTTGTTAACTAATATCACCTAATAAATTTAATAAAAATAGCATAACAGTACTATAAAAATAACTATACATGAATGTCTACAGAAGCATTATTTATAATAGTCAAAAGAGCAAAATACTCAAATGGCCATCAACTGATGGCTGGATAAATTAAATGTGGTCTATCTATACAACAAAATACTATTCAATCATAAAGAGCAATGAAGTGCTCATACATGGTGAAGTACTACACCATGGATGCATCTTGAAAACATTACTTAATGACAGCTTTGGAGGCACCCACCTCCTGGTGAAAGAAAAAACTAATAATGCTCTTAAAATAAATTATGGGAAAATATTTCTAGAACCAGACACAGCTTTATCCTCTTAGAATGCCTTCCCCTGTCCCTGCCCTTCGCCCCAATTGTTCTCTCCTCATGAGCTCTCTAAACAAGAGCCAACTCAAGTGCTGCTTTCTCCAGGTCAGTCCCTGCCTTAGGGAGAATTCTTTTTACTTTTGTAAAGGTCTGTTTCCCCCCTAGGATGCTGGGCTTCTGAGGGGATCAATCCTGTCCTGTTCTTATTTACATCTCTCCCCTGCAGTGCCTTCCACTGTGCTTGGCACATAGCGTTTGCTCAATGAACACTTAATTTGAAGTAAGAGCTGGTCATAATTATGCATGAGTATTACACATAACATCTAGTTTTGTTTAGTGCTTGTTTAGCATGATTCTTGAAAGAAAGTATCACTGTAGTTAAAGTATAGCTATATGTTTATTTACCTACATCTACATCCACGTCTATATTTACATCTCTGTCTACATGATACTACCAGAGCGGAAAGTGAACTCCTTTCCTACCTATAAATGCACTAAACCACAAATTCAAAAATCACTGAGTATACTGAGTGTACTATCCTGCATATCCCAGAGATCATTAAACTATTGCAATACCCACTGCAGGGAAAACTTCTATCCTCATCTTCAACTCTAATAAAATAATAATAGCAATAGGATCAGCTGCCAGTTACTGAGTGTTTGCTTTGATCTTGGATCTCTAAGTTCTGCCACTACATTATTTTGTTCAATCCATACAGTAGCCCTTGAGTGAGGTGCTGTGATTATCCTCATTGTACTGATACAGAGGCTGAGGGTGGCTCAGCAATTTGCCCAAGGGAGGTTCACACAGTCTATCTGAGTGCAGAGCTAGGATTCAAACCGTTTGGCCTCCAGCCCCATACTCCTGACCAGTGCTCTCCACATTCCATTCATTTTCAATTGTACTTTATCTCCCCACCCCACCTTTTATGCCACTGTGGTTCCCTGATGCTATGGCAACTGTCACATGGGAAATTCTGCTCTAGCTGGATATGCACTCTCTTTCCCACCTCTTGCCCCTCATTACCTCCCTCTGAGACTGAGGGTCCCAAGAACATGCATCAGAGGAGTCCACATCCTGCTTGCACACCCTCTCATATGTGTGTCTCTCCGGCTTCCTGCATTTATAAAAGGGGGTCAGTTTGGGGTAGTTCTGATTTGGTAGCTTCAGGAATCCTGAGAGGTGGGAGTGGCCAAATATCCTTATCCCTGTCACTACACATTATGCCTAGAGATGTGGATGCAAGACCCTTCCTTCATTATGTGGAGAATGACATGGAAGATGACATAGAAGGGAACAAAACCTTGCTTTCCTTCAGTCTTGCTGGGCACCACCATCTGTCATCATCTTGGTGCCAGTCTTAAAACGACGAGAAACGTCCTCTAGAAATCAGTCTCAGAGAGACCGTCCTCACATTTCTGAGCTCTTAGGTGGAAGAGGAACTGAATGAAGTACCTGGGCCATCTGGACCCATTTGGACTCGGATCCATCCCTTGCCCTCTCCCTGCAGAACATGGTTCCCAGGCTCCCTCCCACACCCGCAGACTGACAGTTAAGTTTTGCCAATAGAAGGAACCAATGGGAGGCTGGAAAGTGAGCAGAAGGGATACACCATGGTAGTTTTTCTTCTCCTTGTTTCCTAGGGGATCTCAGCAGCAGCTCTATCTCCTCTGTGGCCCCAGATCCCGTGGGACAGGCCCAGCTTTTATCCTGGGCTCCAGTAACATTCCTTGTCCTAGGGGTTGTAGTAGATTCCTGCTGTTCATTCATCTCTAACAGGGCTGGGATGAGGATAATTCAAGCGAGGCTGAGTTATGAAAGTGTGGGTTTGGATCCTATCTTTATTTACAATGTTGATATTAACGTCATTGATGTTTTTTCTGGACACGTCTAGATTTTAAAAGCATTGCATTAAAGTGGGATCACCTCATTGTCTCATTTGACATCTTGGTCCACTAACACCTGTACAGCTAATTCCCTGCATTAAAATCCTGCTGTTTAAAGTACTCAGGTGGTTTATCTTTCCTGCTTAGATGCTGGTAGATAGAGAAGCTCACACTGATTTTGCCTTACACATTGCTATTGTATTACATTCATTTTACATATGAGGAAAGATGCTCAGAAATCCTCAGTAACGTGCTAGTGTCGCTGAGCTAGGATGGAGCAGAAATGGATCTTGAACCCAACTCTATGGGACTACAGATCTTTACTCTTAACCATTAAGCTCTGTGGTTTGATTGTATATATTTTCAAAGGACGTAACTAAGAAAATCCTTTTGGATAAAGAGAAAACCTTTTGATTGTGGAGAAGTCTCTTAAAGCGTCCCTATCTGGGTTTTTTCAAACTTGAAATTTATATGCAGAGACTACAACCCTGGGAGGATGGGTGATATTGAGAGGAAACTGGTCAGGTTCGTATACTTCTTAGTGCTGATTTGTCTCAGTAAATCCCAGAAAATATGACTTGTCTCATTTTTCCTTCACTCCTTTTGTCTGAATTTGAGCCGAGAATGCTCCCCTCCCTGCCATATCTTTGTAAATTCTCTTGATTTTGCTTATATAACAGGACCATGCAATTGCCTTTGCTGAACAAAAGTCTCAAATGAATAGTATCAATGGTAATACCAGTAATTAACAGTTTCTCTCTCAGTGCCTGTCTGAAACTGCTTTTATTGATTTATTTTGACTCTGTTCCATATAGGACAATTTTTCAGCTTGTACAAACATATGCTTATCTCCTTTTGGTTCCTACTGTTCTGGGCTGTTTTTAAACGCCAACTCCTCAGGAAAGCTCCAACAGGGGAGCAGACAGAACGGGACTGAGGCACAACGAATTAACTGTGACCTTGAAGGGTTGTCAGAAGGACGGAGAACCTCTTAGTTTGGAGTTGGGTTTTCTGTGTTTCCTTTCTGATTTGATTTAACTGGGACTTGGAATCACCTGGAGTCGTGTGTGGGGAGGGGAAAAGGGGGCTGTCTTCCAGACAAACATAGAAACAAAAGTGGAGGAGAGAGAACCAGTCGCCAGGTTTCCTCGACTCAGGTAGCTGTGCTCTGTGTGATCAGTCCCAGTTATGCTATTTCCTTTCCCTCCACCAAGGGAAAAAGCAGAGTATTAAAAGGGCAATGTACTTGGATGGCTAGATATGTCAAAGTTATTACTTTTGCCCCAGAACTGAACCCTTTTATTAAGTTTGATGTGGAAAACTTGGATAGAATAGAAGCAAAGGCGAAAGAGAAGGGGGAAGAGGAAACTAGTTTTAGATACTTTAAAATGTTTTGTGGTTCTAAAGGCAGATACATTTTCCTCTCTCTTTCCCCCTTCCTCTCTCCCACACATAATACATTTGAGACCCTACCGACTATGCCTTCAGAATATAATAGTACTGAACATTCTATTCTGTGACCCATTTTTCAAATTAGTGCTGATTCATGGAACTCATTTACATATCAATAAGTGTACCTACATTCCACTCTTTTCATGCCTGAATAGTATTCCAGTGGGGTGGATGGATGTGTATAATGTATGTAACCAATGGCCTAATGTTGAATATATAATTTCTTTCTTTTTTTCTCCTTGATCCATTTTATACCCCTACCTCCTATTCTTTCTCCTTTCCTTCCTCCTTCTGCCTATTCTGTATAATCAGCCTTAAAAAAATACCCTTGATCTTTTTCTATCAATATGAAGCATATACTTAGAACAAATTCTTAGGTGCAGATTGTTGGGTCAATGAGTGTGCCCATTTATTAATCTTTTGATACATTTGCTACTTATCTTCTGAGTAGACTGAATACAGAAAATATGGTAATTTGAACCCCAGTGTTACACCATCCAGTAAGGCTTCCTTGAGGGTGCAGTGTTTGCACTGAGAACTCTAGGATGTGTATGAGTTAGCTATGCAACGGTAAAGGGTAATGGTAATGGTGTGGTGATGATAGAATACATTCCTGGCAGAGGAACCCATTTTTTTCAAAGAACACTTGGTAGGGAGGGAGTACGGGACCTTTAAAGAGTCAGATTGAGCACAATGACTGAGAGGTGTGTGTATTATTCAGGGTTCTCCAGAGAAATAGAACCAATAGCATCTATCTATCAATCTCTATACCTATTTATATTCTATCTATCTAAATCTATCTATCTATCTATCTATCTATCTATCATCTATCTATCTATCTACTTATCTATCTCATCATTTATCTATACACTAGAGGCCCGGTGCACAAAATTTGTGCACTGGAGTGGGGTGTCCCTCTGTCTGGCCTGCATTCTCTCCCAGTGCCAGAGCCCTTGGGAGATGTCCAATCGCTGTGGAGGTGGGAGAGGCTCCTGCCACCGCTGTTGTGCTAGCCAGCTGTGAACTTGGCTCTGGCTGAGCAGCGTTCCCCCTGTGGGAGCACACTGACCACTAGAGGGCAGCTCTTGTGTTGAGCATCTGCCCCCTGGTGGTCAGTGCATGTCATAGCAACTGGTCATTCTGCCTTTCAGTCGATTTGCATATTAGCCTTTTATTATATAGGACAGTAATATACCTATATCTCTGTATTATCTATCTAGTATTTATCTGTCTATCATCTACCTACATACCTATTATCTGTCTATCTATCTATGTATCTATGTATCTATGTATCTATCTATTTATCTAATGAGAGATTTATTGAAAGGAATTGGCTCATGAGATAATGCAGGCTGACAAGTCCCAAGCAAGCTGGAGCTACAGGAGAGCCAATGGTTCAGTTCAAGTCCAAGTGTAGGAAAAGGAACCTTGTGCCCTAACTCAAGGCAGCCAGACAGGAAGAGTTTGCTCTTACTCATGGGAGGGTCAGCCTTTTTGTTCTGGTTAGACTTTCAACTGATTGATTAAGCCCACTTGCACTAGGGAGAGCAAACTGATTTACTCATTCTACTCATTCAAATATCAATATCATCCAAACGCCCCTTCACAGATACATCAGAATGATGTTTGACCAAACACCTGGGCATCCTGTGGCCCAGTGAAGTTGACATATAAAAGTAGCCATCACTGGGGGAACATGACAGGAGGCTTAAGAAGTGATCATTGGGGTGGGACTTGTGAATGGAAAGAAAACGAGATCATACAAGGCCTATGGATCACATAAGGGGTTTTTATTTTAATCTTTAGAGATATCGGAAGTCACTAAGTAGTATTAGGCTGGAGGTGCAGTGACACAATTACACTCATGATAACTCTATGAAGTATGTGGGGAAGGTAAAGCTTTTTCATATGATACTTGGAAAGATTGAACTAGAATGTTTAGGAGCTCACATAGGCTCTCTCTCTCTTTAGTATAATTGAGGGTGCTTTTGGCTATACTGACTAGTGAGTATGCACAGAGAACTTTGATAAAGGATGCCCAAATACACTGATGGCAGCTCTTGTAGATGCTCTCAGTGCTTCACCCACATCCCCTTGCTTCAACTTGGACGTGCCAAGGAGTTATGTTCCCCAGAATTCACCCAATGGCAGGTGGGGAGCTAGTGGGTAAATACTGCAGCCTTGCAGTCCCAGGTTGGAAATAGTTCCGAGGTGTGAGCTCCACAGCGCCCTCTTGGGGTTCCTACTGGGACCGTGTTCCAGTTGCCCAGTTATCTCTGGGATACCACAGTCTGCAAAGACTGTTTTCCCATCCCTGTCTGGCTTTCCCACCCCCCTAATGAGCTTTCCCAAGGTCACTTCCCAAATAAATAACTTAACTCCTTGTCCCAGGATCTGCTTCTGGGGGAACCCAACCTAAGGCAGGGACACTCGGCTTCCTAATTCTGTGCAGTTTTACCGCGAGCGCTTGGAGCTCTGCAGGCACTTGGGTTCTGCAGCTGGAGGTTTTCGCAGTGAGCACGGGGCCAAGACTCTCCACATTTGTTCCTCTCTCCCACCCATGCCCACAAAGCTGGTGTCAGGGGACGACCTCTGTGGGCAGCGTGTGTAAATCTTCCCTGCAGTGCATCTCTGCTTAAGGCAGAATTTGACAGTGGGTACCCTCTAGCCTGCCAGCCACAGCGGTGACACCGTGCATGGGGCTGAAGGATTAATCACCAGCCCCTGCCAATTTCAGGATAACACCTCTGCCATCTTCTTACCACTGACACCTCTGCTACCCAACGGATCCCTGAGGCGACGTTAATAATTCATGAGAACCAACAGCACCAGGAGCCTGGCACGCTTTCCAATAGTCAACCAGCTTCTGGCTTTTTTCCTGCCTTCTGGCTTAGGGCTGGAGCTCTGTTTTCCTAAACTGCGGGCGGCATCAGGTGAAGGATTATCTTCGGGATGGACACTTACTGTCATTTCCCAAGGACACCAGTACTGGGAAGGGAATTAAATGCTCATAATTAGAAGGTGCCTTTCTGCCAGAGTTCTTTAGGGAAATTTTCCTCTTCACTCTCTCTGATATTCCCATGGAGACAGGGCGGGGGAGGGAGGATTCATATCTGGCAGCAGGCAGTGGTATTGGAAATAATGGCTGGAGGCACCAGAAAAATGTAATCAATATTTACCTGCTGAGAGGTCCCATGATGGGAAGGAAATTGACTCTCTTCCCCACTGCATCTGTCCCATGTTGGTGTCCCGCGTTCTTTGTGTATTTGGCAGAGGGGAAAATGCACAGCCTTGGTTCTTCAGGGGAAAAGAACCCCATGATACCATTACATCATCAGTCTCTATAAGATCATCCATTAGTGAGGGATGAAGAGCTCAAAATACCCAGGCAGTTTTCCTGGTGATCTGCCTGGTTTCTGCTGATTTGTGCCCAAACTATTGCAGCCAGGGGCACACTTTTTTTCTTTTCTTTTTTTTCTTTTCTCTGCTCCTTGCCAAGACCAAATAATAATTGATGGCACTTGTTTCATTATCTGCATCACTTTCCTGGAGAAGTGTCCTAGAGAAAACAAACTGAAAAAATGTACTTGGGTTGATCATCTTTCTCTGGACTGTTTTTTTTTATCATAGATTTGGAGGCGTGAATATAGATTTAGCCCTAAAATTCCGACGCATATCATTGCAGAAGTGTAGTGCTCTGAGTTTCTGGTCACAAACAAAACAGCAGAATGCACACTAGTGAAATGAAGCAACAACAACAACAAAATGATCTATGGTTTGGAAAACAATTGGGGGCACCAGAATCTGTGTCCCATGAGAGCTGAATTCACAGTTTTTAGAATAGTGCGTGGCACAAAGTAGGTGCTTAATAATTGTAAGTTGAATGCATTAATTAATGAAACGGGGGACAGGGCGGGGGTGGTTTGGATGCAGGGCTGCTCCAAAGATTAAAGTGTTTCTAATTCTCCATAAAAGGAACGACCACTCTCAGAAGGTAGCTCTTTGTTTTTAGCAAGACAAGACAGTGAGTAACTCATGTATTACCAGGAAAAAAATGCTGTGCTGTGACATTTTTCCCTTCAGATCTTCTTTAATGCAAAGTTGACATTTTTAGCCAGGGCCCACTGGCCTCTGATTGTCTCTAAAGTGAATCATCAAAGCATCAACAAGGATGATTTATGGATAAACTCATCTCTTTCTATCTGGGGCAGAAAAAAAAAAGGAGAGAACCTAGTTCTTCTGCTAAAGCCGTTTGGCATCGGGCATCCAGGGTGGCAGCTTTGTGGGAGGGGAAGTGCAGCTTTAGTTAAGTTCCCTTAACCTGCCCACATGCTCAAGGGCCTACATTTATTGAGCACCTATTATGTGCCAGGCGCTCTCCCCAGCATTCCACACGTTTGTCCGGGTCCTTTAATCCTTTGTGCGCTATTATCCCCACATTGCAGCTGGGCAGCTGGAGAGCATTGGAGATTTATGGGAGCTGTGCCAAGTTGTAGGAGGACTTTCCCCTTTCAGAGTCGTGGAGAGGGACCCAGCTGCAGCACCAAGCCAGTCTGGCGTTCTCTGTGGAGGAGGGGGAAGTGCCAACCTGAGAGGCCCCTCTCTACCTGCACCCGTTTGCTCTACAGAGGTTGTGTTGACAGAGATTTGGCTCCACGGGCTATCTGCATTTGGTGGCACAGGGGGAGGCAAGAATAAGATGTATAGAAAAGAGAGCAAGTTGCGAGCAGCAAGGACTAGAAGGTTCTAGAAATGCCGCTGACCACCTTATAAAGAGAATTTTTTGCTGCATTTACACATGGACCAGGGAATAGCACTATTGAGGTCCACACTTTGCTTCTGTCTTTTATGCACTCCCACAAAGGAAACACCTCTAATGCTGGCTATTATTGTCCTTAACATTTGGGAGTTTGGGAAATACAACATTTTCTCTTGTTATGACACAGTGCTAATGGAAACACAGTTGACTTTCTCTACAGTGGTGTAGTTGCTGAACTCAAATAAACATACATTCAAAATGTGTCTTTATTCTGGGACCAAGGAATTAATTAGTGTGAGTTAGAGAAAGATTAATATGCCAGGTAAGATACAAGGTGTCTTGGTAAGTATGAATTTTAGATATATAGTAAATTTTTATTATTAATTTTTAAATATATATATATTATTGATTTCAGAGAGGAAGGGAGAGGGAGACAAAGATAGAAATATCAAGGATGAGAGAGAATCACTGATTGGCTACCTCCTGCATCCCCCACACTGGAGATTGAGCCCACAACCCAGGCATGTGCCCTGACCAGGAATCGAACCATGACCTCCTGGTTCACAAGTCAATGCTTACCCACTGAGTCACACCAGCCAGGAGGATTATTTTTTAATATAAGAATGTCTAAGGCAATATTTGGGACACATTTATACTAGGAAATTTATTCATTGTTTACCTGAAATTCAAATGGAACTAGGCGTCCTGCAGTTTGATTTGCTAGATCTTGCAACGCTAGGAAGGACAGGAGTATTGCTTTGACTCTGGCTGTTCCTGGCCTTATATAAGCCTCTTCCTCCCCACCTCCTGCTTAAATGTGAAATCAGAAGTCATAAAAGGCTTGGAAAAGTGACAAGAATTTTAGTGGCCTAAGGCACTAAGCATCCTTGACAGGACACATCCGATCTATTTAGGTTCAGTGATCTGAAACACCATCGTTTTCCTATTTCCCACCCTTTCTTCGTTCCCCACCAAGCACCAGGACGGACTGGGAAGCAATTACTTCCATTCTTGATGCGTTTAAAGGAAATCTTCTTCGGTAGAGGGTGGGGACTTAAAGCCTAAAGGTAGATGTCAAGCGTGAATTTCAATCTCCTTTTCTGCCGTGCTAATTTCTTTGAGTTATGAGTGCACAGGTGCAGCTAGCCATGGTGAGAAGAGACACGTCCCAAATCTGACTGATGAAGACACGCTTCCTCATTTCCACACTGTAATTTGAGATGTTCTTGATTTTCACTTCTGCTAATCATCATCTGGCAGTGGCACCAAACATTTTAATGTTTAAACCTCTGCCCCAACCGCCCAGACTCCCTCAAGCAGTTCATGGTGTCTAGATAAGCACTTGCTCATCAAGGAGCAGACATACTGGTACGTGAAAGGAGCCCTGCAGTGAGGCCTGACACACGAGTGGACATTCCTTTCTGTAATGCAAATCACCTCTCTGCTCCATCTTATCAATGTTGAGGCTTTTGTACATTGACTTTTTAAAAAGTGAGATATTCTTGCATGTCAGTGGTCCCTTCTTCCTTTCCTTCTTGCCCTGCCATTATCACCCTCATCCTCATCCTCACTTTAGTGCTAAACACACAATTAAACATTACAGCTTAGAACAGCAGTCTTCAACCTAAGCTACATTTGAAAATTTCAGGGGTAATTAAAAAAATAGTAATATATATGGATGTATGGACACATCACCAGAGAATCTGATTTAAATGGTCTGAGGAGGGGTACTATCTGGATTCTCATCCTGGCTCTGACACTTAGATGTGCCCTTTGGCAAGTTACCGCTTTCCTGAGACTCAGTTTCCTCATCCATAAAATGGGAGTAATAATACCTGCCACACAGGAGGTGGTTGTAAGGATTAAATGAGGTAATGCAAGTCAAGTCCTTAGCATCTAGGGATCCCTTGTTAATGTTAGTTGGGGCTCAGCAAACTATGGGACCACAGACCAAATCTGACCTATTCTTTTTTCTTGTCAACAATGTGTAATTGGCCCACAGTCATACCCATTTATTTATATATTAGAAGCCCAATGCACAAAATTTGTGCAAGAGTAGGGCCTCTCAGCCCTGGCTGCTTTGTGGCCCCGTGGCTCCCCCCCAACCCCCCCCCCCCCACTGGTCGTTCAGGAAGGTAGTCCGCCATCCTGTCTAATTAGCATATTAGCTCTTTATTATATAGGATTGCTAGTGAGCGCTTTTATGCCATACCTGCAGAGTTGAATAGTTGAAATAGAGATTATGTGGTCCACAAAACTGAATTCTTTCCTCTGAACCTTTATAGAAAAAGCTTGCTATAACTTCAACAGCATAATATAAACATGTAACTTAGGCCTCATTTGTGCCAGCATGGAGCTCACAGTCTAGTGGGGGAACACAGTGTAGTATCATAGGAAGAGTCCGAAATTGGTTCCTTTCCTCAAATCCTCCCTAGACCATACATTTAACCTTAATTAACTTGAGTTTCCCTCTGAGCCTTAGTTTTCTCATTTCTAAGGTGGAAGGGTGGGGATAGATGATCTCTAAGGACTCTTTCAGCTCTAGAACTTTCTCACTCCATCCCTAGCATTCTGTGGAGCTCTCAAAGCACATATCTGTATTCTTTATAGGAAGTGAGCCAGGAGACCTTTTGAATTGGGGATGATGAAATACCAGGCTTTCTGTCCTCCACTCCAAGCTGTTTCACAGCCACGCCTGACCCTCCAAGGTTCAGAGGAAGGGTTATAAAGGCCTCTGCAAGAGGATGAATGATGAGCCCCTACAATATCCAGGTCCTAATCCCTGGAACCTGTGCATGCTACCTTCCATGGCAAAAGGCTTTGCAGATGTAATTAAGTTAAGAATCATGAAATGGGGAGATTATCCTGGATTACCTGGGTGTGCCCTGTATTCAATCACAAGTGTCCTTAGAAGAAGGAGGCGGCAGACAGAGGGAGAATTTACTACTGAGAAGGCAATGTGACAGCCTCAGCGAGAGAGATTTCAAGATGCTACGTTGCTGGCTTTGAAGATGGAAGAGGGGGCCCCAGAGCCAAAATGCAAGAAAGGCAGCTCCAGAAGCTGAGAAACGGAACTGACTGGAATTTCCACTCTGCAGAGCCTCTCTAGATTGTTTTGCAGAGGTAACTTTAAAAGATCCTCCCAGCTAGATCAGTCAGTGGTTGCCGGTGAAGGCCTTTCTGCTTCATTCATATGAGTTTGTGTAAATAACACAACAAAAATGGTAGGAATGTAAATACATCTACTTTAGGCCTTTTAACAAGGGTGGCATAGGCAAAAATTGGAATATCTTCTTGGCTCACAATGATTTCCTTTCATGGCTGTGTTTGAACCTTGATTTCTTCTGGAAGTAGACCCAACCACTGAACCCAGGCATCAGTGATGTCCCAAACGGGGCCCTGGAATTGGTCAGAGGGACAAGCACATGACAACAGTGGGCCACTTAGAGTCCTTAATTGGGCTTTTTCAAACGAGCTGGGAGAGAAGACTTTGAAGTTATCCCAGAGCCACCAAGTCTCTCATTGTGAGCAGTAGGTTGGAATGAGGCCACCTTGAAGGGACACCCAGACTTGAAGGGAGAGTTGAGAAACACAACTCATGATGTTGGTTTTAGAATTCCTGGTTCTAATTATCGCTGATTTTATCTGTTGTTTGATATTGGTTCTGTGACCCAATATCTCTCGCTTGTTTCCCTCCCAGCTTTAATAGGATATAACTGACATATAATAACCGGCAGATATTTAAGGTGTACAATTTTGTGTCCATCAAAACACCATCACAATCAAGATAATGAACAAACCCATCATATCGCAAAGTTTCTTCAAGCCTTTTTGTAATCCTTCCCTTTACCCCCAATCCCAGGCAACCATTTATTTGCTCTCTATCACTATAGATTAATTTTTATTTTCTAGAAATTTATGTAAGTGGAATCATACAGTTCGTACTATATTTGGGGGGCAGAGTGGTCTGGCTTCTTTCACTTGGCATAGTTATTTTGAGATTATTTCATGTTGCTTCTAAATATTCTACATTGCATGCTAAATATTTTGCAGTTTAACCATTTGCCTGGAATCCTCCCCCCGCCCCCATTATTACTATTGTGAGTGACTGCTATGACAATTTGGGTGCAAGTCTTTGAATGATCACATTGTCTTGGTTTCATTCCTCTTGAGTAAATACCTAAAAGTGGAAAGACATGGTTGCATGGTAAGTATATGCTTAACTTTCTAAAAAAACTTTTTAGAAAGTTTTTACTTTTCTGCTTTCTGTCATGGTGTACCATTTATGAAGATTCTAGTGGTTCCACATCCTCACCAATATTTGATATAATTAGCATTTCCCTCCCTCTGTTTTTGGCCTAAGTTAGCTGTAGTTGACTTTCTGTCACTTGCAACCAAAGAATTATGATCAATATGGGGGTAGGTACTCTGTTTCAGAAAACTTTTTCTGAAGGACTTACAATTTTGGATACTAATAAAATATTTACTGAGAATAAGCAACACCCATTAGAATCTATTTAAAAGCCCAGAATCTATTAAAATATGCCCAGCGTGACTTAATTGCAACAGCTTAAGACTGGGCAAGACTGAATGATACTGATCCCTTAGACTGGGAGATATTCCAGCCAATAAGTATTATTCATTGTTCAGATCATGTGATTTATTATTTCAGCTAGAAAATGGGACTCAGACTAAACGGGAGTAATGGTTGATGTGGCTAATTTAAGCAATATGGTTTTTAAAAATCCCATAATGAGTTAATAAGAATTTAATTATATGCTTATATTTGTTGCCAACATGCCTGTGATAGGGAGAAATGCTTTGACAATGGCAGAACATTTGAACTAAGTGATGTGAAGATATGAAATTAGTAGCTTGCCAGCGTTTACCTGGGGCTTTGCCAAGTCAGGATCACCTCTTGCTGGAGAGTAGATGAAAGCACAATAGCAGAGTGACTAAAAGTGACAGCTCTTGACTCAGCTTCCTTGCATCCTGACACAGCCTCATACCAGTTATGCAACCTCAGGCAAGTTATCACAATAGCTCTGTGCCTCTGTTTCTCCATCAAGAAAATGAAAATATCTATCTTTGTAGGGTTGTTGTGAAGATAATGAGTTGGTCCATGTGAAGTGCTTAGAAGACTGACAGTACACACTCAGTAGATGTTAGTATTATCACAATGGTTTTTTGTTTTGTTTTTTGGTTTTTTTTTTTGCACCACATTCCTGGTGAAGCAAACTGATTATTCATGCCAGCACTTTGCTTTGTATTTCCTCCTAGAATTAATCATTATTCCATTTTTTTTAATGTGAGAATCCTTGAGTTGACCAGTAACTGGTGAAGTCAACATTCCAAACAGGATGCTGAGACCTTCACATAGATGCCCCTTTTATTATGTGAAGCTGCTCTTGTGTGAAGAGGCAATCAGACCTAGGGTAAGAGGTTAGGGCCACCTCAGGGAGAGAAGAGAATTCTTCTTTCCATCCCAGCCTGTTCTGGCTGCCCAGGTGCAGAGCTCTGTCCTAAGGGGTTGGAGGGAAAGTGCTCCTCCTACTTTCCTTTGACTTCTTTACTTCCTTCAGGCCACAGGTCTGTGTGCTTCATGTTTTAATCCCATGGGCCTCCCCAGCGTTCTCTGAAGCAACCTCATCTGGTAGAAGCATTGGTGACATTCTGAGGGCTTTTGGCAAAGGAGATCTTGAGTGCTTTTCCTTTCTGTCTTGGAAGCACATTTCCCACTGAGTATGGGGTCAGAGAGCCCACAAAGTGGGCGAAGAGGGATGATTTTTGGGAAGCTTCCCCAACTGTGTAGGGTTTTAGGGGATGACCTGGAGAGCTGGTTCATCTTCTCTCTCAGACAGCTGCTTCTACAGTTTAATGGGCAAGGTTAACCTTACTAATCAGGTACCTTGCAATTCAGGGAAAACCACAGAGGCACAGGGAGTCAAAATCACATTTAGCAAACCTGTTGTCATAAGCCCTGAGAATGAAATCTTTGGGAAAATTGGGGAGAAAGGAAAAGAACAAAGTAAATTGTTGAGGGAGGACAAAAATCTCAAACCAACCAAGAAGAAAAACTGTGCCTTGCTAAAAAGACACAAAGTAAATGACGCATATTAGGATCAGGACATCGTGAAGGGTAAGCTTGATGAGAGAGACCAGGAGGGGGAAGGTGGCCTATACTGTAGTGTGTTTGCTGGAGTAAGATGGATGACAGCGGTGGAAGCGGCCAAATGGGAAATATGATAAAGTCTTAAGTGCAAGCCAGAGAGATTCAAGTAATGAGAACTTCAGACAAGACAAATGCAAAAAATAAAACCCACTTTAGAGCAAGACGGATTGGCTGAACGGAAGGCATGAGTGGGGAATGCAAAGCATGAAGGAGCCAGATCCCTGGAGAAAGTATGTCTCGGCTGCCATGGCTGTCAATGGCTTTGACAAGGGAGGCGAAAATGGTCAATGAGGGGCTGGGGCTGATGGACAAATCCCCAGCCCAGAGTCACAAAGCATCAGAGGGATTTGCTTTGTGGTCCGTGACCACTGGCATTCTGGGGTGCACATCAGGACTCATTAAAAACTCACGATGCTGATTCCTTTTCTGTTTGGCATTAGCTGTGAGGTGGGAAACTCTAAAATGAGCAGTAAACTCTCAGAAGTCAGCACTGAGCTTCCAAATGTACAATCCTGAGAGGGTGGGCTCTCTAGTCTAACATTGGAGTCTATGGGGTTTTTTTCCTGTGAAAACTGCCCCTTCATTTTTATGTATTTTTCAATTACAGTTTACATTCCATGTTACTCTGTATTAGTTCCAGCTGTACAGCATAGTGTCTTGTTTGGTGTTAAGGCTACTTTTTTTTTCTTCTATTTTGTCCCAAGCCCTTACTGAATAGAGCTTGGTGGATACATATGCAATTGTTGGCTATGGGAAGATTGGGTTAGAATCTTAGCTCCACTACTTAATGGCCTCAGCTTTGTCATATAGGATGGAGCTCATGATTAGGTGGCTGTGGGGACCAACTGAGATGAGCTGAGTGAAGTTTTCAGCATTTAGCAAGACTTTGGCTAGATGCAGGGATGTGGAACAAGACACAGTGTAGCTCCTCCAGGCTGTGAAGTGGGGCAGGCATGCTAACATTTATAATAATAAAAGTATAATATGCTAATTAGACTGGACAGCTGAATGACCTTCCAGATGTTCTTCTGGATGACCTTCCGGATGAAACTGGGCCTGTGGGGACCAATCCCCTTGCATGAATTTCATGCATTGGGTCTCTAGTATACCTTAATAAAGTGTGAAAAATGCAGCCAAGTTCTCATGTTCAAGGCCTAGGGAGGGCCTGGAGGAGGGCCATTCTGCACTCTCTCAGGTGTGGCTGAGGTCCTGGAGAAGCTGTTATTTTATAACCTGGGATTTCCTGGATTGTGACTGGTAATCCAGAGTTTATACCTAAGAGAACATCATAGGAAAAGTCATGCATGGTGAAACAGCATGAAGTGTTGGGAACTCAGACATGGTCTTGCTTCTGAGAGAAAGAGAAGATTCCATGTTTAAATGAATTTAGAAATTTTAGGCTAAACAAACAAATGTTTTCTTTATTGGAAAACTTATAAGTATCTTCAATGCTCCCCCCTTCCCCCCAAGTAATAATAAGTAAATTGTAAAAAACAAACAAACAAACAAACAAATAAACAAACAAAAAACACCGCTTATGAAATGCTGACCTCATGTGCTGAAATGACTGTGTGTGGAGTACTTACTTACTTGAAAAGCAATGTTGCAATAAAACAGTAGAAATTGGAGACAGAAAATGTCACCAAATTTAGATGGCATTAGCATATTAAATTGTCCCTATCCAATTAAGGTAGATGAGCAGCCCTCTACCCCACTGCACTGCCTCATGGAATGGATGTGGCAGGGCCCAGAACAGAAGTCACCAGCAAGTCTTCCTGGATTTTGTTTTCAAAAAGTCTACTCCTCAGAGAATTTAGAGGTGTTGTGGGAAAGGTTCAAGGCAGTGAGAAAGTGATTCACATTTGTAAAAAAAGTGTTTTACCCAGGCTAGGAGAGCCTCACCCCAAGACTAGAGAATTCCTTGCATGTCAGTGGGAAAGAAAGCCAGTGCTACTTCTTTGTATGCAATGCAGCTGGGCAGCATGAAGACCCTAGCAAGTATGGCTGGCTGGCATTTCAGCTGAGAAGATGTATTAAGTATGAGGATGTATTAAGTATTAAGTAGAGAGGATGTATTAGGTATTCAGTAGAGAGGATGTATTAATTATCTAATGCTGCATAACAAATTGTCCCAAACATAGTGACTTAAAAGAGCAAACATTTAGCCAAATGTGCAAATATATGAGGAGGGCTCTGGCCAGAGAAAAAGGAACATCAGAACAAATGCACACAGATTGAGTGAGATACAGTGGTTACTGTGCTTCGTACTTTAGAAGTCCAGTAAACATCTTTTTGAACAAATGAAAGAATAAATGATTGCAGATTTATTGCATTGGTGGAAAAGCAGAATACAAATAAGAAATTTGGGGAAAAATTTAAAAATAAGAAAAACATTTATTATGTCACAGTTTTTATAGGTCAGAAATCTGGGTGTGACTCAGCAGATCATTTTGCTTTGGGTCTCTGACAAGGCTGCAGTCAAGGTGTTGGTCAGAGTGGTGGTTATCTCAGGGCTGGACTGGGGGAGAATCCATTTCCAAGATCACTCATGTGGTTTATTGGCAGGATTGAGTTCCTTGTATGCTGCTGGGCTAAGGCTTCCATTCTTTGCTGGCTGTTGGCCAGAAGACACCCTCAATACCCTGCCAGATGGACCTTTCCAGAGGGCAGCTCACAACATGGCACTGGCTTTATTAGAGTGAATGTGAAGAGCGAGAGTCAAAGAGAGAGTTAGCAAGACAGAAATCACAGTCTTTTGTAACTGAATCTTGTAAGTAACAACCCACCATTTTTGCCATATTCTATTTGTTAGAACAAGTCACTAGGTTCAGTCTATACACAAAGGAAGGGACTTACACAACGGCATGAATACCAGAAGGTAGGGTCTAGGAGGTAGAGACTATTGGGGGTAATAGCAGAAGCTGCCTATTACAAAAGAACCACAAACATCCCTACAGGACTTCTGTATATATTCTATAAGCCTGGCTTAGAAGCAACAGAGAATAAAGTTAACTAAGGGTAAGACAGTGGGGCTATCACTGGTAGTCGGTGTGGATAGTTGGCCTAGGCCAGAGTAGAACTACTGTCTATACTGCATTACATCAGATTCTGGAATCATGGTACAGGCACAGGGAATTATGGGGAAATTCCCCAAAATGGCTGGGTTGAATGGGAGGCATATTTATAATTTTAATAGATACTGGCAAATTGTGATTCAAAAATGATGTACCAGTTTTTATATACAGAATTCACAATCCTTCCTATGTCCTTTCTTTTTACTGGAAACCTGTCATGTAGCTGACTACTGAGTACAGTGGAGTAGAAGTGATGAGAGTAAAATGTTCACGTTCATTCCAAGTCAATGAAAGATGAATTTAGACACCACTGAACAGGAAAAGAGTAGTTCTGAGATTAGATTTAGTGAAGCTCAAGGAGGGAGAGCGGCTTGTCAAACAGTAAATGAAAGTCAGCTTGAGAAATGTTGAAAAGAAAGAAATGAAATTGACTAGAAGAAAGACTTTGAGTTCAGTATGGAGAAAAATCAACTCAGAAGACCAAACCTTCCCAAACATTAGCCTAAACTGACTTCAGGGTAATTAATTCATTAATTCATTAACACATTCATTCATTTAATGTCTGTTTCACTTACCACATGATAAGTGTTGTGCGTGACACTGAGGATATAACAATGGGCTAGACCAGGCATCAGAAAACTATGGCTAGCGGGCCAAGATGGGCCCTTCACATGATCTTGTAAATAAGTTTTATTAGAACACAGCCACACTCATTAGTTTATGAACCATTGTGACTTTTTTTTTTACACAGTGACAATAGAGTTGAGTATTTATTATTTGGTTTTATACAGAAAACCTTTTCATTGCTTAGGCTAGGTAGTTGTGGTTCCTACTCTCATGGAGCTTACCATCTAGCAGGAAAGATGGACATTAACCAGATAGTTTCTTAAATGTATGATTACAAATTGTGAGTAGTGTTTAGAAAAGTACACAGCATGGGACACTTCTGATAGGGTGGTCAGAGGATATTTCTTGAAAACATGGATTTTTAAAATATAGATTTTATTGATTTCAGAGAGGAGGGAAGAGGAAGAGAGAAATAGAAATATCAATGATGAGGGAGAATCATTGATCAGCTGCCTCCTTCGTGCCCCTCACTGAGAATCAAGCCCATAACCCAGGCATGTGCCCAGACTTGGAATTGAACCATGACCTCATGGTCCATAGGTCAGTGTTCAACTACTGAGCCATGCCGGCTGGACAAACATGGATTTTTAAGAAGAAACTTGATTGATGAGAAGGAGCCAACCTACAAAAAACTGGGTAAAAGATTTCTAAACAGGGAAGAGAATGTGTCAAGAATCCATGTTTCCAAGGAACAAAGCACATCTCTCCAAGAAACAAAGAGGAGGCCGGTGTGGCTAGAACATGCAGAGTGAGGTGAAATTTGATTGGGACCAGATCACCAATGCCCCCTAGGCCAGGGTCAGAAAACTGGATTTTGTTTAAAATACAATGTGAAGACACAAGATTTTTATGATCAGTCTGATGAATCTCAAAGACCACTGCCTTATTTAAGTAGCTGAGAATGGAGAAATGTTTAGTCCCCAGATGATCTCTCTTCTCTGCCTTGATGTAACAGTTCAGGATGTGTGTACAGAAAAGGGATGGTTACTTCACGGACTGGTATGTCAGGTTAGCCACAGAGGTGAGAAATCCACAGAAGCTGCCAAAGACATGGAACAGTGCAGCCTGGATCCGGTGGCAGTTTTGACAAGTGTCATCCTCTACTGGAGAAGTCCCATTGCTTGGGTCACACAGGAAAGGTCTGAGGCACAGAACAGTCCCAGGAAATAATCATCATAGGACTTTTGTGATGAAGAAAGTGGCTGATGATTTTTAAGACTACTAAGCCTGTAATTTGTATCACATGCAAATGAGTTACGAGTCATAGGTAACTCATACTCTCCATGACACATCCTCCTCCAAATCCCATTGCAGTGGCTTCTCACAGGGATTGAGGCTGTCCCTAATTTGACCTTAAGGCTGTTGCTGAAATGGTTCAGGCTTGGAAAGAAACAACTGAATAGAACAGCTCCATATCTCTCTTGACATTGAGTAAGGAATTAATTCACCTTTTTTTCCAGATCTTACCTTGTCTTCATGTCTTTTGAATGTCTGAGTAGAAACATAGCAATTTAGTCCTGAGTTTGAAAAATTCTAATCAACACTTTCCCTCTGTAGGTAGCTGTGTAATTGAATAGGCTTTCAAGGTGTCTCCTAGTTTTATTAAAAAGCTTTTTATTAAAGCCACCAAAATAACGTCACTTTTTACTTTTTATTTTATCATATTATATGTTTAATCCTCACAAGAGGATATGTTTTTATTGATTTTAGAGAGAGAGGAAGGGGGGGGGAGAGAAGAACATTGATCGGTTGCTTCCCAAATGTGCTCTGACCCAGGATCAAACCTGCAACTTTTTGGTGTTACCTGATGCTGCTAAAACCAATGGAGCCACCCAGCCAGGGCCTGATCTCATCTTTTAAAAATATCCTCACTGAACAATGAGAAAACCAAGGACAAAGTGTTATTGGTGAATAATAGTCATTGCTTATGTCTTCAAGCTGTGTGATTATTAAAGTAAAGCCACATTTGCCCAAATGGAAACCATTTTCCCCCATGGGTTATGATATTTGAATATATATATTCAAAATTCAAAATATGCAAAAAATTCTTAGTCATTTTATAATAAAGAATGATGCAAATTAACAGTTAATATACTGTAATTAACAGCCTATAAGACAATTTCATTATCATTAGAGAAAGTAACAGCAAATGGCCAAATCATTAGTGGACATTTTTTCATTCACCTGCGAAAGATCTGGTTTCTTCCTTGAAGGGATAAAAAGGAAGAGAAGGGGTACTTGGGCCTAGAAGCTCAGGGAGGAAGGGCTGCAGGGCTGGGAATGTTGGCGGAAGCTGGAGATTGGAGCTGGAGTGCTGCTAGGAGAAGGAAAACAGAAACTCTCTTATCCCTCCTCCTTAGTATCTCCTATTAGTAGACTCTACCAGGAAGCCAGCTAGTGAGAGAGTTTGAACAAATAATAGCCTTTTGTTTGAATAAACCATCTTATTTTAGAAGGAGCCCCTTCAGGCTGGGATAGCCTCTGTAGCCTCTGGACTAGATCCTATTAAGTTTTAATAGCTTCCTTTCTCTCTCGCATAAAACATTCCAGGTTCACCTTGTACATTTTATGCTCCAGACCTCAAGCCAGCTATTTCTGCAACAATCCTGAGTTCTTTTTTAAATCAGGGAATGGTAATGAGAGACAAAACTCTGGGCCTCGTGTGTGTTGATCTAAAACCATCATTTTCAGTAGGTATATTTGGCTATAATCCATATTATCTACGTTTATAATTATAATCTACTAGTAGCCCTGCACACAAATCCGTGTGTCAGTAGCTCGCTTCTGCCCTCCTGTAGCTCCTCCTGCCCCCTGTCCCCCTCATAGCATGCTTCCCTGCCCCCTCCTGTAGCTCTCCGCACCTGCTATGCCCCACCCTCCTGCTGATCCATGATCCAGTCATTACATGGTCAGTCATAATGCTTCACGCTTCACAGAGTAATGACCATTTGCATATTACATTACATCTTTATTATATAGGATTACCAGTTCAAGTTTTTATGGGGAGGGATATTTTCCTATCATCTTTTGTGGAAAGAGTTGATTCAAGGATATTCTACCCTGACCCTAGGATATGTTTTTATTGATTTGAGAGAGAGAGAGAGAGAAATGGAGAGAGAGAAACATCGATGTGAAAGAGAAACACCAATTGGTTACCTCCAGTACTCGCCCTGACCAGGGTTGAACCTGGAACCTATGTATGTGCCCTGACTGGGATCCAAACCAGCAACCTTTTATTTTTTTGGTGCAAGGGACAATGCTCCAACCAACTGAGCCACCCGGCCACGGCCCAGGTTATTTTAAATTTCTCTCATCATTGTATTTGTTTTCACTGATTTCATGCCTAGACTTCAAGCTTCTGTTTTTTAAACTCTAAGGCATATTCCAAGTTGACAATGTAAATTGTAAGTTATTATTTGCAAAAAGGTACATTAGGAGTGACACTAAAATCAATCAGACAAAAAATAAGTTTCAGTATTTTTGTGTTATCAGTTGCTCACTACTATGGGAAATGGATGTCAGCTGAGGAAATAAAACATTAAGCAAATTTGTGGCAATGTGAATTGTGAAAGAGCTGTGGATTTTCTATGTAATTAAATGGTGGGAAAACTGGTGCATATAGTAAAATCCACCCTAAAATGTAGCTAGCTGTGCAGAGATCCTCGGAATTACTCAGAGAAATCCTTGCTCAAGCTCGGAAATCCTTTGGATCATCACCAGCCAGTGACATTATAATAATCTTTGCCCCCCTCCCTGTAGATTCTACTCATTTTAATGCATCTTTAGATTATACCATAATAATTGAAATCACCTAATTATACAATTGCTTCACTGCACATAAAAGTTATATGCATTATAATTTCAAATGTGAAAAACTCCATAACATTGGTCAATCTGGAAAATAATATTCAGATAATTGTGCTTTGGCATGCCTATGGAAAAAAAAGCTTTTAAGAGCTCAAAGATTTGACAAGATGCTTCCAAAATATTTGAGTAAAGTGAATGTTTCAGGAAGATGTACATATTTATCTGTGTTTTAAGAAGCCTCCCCCCACAAAAAAAATCCTAGAACTTTATTTGAAAACAGATAGGAGGAATAGGGATTCTGAATAATGCTGCCTGCGACTGTCCAGGCTCTAATCAGAAGGGGACATTTACAAGGAGCTAGGTGGATAAATGAAATATCGTATTTATTACTAAGACCAAAAACCTTTCAGGTCCAAAGAATGGGGTTCCCTGGTAAAACCAGACAGGAGAACACAGATCAGATTTTATGTCTTCTGTTACCTCCAATATCTAGGTCTTGAACCATCTACTGATAGCATTGAGTAACAAAGCAGCTTCGGAATAATCTCACTCCTTCACAGAAGGGGGGCAGTGAGGACCCTGGGGGGCAATGAGGATTCTGATCTGAGACAGAGAGCCCCCAAATTCACAGCAGGAGTGCTGACTGCTGGGAAGCAGAGAAGAAGCCTGACTTTCTTACCTCAGAGCTCTAAAGGGGCCATTGAACCAGGAGAATGGGTGGAGCCGCTGTCCTTGCTTGTGAGGCACACTCTGGCCATCCATAGGAGGGCAAACCAATCAGATTAGTTACTTTCACCCTGTAGGGAGGAGTTAGAGCAGGTTGCAGTTAGAGGTTGAAACTACCACTTTCTGGGTCTTCCCAAGGGGGTGGCCATTTTGACAGACACTCTTCTTTGGAAATCTGAGGACAGGGGAATACATTGTCTTCTTTGAGAAGTTGGGACAACGAATTAAAATGCCTTCAGGGGTTGGGAACTGTTATGAATAAATGAAGGCACCAGGTAGGAAGTGAGGCACCTGCAGACACATACTGTGTCCAAACCCCTCAGGGCCCATCAGATCCAGTTACATATGGGGTTAGTGTTGTTGGATCTTTTAAGCTTTCAGGAGAAGCCAGAAATTTTTTTTTAAATAAAAGTTTTTCCAATTTGGAAAATTTGGCCAGTAATTCAACTTTTAAAAAAATGCCATGAATCCTGGTCAAGTGGTTCAGTTGGTTGGGGCATCATCACCAATAGGTTGGAGGTTCGATTTAGGGTGAGGGTGTGTATGGGAGGCAACTGGTTGATGTTTTCTCTTTCATATCGATGTTTCTCTCCCCTTCTCTGTCTAAAATCAATAAAAATAAACATATCATTGGGTGAGGATGAAAAAATGCCATGAAGGTTAAACAGAACATCTCTATGAGCTGGACTTAGCCTAGGAGCCACCAGTTTGTGATGTCTGGTTTGCAGCATCATCAGCTGAGACATGAAGTATCCTTTTTTCTTCTGCCCCTAATAAGGCTGGTGAAATTAGCCGTATTGCCATGGGTTAGAATAAGAAAAAGGATTCACCTGAATGTATTGTATGTTAGCATTTCCTGGACTCTCTTCCATCTCTCTGCCCTCCCTTTGGCTCAAGATAGTCTTGGCCTCCTTTTCTAGCTCTGCTACTTCCCTCTTCATTTTTACATCATGTGGTCCTGGCACCATAGCACCAAGCCAGACTTTGGCTGTAGCCTGCTGTCAGTCTGATCACCAAGTGGAGGAACCAGGAGTTGCTGTCCTCGAGGGATGAGACAGGGAGCCCCATTTTCAAACCAGAGAGGCATGTTGATATAAATGTCACTTGGTAGTCTGCAAGGGCTGGAGACAAGTGCATAGCACATCTTTGGACAGAGGCATCTTTAGTGTGTCAGTGAGGCTGGTGATGGCCTTGAAATGCTAAGTGCAATTCCTGGGTTTCCTGCTTAAGTCCATCTGACAGTTTGCATCTGACTCAGAGTTCTTTCTGGGCAGATAAATGTCAGACATTCATTCATCATTCAACAAACATTTATTGAGTTCCCACATTTAGGCAGTGAGCACTCAGCATTACCCAAGATGAACTTGGTCCCTGCCTTCGTGGAGCTTACATTCTAGTCAGGGAGGCAGGAAAGCAAACACACAAATAAAAGATGATTCCACTGGTGGTGATGCTATAAAGAAACTAATAGTAAAACAAGATTATGTAGTAGTGACTGAGGTAGGGTCTCCCTTGACTGGTGTGGCTGAAGACCTCAGCCATGCCAATCAAACCTCAGCCATGCCAATCAAAGGAGACCCTAGGGAGATCGATCACATTTTAGCTGATACCTGAATCACATATGTATACTTTGTTTTTCCATATATACTTATTAAGTGTCCATACTATTATATTTCTATTTACTAGACCCTTAGTCCTAGAGTTGATGAAGAAATATGATTAAGGCCTAAAGTGGCATATACCAAAGTATTAACAATGATTATCTTCTAGTGATGGGATTCGTGAATTCATATAATTTAAGAAGACTTTATTGAGTGCCTAATATAACCCTATACTTAGTTCTGAGAATGCAGTCATAAACAAAAAAGATTAAAATGTGAAGAGTATTCTCAGGGAAAAAATATGCTGTGGAAAGCAGTACTATACTAGTATAATGGTCAGTCAGATCAACTTGAACTGAGGCTGAATAATGAGAAGGATTCAGCCATGTGAATGGGGATAAGGATTGGGAGGAGAATGTGAAAAGGTGTGGGGCAGAAAATGATTTGTTATATTTGGAGAACAGGAAAAAATTATTAGAATGAAGTAAAGGGGTCAAGAGATAAAACTGGAGAGATTTTAAAGATCTGAATTAGGCAAGCCCTGGACTCACAGAGAGGAGTTTGGATTTTTTTTGGGGGAAAGAGTAATGAGAAATTACTGAGGCTTTTAAGTTGGAGAGTGATATGAATTGACATACATTTTTAAAAAGGTCACTCTCGGTTGTTGGTTGGAAAATGGATTGTTAGGGACAGAGTAGAAGCAGGGGTCCTGTTAGGAAGCTGTTGTGTTCATTCTGGTGCGAGACATTGGTAACTTGGACTAGGGAATCAGAACTGATGTTTATGGTCCTATAAGTTGATCATTGTACAACTCCAGGCATACTGTTCATTTATATAATATAGAGGCCTGGTGCATGAAAATTCATGCACTGGGGGGGGGGGAGGGGGAGGAGGTCCTCAGCTCGGCCTGCCCCTCTCAGTCTGGGAGCCATCAGGGGTGGGAGGTGACCCGATGATCAGGCAAAGGCGATGCCCCCATCACACCTCTGTTGCTGCCACTGCTGGCAGTGCAAGCCTTGGCCGGCCCTGGTTACCTGAGCCTTGGGCAGCTGGGCAGCGGCCATCCAAGCCTTGCCTATACCTTGGGCCAGCCCTGGGCGGCTGGGAAGCTGCCTTCTGAAGCTTGCCTGCACCTTGGGCTGGCTCTGGGTGGCTAGGGAGCTGAGGGGACTGGGAGACTCTGGAGGTGCCATTTTCTTAAATGGGAAAAGAATAGACATGAAACAATTTGGGGGGATAAAAAAGCAAGATATTTAAAAAAAAATGTTAAGGGTAAGATGTTGGGAGATAGCCAAGGAAGATAGCAGTAGATAACTGGATATACAAGTTTGGAATTCAGAGTGGAGGTCTGGGTCAGATACATAACTTCAGAATCATCAGGATAAAGCCATGGGTATAGATAGGGAAAAGAGGGCCTGAGCCTGTGACCTGAGGAATATGATAGGTGGGAAAGAAGAAGAGGAAGCTGGCAGAGATGCCCCATGAACCAGGAGGAAGTCAGAGGAAGAACTCGGACAGTTTTTGTCCTAATGAGTCATTTTTAATTAAAGTAATAAATACAAACACATGCATTTTTTCTTGTCTCTTGTGATACAGTTGCATGTACATTAGATTTCTATGCATGGTTGGGGTTGAGCTAATTTCACTCTACAAGTTGCCCAGCTGCCCAGGTGAGCGTTGGTAAGATGTGATTCAAGGGTGCATGGGACCCAATACTCTAAGTTCAGTCTCAAGTAAAATCAGCACAGCCGAGGTCTGCTTGTTGTAGGGCAATGGTCTCATATGGAGCAATTTTGTCCCCTAGCCATAGTTACTGTTACCGGTGCTCTGGTTTCTTGTGATCCCCCCAGGATAGCAATCAAAAGAGATCACCAGAAACCAATACAGAGAAAGAAGGTTTATTTAGCTTGTGTACAAGGAAGCCAGCAACATAAAGGGAGAGAAAACAAGCTGCTACTTAAACACAGGCTGGGGACAATTTTAAAGAAACTTGGGCAGAAATATTGACATCCAAATATGTAGAGGCGGGGCTTTTTAGCACTTGCATAGTGGAACTACATGCTTTTTCTTATGTCATGTCTCATTAGCACGTTAAATCGTCGCCCAGAGGTGTGCTTGTTAGTATTTAAAGGAAGGAAGGTCACTTGAAGGACAATCTTCTTTGTTAGCTTGCATGCGTGAGGAAAGGGAAAGACCCTAAGACCCCTGAAGTAAATCTTGTAAACAGCAGTGTCCTTTAGTAGTTTCTGATTGGCTGTTTGGACTCAGTAGTAGCAAAGGTACTAGGGTAAGGTAACCAGATCTTTCAGGTGTTGGCGTGATAGTCCTGATTTCTAACAATTTTTCCTGTGTCCCGTGGCGTTTTAAAAAAGTCCTGATTTTTGGAAAGAATCTTTCCAATGTTTCCAATCTTTCCAAAAATCGGGACTTTTTAAAAATGCCGTGGGACGCGGGAAAAATTGTTAGAAATCAGGACTGTCCCACCAACTCCTGGACGATCTGGTCACCTTATACTAGGGGCAGTTAAGCAAGCCTTGGCTTCCTGGCAGCAGAGTCCAGGGAACAGCCTGCCTATCTCAGTACAGTAGAGTTGTGTTGGGGATGCTATTGGCATCTGATAGGTGGAAGCCAGGGACGCTGCCAACTATCTTGCAAGGCGCAGGACAGTCCTACAACACAGATGCCCAGTCCAAAATGTCAATCGTGCTGAGGTTGGGAAATCCTTGTAGTAAGTACAGAGTTAAGTTACTTGCTGAGATTTCATTGTTCCTTCTGAAAGAAGGGGGGAAAGAGAAACCTGCAAACCAAAGGGTTAGCTGTCTCCATTTCCTGTGAGCATCTATGCCCAAACACAGGGGGTTTATTGAAAATATTTATTGGCTAATGTTTCACACATAGACATCTACAGGCTTTCAGAGATGTAATTCATAGAATAATTTCTGTATGCTTGGATATACGGTATTTTTATTTATTTTTTCTGGAGAGGGATAGAGATGGAGTCTTTGTTTTGAAAGGGAATGATAAAGACAAAAGCACCAAATTGCATTTTGTTTCAATTATTCAGGATTCCTAAAACTGATCCTCTCTCACTCTCAAATATGGCAGTTCTCCTTATCTATTCTTTTGGAAATTGATTAAATTTTTTCATTACTTATGTAAAAAAGGACTTGGCGCCTGAAAATAAGGTAACCAAACTAATATTGGTCTCTCATATAGATTCAAGGGCAATGTGGCATTTCTATATTAATCTAGATTTCTCCCTAATCAGAAATGTGTCTGTGAATAGAAGGTGAAGGGCAATTACAGGAGAGAATTAGGTATAAGTCAGAATTTTAGATCCTTAAGAAATTTTAGAAATAATCAAATCTGACCTCTTTGCAACCAGATGCTTTAAACTTTAAGAGAATCACAACTGGTCCCATACTGTCCTCCAACTTTGGAAGATTACCAAAGATTGCATGAAAACCTTGAATAGAACTTTCTGGGTTTGGAGAAGATCAGCTAACAGGTATTTATGATGGAAGGAGGAGGAAGAGGAATACTGTGTGACATAAGAAAGGTTCTAGTGCAGATTATTGAAGACCACGTTAGCATCTAGATTCACTTAAGAATTAAGGTAAGGGCACCCTGGAAAATGTTTTTCATTCTCCAGAAGACTTAAACTTTAACAATGCCTAGACATAGTTGGCATCAGTAAATATCTATTGAGTGAATGACCCAAGGAAGTTGGTACAAAGGCAAACTCGATTGATTTGTGGGGGCAGGGAAGAATAGCATGGTCATTGAGGAAGAAGATAATACCTTTCCTTTTCTTTGCCTAGTGAGATATTTCAGAGATGTAAATGGTTAAGAAGGACAGTAACAGAAAATATCAGATGGAGAGATTAACCAAAGAACTTATGTGCATATATGCATAACCCATGGACACAGACAATAGTGTGGTAAAGGCCTGGTGGAGTGGTGCAGGGTGAAGGGGATCAATGGGGGGGGGGGGTGCTCTGTAATATTTCAACATGAAAGATTAAGAATAAAGAAAACATCAAATGATGTGTACTCAGCTTCATGAAACAGAATACCTAAAAAAAATAGTGGTTCAAATAAGGAGAAAGTATATTTCCTTCATGTGATGAGAAGTTTGGCGATATTTAGGAAATCCAATCCTGGTGGGGGGATCCAGAAAAACTGTGAGGGACCTGGGCTTCTTTTGTCTTTGTTCTTCACCAAGCATTCTTTGCAGATACCTTTGTAAAAATGGGCACAAAATGGCTTTTCTATGTCCAGCCATTGTGCTCTCCTACTAGGGAGAAATGGAAGGGCAAGAATTGTGGAATTTATTTCATTTTTTGCTTGGATAATAATAACTTTTGCAGAAGGCCTACCCAGTAGACGTCCACCTACATCTCATTGGCTAGACCTGGGTCACCTGCTCATTTCTAACTGCATGGGAGTCTGGGAAATATATTTGTCAGCCATCCTGGATAAATTATGGGTTCGGTTGGTAAAGAAGAGTTTTTGTCTGTAAAGAGGAACATGGCACACATCCTAATAACCACAACTGAAGGAAACAACGCCCTTGTTGTGGAACTGTCTTGCCTGGTCCTTTCTAGTGAATTTGAATCAATGGGGAAGCCTCATTCCAGTCTGTATGACTTAGCTTGAAGGCAGGATGCAGAGAAACACAGGGCATCAGTAAAACATCATCTGCTGATCACCACCTGGGCCCTGGGCTTTGGTCTCTGCTGAAGATCACATGGTGGGAGCCTGTGAGTCCTCAGGAATCTGGGAGACATTAATACCAAGTAGGAAAAAATCAATAGAGCTGTGACTGGGGCTTCTTTTTATCACTATGAGCCCAGTAGTTGCTGTAGACATCACATATGGCCACAGGAAAATAAACCTGAGCATCATGTTGAGCCCAATGGAGCAATTCCAGACATGACTCAAATTTTTTTTAATGTTCTAGAATGTAGCTGACCAAGTAAGAGAAATGCTTTGCATACACTAAGCGTTCAGTAATGGATAACTGTGGTTATTATTATTTAATGGGTATTATTGATCAAGAGGGAAATCCAATGCATTGTAGGATGGAATTATATTAGGGAAACTAAGCAGGATATAAAATATGCATGGATAGGCAGTTGACTAAAGTATAATTATAAATTTACATTCATATGGAGAGGCTAGAAGGAAAGAATGGGAGTTGAAGATGATTTAGAATTCTTTTTCTAAGTGTGCAAGAAAACTATTGGGCCAAGTAGAGAAAAGGGTTGAGCAGGGGAGTCACATGATCAGATTTGTGTTTAAAAAATACCACTGTGTTGTGTTGAGAATACACATTAGGGCGTAAGGGTGACAGCAGGGAGACAGAGGTATGTCAGTAGTGCTGGTGAGAAATGATAGTGGACTGGATCACAGTGCTTGTGGTGAAAGTAGTGAGGAGCAGTTACAATGGCAATACATTTTGAAGGTAGGACAGACAGGAAGAGCTGATGTATTTTATGTGAGACTTGAGGGAAAGAGAAGAAAAATGACTCTTGAACAGCTGGAATGACAGGGTTTCCATGTAGTGAAGGGGGCAACTGTGGGAGGAACAGGTTTGGGAGTAAGTGGTGAGATCAATAGTTTTTGGCCATGTTAAATTTGAGGTGCCTATTAGACACCCAAATAGAGACTGAGCTAGGAAATCTGATCCTGAAATTCAGGATTGAAGTTAGGGCTGGAGGGTCACATTTTAAAGACCTGATTGTGGACATGGGATTTAAAGCCTTGTGACCCAATGGGCTTGTTGTGAGAATAAGTATAAATAGAGTAAAGAAGAGATTCAAGGACTGGATCCTGGGATAGTGAGAAGGAGCATCCATCGAGGAAGGGAGGAAGGGGGAAACCAGGTGTGGTTTCTAGGAATCAAAGTAGAGAAGAAATCGACAGGGAGAGCATCCACTGTGTAAAATTATCATGAGAACTGAGAGCTGATCTGGCATTGGCATGTGGAATCACTGAAGATGTTAACAAGAGCAGCTCCATTGGTGTGCAGGAGATGAGAGCCTGATGGAAGAGCATTCCAGTGACTTCTCCAAGGTTCTATGGGAAGTTTCATGACAAGATTTGTTTGCTGTGTAAAGGAGTTTGAACCTCATCATGAAGGCAATAGGATTTTAGCCAGAGGAGTGACATGGCCAGGTTTGCATTATTGAAAGATCTCCCTGGCTGACGTATGGGAGTGGGGAGGTCAACTTGAAAACTGTTGTTATGAGGGTGGACAGAGCCAGTCTAGTGGCAATGAAAATGGAGAGAATAACTTGATTTGAAAGAAATTAAGCAGATGGAATCCATAGAACGTGTGGATGGGCTGGAGATAGAGGAGGGAGAGAAGGAGGTGCTCTTCCACTTGGAAGCTCTGTGACTTTGAGGAAGTCTCTTAATGTCTCTGTGCCTCAGTTTTGTCACTGTAAAATGAGATTAACAGTATCTACTTCATAAGGCTGTCCTAGGATTAAATGAGATAGTGTATGTTGAATGTTTAGCACAGTGTCTAGCATAGAGTAGCTATTGAGAACCATGAACAGAAACTTCAAATATTTTAGATATCAAGCACCCTCTTCTTGGAGAATGATACCTCATTCAGCAATAAGAGCTGATCGATTCCCTTGGAGGAAGGCAGCATTAATCATTTGTAAGAATCCATAGTTCACTAGTCTCTCATTTTTGCTAGGAAGATGAAACGATTCTTATTTAATACTAGGTTCCATATAAACAATACAATATTGCCCAGCCAGCATGGCTCAGTGGTTGAACCAGGAGGTTACGGTTCTATTCTGGTCAATGCTTGGGTTGCGGGTTCAATCCCCAGTGTGGGGCATGCAGGAGACAGCTTGTCAATGATTCTATCTCATCATCGATGTTTCTATCTCTCTCTCCTTCTCACTTCCTCTGTCTGAAAGCAATAAAAATATATTTAAAAAAAGAATAACACAATATTATTTTATATCATTAGTGAGGCTCAAACATTAAGATTCACTTTAGCTAAAAGGATTCACTCAAAAAGAGGCAGATATGATTGACTGTCTCGGTGATTGGCATGCAGTGACAGTTAGCTTTAATGGGACAAAAATTGTGCATGCAGGTTGATTTGCATATATCATACCTACAATTTGCCCACACAAATTGGGCACTTAGGTACACAATTACCCAATTAGTGGGAGTCATTTCCTAATTGCAAGGGCAAACGTGATAATTGAGCCTTCAAATGGCTAAACACTCACAGTTTGCCTTCTTAGGAAAGGTTGCACTTTTTAGTTTATTGGTGGAATTAAAACCCTCTGACAGTTAAGGTTCCTTTTCTAACTGGATGGTGGTGTCCTTTTAGCACAGGCTGAGCATGGTGGTTAAGAAGATTGAGGTGGTATTAGATGTAGCATTTTCGCATGGAGATGGGGACATTTTATTAGACATCATGTTGGAATTCCTTGTTTTAGGATGTTCCTTGGGCCATCAGGAACTTTTGTCTGTAGATTCTGAAGTCACCTGTGCCGTGGTGGGATAATAACATCCTCCTGGATGGCGGTGCTTCTTTAGCAAGTGGGATGCTCTTGCCTCAAAGGTAGTGGTATTTTCTTTATGCACCTGGCATGCCCTTGTGTATCACACCACTGTTTCTGGCATTCAGGTAGACTCAAGTTCAGATAGAGAGGTTTCTATTTCTGTCCAGTATAATAACAGGAGCTCCTTCATGAGACCAGGATATAATATTGCACTTGGAAGTTTGAATCCGGCCCATATCTCAGTTCATTTGGAAGCCACTAGAGATTCTTGTGGAGTTGCTTGATGAAAAAATTAACTTCCCTTTCCTCCTTCCCTCCCTTTTCTTTCTCCCTCCCTTCCTTCCTCCCTCCTTCCCTTCATTCCTCTTCTCTGTTTAGTAATATAAACCTGACAAAATTGAGCACAACACTCAATAGATACTACACAAAGGAAAGATATACAAATGGCCAACAAGCATAAGAAAAAATTCTGGTTAATCATTATGTAAATGCAAATCAAAACCATGATGAGATACCACTATACCCTCTAGAATGATAAACAACCCCAAATATTGGTGAGAATGTGAGTCAACTGAAATTCTATTACGTTGCAGGGATGGAACAAACAAATGTAATAAGGTACATCCACTTTAACAAATGGTTAGCTTTGGCAATTCCTTAAAAAGTTAACTACAGGCAGCCCTTGGGTTAGCTGGAGATCCGTTCCTACGGCGCAATGTAACTCGATTTTTGCCATAAGTCGGAACCCACCTACATAAGCACCTATGCCACTCACATGGAGCACATACACAGCAGTAATGAAGTGAAACATTAAAAAAAATTAAAAGAGAGATAACAATTCCTGACCTTTACTTGTGGTAAATAAATAATAAAAACCACAAAGTACATATGTACATACGTTGAAATGATGGAACTTTAAAAAAAATATTGTAAATGGGAGATGGCTATGTAACCACAAAATGACCTAAATCAAGTCCAATATAATCTGAGGACTGACTGTATACACACAACTGATAATCTGGCAGTTTCAGCTTTAGGTTTTACCTAAGAGAAATGAAAACATATGTCAACAAAAAGGCATGTATAGAAATGTTCATAGAAGCTTTCTTAATAATAGACCCAAACTAGAAACAACCCACATGTCCATTAACAGGTGAAAATATACCATAAAAGGTATATTTATCTAATGGAACTCAACAACACAAAGACTGATCCACACACAATAGAAAAATAATGAATGCTTCTATTTCTATAAAGTTTTAAAACATTACAAAGAGCCACATGTGAAAAATTGCTTCTAAGTATAGGAATGGTATTGAAAGTGAGGGGGCACGAGGGAGCTTCATGGGGTGATAGTGAAAATTCTGCATCTTGTTGGAGTTACGGGTTACATGGGTATATGCATTTGTTAAAACTGATAATGACCTTTGCATGTCATTGTATGGAAATCACACCCCAAGAACAAACAAATACTCAAAATAAAGAGTTTTATTGATCCTAAAAATGATAAATATGAAATATCAAACAATATTAAGACTAGATTAAAATACATTTCTGCACATAGTCATACACAAGGAGAAATTTTGACTCAGACAGATTTTGGTTCAAATTTCAGTTCCACTAATTGTAAACTGTGTGTCCTTGGGTATTGCATTTAAGTTTTAAGAATCTCAGTTTCTTTGTATATAAACTGAGGATGTTAATACTTACCTTTGAGAGTTTGGGGAGAGATTAAACAAGAAAGTGTAAAGTACTTGGGATATAGTAAGCATTTCACCATTTTTAGTATGATTGATCCACTTATTAGTATTTATTGAGTGCTAAATATATGTCAGGCATTGGTAATAAAATGGTGAGCCAAACCTAGACACAGTTCTGCCTTCAAGTCTAGCTGGGGAGATGAGAATTAATCAAATAATCATACAAATAAAAATAAAATTGTTTTTGTGGTAAGTGCTAGCTAGGAAAACCCAGGCTATGGAAGTTAACAATGATGGATTCTGACTTTTTCTGGGTGGACAGGAAAGGGTTACTGAAGAAGAGATATTGAACTGAAAGCTAGAGGATAATTAGGATAACAATATAGGTGAAGGATTATGTAGTGCAGCTCAGATTTTGAAGGCACTAATGAAGATAGCAGAAGATGAGGTGACAGGGACATGATTAGCTATAAAGAGAATATGTTAGAAATGATAAAACAGCATACTGAGAACAGAAGGGTAAAGAAGATGGTGATTTGAAAAGTGAAAAAACAAACAAAAATACATGCAGGTTTGTCCTGAATTACCATGGCCTAAGCAGGTTCATTATCATTCTTTCCAGTTTTCACCTCGTTTCTACTGAAGTGCTTTGATTAGTGTGCTTTGATTAACTGCTATAGCCAAAATTTCCTGACACCTCTATGACTTTACCCACTAGAAATTTATTCCTTGCTCATGAAAAGATCTTTGGACAGCATTCTGTGAAGCCACTCAAAGACCCAGGTTCCTTCTATTTTGTCGCTCTGCCCTCTTCTTTGGCCTCAAAGTCCTCTCTCTTCTGTTGGCCGATGGGACAAAAGAGGGTGGATAAGGCACACCTGCTTCTTACCTACTTTGTATTGGTGAAAATGCTCATCACTTTTACTCACAATCAATTGGTGAGAAAAAGTTACACGACCCCACCCAGATGCAAGGGATGCTGGGATATGTAGTAATCTTTGAATGGATGGATACTTCCCAGCAGTCAATCTACACTGTGCAAGGGAAAAAACAATCTTTTATGGTCAGCTAGACATTTCTGGCACAATTCACATCTTTCAGGGAGCATTACCCCTTCTGCCCTATTTTCCATCCAATTGGACACCATTCCAATGTGCTTTATCCAGAGGCTTGCACGCCTTGAAGAAGTTTTGCCAATTGAAACAGAAGTGCTGAGTTCTCCAGCCAGCCAGGCTCGCCGTGGGAACTCGGAGGTTCATAAATCACAATGCAGAGTGAGTTCATCATCTGAAAAATGAGAAGGAAGGGCTGGCAAACCCAGCTCATGAAACAGATGTTCTTTTGGTAGAGAAGAGCAAAGGAAGCAAGACTCAAAAATGAAAATCCAGGCAACTAGCTGTCCTATCTTAAAAATAATCATCTCTAAAATAATTCATTTTCCCCCTCCTACCAGACCCTGCCCTCTAGCAAAAAATAAAAAAGGTTATTTTTCCCCCTTGTTTAATTATGTTCAATTTTCAGCCGAGACAATAGCCCATGTGTCGAAACCCAGAAAGTATGGGTATTAATTTTCCCCAGTGCATGGCAAATACAATGATAGTGCCCTAACAACCGCAGGTGTAATATGTTTCAGGACACGCACTGCTCGGCCATCCTCATCATTAAATCCTGCCCAGGGTAAACAAGCCTCACTTCAGCTGTAGCCATTTGTTCTTGTTAGGGAGCTGCCAGGGTGGCATGAAATATTAAACGGCAAGGGTTAATTCTATTCTCGGAGAAGAGCTCCTCACTTTCCCTAAGATTGCACAAACAGGTGAATGTGTGGGGCTTGGAATTATGGTCTCTGCTGTCCTTCCCCAGGAAGGTTTTGCACCCATGGCTGTGTAGATGATTCTAGATCTTGCAATGTGAAAATAAAGATGATTCCTGCTGCCGCAGGAGGATATGGGGCGTGGTTGTCCCCAGGCTTTGAAAATTTCCCTCTAGGCCCTAGAGACATCAACATCTTCTGCTGGCTCCCCTGTGACTAAAGGGGATTTCTGAGGTCTCTGTGTTTTGGACGCATCATGTTTATTTCTTCCTGTTCTTACCCAGAGATTGTTTGTGTAAAATGAAAGGGTTGCTGCTTTAAATAGTATTGATGCTTTATAATATGGTAAACTATTATACTCAAGCTATATTCAATTATTACGGCGCATTATGCAATGCATTAGTAATGAATGGGAGCACTTAAAGATCTGCCTATAAATCATTGGAACATGGGGAAATAGAGTCATTGTTTATTTATGAGGCCTGGGAAAGAAATTACAGAGAGCAAACCTTACATATCCTCCTATTCAGAAAACATTATGAAACATTGATTATATGTTTACCATGAAGTTTATGTTCCTGTTGCCTTTATGTTCCTGATATATTATTAATCTTTCCTAAGAAGTAAAAATCTGCAATCTGCTTTAGATACGAGTATAGAGAGCATCTGAGCTGGGCAGTAAAGTTGTCTTGGGAAGAAACGGAGTGTGCTTTCTCTCATTGTGTTGGAGGTACATGGGAAGTGTCTTCAAACTGTTCTGTCCTCACGAGAGTGTTTTACCACTTCCCAAGGCCCACTAAAGATCTGCTTCATAATAAATGCAAATTAATAGACATTCACTGGATTTCCAGGCTTAGAAGCAACCACGGGGCCAAGATGCTGTGAGAACATATAAAATAAGAGGCGTTATGGCTAAGCATTCTGGGAAACTCTCCCTCACACCAGGGAGGCAGGGTTTCTGGAGTGAAATACCGTCATAAAATTAGAGCGAAGAGGGAACAAAGGCACCATTCCATTGTTTGGCTAAGATTCTGCTGAGAGATATTATTTTAAAATTTGCATATGTCACCTTATGTAAGAATCTCTTGGGACCTCTATTAATTTCTAAACCCCAAATCTGACTGTAGCAATCAGAGGAGGTAATGAGTATGCCCTAGGATGTGTCTGGGGATAAAAGGAGATAAGATGGTTTGGAGGAAATGAGACAGGAGATGAAAGCCAGGCAAGTCAACAAGGGTGTGAATTAAGTAGGAGTGGTAATTTAGAGGCTGGAAGTCCAGCATCAAGGTGCCAGCAGACACTGTGTCTGGCGAGAGCCCATTTCCTTAGCATAGAAAACCTTCTCACTGTGACCTCACAAGGTGGAAAAGCTCTGGGATCTTCATCTTCTTATAAGGCCACATGGGGGCTTTACCTTCATGGCATTATCTAAACCTCATCATCTCCCAAGACCTCCCCTCCTAATACCATCACATTGAGGATTAGGCTTCATCATATGAATTTGGGGGGCTGGGTCACAAGCACTTAGCCCATAGCAGATGGCTTCTTTGCCCTGTGTTTGTCATCTCTTTCACTGAACCTTCTACTAGAACAAGTACAAATTCTGATTTTGTATGCAGTGAATACATTTGACATGTGTTTTTATGTCACCTTTAGACAGGAGCTTTCACATGGGATAGTTCTTAGTCAGTTGCAAGATGGGGAGATTAGGTTGCAGCCCAAGAGGCCAGGACAAGAGCAGAATCACCTTAGCTGTGGCGCAAGAAGTGCTTGGAAAAAAGAGAAAAACAGCATTGTTGTAACCTCAGGTGCTCCCAGTGATTATCTTTGTGAAACACTTGCAAGATGTGTAATGAAATGAGTGCTGCAGATACTGTCAGATTCCCCAGGAGGAGGCGAGAGAACTATTCCAGCACAGAGATTTTCATTTATTTCCAGGTAAGGGGGAATGATATATGTTCACCTTGTGATTTTTTTCCCCCTGACCTCATATAGGGCAGTTCTCAGAATACAAATCGGGAAATCTGAATGGTTACAATTCTTTATGTAATTCCAGGGGAAGATGTTACAGTGACCTTCCATAAATGCTCTGAAAATTGAATGATAAACTACAGAGATGTGTAAGTATGGTCTTCCTTTGGGCATCTAGTGGGTTGTGAGAAGCTTAACTGTTGGAATTGGAATGATAAATCCATGAGATAGTTCCCTTTAGTTGTGTTCTTTGACCGTAATACTTACAATACTAATTCCCCCAGGAATTAAGGTTATCTTTTATTTTTAGTGGTGATAAAAGTCATTGTTTGCTCTCTAGTAGGCTTTCCATCTATTTCGGTATAATAGAACTCCCTGTTGGCTCCTGTTGTAACTCAAGGGGCTTAGGATGGAGAGAAATAGTTTATTTCAAACATTCCTAACTTACCTGGGCTTTAGTGTCAGGCCAGCTGGGTTCATATCTCAGCTTTATCACTTATTGGCTATGTAATCTTTGTAAGTAAACTTATCTGAGCTCTAGTTTTCCTACCTATAAAGTGGGGATAATATCTATCTCACAGACTACATAGGATGATGTAAATTGCTTAGTACAGCACTTGGCACGTGGTGCATACTCAATAAATGGTAGCCATTATTAATTTGACATTGACACCAGGCTTTTAAGAGGAAAACAGACTTTTGTGTTGGACACAAGGGTAAAAGAAGTCATAGTCAAAAAAGGATGCAATGTCACCTACTTTCCATTGCCACCTCAGCCCTCACCCATGGTCCCAGGTCAGGGCACTGCCATGGCCTGAGTATTCTTCCTTGAGATGGATGAGGACTACTTTGGGTCATGGCTTTAACTTCTACCAGTATCCCATCTTCAGTTAAGATGGGATACTGGTAGGAAGTCAACTGGTGTCTTCCTAAAAAGGGAAAACCAACGCCTCCAGAGCCATTTTGGATCTCAGTGGGTTATCTGAACAGATAAGAGCACCTAAGACTATGGTTCAGTCAAAGGCATCCCACCTGGGCTCTTTTCATCAGAATCTGTTTTTCACACTTGCTCATGTCCCCCCAAGGTCATTACAAAAGAGCTTGGCTTTATTTTGTAACGAGCTTAATCACTCTTAAGACCACTAATTTTAAGCTCGATGCCCACATTTTCATTGTCTCCTTTTTTTTCTTGTTTAGAGATAATTTTTATTAGTATCTGGAGATAAAGGCATCCTAACCATTGCCAGTAGGACATTGCTACTTTTCCTTTTCTTTTATTGCCATTGAGCTTGTAATTAATAACAAGACTTGACTTTTGCTCTTCTATCTCCATCGTCCATGGCAAAATAATTACCAACAGAATTTGTAGAAATTCCTTCTTTAGGAGGTATTCACACTTGACTTGTCCTTCTCTTAAAGACTCCTCTCATTTCCCTACACCTGTAATCCATAAAGACTGAACATTGGGGGGGGGGCGGTTACAGGGGTGGTAGGTGGATGTTGAAAATACAACTGCATTTGTTATTTTAAAATTTGATTTTAACTATTCATTCAACTATCATGCCATTCCTATTTAAACAGTATTCACCATCATGAGAATTCAGTCCAGCAAATATTTATTGAGAACTGCTCAGTGTAAGGCCCAGTGGAAGACACAACTGAGAACAGAGAGTGGAGAGAGGCAGAGTCCCTCACCTCAAGTGTACTAGGATGTACTGGGAGGAGAGGTATAATTAAGAAAGAGGCCCAAGACTAGGCTTTACAGAAATGAAATCCCAGGGACAGATGGGCACCTGCTTCTAGTAGGCAGTGGAATTCTAAGGAAGCTTATCCACTTGCTTTGAGGTCTAATTGGAAGCATGTTTTTTTTTTTGTATGGAGCTGACAGATTTTTTTGTGTGTGCGTGGAGCCACATACTTTTCACCCAGTTATTTATTGAGGTATACTTTACATAGAATAAAATGCACAAATCTTAAATGTATAACTGGTTAGTTTTTACCTGTACAGCATCATGTAAATATAATCTATAGCTTCAGATCAAGATTTGGTGTATTCCCCTCACTCCAAAACATTCTTTGTGCCCCTTCCCTGTCAATTTCCTTTCCCTATTTTTGGCTTCAATCACCACCAATTAGTTTACACAATTCTTGAACTTTATATAAATGGAATGCTACAGTACATATTCTTTTGTGTAAGACTTATTTTTTACTCAGCATAATGGTTTTGAAATCCATGTGTTTTGTTGCCTGTGTCACTAGTTGATTCCTTTTTGTTACTGAATGGTAGTCCTTTGGTTTATTTATCTACCTTTGATGGACATTAAATTGTTTGCAATTGTTATCTACTATGAATTTAGCTGCTATGCACAGGTGTACAAGCCTTTGCGCAGAGATATGTACAAATTTCTCTTGAGTAGGGTGACACAGGCTCTCCGTAGAGGTAGTTATAGCAAACAGTCCGACTTTTCCAGGGGGGTTGTTCTGTTTTCTATCACCACCAACAGGAGGTGAGAATCTCAGCTGCTCTTCCCCAGATTTTGTAATGTTCTCTGAAGCCAGAGAGACCCTGGTGGAGATTCAGGCTCTGCCACTCAGTAGCTTTGTAATCTTGAGATAATTAGTTAACTTCTACCTCAGTTTTCTCATCTATAAAATGGGAATAATAATCACCTTTTGCAGTGTTTTTGAAGATTGGAGACTATGCATGTTGAACTGCTGCAGTAAATACTGAAGAATTTGGTAGCTATTATTAATTATCTACATATCCTTATCTTACTCAGTTACTTTAAACCAGTGTTTTCCAAGATGTGTAATATGGCAGTACTTGACATTTATTTTAAGATACAACATTGTAACATACTGAATCACACAGTGAAAATTTATTTCTATTCCAACTTTCTTTATATCAAATGGAGAGTTTCGGTGTGATGTTAGTCTGATTTAATGCCACTCCAGCACTTGCTAAGCTTCCTTTTCAGTAAAGAGAACAGGACACGGGCTCTTAGTCTTTAGCAGTCAACAATATATAGAAAGAAGTCGAAGTTGTTTTGTCTTCGTTATTTTACAATTTTCATTGTTAGTAGGATTGATGGCAAGAGATACTAGCAGTGTTTATAGCAGAAATTTAATAATTCAATAAATTATTTAAATCTAAAAGTTTATTTGACTTCAAGAAAACAATTTTGTAGGAGGAACCCAGCTGTGGCAAAAATAATGAAGATACATTATTTGTATTTTGTTGCTGTTGTTTTACTATGGTAGTTTTTATATGATGTAAGTTTAGAAAACTCTGTTTCACCTATAGGAAAGATCTGAAAGATGTTTTAAACCCTACTTTACAAATGATAGAACTAAGTAAGGCACTTGTAAAGTATGAATTGAACACCTTTTTTGACATGCAATATTCTATTAGTTTCAGGTGTACAACATAGTGTTTAGACATAGTGATTAGACATTTATATAACTTGTGAAGTAATGTCCCTGATAAGTCTTGCACCCCTCTGACATCATACATATAGCTATTATTATTAACTATATTCCCTGTGCTGTACATCACATCCCTGTTTTGTAAATGGTAATTTGTACTTCTTAATCTGTTTCTTTTTGCACCCATCCATCATCCTCCTTCCCATCTGGCAACCATCAATTTGTTCTCTGTATCTATGAGTTCTGAGTACTTACATATTGAGATCTGATACTGACATCTAAGTTAATGAAACAAGTTATAAGCTTAATTCAGCAATTAGGGTCAGTACTAGATTTCAGCCTCCTGACTTGTATTCTTTTCAAGATGTAATCCTGAAGATGACTGGATATCCTTCTCTTCCCTAATCACACACCCAATCTATGTTAATTGGTGAAACACACACACACACACACACACACACACACACACACTCACACACATACACTCACGCACGCACACACACGAGTGCTGATAAACAAAGAGAAAAGAATTCATCCCAAACCTACCACCAAGATTATGCTTGCTTGTATTTTGGCATGTTCATTCATCCATTTATCTGCACATCCATATATCCATTCATCATTTCACTAATTTACTGAAATTATTCATTTCTTTCAAAAGTGTGTGAAAAACAGAAAAAAAACATCCTTGCTCTTGAAATGCTTTCCATATCCTTTTCTAGGCATATATGTATGAAGTGATTTAAAAAAATAATATTGCTAAAACACAATATAATTGCATTACATACTTTTAAAAGTAATATAAAGGTCTTTCTGGGTCAACATGCAGACCTACATCATTCATTTTAATATTCATAGACCATTTTTACTGAAGTATAATTGCATAGAAGTAGGATTATTGACCAGTTTGCCATCTTTGGACTTTGGGTTATTTTTGTCTTTTCCAATGAGATGACCAATGCTGTGCAAGTAAAGCTGTAGGTCTCTCTGATGGCCCTGTGTCCAATTCCAGTTCCACCATCGATAGCTGTGTGGCTCTGGTTTGGCTATTTTAACCACTGGGAGCCTTTGTGTCCTCATCTTTTAAATAGGACCAATAAAATCATTTCTCTCATAAGGTTTCTGCAGGGAGCAAAGTTTGTTCTATCAAGAAGAGTATGTTAAACAGTCCTACTGACAAGAATAGGTATTATTTGGTGATATTAACTATGATGATGATGGCAATATTTTTTTCTCCCTTGCATTTTTATTATTTATATCTTAATGGGTAGACTTTGGCTTCTGTTTGAACTCTGATAGGCACTTTGTATGTACATCTATCACAGATCCTATTGTATTGTGCATAGAAGTCAGCTAAACTAGTTGGTAAGCTCTTGCAGATGGGGACTGTGTCCTGCTGACCTCTAAATCTGGTGTATCCAGCACAATATAGGTGCTTGATAAACACCAGTCAAGTGATACCCTGTGGCTTTATTAATTTTCTTAGTAGTATGAAGCTACTTTGAAAGCAGGATCATATTTGCTTGTTCAGTGTTGAATCTCTAGTGGTTGGTAGGCTCTCAATAGTTCAGGTTGAATGAGTGAATGAATGAATGAAACAGTGAAATAGGGAGGAAGAGATGGTTTTACTATTTATTGTTTGAGAACAGGCCATGAGCAAAGGAGGCATTAGTTACTGGCCAGACCTGTTAGCAGCTTGTCTGATCTGCTCTTTTTTGGCAAACACAGTGCAACAGGTCCCACCTGAGTACTTCTACCTTGATTGATCATCTTCTTTGTGATAAAAGGAAGGAAAATCATTATGGCACAAGTGTCTTGTCATTCCACATGCCTGAGCTCGTGATAAATGTTTCCCACTCATGGAGTCGTAGGAGGAAGCCTGGAGGAAATGATTGCTATCCAGGCTTAACCCAGAGCAAGTTCATCAATAGACAACTCCCACAATTTCCACTGCTCAGCATTAATCTTTTTATTGCAGGCTGAGGAAGAAAGGGCTTTTGACTTCAAGACAAAGAAAGCTTTCACCAAATGGCTTTTTCTGTCATTTGTACATTGTTGTGAGGAGATGGACAGGAGGGAACTACATCAATGGAAAGGCACTTGGGGCTATGGGAACTTTCAAGTGCTTCTTGGTGGGAGTATTTGGCATGCCCCAGCAAAGTTCATAAGATACATTTCCAATAACCCAGCAATTGGTCCTAAGTATTTACCCTGGACAGGTGTGTGCATTTGTGCACCAGGAAGGTTCAGGACAGCATTGTTTGTAATAGGCCAAACGATGAGCAAGATTACATATTCTTGCCCTGGCTGGTGTGGCTCAGTTGGGCATTGTCATGAGTACTGGAAGGTTGCCAATTTGATTTCCAGTCAAGGCACAGGCTCAATTGCAAGTGTGATCCCCTGAAGGCGGCTTGCAGGAGGCAGTAGAGCAATGCTATGCTCTTACATCGATGTTTTTCTCTCTCTTTCCCTCTCTAAAAATAAAAAAAAAATCCCATTCTTTAAAAAATAAACAGATTAAATATCTAATCAACATAATGGCATTCTTTTACAATGTGGTATGTATATTAGAATACGGTACAGAAATGAAAATGATTGAATCACAGCGTGAGTGATTCTTACTTGCATAATGTTGAGTAAAGAAACAATACACAAGAGAGAACAAATAGAATGATGCCATTTATATAACATAAAAAACAGGCAAAATTGAATGTATTTTTTAGGTATGCATACAAATATATATATATGTCTATAAAGACAAGAAAATAAATGATCACCAGGAAAGTTCAAATAGTGTCTACTACTGAGCAAAGGAAGAGATGTTGTGGTAGAAGAGGGACCAGCGGTGGCTTTGGAATACTGTCCATGTTCCACTTCTTCACCTGGGTGGTTATTCACTTCATAAGTATTTGCAATTTCTTGTATGCATATTACATTTTACAATAAAATATATTTTGAAAATTCAGCTTCCTGAAGACCACCCATAGATTTTGAGCTATAATTTATCCTAGTGTTCAGGCCAGTGCTTCTCAAACTTGTGAAATCTTAAAAATAACCAAAGGCTTTTGTTACATATGCAGGTTCTTGATTCCCTGGTGATTCTGATATCGTAGGCGTGGAGCTGATGTGGTTCTTTTGATAAAAAAATATTTTTGAAAAATTGGTTAAGAGCAAGGTGTGTGTGTGTGTGTGTGTGTGTGTGTGTGTGTGTGTGTGTGAATCTCCTGGGGAGCTTTAAAAATGACTAATGTCTAGCTTCTACCCCTGAGCATCTGTTTTAATGTATCTGGGGTACAGCCTGGGCATCCAGACATTTTAAAGCTCTCCTGGTAATTCAAATGTTAAGCCCAGTTAAGGTCAGTGCTTCCTAAACTGTGATGCATCTGGGTTCCTTGAGGATCCCATTAAAATGCAGATTCTGACCCATTGTATTGGGGTGGGCTCAAGAGTCTGCATTTCTCACAGGTTCCTAGGTGATGTAGCAGCTGCTGGCACACGGACCAGATGTGGAGGAGCAAAGGGTTATATTATAGCCTTTGAAATCAGATTGGACACAGTGCTGACACTAAATTGCTGTGTATATAAGGGCAAGGACTCACCTGTGGTGAGTCTCAGTTTACTGGTCTATAAGATGGGGGAGATAACAATCCCCACCTTCTGGGGTGGCCATGAGGATCAAGGGGATTCAGCCAGGCAATGCTCCAGCAGTGTCAGGCAGAGGAAACCAGGAAAAGCCTCCTGATGCAGGAGAACACTTGGCATAGGCAGGGCATAGCAAGGGAATGGGGTGGCTGAGAGAGAGAAAGCAGTAGAGAGGAGCAGAAGATGAAGTCAGAGAGGCGCTGAGCAGTTGGCTTTTCTTCCAGTGAGATGGGGAGAGGTTGGAGGGCTTGAGCAGAAGTGTGGCGGGATCTGACTTACACTTTTCAACAAAATCCATCTGTTATGTTGAGAAATGACTATGGGGCGGGGCGGGGCAGGGCAGAATCAGGGAGACCAGTTAGGAAGGTACAGCAACCACTGCCACAGGGAAAGATGGTGGCTTGGCCCAAGATAGGAGCAGTGCGGTGACTCAGGGCCACTGTGTATGGTTGAGTGAGTTGGGCTCTTCACATCTGGGCATCTTTGCCCATGGCTGTGATGGGAAAGGCACCTTTAGAGTTTTTAGTGCACAACTGCAGGCAGTAGCCCTGTACGAAGATAGTGGATGGCACGGAGGTAGAGATTTTACTTTGCTCCAGGTTCTATCCCTAGTGCTTAGACAGTCTCGGGCACAGGGCAGCTACTCCATAAAAATGTGCTGCATGAATATGTTTGCTTCCATCTCTGGTATTCTTGGCCACATAGTGGCTGCAGGTGATTCAGTTTACACCTGCACCGTTTGGTGTTCTTTGAGGACCACTTTGAGTGCCTTGGTATGAAAGCTCCTTTCCACTTCCAAACACTATTATTTTATGTCATTACGCACACCAGCTTTTAACAGCCTTGTATGCAGAGAAGAAGGAAAAAATAAACTTCATTATACTTTGTCATTCCCCCCTCCCGAAGCATCAGCCTGAGTCACCTCTCACTCGCTGATCTGTTCTGGCTGCAATTAAAGTTAAATGGCCTTTGGGACCAGAACAGTCTCATCTTTATTTACAGCACCTGCAAATCAAGCAGCGCCTCCTAATTTTAACTGTTCCTTCAGTGGCAAAAATCTCTTTCCCAAAGGAGCAAGTGGAGAAGTGGTGAAGAATGGTTACAGAACATTTTCCTCCCCGGAGGGGGTGGAGGCCAGGCCAGGGGAGGGGCGTCCGTTTGTGCTGTGGCCACAGATGCTTCACACAGTCTGAGTTCAAGGGCTGTTTCCCTTTTTCAGCTAAATGACCTTAAATAAGTCATAGTAGGTTGCTGAATCTCAGTCACCTTATCAACAAGGTGATGGGGGAGAACTATGCTTGGTCTTCCATTCCAATGGATGTAGGAACCTAAGGAGATCACATGTGAGAAAATTCATATATTTTTAGTAGCAAGAAGAAGGAGTGAAGACTGTGAAATTTATAATTTTAATGAAAACATTGCATGTTTTGTTTGGAACCCTTCTCATTGCATATTGTATCTATGTGCTAAAATGCCTTTACTTCCACATCTGTCTTCCTATGCCTTTTTCTCCTCCCCCATTTCCTTCAAATTCATCCAGCAAGTATTTATTAAATACCTACCATGTGCAAGGTGCTGGAGTCTCCAGCAGGAAACAAGACATATGTGGTTTCTACCTGTAAGTGACTTACTAGTTAAGGGGAAAGATGCCTGACTACGTAATTTCCTCTGAGCTACATCCTAGGAAAGGAAAATGCTGAGAGTTGTGAGAACATATAATAGGGGGAAGTGGTATTTATGCAGAGACAAGAAGAATGGCTGGGAGTTAGCCAGATGGAAAGAGGGAATAGTGTGCCAGGTGGGTGGAACAGTATGTGCAAAGATCTAGAGATGGGATGAAACAGAAGGCTGATGTGACCAGACGAAAGCAAGTGAAAGGAGAGGTAAGTCATGAGCGTGGGCAAGGTAGTCAAGGGAGAGATCCAGAGGCCAAATTTCACTTGTTAGATCAGTGGTGCATTAACTTAGCATTAATAAAACATAACATAACATAACATAACATAACATAACATAACATAACATAACATAACATAACATAACATACCAGCATAGCATAACATAGCACTAATATACGAAAGAAGGCTGATGTAGTGTCCCGGCTTTAATGACACAGAACCAAGCCAAATCAACAGAAAACAAGCAAGCAAACAAAAGAATAATAAACTCCTGCTTCTGCTTCACCTCTATCATTTGCAACATTTTCTCTAAAAGGTTAGGCTGATGAGTTTCTTAAATCACGAACTTAGAACTTAATGTACATCCAAGTAGCTGTGAGGTTAGTGAATGAAGCCTTTCTTTGCCATTCTGATTCCAGAGGGAAAGTTGGGGAAATGAAGGAAAAGACAATTTTCAATTCAGTGCTGTGTTAAGCTCTTTTGTGTGTGTGTGTGTGTGTGTGTGTGGTGGGGGTAAATAGAACTCACAGACACAGAACACTGATGGTATACTTCACCCCTTTAATAAGAGGCTTTCAGTGACAGTCCTCTTTGGAAGTTCCTATCAATCACTTCGTGACATGGTGACATTGTAGTCTCCAGCAGACAGACAGCTTTGTCCCCAGTAGGCTGGTGGCCTCCCCATGTGACCATGAAAAGGTCATGATCAATCCCAGGCAATCACATTTACATTGCTAATTGAAGAAGAAAGCCACAGTAAGCACTACAGTGAGAATTATTGGGCAATATAAGGACACACTTCCTGAGCTCCCCTGGGGGTGTACCCAGTGTGAGCAACCATCACAGGCCACAGTGTCTGATGCTAATAAAAGAGAAGCTTAAAATGGGACTGAGGAAAGTCAGCAGACTCCAGAGCTTCTCAGTGGTTGCCTCTAATGTGGAATTTTGAGATATTTCATTTCAAGGAGACTTAATTGATGTGAAGCAGGATGGCAAACAGGACTGGTTTCTTGAGTGGGCTCTCCTAGGACCAACAGACTTATGTAACCTGAACTGTTATTCAAATGAATGTCTTGGCTCAGAAAAATACCCCTGTTTCCCTACACCTTCACCTTGGCCATTACTTGATTTGTGACCATATAGTAGGGTCAAATTATTGTTTTCCTTCATCATGAAGGATAACAGAGCAGAGGAACAATAGGTCCTCCCTTCCCTCATGAAAGACACAAAAAGAGGAAAACCATCCCCGCTCCTAAAACACTATGACAACAAACTCTAAATCCTGTGTTGGATGTAGGAAATGTACATGTTTCTAAATTATTCAGTATTGTTTTATTTTTTTATTACAATTTTTGTTCAATGCTATTTTGTATTAGTTTCAGATGGGATGTATGTGTTTTGACAAATGGTCCTTGTACTCAGGAAGGACCTGTTGCAAAGTCTCTATGTGGCTGTTTGAAAATATTGGTTGATGGTTGACAAGGAAATTTGGTCAAACAAAACCAATCTTGCTGTCAGAATTAGGCTCTGGGGTTTGAGCATGATAGGTTTTGACAACCTTTTCCTTGACTATTTAAATGAAGTTGTACCACAGAGGGCTAGAGGACTGTTGGAATTAGCTCAGATGGGACTACTGGAGAGAGGGGAATACCCCTGTGACTCTCAGCGCCATTTTAATTCAAGGAACCCCTTCTCATTCTTTTAAGAAAAAGCTTTTAATTATGGAAAATGTTAAACACAAATGAAAAAAATCCAAGAAAGTGTAATGAAAGAAAGGATAATCTGCAAGATGGTGGAATCAGAGTTTTCTACTGTCATTCCAATCACAGGATATGGGTTTTGACAATAACCTACTGATAAGAATGCCTTTGTGGGCATTTGGGAGTCTATGAAGAAGTTCCAGCGCATCACTAGAGAAAAAACAAACAAATCCAAGAACAGACACATTGAAGAGGATAAGCAGTTTTACTTCCTCCATGTCACCCTTATTTCGTGGCCACACAGTTCAGTGCCAACAGAGACCCTTCAATCCATGATTTCTCCAGTGGAGCAAAGTGAGAGCTGTGAGTGAGGGCCTGGCTTCCCCAGACATGTGGGATGGTGCCCAGAGGCCCACTTCTATCTCTGCCTTCCATCTTCCATCCAGAATGCTGAGGGGAGCTGCATTGATGAGCAAGGAATGGCAGGGAGAGCAGCAACCAGGCCTCAAACCCATCAAGAGGAGGAAGAGTTTACTAACTTCTTATTGGGTGCCATGAGGACACCCAGCACATGAGTTGATGGGGATGCCTCTGGTGTGAACTCCCAACTGGCCCATAGGCACCTATTATGTTCTCCATGTCCCCTCTCCCTTCTACCTTGTGGCCAGTCCCTACATGTGCTGCTAGGGATGGAGGTGTGAGCCTTGGCAGATAGCTAGGGAACAGAGACAGAGAGCCTGCTCAACTGTGGGGTTGGAAAAAAGCATACAAACTTGACCGTTTTGGGGCAAGACCCTAGGAATCTGAAGAGAGACCCTTAGCACATGGATTGCCTTGTGAGATCAAGAGAGGAACAGAATCTTAAGAATTTTCCTCTCTGTGATGTCCCGAATGCTTTCTGACTCCCATGGCTACCTTCTCCCTTCTGGCTCTTCAGATCAGAAATCCAGTCCAGGGCTTTATTTGTCCCCTCTATGCACTTCACATGGCCGTGTGTGACTGGAGTGCCAGAAGGTAGGAAAGCCCTAGTAAAAAACAAAAGATTGGAATGGGGGGTTGAGGACAAATATGTGATACCTTCATCAATAAAGAAATAAAACAAACAAACAAACAAACAAACAACAAAACAACACAACAAAAACAAAACAATGGAGACGCTCTTCTCTTCTCTTGCCCAGTTACTCTTGCCATCATCGTTGCTACTGCTGTGGTGGGATTGCTTGGGAGCAGAGGCACAGAGGGTGGAATAAACATAAGTATGGGAAATTACCACCCTCCCCGGAACCTTAAGGGAACACTTTCTCATGAGATTAGAATGAAGGTTCTTTTGGAGCTGTACTGTACACTCAGTGGTTAAGTCTGGGTTTTGACATGCTGGAGAAATGGTGGAAAAACAAAATCTCAGAAGTTCACTGCTGGATTGGTTTCTCTTTGAGTTCTGGTTTTTCTTTATGTTCCAATCTGCCCGCTGCAGTTTTCTTTTCAGAGTCTTTCTAGGCTTCCCATGCATTCTTCGAAGGGTTTTCAGTTGTGTTCCATGGGAGCAACAAGATGAGCTATGCTTCTTCCATCTTACCCAGAATTGGAACCCAAATGATTCAGTTTTTAAAAATCTATTTTATTTATTGGGCTTAAGTTTTGTGATTTAAAAATGTCAGTTTTATATACCATCAACTACATACACTTTCATTATAAATTCAATGAATTTTGACAAATTCATATGCCTATATAAACATCACCCCAGTGAAGATATAGAGCATTCTCATCACTGTATAAAATTCCCTCAGATCCCTGATGTGTAAACAAAAATGTTTGGAAACTTCTGGATTTGAAGATAGCAGTTTTATTTTTTTTTACTTTTTGAAGGATAGTAAAATCTCTTTCCATTTCCTAATTCCTCAACCCCACACAAGGGGCAAAGGGCCCAGTGGACTCCCACCGGAGGTAGTAGCAAGGGTGATTCTGGATGTGGGCAGAGAAGATGAGAGACCTATGGAGCGGCCCATTGTGGGAGGAAATGTATTATTCTTGGCTTGGGCAGGCAGGCCTCCCTGCAGGACCCTGCTGGCCAGTCATCCAGACTGTAGCTCCCCAGCAGTCTTGGCATCCTGTGAGCCTGCCAACAACACCAGCGCAGTCAAAGACAGCAAGCATATTTCTTAAAAGTCAACTTGATCTACCACCTGGAGGGGAGTCTGCATGTCCGTGTGCCAGGCACATTAGAGGAGTCAATTTCCTGCCAGCAGCCAGTGGAAAATGAGACCCACGTGGACATCCTACCCGCCGATGTGACAAGGGAAAGGCACGCTGCCCTGTCTAAATGCACAGAGCGTGAATCTTCCTTGAAAACAACCTCTCTCTCATATGCTCAGGATGAATGTGACTTTAGAAGAACATACTGTTGGCTTAATTCATTTTTATACTTGTGGAACTTTGCCAGATGTGATCAAGTTGGGAACACCTGTGTGTGGGCTGGTGGCGCTTTGAGATGCAAAGCTGGTCTCTTGGCCAGTTTAGAAGCAAATGGTTGCCCCTGGTAACAGCTATCAGATTGAAAATAGTAAATTATGAATATCCTCAATCTTTCTTTATGTTTGAGTTCATGGCAATTGTTACTTGCTTTTAATAATGGCGGCAGATAGTTCATGAGCTAGTCCTATTGGGTGTTCATAAAATCCCATAACTACACCCTTAAGAGTGGAAGGGAATGATGGTATGGTCCATTATTAGACAATCTGAGTATTTGCCAATTACACACATATAGTCCAGAAGAATGTAAAATAATAATGAACCCATACCTTTTCAAGGTCAAATTACATTTCAAACCATACAGAGGCCACTGACATCTGGTGTGGGTGGGAGGTGGCTCCTTCTTTCTACTCAGTTTGTCCTCAGCATTTCAATAGGGACGAGTCCTCTAATATCAGTTTGGGTGCTCTCTGCTTTCTTTTCATGGTGATCATAGAACATAACTCCTCACTTTAAACTCCCCCCACCCCCCTCAGAATCTAAACACCCCTCCCTCTGCTCCCCTCATTATCCTGCCTCTTCTGTTTAGTATTTAAAAATATATGGATTTGGGTCCCCTCTTTCATTTCACAACATTGGGATTTCTGGAAGTGAGGCCCAGGTACTACATTTTTAGTGAATTCATCATGTGAGATCACCTTGTTTCCAACACAGGGGAGAAGCAAACAACTTCATTTAAAGAATCTATACTAATAAAAGGGTAATATGCTAATTAGACCCAGAGATCTTCTAGATGTCCTTCTGGACAAAGCCATGATTGCAGGGCTGAGGCATAGGCAGTTAGGGGCAATCAGGCCAGGAGGCGAGGGCAGTTGGGGGTGAGCAGGCAGAGTGGTTAGGGGCAACTAGGCAGGCAGGCAGGCAGGTGAGTGGTTAGCAGCCAGGGATCCCAGATTGGAGAGGGTACAGGCCTGGCTAAGGGACACCCCCTTCCTGTGCACTGGGTCACTAGTGGATAAATAAGAAGGCACAAGCCTCTTGAGCAATGGATGAGAATAATAATGTCGTCTCAACACTTGGTGGGGAGAGAAAAACTGATTACAATGGGTGAAATGGGGAATGTAACATTAGCTACAAAAATGTGGATAATTAATGAGTTATTTAAAGAAATTGGATTGTCTAATGTTGGAATAAGAATTTCCAGAGGCAAGGAAAGTTACAATGATTAATAAGATGAAAGGCTAAAGAAACAATATTGACAGCATTAAAGATTCCCCAAGGGGGCAAAAATAATAAGAAGACATTTTCCTAGTGAGCTGAAGCAGGATATATGGTGTTTCTAATACCAGGAACACATTTCTGTTGATTTGGATTGTTAATTCTTTCTAACTTTAGACTCTGTGCAGACTGAAATCTTGGTGATTATTGCAAGATGGATAAGAATCTCCAGCACTCCGTGGACCACTAGAGAAGGAAAAACTTTTCTATTGTTCAAAAATGGAAGATGAGCAATCATCAATCAATCATTTATTTATTCCACAAACATTTACTGAATGCCTACCACACATTGGATATAGGGCTATATGCCCTAGTTCCAGACTGATGGGTACTTTAATTATTTGGCATCTGTGTTTGAAGACTAGCCCTCTGTATGAATTATCTACTTCCATGTAACATATTATGCCTGGACTTAGCTTAAAACACTGAGCATTTATTATCTCACAGTTTCTGTGAGTTAGGAATTCAGGAACATCTTAACTGGATGGTTCTGACTCAGGTTCCTTCATGACATTGAGGTCAAGATGTTGACTGAGGAAGTGGCTCATCTGGAGGCTTCACCGGCATTGGGTCCACTTTCAGGCTCCTCCCATGGCTTTTGGTGGGGGTTTAGGGGGTGGCTCAGTTCCTTGCCACATGGTTCTCTTCATAGGGCATCTTGAGTGTTCTTATATAGCAACTGTCTTCCCCTAGAGTGAACGATCCAAAAGAGAGCAAAGAGGAAGCTGCAATATCTTTTATGGCCGAGTCTTGGAAGCTACAAACTGTGACTTTTGGCATATTCTCTGTTCCTTAGAAATGATCCACAAAGTACCCACACCCAAGAGGAGGGAGGGGAATAAGGCCCCACCCCTTTAGTGGAGAAGTTATCAAAAACCTTGTGGACATCTCTATATACCATCCCTTTCTTTATTGGACTTTGTTACTTGTGCTATGGCTAGGTTTAAATGTAGACTTAAAAGTAATGTATAAGCAGGTTTACCTAACTAACCATCTAACCACTTTCAGGGACTAACTATGCAGTAATTATTGACCGTGGTCATACATTGCAGTAACTGCTTTTCAAAAATATTGACAACTGGGTTCCACATCTACAAACTCTGACTCAAATGGTTTAGCATGTGGTCTGGGTGTAGGTAATTTTAAAGAGCTCCACAGGTGGTAACCAACTGTCCCGATAAACTGAAAATTTATTGATTGATAAACTTTTAAGCATCTATCTAGCTGTTGAAGTCACCGTAAGTCTTAATCTCATTGAATTATTTGATGAGCTCTAAGTGTTTGATAAATGGCCCTTGTCACAATTTTTGTTCGTTTATATCCATTTTATAATGTCTGGTTCGGATTTCTTATTTATTTTGGATCATTTTCTTCAACTATATTAGAGTTTGACATAATAATATCTTCTTACAGCTTTATCATGCATTCACACATCTAAAGGAAAAATCTTAACCGGCAAAGTTGGCTTGAAGCATGTGTGTGCAATGTAAAAATGTCAGGGGTGCTATAATTATATTTTATCAGGTGAAACTTAACATTTTAATAGGCAGTGTCTAGGACTGATCTGACAGGGTGTTTTGGATGGCGAAATGGATGCTCAAAATAAGGAAACACCACTCAGAAGTGAAATGAATCACTTCTGCCAGACGAGTAGGATGGGAGTATATTCTGAAGTGCTCATATAATTTTTCTGAAGTGCCATCCTCTTTTAATGTATGTTCATTAAATCTGATTTGGAAGGATGGGGAAACAGCCCCTCTGTGACTTGTTAATCATTAAAGAAGTGTGAACACTGGCAAAGTGCCAGGGGCAGCCCTTTGCTGGGTATTTATTTAATCTTACCAGGGGTATAATTCACCAAAATACTAAGAGTTTAAGCAGTTTAATCAGCTCCATCCATTCATGTGCCATGACGTAATAGCAACCAAATTCGACAAATGGGCTCATTATAGCTCCACTATTTATTATCATTATTCTCTCAGGGGAGTGAATTTAATTTAGTTAGACTATTCTGCTGATGTGTGTGTTGTCTTTGTTTTGTTTATCAACAGGACAGTCATGAGTCCCTTGCCTTGAGTTAGGCCATTGAATGGAGGTATAATTTTGCACATTAGCTGAAAATAGATGAGCTATGCACTTTCCATATAAGCAGAACACTTCCAGCTCTTTCATCAAATGTTGATTTTTAGAAAGACTGCTCTTTTCTCTGGGGTGCTAAAAGGCCCCTCCCCCATTTGGATAGGCCAGAGATCAGTCTGCACTATCTGCCTACCATCACAGGACTACCAGGTTTGACTCAGATGATCAGACTGCCAGCTTCCTTTCTGGGGAATATAGGTTAAGGTGGGGGATTGGAAGTTACACTGACTTTGAGTCCCATCTTCACAGCTCACATTATATGCTGTTTGGCAAACTATTTCTGTTTCTTCCACAGAAAGTTGTCCGGACAATGAAATCAGTGCAGAGATCATTCTTTGTGTCTGTTTGTCTTGCTTATTTCTCCCTGATGCCACCTACAGGTTACAGCCCCTGTTTTCTTTAAGGAACTCCTTTATTCCCTATTATCCAGTCCTCCATGGGGCTGGGCATTTGGTCAAAGAAAGTTCAAACAGAATTTTATCAATGTAAATTTATTTTTAACACTGTACAAACATCATTCCAGTGTTTTCTGGCTTCCATTATTATTGCTAAGAAGTTATCCATAATTCTGAGAAGTTATCCATAATTCTTATTATTGCTCTTTTGAAAGGTAATATTGATTTTGTTTCTCTGGCTGCTTTTAAAATATCCTCATTGCCATTGGATTTTAGGAGTTTAATATGATGTGCCTAGGTTTTTGAATATATATATATATATATATATATATATATATATATATACTTGGGCAGAGCCATTTTTGGAAAATTCTCTTCAAAAATCTTTCTCCTATGTTCCACTAGTCTTTTTCTCCTTCCCTATTGGGCATCCTATGAATGTTAGAGCTTTGCAAGAAGTCTCATATATCCTTATGCTTTGTTACGTACTTTCCATCATTTTACAGATCTCTGTTTGATTCTTAATATGTTATACGTATATATCTCCAGATAGAGTGATTTTCTGTTATTTTGTGTCTAACCTAATGAAAAACTATCTATTGAATTTTAATTTTTGTATATTTTAGCTCTAGAACTTCCATTGATTCTCTGAGTATAGATTGCTGATTAAATTCTCCATCTTAACATCTATTTTCTTGAATATATTAAAGCTGTTTTAAAATACAATATCCAATAAATATATTATTAGCTAAGATTCCATATTTTCCTTCTTGATGCGCCTAGTAAAATTTTATTACATGTCAAATAAATGTATGAAACATTGCAGAAACTCTGGATGATTCTCTACAAAGGGCATCCTTTTGATTTTGGAAAGCAGTTAAAGTAGAGGCAGACTACGTTTATCTGGTACAGTCATGGGCAAACTATGGCCTGTGGGCCGGATCCGACCCATTCGGCTGTTTTATCTGGCCCAAGGAGCTGAAAGAGCAGAGGGTTCTCTTGCTCTCTCCTCCGCTCCTTCACCAGCAGCCCAAGATGAGAGTGCCAGCATGATCAGGTTGCTTTTGTTCCAGCCTTCCGGTCCAGTTTAAGAATCCATTGTGGCCCTCGAGTCAAAAAGTTTGCCCACCCCTGAATGAGACTGGCCTAATAGGAAGCTGGTTCTGCCTTTGTGAGGGACGGTCTATAGTCAGTTTGCCCTTCATTCTAAGGTGGAACACTTTAAGGCCCTCAATCAAAACCTTGGGATGTTTGCCAAAGCCTCTTATTGGCAAAGGCTCATCTTCAACTCTAATTTCATCTGCCCACCATTGTGAGTCAACTATAAACAGCTTAGTTCTCCCAGGTTTTAGTTTATGCTTTCTACTTGGCTTCTCAGCTTCTTAGCCCCTGGTTACAAATTTATAAATGCCTTGAGAGGAAATGCTGACGACAAATGTAAAGCTTATTTCCATCTTCTCTATTACTCTGGTTCCACAAGTTATGGCTTCTTTAGTAGCCATGAATTTTACTTTTGCCCAGAGATGTTCATATATTAACATATATATATAATGAGTGGCCAGATTATAATGACCACCTGATGTTTGTAGGCAAATTAGCCGTACACATATCATGGGATATGGAAGCTGAAGGTCTGTTCGAACACCTTTGCTGTCTGCAGTTACCAAGATAAAATGTCTCCAATTCACACAGGAACACAAAGATTGGACAGACTAGCATTGGAAAAAAGTTGTGTGGTCTGATGAATCATGTTTCCAGTTGCATCATGCAGATGGCAGAGTGAGAATTTAGCAGAATCAGCATAAAAAGCATGCACCAACATGCATGAATACAACCCTTCAGGCTGGTGGGGGCAGTGTTATTGTTTGGGGCATGTTTTCCTGGCATGATTTGGGCCCTTTAATTCATGTGGAACAATGTCTGAATTGCACAACATTCCTAAGTATCATTGCTGATCAAGTTCATCCTATCATGTTGATGGCATGTCCTAATGGAGATGGCTTCTTCCAGCAAATCAATGTGGCATGCCATGGTGCTCATATTGTGCAGAAGTGGTTTCAAGAACATGAAGGAGACTTTACCTTGCTTAGGTGGCCCCTACAATCACCAGATCTCAATAAAATTGAGCATTTGTGGGAAGAAGTTAAAAGAGCCCTCAGGCAGCTGGTTCCACAACCATCAAACCTCACAGAACTGGACAGTGCTATTCATCAGGCATGGTGTCAGATTCCTCGCATCCTTTCAGCATTTCATGGAGTTGATGCCAAGAAGAATTGCCGCAGTATTGAATGCAAAAGGTGGCCCAAAGAAGTACTGATGGGGTGGTCGTAATAATCTGGCCACTCAGTGTGTGTGTGTGTGTGTGTGTGTGTGTGTGTGTGTGTGTGTGTATTATTGGCCTGGTATATGAAATTCGGACTGCATTCTCTGGCAATCCGGAACCCCTCAGGGGATGTCTGACTGACAGTTTTGGTCCAATCCTGCAGTATTCCTACAGGATCAAGCCTAAACTGGTAGTTGGACATCCTCCTTGCAATCCAGGATCGCTGGCTCCTAACCTCTCTTCCTGCCTCCCTGATTGCCTCTACCCCCTCTGCCTGCCTGATCACCCCTAACCACTCTCCCTGCCTGCCTGATTGCCCCTAACCACCTCTGCCTGCCTGGCCACCCCAACCACTCCTGCCTGCCTGATCACCCCTAACCTCCTCTGCCTCGGCCCTCAATGCTGCGGCTTCATCAGGAAGGTCATCCAGAAGGATGTTCAGGAAGGTCGTTTGGCTGTCTGATCTAATTAGTATATTACGAGACACACACACACACACACACACACACACACACACACACACACACACGGGCGCGCGCGCGCACGTGCGTATGTGTAATTTCAGAGAGGAAGGGAAAGGGAGAGAGTTAGAAATATCAATAATGAGAAAGAATCATTGATCAGCTCCATCCTTTATGTCCTATACTGGGGATTGAGCCCACAAGCCAGGCATGTGCCCTGACTGGGAATTGAACAGTGACCTTCTGGTTCATGTGTCAATGCTCAACCACTGAGCAATACTAGCCAGGCTGCCTTTTAATCTTTTAGTCATCACATTCTGCTTCGCACAGTATGTTGGGCTTTTATCACAACCTAGCCACCTGGTTACCTTGAATTACTTCAAACATATTTTTAAAAAAATTTCCAGCTATTTTAGTTATTGTTGCAGCTATTGGTTTAGATATAAACTAGACCATTACATCTGGAAACAGCACCTCTCCTGGAAGTTTTAATTTTTCTGATATGCACACATGGAAAGGCCAGTGGTAATTTCTAGGGAATCAATTATGGGACCTCTACTGATGAGAAATCGCTGTGCTATCTTCATTATGGAATTTCCCTGAAATAGATTTCTCCTCCCTTCCTTTAACTATATTACCCACCAAGTAAAACCCTCTTTTTCTTAATCTAGTCTGAGTTTCTGCAATTTCAAATAAACCATAAACATAAAACACATCTGTTTGCTCGCTATTCAGAATAAGAGGACCAATTTGTATTCATGAGAGCATAGTTGCATAATGTATTTTGGGAAGAATACGGTAGCGTGGTTTTAAAAACAAATTTATCACTGGACTACTTGGTGACCTTGAAGAATTCATCCCTTGGGTCTCAGTTTTCTCACCTGTAAAATTTTCTGATTATACAAAATTACTGAAACTCTTTCAAGCTGAAAATTCTATCATTCTGATTTAGAGCTAATTGGCCCACATAGGAATTGAATCCACACATTCGTCCTTTTAAACCCTTGATATTACCAATGGATCAGGCTAATATTGTACATACAATGTCTCTTGTTAAAAGAAAAAGGTTACCTATAAAACTTCCCTTTAAACATCAAGAAGGTATAAATCTTGACAACAGAAAAAATATACAATTTTAACATAGGTAATGAAAACATTGAATTTGTTAAAGATTTTGCTGACCTTGGTGTAGTCAACAATTCAAATGGAGACTGCAGCCAAGAAATCAAGTAAAGGCTGAGACCTAGAAGGGCAGCCATGGAAGAATTAAGAAGGGTCATTAAGGGCAAAAATGTTTCAATAGAGACCAAGGCTGAGACCATCCACATCCTGGTATTCCCAGTCACTCTGTATAGTTATGAAAGTGGGACAGTAAAGAAGACGGATAGGAAAAGTGATTTATTTGAAATATGGCGTTGGAGGAGAGCTCTACAGATACCATGGACCACCAGAAAGATGAACAAGTGGGTCTTAGAGAAAATTAAGTCTGAATCATTCCTGGAGATAAATATGACAAAAACTGAAGCTGTCCCACTGCAGGAACATCACAAGAGGGCAGGGAAACACTAGAAAAAATAGAAGGTAGCAGGAGGAGGAAGACCAGATATGAGATGGATTCAATATGGAGCTGTAGACTCATGCAGAGTTACTGCGTATAAGACACCATGGACTTCACTCATTCACAGAGTTGCCAGGAGTTGGAGCCAATTCAAGGGCACACCAGAATTGGTGTGTACAGTAAGGTGCACTGAACAGGAATAAATCCTGCTTGGATAATATTGTGAAAGGGTGAGACTTAGTGGTAAAGGTCACTTTTATGGTGAATGCCAGTGTTTCTGTCTGATGTAGATGTTTCTCTGTAACAATACCTCAAGATATTCTTTTACCTTGAGCACTTTCCAAAAGAAACAAAAATTAATTGGGGAGGTCTTTACTAAAATTTTTAGAATAATAATATATAATTTCTTTTAAAAATATATTTTATTGATATTTCACAGAGAGGAAGGGAGAGAGATAGAGAGCTAGAAACGTTGATGAGAGAGAAACATCGACCAGCCGCCTCTTGCACACCCCCTACCGGGGATGTGCCTGCAACCAATGTACATGCCCTTGATCGGAATCGAACCTGGGACCTTTTAGTCCGCAGACCGATGCTCTACCACTGAGCCAAACCGGTTTTGGCAATATATAATTTCTTATGATTAGTGAAGGCATATGCTTCCATGAATATATAAATATATGCAATATATACAAACTTCTACAAGGGGATATTAATTGTTAACTGTACTTCCAGCTCAGTGACAACCTATGCACATCACCACTGGCTCTGTAGATGTCAGTATCTTGGGTCTCAGTAGATAGTTCAAATTTGAACTACACACCTCCTCAAAAAGCTTAATTATGATACACATTTGTGAAGTATTATCAATTAAATTTTCAGGTTCTCTAAAATTTAGACTTTCAAACCAGTTTATCAGAGAGCTGTGTACCGGGCAAATACTCTTTTACTTTTGGGGAGAATTGCTTCACCCCTATGATATCCAACTATATCAAATATGCTTCCTTCTTTCCATATTCCTATCATCGCCATAGGCCAGAATACCACTATTTATTCTCTGGATTATTACAACACCTTACCTCAACACTATCCCCCCTTTCCCAATTAGTCCTTTCTTATTCTCGGTGGGTCCATTTAATCTGTTCTCCCCTAGATATCAAGTGATCTTTTAAAAATGAAAGTCTAATTATGTCATCTACTTGCTAAAACCCTTCAGAAGCTTCCCTTTGGCCTTAAGATGAAGTGTTTCATTATTTGACCTTTGTCTACATCTTCTGCTTCTTCACTGGATTCCTTCCCTTCCTCTTGCGCAGGAAAGTTACATATATTGTACCTTCTTCTTGGGACACTCTTCCATCCTCTGCTTGCATCAGGAGAAGTCTACTCAAGCTTCAGATCCCCAGTCAATCAATCCTCAGTGTAGGTTAAATAATCTACCATAGTCTTCCATGGCTCCATGCATTTTTGCTTCAATGCATTTGCATTTATTCCTATGCTTTCTTGACTTGTCAAAATCTCTCTTTAGAAACTGAGCTCCATGAGAGCAAAAGTTTTATGTTTTTTCTATTTACTGTTGTTTTTGTTCCAGAGGATATAATACAGTGCCCAGAACATAGTAGGTGCTTGATAAATATATTCTGAATAAATGAAGGAGACAACTAGCTTAAAGTCATCTCTTAATTGACTGTGGGGATGGTTTTGAAGATGTTTCCATTAAAATATTTCAATGAGAACATATGTACAACATTATCTGTTTTTAACATCAGAGATGAGCTGTCTCGTGAATAATTGATTTGTTGTATTTTGTCTATAGATATGGAGAATTAAGTAATTGGTAGATTTTCCCTTTTGGCTTTTAGGCAGGTCACAGTGAAATGTAGCATTGCATTCCAGTTGGCTATGTTCATTAGTCAAGATCTATTTATTCAACAAACATTTATTGAGCACTTGCCGTGTGGAAAACTCCATCCCAGGAACTAGAAATACAGGAGCAAGCAAAACCAGATAAGATCTATTCTTAAAGGGACTTATAATACTCAGGTAGATGTTAATTAAAGAATTATACGGGTAAGTCTTTCAATTACAATTTTGAGACATGTTATCGACAGCAAATCTGTGAGGCTATGAGAACTCGGAGTAGGAGGATTTGTTCCGGCCAAAGTAATGTTTGCAGGGATATCTGAAGAAGGAATAGAAGTTAATCAGGCAGAGAATGGAGGGAAGAGTATTCCAGGAAAAAAAATGTATGAACAAATTTCCTCTATCAGAAGGCAGCGTGGTGAGTAGGAGAGACCAATATTAGGCCAATGTGGATGGAGTGGAAAGAGTAAGGAGGAATGTGTGGAAGAAGAGGTTGGAGGAGTATGCAAAAGCCAGACTGTGTAGTGTCAAACTTGTTCAAGGATCTTTCTTTATATGGAGAACAATGGAAAAATCATGAAAAGTTTTTAAGGTAGGGAGCATATTCACTTTCAAAGAAAAAAAGTAATTGTTGTCTATCATGTGAAGACAGTATATACTCCTATGATTTTAGTCTTAATGTTTTGTACAACCCAGCTTTTATTTCTATAATATTGTCTTTGGCCAGATTCTCTAGAAAGAGAGCCTAAGGCAGGGATCTTGTGCATGTGCTGTATTGTGAGAGTGCTCTCAGGTAGTGAAAGTGTAGGGTAAAGGGCATCAAGGGTGGGTGGAGACTAGCTTCAGCATGACCCCAAAGGGAGCTGGGGAGCATGCCCTGCTGAGTCATCCCACATTGAAACAAGGTAACCAGTAAAGTCCACTGTGAGCCATTAGCCAGCACTCCTAAGCAGCTATGGGTACACTGGCCTGTGAAAGGAGATTTGAGTGGGGCACACACTGTCTACTACAAGTGCTTTATATACTTTGTCTTGATATGGAAGATATTTAATTGATATGGATAATATTTAATAAAATATTTTTTTTACTCCATTACTAATAAATAGATATAATAAAAAACCTAAAAAGATGTATAAAATGTCTCCAGTTTTCTTTCTCAGAGGCAACCACTGTTAAGAATTTATTGTATATTCTTTCAAAACATATTGTATATGTACATAACTCCCTTTCTGTAAGCCAAGTTATCATAGTACTCCTATTGTTCTGCACCCTGTTCCCTTAACAATGCATCTTACAGAGCATTCTGTGTCAAAACACAGAGTGCATCATCATTTTTAAAGGCTGTAGAGAATTACTCTTATGGAACACAGGGTAGTCACCTTGATTTTTTTTCCACTTAATATTACCTGTATGGCTGAGCTGTGCCTATGTCTACAAGCCACCTGAAATATTGGAATAAAGTAGAAGATAAATGAATAAAATGAATATATAGGATCTTATGTCCTATGAGAAGATCAGTCATAGGACCTGGAAAGATCACAGATAGAGAGGGAACCATTTTGTCCCCCTGTATGACCTTGTGAGGTCTAACCAATGATGGATATTCAATCAATTCATTATGGCCAGAGGACCTTGGCTGAAACTCTTACCATTTCATCTAAACATGGTAGAAGTCCCAAGCCTATTTCAGGGTCTATTTCATAGGTTTCCAAGGAATCCATTATGACTACATGCAAAGTTCTCCAAACTTGGGTCCAGACTTTTATGTTTAATGTAAAGCCTAATAAAATTCTGTGGCTTTAAAATAAACTAGCCTGATCTAGATTTGGGCTCAAAGGCAACAGTGCTGGTGCCTTTTTCTATATATTTGTTTTTGGAGATTTAATTGCCTAAGTCATGGTGTAATGGAGCTGAAGGTCTGAAACTGTTCCTGCCTGGTTGTGTCACAAAGTGAACAGCTGACATTCTTATAAGATGAAGAGTTGCTTCAAAAGCTAAAGACAGAACCTTGGCTTCTCCCCGGAGACAGCCTGGGTAGCCATGATTCACAACCTGCAAGCATCAGTGTGGCGCTGGGTTCGGCTAGGAGTGCTGGTGTTTCCCCACATGGAGAGTCTCTAGGATCCTTTTTTTCATCCTTTCCAAAGGACAGATGCTCCATGGCCAGATGGCATGTGTAAAACACTTGGCCCTTAATTTAATGAAGCTCTGTTATTCCTGTTTGATTCTTTATAAAATTATATGGATAGGTCTTAGATGTCTGCTTTCCCCCCTCAGATAAGTGTATTTCATCAAGAGACAATTAAAACCTACATTTACATTTAAAGGGCAAAAATCAACATAATATTTTATGTCTGTAGCCCAACTTAAAATAAAGGAACTATTGTAATTCTTGAAATAAGCCCTTTATTGTTTGAGGATTGGTAGATTGAGTTCAGGTGTTAGATCCTTATTGACAATGGTTTGTCAGGTTTGGTGCCTTTCACTCTCTCTTTGGAAGAGACAGAAATAATGAGCAAATGCCCATTACTTATCCAACACTTCTCAGGGAAGGTGTTCAATAAGGTATTCATTACTAACAAAACTGAATTTTTAAGTCGGCACAAAGTCATGTTGATAGATAATCTATGCAGATGGTCATTTCTTCTTTGCAGTATATTATTGACAACCTGCTGGGTGCTGGAATCCATCTAAGAAATAATACTTCACAATACTCCACTTGGCCCCAGATTCCTCATATATAAAACAATGGTGACATTGCTGTAAGGATTTGGTGAGACAGTTCACATAAAACTCTTAGAACAATGCATGGGCCATAGTAATCTCTCATTCAGTATATTTTCAATAAATATTGCATCAATGTGCTGCACTGTTTGAAGCATCAAAGACCTGGTTCATAGGTCGATGCTCACCCACTGAGCCACACCAACTAGGCACAGACAAGGACTATGATGCTTACATTCTAATTTGGGAAGATGAATAAAAAAATAATCAAGATAAGTTTAAATAGTAATGAGTGCTATGAAAATTGAGAAACAAGATAAGGAGATCAAAATTGAGAGGGACCTGAGAGATGAAATGGGATGGTTCACTGGTCTTGGGCTGCTTGCCCTCAGATCCATCTTTTTCATTCCCCCTGTTGTGTTATGGAAGTTGTAGGATGTATTTGTGAAACTCCATATCAGCTGGCTTCCAGGTGAGCTCAGTTAGTGGAAGCCCTGGTGGGAGAGGAAGTGGATGGAGGAAGGGAGAAGCCAGGGTGCTTCTCTCCCTCTCTCTCTCTCTTTTTTTTTTTCTGACCTGGCCCCTACAAGTGTTTCTTCTGTGGCTCTAACTTCTGCTGGGCAACTCAAAAGCTTCTTTCAGCCAAAACCGTTTGGCTCAGTGGATAGAGCGTTGGCCTGCAGACTGAGGGGTCCCAGGTTTGATTCCAGCCAAGGGCATATATCTTGGTTGCGGGCACATTCCCTGTAGGGGGTGTGCAAGAGGCAGCTGATTGATGACTCTCATCAATGTTTCTAACTCTCTATCTCTCTCCCTTCCTCACTGTAAAAAATCAATAAAATATATTTAAAAAAGTTTCTTTCAGCTTCTATTTGGTGATTCTGGCTCATGGGATCCAGTAATACCACTTTCATCCTTTGGATTTCCAGGCTTGGTTGGATTTAATTATTAATTATCCTGCTGTTGCAAAATTTTGGTTTGCTTCAAAGTGTTTTTGGTTGGCTTCAAAACTTATCCATCACATGTAAAACTAATCATCTGTATTAAATTCACTCTGTTTTGTATGTTTAGAAAGATTTCTGCTTTCCTGGTTGGGTTATTGACAACACAAGAAGTTAGAAAAGGCTTTTTCAGGAGATACAATTTGAGATGAAATCTGAAAGACAGGAAGTTAATTATGTAATCTAGAGGGAAAGCATTCCAGGCAGAGAGAACAGCAAGGCCAAAATCATTGTGATGTGGGTGAGCTTAGAGTATCTGAGAAACATAAAGAAAGCAATTGTGGTTAGAGCATATTGAATGGGCAGGACGGGTATAAATATAGAGAGGAAGGTTGAGACTACTTGATGGAAGATTTTGTAGGCTAGAATATGGTTTTGGATTTTATTCTAATTACTAGAAGCCTGGTGCATGAAATTAACACACAGGTAAGGTCCCTAGGCCTGGCCCCGACCTTCCTTCTGGCTGCTGGCCAGGCCCTCCCTTCTTTCTGTGCCACCCCCTGGTGGCCAGTGCATGTCATAGTGAACAATTGAACTCCCCAGTCTCCTGGTTGAACTCCAGAGGGGAAAATTTTCATATTAGCCTTTTATTATATAGGATGATTGAAAACCATTGGAATGTTTCCAGGTGAGAGGAAGAACATGTAAGTAATATGACTTATGTTTGAAATATATTTTTCTGGCTTCTTTGTAAAGAATATTATAGAGTCAGAAGAGTAGGACAAAGGCAAGTTAAGTGCTTATTGCTAATGATCCAAGCAAAAAATGATGTCAACTTGGGCTTGGGTGAAGTGAAGCAAATGAAGATAAATGGGAAGATTCCAAATATATTTCAGAGGAAGAGACCACAGAGCTTATTAATGAGGGGAATAAGGAAAAAGAGAAATTGAGAGTGACTCCTAGACTTTATTTTGAAGATTTTGTTGATGGGTAATTTGACAAGATGAAGAATATTAAGAGAGCCACACATTTCAGGGGGAAACTATTTGATTTTGACTATGTTAAAGTAGAGATGCTTATCTGACATCTAAATAGAGTTATATAGGGAACTATAGATCATGTCTGGAGCTCAAGGAAGAAGTCATGGTTACAAGTCAACATCACAAATCCATAGGAATGGATAAATAACCAAAGGAAAGAATATAGATATATAGCAACTATTATTATTATTACTAGTTTTATCTTAATATTTTTATTGATTTCCAAGAGGAAAGGAGAGGGAGAGAGATATAGAAATATCAATGATGAGAGAGAATCCTGCACACCCCATACTAGGGACTGAGCCTGCAACTTCAATAGATGCTCTGACCCAAAATCTAACCATGTGACCTCCTGGTTCATGCTCACTCACTGAGCCACACCAACCAGGCATTACTTTTATATTATAACAAGGTTTCATATTTCCTCAAAATTCAAACTTTGATAAAAGCATGAAACTTGCTAAATTGATAGGTAGAAGGGAGTGATGGAAAAGAGCAGCCAAATGACTACTTTGCCTAGATGTTTTCTTGAACCTTCATATCTTTTTTCTATAGACCAGATGGCCGGCTGGTTAAGAAGTAAGTGTGATGGATGATCCGGGCCGTGACATTCCCTCCATGTGCAAGTTTGCTGGAGAGAGGCCTAAGCCAGTTCATTATAAAGCAGAGGATAAATCTGCTTCATAGTCACATTTGGTATGAATGATAGAATCCTCCATAACAAATTCCCTCAGATGTGAACGTTTCATCAAGAATAACACAAGTTCTGATGACTACATTTGGGTGTGTAAAGACTTACTTAGCCTATTTGGTTAAAAAATAAGAAAGAAAATGGAAATAATAGTTTTAAAGATCAAACTAGCTTTTCATAAAATTCTCTAGAATAAGCCTAAAGAAATGCTCATTTACTTCAAAGCAAAAGAGTTAAGCGGTTCACAGTGAGCTCATGTATGACCTCCTTATTCTAAGGTCACCACCCTGATCTCCATGAACGTATATGCTGTTATTGTTATGCAGTGCCTCTTAGGCATGTCTGAGCAAGCTCTGATAAAAGAAAATGTTTTGAATATTCGTAGAAGATAGAATTATGAGTGACCTTGGTGTTACCACATGGAAGTCAAATATATCCAGGAATAACACCAACAGCAGAGTCTACAAGATGTTTTTTTTTTCCCATTCTTCCTGCAAGCCTTATTTTAATGCAACTTAGAAGTGAGTGTGCATGTTTAAAAATGTAACTTCTTTGGTTGTTCATTTCTTAAACTAATAGACCATCATTGGTTCGGTTTATTAGGAGAGGGCCACATACTCTTGCTGGTGGATAGCAACAAGAAGATGATCCAAGGTGATGTTTTATCTTCTCCAATGCCAAACTCAGAGCATGCCAGCCTTGAGGGTGGTTTGGCAGACTCTATAATTATTGGGGAAAATTAATTTTTCCACATACCTAAATTAGGCTATTCAAATCTACCCAAATTCTGAATATCTAGATGTTAATGTTGTCAGGAATTCCCTCTTGTCTTAGTGTGAGATTGAAGCCCTAATAATAACTTAATTCTACCCACAAATGCTATTTATCATTTGCTCTTTTATATTTTCTCCTATTTTTACCCAGTGTACCCGGTACATGATTACTCCATGAGTCCATAATAGTTGCACATTTCATGTGGCAGGGAGTATGATGGTGGTAAAGATACAGATAAATACAAGGGAAACCAAATCTAACAACAAAAATCTACCAGTTTAGTTTTTGAGTTTATTTTTGGGGTACTAGAGATTCCAAAGTAAATCCTCTAGCCAGTTCTCAACATGGCACTTCTTTTCAAGTTTTAAGTGCTGCTATCGTATATCAAGGCTTGTTATAAATCAACAGTAATTGAATTGGTGTGATATTGGCATGGCTATGGACAAAGATGAGTGGAACAGCATGGACAACTTGTTATGATAGAGGTGGTATTGCATATCAGTGGAGAAAAGATGGATATTTCCATTAATGGTGCTGAGATATTTGTTATTTATTTGGAAAAAAAACATGGTATTAGACACTATATGCAAAAATAAATTCCAAATGTATTAAACACCTAAATGTGCAAGGAAAAAGTATAAGACTTTTTAGAAAAGGATATAGCTTTTTGGAAGAGAATATATGATGTTTTCTTGAACTTAAGATATGAAAGGATTTATTAAACAAGAAACAAGCACAATCCATGAAGAACATGATTGATAAATTGAACTATGTGAAAACTGAGCACATGCATTCGTCAAAAGACATATAAAGAGTGAAAATGAAAAATCTGGTGCTGACTTCCATTGGTGCTATGTGGAAATGTTGGTATATCAAGACCATTCCAAGCTATAACAATGAGAAGGATGTCAGGGATGCTCAGATGTGACAACTTATGCTGACCTCATCTCTGTTATCCCGACCCTGTCCTTCCTATCAAAGTAACGGAGAGGATAAATTTATCATAATTGCTATTCTCTGCTTGTTCTGTAGGGTGTTAAAGTACTTTTGAAGGACTCTAGTTAGAAATGTATTCTGTGGCTCTTCTCACTTGTCAAAATATACTATATATATATATATATATATATATATATATATATATATATAATTGATTTCAGAGAGGCAGGGAGAGAGATATATAGAAACATCAGTGATGAAAGAGAATCATTGATCAGCTGCCTTCTGCATGCCCCACACTGGGGATTGAGTCTGCTACCCAGACATGTACCCTAACTTGGAATTGAACAGGACCTCCTGGTTCACAAGTCAACGCCCAACCACTGAACTACGCCATCCGGGCAAAAACAATTTCTTTGAAAACCAGGAGTTTGTCAGTCAAAGACATTTGTATGTGTGTGTGCACCTGTGCACCCATGTTTGGGAAGATCAAGAAGGACTAAATGTGAATTTCTTCCCTAGAATTGAAATGTAATAGATAGTCTTTTCTTATTTGTTTTTTAAATAGATGGTCTTTATAGAAAAAATTGCAATATAGAAAAAGAAGAAAACTCCCTCATCCTCCTACTACCATCCATAGTAAACTATTATTAATACTTTGATTTTTGTTTTTTTTTCCAATGTGCATTGCATTGTAGGTACAGTGTTGAATTCTGATCAGTTCACTTAAGCTAATAACATATGCTTCCTCTGGGTTGTTAGAATCCTGGTAGAAACATTATTTTCAATGGTAGCCCATGGGACAGACATGGAATTTGGGCCGCAGGCCCAGGGCCATACTGACTGGGTTTGAATCCTAAATTCACCATTTATTAGTACTCTGGTCATGGGCAAGCTACTGAACATCACTTGCCTCAGTTTTCCTATCTTTAAAATGGGCTAATAAAAGTATCTACTCATAGAAAAAGCTGTTTTGAAGGTAGAATTTGATATTTCCAAGTTGTGGTAGGCAGGTAGTAAATGATATTATTATTACATGTGTAAAGGGATTGGTATGTCTTACCACCCTCCAGACCCTCTCAAGTATTAGTGCGAAAGCTTTCCCTGGAATCATCTCATTGCCCTCTGTGCATAGAGGACCCTAGAGTTAAGGGGCTCACGAGAGTCCTAAAAGCATCAGTTCACATGGGGGTGGTTTGGAGGTGTTCAAAGGCGCAGGGCATAGGTGGTTATCCTTTGGCTAGAACTAGTGGAGACCTGCAGGTAGCCATTGCTGGAGACCCCCACTGACAGCAGTGAAGACTGCTTCCTGGGATTCTCAGCATCTACCCCAAGATGAGCTTCCTCTAATGGGGATATTTGTCTGCTGATGCTAACTTCCCTTCTTGTGGTCCCCTAGGTCCATTCCCCTTCCCTTTGTCATAGGCAACATCTGCCCTCCAAAATCATGCACTATCTTTTCTAACAAACAAGTACAGAGATGGGAGTTATTATTGCCATCCAGTTATCATTGCATAAACTTCATCAGCCAGCTTTCTCCAAAGGCCATTCCTTGTGATTATCAAGGCTTATTTTGGAAGACAAAAAGACTCGATATGGATTATTTCTTTCCACTCTTACTATAACAATCCAAGTTTCCTTTGAATGCCTCTGATTAACTAGGAGAAGGGTCATGTATAATGGAGTATAGAAAAGAAAATCACAAAGATTAATATTTTAAGCTATTATCTCATCATAAATGAATGTATCATAATTTACTTAATCACTCTCTTATTGCTGTACATTTAGATTATTTTTACTTTTTAGCTATTAAAATGACACTGTGATTAACATTACTAAAAACTCTTTCATATTTTGGATGACTTAGGATGAATTACCAGAAGAGGAAATTATGGGTCCAATAATACAAAAAATAATAAATGCTTTAAGAGTTTTCTTTCTTGTGTTAGAGATAGATTGCATTGCTTAATCAGGTAGTAGAAAATTAAGCATGAAAACAGGGTCAGATTTTTAAAAAAAAAAACATTTCCATTTAACTGTCCAGATGCCTGCACATCCATTTATCCATTTATGTTGACTAAAAAGATCCTTAACTTACTTATGTCTGCATTTATTTGGCTAATGGCTTTGTTCTCCTGTTAAACTGTTAGTACCTTTGGGAATAATAAAAAAATTAAAACTATGCACTTAAAGGTAGACTTTGTTTGACTGGATCCTTAACCAAGAATTGATTAGTGAAAGTTGCATTGCCAGTGGGACAAGGAGGGAGGTAGTGCCATTGGATGTCTCATGTTGCAGTGGGATGGGTTCTTGGAGGTACCAATAGCCAACCTACAATCTTCCTAGTCTTTAAAAGAAAATAAGTATCAAAGTGGACTGTATGGGCTATAAAAATCATCATTATGCATCAATTTTATTATAGCATTTTAAAATAAAAAAATTGCAGATCAAAATACACACCCCAAGGAAAAATATCTATCCCTGGTGTGCTTTGGTGGAGGAAAGAGAGTGTTGTCCACTCTCACAGATGGACTAAGCTTTGTTCAACTACAGACTCTGCAAAAGATGTCATGAACCTGAGCCTAACTTAGATGCCAGAATATTGAATAAGACAGGGTTTCATCCATCTATAACACAAGACTCTATTAAAGGCAAAACAGTATTCCTTGAGGATAAGTAAATGATCTTATGGAATATTACATACCATTTTATCATACACTAGACACAGTATAATTATATGTAGCAAATTAAAAATGATGAACAATAGGACTTGTAATTAACATCCAATTAATCCTCACTAGGAATTGCCGAAAGCTTTAGTCAATGACTGTTCTCATTTGATCCGGTTTTTTCTTTCTTTTATAAAACCTCTAAGATCTGTGAATTATTTCCTGCATATCTATGTTCTTCTTGCCTTATGCGGACCTCTGCTGGAATGTTTGCTTCCCTGAATGAAAGAACTTATTACCAAGGAATTACAAGCAATCCTCAGTCTCTGAAAGTGTAAGGGCTCAACATTTAGTTTAAATATGGAGCTATCATCAACTGTGTTGCTATGGAGATCCTTCCTCCCATGTGCTCTGCAACATGTCCGCTGCCAATTATCCAGAAATAACTCCTCTATTTCTATGGAATCATCTGTGTATCACCTACTGCTGCTTCTGTATTCTGTTTGAGCTTTGATGGAAGGAGGAGGGCTTTTCATTTCTATTTCTTTGCAGGCAGGAAAGGTAATTTGCAATGTGTCCAAGCTGAACAGGATCCCCCACTGTGTCACTTCCTGTGTAACACTGTTAAACATCCTCCCTTAGCTGCAGTGAATAAAGGTTAATTTTTTACCCACTTCATATCACAATAGAATAGACTACCATCTTGGTAGGGGTGGTGGGAAAGGTGATTATGGCTCAATTTTATGTTATAGACTCTCAGTTTTCCCTCCCAGTAGTTGGATGAGTCATATTATTTTCCCATACTAGTTGCCACCCAGAGTCACTCCAGTGAGCAATTAGGTGCTGAGGATGGGATTCATCTATCTCTGTTTTTTTGTTTTGTTTTGTTGATCCTCACCTGAAGATACTTTTCCAATTGAAGTTCAGAGAGAGTGGAGAGAAAGGGAGACACACAGAGAGAAACATCAATGTCAGAAAGAGTTCTCAATTGGTTGCTTCCTGCACATTCCTAGACGGGGGCGGGGGAACGAGTCTGCAACCAATGTACATGCCATTGACTGGAATTGAACCTGTGACTCTTTAGTCTGGAGGCCTATGCTCTAACCACTGAACAAAACCATCAAGGCCTACCCCTCTATCTTGATTTAGGTCATTCAAGCCTGAACTGAGATTCTTCCTTGAACTGATTCAACTTCATGTGGGCAGATTTGAAAGCATTCAGTCCCACTGAGCTTGACCCAAGTGGTGGATTTACACTACAGCAGGATTTCAACTGTGCAAATCTTTGTCTTAATTCCATCTGTAGCTCACAGCCTCGGATGCTATAGGAGCCTGCTCTATGTGCTATTTCATGCTGAAAGCTGATCATGTTTTTTTGTGGTTTATTATTCCTTCTCATAGGTTCAACCAGGTGGTGTTCCATGAACATCCCAGCTTCACAGAAGTACTCCATTGTATTGTATAGGTTCACTTTTAGAGAGTATGTAGTTTAATAAACACAGATCTGTTTTGAAATGCTACGTTTCTGCATTTGCTACAGGTTGGAGAAATTGGGAAAGTTCTTTGAGCACATCACCTAACTTGGAGGCCTATGTATGAAAGGAAATGGAAGTGCAATCATATATATATTTATAGAGAGGAATGGAGAGGGATAGTTAGAAATATTGATGAGAGAGAAACATCAATTAGATGCTTCCTGCACACCCCCTACTGGGGATATGCCTGAAACCAAGGTACATAGTCCTTGACTGGAATCAAACCTGGGACCCTTCAGTTTGCAGGCTGATGCTCTATCCACTGAGCCAAAGCAGTTAGGGTGAAAGGGCATTCTTACTTCTCACTGGGTGGCTATAAGGAGAGTAGAATAGAAAAGGCTTGAAGAATACCATTGAGCAGGTCCCAAAGTATCACTGACCTGGTGTGAGATCAAGATGATGGATAGTGGAAGAGGGGTAATGAGATTGCCCAATTTTATACCATTTAGAGGTCATTTTCTGACTCTCATGCAAGCATGTTCCTTAGATCAGAATCCTTGGTTATGACACAATATAAGTCACCATGCCTTTTTTTTTAAAGTATGTATTTATTTCAGAGAGAGGAAAGAAGAGAGAGAGAGAGAATCATCAATAAGCTACCTCCTGCACACTCACTACTAGGGATCGAGCCCACAATCTGGGCATGTGACCTGACTGGGAATTGAACCATGACTTCCTGGTTCATAGGTTTGATGGCCGGCCACTGAGCAACACCAGCCAGGCAACCATGCCTCTTGATAGCATCACCTAAACAGTCTGTGTTTTTCTTCTTTGTCTCCAAAGCGGTGTGCCTAAAGCTATTGCAGAAGGGACGGTAAAGAGAGAGCACTGCACAGGACTGAGGAGATGAGAATTTGTTAAAGAGGAGCTGAAAAATCACATTACAGGTGCCAAAGGAAGATGAATTTCAAATTTTGATATTGCCAGAAAACATTTTAAGGAACTTGTGCTCCCAAAACAGTCACAGAGGCACACAAACATTTGTGCATAAGCAAGTTTATTGCAGCATTGTTTTTATTAATGAGAAATGGGAACGACCTGAGAGAGAGCTCAACAAAAAGGGGGTTGGCTAAATAAATGGCAGTGCATCCATGCGGTGGGATACTATCTGCCTTACATAGACTAGGGTAGAGCTTTAAAGTGTGACTCCACGTTGGAGTACAATAAACATATGGGCACAGAAAAATATCTGGATGGCCATGAACAAACTTGTTAACAATGGTTAGTTATGGACAGTCAGTTTAGAGGAAGAAGATTTTACTCTGTCTCTCTCTTTTTCTCTTTCTCTCCCAGTAAGGATGATGTCTATGGAAAATTCTCCTGGATTTTCTCTCAGGTAACACATAGTTATTAGTTCCCAAGTGAGAGCTCCATCTCTTCTTCTCCCATTCAAGAGAGCACTTTCAGTGATGTGAGTGAGTCAGGGTCCTGTGATTATAGGGGTAATCTTCAATATGCTTTAACTTACTTTTAAAAGTAAAGGTGTCTATAAACTGCATATGTGTGAAGCACTGAGGTTGAGAACCACTCATAATGATGGGAAATCATTGTGCTTGGGTGAGATGTCCTGCAAAGTGTTGTGTGTAACACTAAGAAGATCAGCATGCTGTCTTCACGTTAGAGGTGCTTAAATAGAGAAGGGAAGAATATATACCACAAAGCAGCTCACAAGGAGTTCCTGACTCAGATTGTGTGCTTAGATATTATCTTTTGTTGTTAATCCTCACCCCAGGGTATTTTTTTCCCATTGATTTCCAGAGAGAGTAGAAAGGAAGGAGGAAGAAGGAGAGAGTGAGAGAGACATCAATGAGAGAGACACATCAGTTGATTGCAACCCAGTTATGTGCCCTTGACTGGGAATAGAACCTGCTACCTTTGAGTATGTGGGCCAACACTCTAAACACTTAACAACCACTGGTCAGGGTGAATGCCTAGATGTTCTAAGGTCAACTTTTAGCTGGAAGACTGAGGGAATTCCTTATGAAGGAGCTGTCTCAGCAAAGTGATCTGATGCAAAGATTTGGAGGAATGAGGAGGTGGGTTGAAGTTGGGGAAGGATATGGTAGGCAAAATTTGTCTTTAGAGGACACTGTGACTTCTATGAAGATGAGAGATTGTGTCATTTGCTGCCCTATGCCTAATGCCTACAGCCTGTCATAGAAGGTTTTGAATAATATTCATTGTGCAAATAAGTCAAAATTGGAAGCAGCAATATACATCAATCCAGTTCTGGAAAACAGCCTCTAGATCCCAGTGCCCTGTTGGGAAGACCATAGCCATTGTGCATTTTTCTGGTGTGCTAGATCCTAGGAGTGCTGACAGAATAAGTCCTTCAACAATAAATAGCCTTGGAAGATTATGTCTTAGGTCCCAAGTCCTTTGCTGATTGCTGAGCAGGAGACTAAGAAGGAAGATAAGATCTCTGCCAGTAAACAGCTTACTGATTCTTCTATGTGACAAGCTTTTAATCGGTTGCACATTTGTAACTAATTTCTGCATTTATGTGAGCCTCACCCTAATTCCCCGAGTGATGATGGATAGCTCGAATTATTATTCCCCTTTTGTAAATGCTGGGATCTAGAAGTGAAGGGGCTTGTCCCTGGTCTTCCAGCCCAGGAGATGGAGGGCTAAAGAGAAAATCTTGTAGTTTTCGTTCTACTCACCCTATGAGAACTGCATGAGCAGCATGGTAAGTCTTAGGAGACACTGCTCGCTGCTGTGACTAAGTTGTGGATAATAGGTTTCCACTCTTCTAGGAAAGAGAAGAAAACAAAAGAAAAGAAAGCAAACTAACTAACAACAACAAATCCCAGAGGCTCTTCTGCGTTGTGCATTGATGAGCATGCTAAGGCTTGTAGGAATTAAGGTCTCTGCTGTGTCTGAGTTCCTGGAAATACAGGGAATGCAATTTGCTTTTTTCCCATCCTTGATTGGAATTCTTTTTGAATTTTTTCTCTTTAGTTCTTCTAAATAAAGCCCTTTTAAATTGACCATGCTTAAAAATCATTTTTCCATGTCTACATCCCCAATATTTCCTTCTCCAAATAATCCCAGACTTTGGCGCAATTAAGTCATGGGTTTTATATGCTGAGATATAAGGGCATAATGATTATTCACCCTTGGAATAATCATTAAGTATTTGTCTAAATTTGGTTTATTCCTTTCTTTTTTCACCCTTCCCATTAAATGCTCACTTTATTCATGTTTTTTTTTTTCTTTTTTCCTTCTCCTTACCTAAATATATCCTCTAACTCCAGGGAAGCAAAATTAGATGTTTATTCATTCACTAGTATTTACTACAGGCCTTATATGAGCCAGGCACTTTGCTATTTGTATCAGCTTTCTATTGCTGTGTAACAAATGATCACAAACTTAGTGGCTTAAGCAATCGCACTTGTTATTTCACACTTCCTGGGGATCAGGGATCCAGGCAGGGCTTATCTGTGCCCTCTGCTCAAGGCCTCAGTAGGCTGAAATCTAGGTGTCAGAGAGGGTTACAATCTCATCTGATGCCAGGTTTGCTCTTCCAAGCTCCCTGGTTGGTGGCAGAATTCATTTATTTGTGGTTGTATGGCTGAGGTCCCCTTTGTTTGCTAGCTGTTAGCTAGGAATCAGGCTCAGCTCTCAAAGGCCACGTCCTTGACATGTGGCCACTGCCCCTCAGGTCATGGGAGCTAACTTCTTTAAGACAATATGTAAGCATCTGCTGTTGCTGCGTATCTCCCAGACTTCATTGAGGATACAACTGATGAGGACAAGTCCACCAAGGGTGTCAATTTACTGTCTTCTGTACCATCATCTCATTTCATTCTAAGTTGGGGAAACAGAAGCCCAGAGATACCCACAGAGAACCCAGGAGCCTGGCCCCTTCAGTCTGAGCTGTGGAGCTGACCTCAAACTTGGCCCATTGCCTCTCTTGATCAACTCAAAGCCTACTGATTAAGGACCTTAATTACATCAGCAAAATGTTTCCATCTTTCCCATACAATGTAATTTTACCCTGGGATCAATGTCCCATAATAAAAGTCCTGCTTTCACTCAAGGGGTAGGGATGAAACATCCCAGAGGCAAGCATCTAAGGGGCTATCTTAGAATTCTGCCTACTAAAGATATGTAAGGGAGATTTAACTGCAAGTAAAACATGCCTGATTCCTGCCTTGATAACTCTTACATTTAAGTGGGAGAGCCAGAAAATAATAACTAGATATTTTTATTTTTATTTTTTATGAGTATATATTTTTAATTTATGGTTAAGTTTAATGAAATACATAAATATATTAAAAATACTATGCCTGAGTGACATTTAGATAGGATAACATTTATACAGAGCAACATGAAGAACGAAAAGGGATAACTACATAGAGATCTGGAGCGGGAGCACTCCATGTTCAAAAACATGGAGGTCAGAAAGACCTGTTCTGCTTTTGAAGAACAGGAAGGAGTCTAGTGCATTGAGGGAAGAAGAAGGAGGAAGTGACTCTGAGAGATAGGGAGGGGCTAGATGAAGCAGGGACTCAGGAGTCATGGGAAGCTAAAGAGTAATTTTAATCAGGGAGGAAATATGTATGATTTGTATTATTTGTGATATTATGATTTATTATAAGAAATATATATTTGGCCTTCATCCCTTTTTTTGGCACAGAGCTCATAAAACACTTGGAATTTCTCAAGTGTTAGGAGAGATAAAGTGTCTTTTGTTATGCTCCTGAGGTGGCCTTTGGAGAGCACCTAAGGATGCTGGCTGGTTGCCAGGACAACAAGACATGTGATTAGAGGGTGGGAACTTTCAGTCACACTCCTCTACCCCCCCCCCCCCTTCCATTTAACCCCTCACACAGACACACACAGACCTGTGGGGACAAAATGAGGGTTTTGAAGATGGAATTTAATCACCAATGGCCAATGGTTTCATAAATCATGCCTATGGAGCAAGCCTCCATAAAAAACAAACAAACAAACAAAACAATAACAACAACAACAAAAACAACAATAGGACAAGATTTGGAGAGGTTCCAGGTTGATGAACATGTGGAGATTTGGGGAGAGTAGTGCACCTGGAGAGGGCATGGGAGCCCCATGCTCATTCCCACTTAACTTGCCCTATGCATCTGGCAGTTCCTGAGTTCTATCCTCTTAGAATAAACTGATCTAGTAAGTGGCATGTTTTCCTGAGTTCTGTGAGTACCTCTAGCAAATTAAACCCAGGGAGGGGGTATTCATGGGCATCTCCGGTCTATTGCTATTAGGTTATAAGCCCAGGTGACACCCTGGACTTGCTATTGGCATCAGAAGAGGGAAGCAATCTTGTAGAACTGAACCCTTAGCCTGTGGCATCTGATGCTATTTTCAGGCAGATAGTGCCAGAATTGAGTTAAAATGGTTGAAACTCAGCTTGTATCAGAGAATCGCTTGTTGGTATGGGGAACACCCTCACATGTTGACATTGGATATGGATTATAAGATCAACCCTGTGTGGAAATTGGATCAAGAGAGGAAGTAGGGAGGCCAGATTGGACACTAAGACAGTCCAGTGAGGAGATGATGGCTAGTGTGGTGCCGTGGAGATGGAAAGTAGGAGATGGAGTTGAGACATATTGTGGAGATAGAAAGGACAGTAGTTGCTCAGGATGGAATGTGGCACCTAGAAGGGGCATTTTATTTTTATTTTTAAAAAATATATAATTTATTGATTTTTTTACAGAGAGGAAGGGAGAGAGATAGAGAGTTAGAAACATGAATGTGAGAGAAACATTGATCAGCTGCCTCCTTCACACGCCCTACTGGGGATGTGCCTGAAAACAAGGTACATGTCCTTGACTGGAATCGAACCTGGGACCCTTCAGTCTACAGGCTGATGCTCTATCCACTGAGCCAGATCGACTAGGGCTAGAAGGGCATTTTAATTTTAAAAGGTTAATCACTTTGCGGAGGTCACCACAGTTTGTTTACCCATCTCCTGGAGGTTTCTGTAAGTAGGTAGTCTAGTTCCAAATCTGTTCTCTCTCCATGCCTCTAATTCTTTGGTGAAATAACTATGTGAACCAGGCATTAGATATCATTAATTGAGATTGCTGAAAATTGCTGCAAATCCACACTTCTTCTCTTAAAAAATGCAGGTAGAGATAGTGGGCTGGGGTGTTGCTTAGTAAACTCAACATGTTTGTATATTTATTGCAAACTACAGTAGGATGACGCTGGAAGCCAGTGTCTGCCAGAGTGGACTTGTCGGCTGGTGACAAGGCTGCAGGGAGACCAACTTCTTCTGGAAGTTTTTCTGGGTTCTGGATACTGATGATTCATCATCATGTTGTAAACACACCTTCGTATCATGAGCCAGGGAAGACGGTAAAGAAGAATGATCTGAGGAGATTTATGATTTTGATTTTTTAATTTGTAAATCAGGTTTGAGGCCTAAGATGACCTGCGGAGTCACTTGAATTATTATGAAAGCAAATGCTCACTCACTGCCAACCTCCTGACCACCTCCTGTCCAGAGGAAGACACAACTATTTGCATAAGCGCCAGACTAAATGATTGGGTGCCTATTAATCTCCATGCTGGAGATAATAGTTTTGTCTTTAAAATGGCCATAAATTGTATTAACACAGACAGGGCTGGTGAGAAATTAAGGGTCTTAAAATACTGGAGCTAAATCAACAAATTTAAAAGACTGCTTGAACCACAGTTTTTACCTCAGGATCTCCTTAAAGCCTCTTGATTTCCAATGGGAAGATGTCTAAAGATGAGGTGCATTGGAAGAAGTATGGCTCTTTCCTGAGCGGTACCTGGGAAAAGGCCATGCAGTATGAGTGTCACTGAGAATGCATTTTGAAGTCCTCCAGCTTCCTAGAGGGGCCTACAGCTAGACTGTAGCAATGATGTTTTAGAGCTTATGTCATGAATCTGTCAAGTTAACAATTGTCAAGGGGAGCACAGGGTGCCTATGGTGAGCTGCAGTTCAGCAACAGACCATGAGAGAAAAGTATGCAAAAGTAATTAGCATTTGTTTGAGAGGAATACCCAGCACAGCTCTGGGGTCCACTTGGGCAGATCAAGGCAGAGTACTGAGAGGGGCAGGAAAGGAAGAGGGAGAGGGAGGGAGAGGGAGAGGGAGGTGGAGGGGGAAAGGGAGAAGGGGAGAGAGAGAGAGAGAGAGAGAGAGAGAGAGAGAGAGAGAGAGAGAGAGAGAGAGAGGAGAGAGAGAAGAAGAAGAAGAAGAAGAAGAAGAAGAAGAAGAAGAAGAAGAAGAAGAAGAAGAAGAAGAAGAAAAATAAGAGGAGGAGGAGGAGGAGGAGGAGGGAGGAGAAGGAGGAGGGAGAAGGAAGAAGAAGGAAGAAGGAAGAAGAAAGAAGGAAGAAGGAGAAAGAGAGAAGAGAAGAGGGGAGTGGAAAGGAGAGAGAGAGAGAGAGAGAGAGAGAATCTGGGGCACATGCCTTTATTAGGGACCATGGGTGGAATGCTTTGGTCTTCTTAGACTAAGGCTGATGGTCAAGTTAAACCAATAGAACAGGGTTTGGGAAAGCTTCATGGGGGTCTGATCTACAGGGGATGCTATTGATCACAAGGGCTGTTGGCAAGTCACATCAGGACTTACATTTGCTTGTGACTCTGAAGCTTGTTATCTTGTGCTTGCATGAGGTGACTAGTGTCAGTTTAAGATCCCTTCAGACTTCTTGGACAAACTAAATGGATGTCAAGGCAGCAATACTATGGAGTAATTTAGCTATACTCTCAACAACTTATTATTAACTTTATTACTTTTACAATTCATCATCATCATCATCATGCAGCATATAAGAGCTAACAATTATTGAAGGCTAGTGAGATAGGCATTATGTTCATTGTTTTTCATGAATTATCTCATTTAATAAATTATCTCATGCCTCAGATAGTAGAATTATTTCATTTAAAGGAAACAGAGGCTTTGAAGGATTAAGAAAGTTTTCTAAGGATCTGAATGGCCGATGTAGTATTTGAATCCAAATGTATCTCATTCTGCTTTTAAATTGAAATATAAAATAAATATCTTAGAGTCTGGACCTTAGAAACTGTCATTTATCCAGTCCCTCTTTTCTCTTCCTTTTCCCCCTTTTATGGATGAAGAAACTGTATTTCAGACAGGTAGATTGTTTTGTGCAAATGTTTAATAAGCCAAAAGTCCAGGAGAGATTTAGTTGTTTAGAAAGAATTCCAAACTTCACCAGCATTTTGTAGGTGTTCTTGATAAGAAAGTTAAAGCCCATGGCAGAAGAAAGAGGTTTGAGATGCCTGAAAAAGATGTAGAAAGAGAGTAACTATGTTTGCAAGGTGATTTTAGTCTTGATGTGCTGAAACTCTGGCTTGGTTGGAGAAAATATCCTATTGAAATCTGAAAAAAAATAGAGTTAAATGAAGCAGTTATTTAAAATCAATAGGAAATGATATGTTAAAAAATTGCTATATCTAGGAGTTCCTAATTTCATAAAATTTAAAATATAATTGCAATAGAGCCACATTGTTTTATTCCAGGAAATGTCATCTAAGATACTAATGTATAAATGAACCAGATTTGCGAATTATACCATTTCAAGTCCCCCCCTTCCATAAAACTTCTAAGTTCTGAGTAAAGATTATATTTCCTAAGTCTTCTTCATATTGTTTATTTCTAGACCGGCAGCTGGATATCTTGGGAAAAGGCATGTTTTCCCCAAAGTCACTCCCCCCGCCCTTCCCCCAATTCACAGGAATTCTTGCATCTTTGGATCATATTCAAATCAGAGATGTTTGGGACCATCCATAAATTATTAGAATAAAAAAAGATAAATGTTTTTGGTTTGCTGTTTCAGCAAAAGTAAGTGGCATTTGTTATTTAATTAGACAGATTTTAGTATTAAAATGATTATTGAAAAGAGAAATATTCTTTTTTAGCTTACATAGACATGGGGAGCCTATATTCTAGATTATGTGGTTATAGCCTAGTATTTACCCTTCTTTTTTTGTTAGGAAATCTTAGTTGCAGACCTAGTTTTATAAAATAAATAGTTTTAGAGATGCCTGGCCTTGTAAATCCATATAGTTTCTCAAACTTCCATGAGAAAGAGATACTAAGAATAGAAATTGTTCGATCCCCTTCTCTTCCCCAATTCCTCCACACACACACACACTGGAAATATGGATTCAGTAAGACTAGATGGAGCATAGGAATTTGTGTTTTTAGCAAATGCTCCAAGCTATTCTTATCATTGAAGAAGTTTGAGAAATGCAATGACCTGGGAGGACTACTGCTCTTTGCCCAAGGTGTGATGGTTTCAACAGGATGCCTTAGCAGAAGTCTGAAAGATATTTGAGCAACTTCCTCTTGAAGGTGCTGTGTATCCTTCTTCCTCATGGGGTATTTTGAAGATCGCTATTAGTTTATCCCTGTTGTAGATAACACAGTGCCATCATCTTCCCTCTTATTTATTAAAGATATTGGAAGATATATTTTTAAAATTGTATTTATTGATTTTTTTCTAGGGATGGAGAGAAAGAAATAGATAGATAGATAGATAAACATTGATTTGTTTTTCCACTTATTTATGCATTCATTGATTGATTTTTATATTTTCTCTGACTGGGGAGCAAACCCAAAACCTTAATGTATCAGCATGATGCTCTAACCAACTGAACTACCAGCCACAGCTTTGGAAGACATATTAAAAACAAACAAACAAACAAACAAAAATACACACACAAATTGAAACTTGTAGAAATGATAGTATAATGTCAGATATATATCTATATATATCTATATATAAATATCATATATATAATATATATATATATTATATATATGATATACTCAAATAATGCTATAACAGATTAGATGTTGCAAAAGAAAATATTAGTGAACTTGAAAGTATAGTAATAAGAACTACCTAAAATGAAATACACATAAGGAAAAACACTGGAAAATAGCATGAGTAAGTTATGGAAAAACTGTAAGGTGCTCAATATATTTGTAATTGCAGTTTACAAGAATGGGTGGGCAGAGAAAATCATTTTGAGGAAATAATGGCTAAAAAAGTTTAAATTGATGGAAAGTATGAACTGATACATCTAAGAAACTCAGCAAACTGCAGGCACAAGAAAGATGAAGAAAGTTTATCCAAGACATCATATCAAATTGCCGAAAATCAATGATGAAAAGAAAATCTTAAAACAGCCAGAGAAAAAACACCCATCATGTACAGAGGAGCAATGTTAAGAATGACAGCTGGTATCTTAGACACTATACAAGAAGAGAGTGGAATAACTTCAAAACAAAAAAACCTGTCAACCTTGAATGCTATCCCTAGTGAAAATATCTGTCAAAAAAGGAAGGTGAAATAAAGACTTTCATGACATTTGTAATGGCTGACTTTCTTTTTACAAGGAGAACATACTGATTTTTTTATGGAATCAATTTATAAAATGGAGAGACAAGACTGTCCTTTAGGACATTTTTGATTTTTCCATTTTGGATAGTGCACCCTATTTTTATAAGTGAGAGGGAGAAAACACATTTTGGTAAAGTTAAAAGAAATTTTTGGCATCAATACCAGTGTCAACCAAAAACAAAATACATTTTTCATATCCTTCTTAGATCTCTGATGAAAACACGTATTCTAGGATAAGTAATCAAAAAGCCACCTTGACGCCCTGGCCAGTGTGGCTCAGTTTGCTGAGTGTCCTCCCATGCACCTAAAGGTCACCAGTTCAATTTCTGGTCAGGGCACATGCCGGGAATTGTGGGTTTGTTCCCCACCAGGTAGCATGCAGAAGGCATTTAATCAATGTATATATCTTCTCTCTCTCTCTCTCTCTCTCTCTCTCTCTCTCTCTCTCTCTCCTCCCTCTCTCTCAGCTAATTAAATGATAGACCTAGAAAACAATTACAACACAGTGAGATAAATATTATAAGAGTTCATCCAAGAGTTATTACATTAATTTAGCAGTAACTATATGCCTGGAAGTCTGATAGGCAGACTGGTGTATAGTTAGTGCTTAAGACAAAGCTCAGTAAGTCTTATAACATAATTTATAGGGTGCTACAGTAATAGAGAGAAAGAAGTTTATCTTCTTTTCCTTGGGCATTTTGAGATGTCACAGTTTATTAGATGGGTACGACTTCTAATATTCCCTTAAATAAAAAAGTATGTGCTGCTCTGGATTTCTTTTCCTATTTGAGAAGGAACCTTTTCAATGGCATCAAAGAGAGTCATGATACATGTAATAAGATAGGCATGGATTATTTGATACCTAATTTGCTACTGTAGTGGCAAATAATTTATTTAAGTGGTAGAAGCACACATACTTGTGCTGGGAGAAATTTTATAAGTTATCTAACCCATCCCTTACCCCCATTGAGGAGGAGAAGAAAGAGAATAAAAATACTCTCCAATGTTGTTTAGTTGGCAGTAGGGTTCCTTGTATCTTTCTGCAACTCCTTCCAGGCCCCTGCAGTGTGAGGAAGTAAAGAGAAAGAGAAATAAGTATGGAAGGCATCAGAACCACAGGTTCACTTAAAAAGTCTGAGTTGAGTAAGTGTAGAAATTAAAAGAGCAGACATTCAGAAATAGATTCTACTGAGAACAGAAGGATGGTTGCCAAGGGTTAAAGAAAGGGGGAGGTTAAAGGGCTCAAACTTTTCAGTTATACAAATAAACAAGTTTTGGAGATCCACTATACAGCATGGTGCCTATAGGTAACAATATTGTATGTTTAAAATTTGCTAAGAAGGTAGATCTTATGTTAACTGTTCTTACCACAAATAACAACAACAATAATGGTGCAAGAGGAAACTCTGAAAAGTAGTAGATATGTTTGTAGCCTTGATGGTGGTAATAGTTCACAGCGATGTTGCTATTCCCTAAAACATCAGGTTGTACAGATTAAATATGTGTAGTTTTCTATATGGCATTATACTTCCATTAAAATATATGGAATATGGAATTCAGAAAACATGCTTCAATATAGCAGACAGCAAAGGAAAGTTCCAGGATGCTGAAGATCTGTGCAGCAGGTCTTGACAACCCTAGATTATAATCGAAGAAAGAAGGAATCCCTAAAGGGTTGTCTTCAATGAAAATAATGAAATAAAAGATCTCTCGCAATGTTTCTGATTTACATCCTCTCCCATCCTTTCCCCTTTCCAAGTGGAGATGACTAAATTTATGTAGTTCAGAAATTCTGAGTTTGGCTGAATATTTTCCCTCATATTATAGATTAGGAAACTCCAAGAGAAGAAAAAAAAAGTTTCTATTATTTCAGGCATCTGGATCCATGAACTCCAGGTGAACTGCCCACTCCTGAGATCTATAATTAAAACATGATATTAAAGTAACACTTCATTGCTAAATGCACAGGGAGTTAGAAACAGCCCATATTCATTTAAAGGTATTATAGAACATTAAGAAGTCATACTGTTGAGAATAAAATGAATAGATTTGAATTATCCTGGATTTAAATCTGAAGATGTAATTCTAACATTTTAAAAAAATAAGCCTAACAAATAGCACTAATATTGAGGAATGGCATAGAAGAAAACTGAAATATTGGCCACCTACTATGTGCCAAGTCTTGTGCTTGGCATGTGAACTCTATACAATCATATGAGGATGTTTTGTAGAAGTGATGAAAAAAATTTAGAATGCCTCCCCAAATCTTTGTGTCATTTGTTTTGTTTCCCAACCCTAGGGATACTAATTCCCTCCTTCTTAGGAATTATAAAACCATGATAGGAAAGAGGCAATGATGAGAGAGAAGGAAAGAGACAAGTCAGAGAGTTGGCCAGCTGGAGAGATAATTTTCCCAGGAGAACTGTGTGATGTGATCCTCTTCTTTCACCCATGATGCTTCAGTGTTCATGCATGAGTTCTTATTGTTATTCTGCACCTTCTCTTCTTCCATTTCTTCTTCTCCTTCCCTAACCCTCACCCCTCCTGTTCTGTCTTCTCCAAATCCTACTCTAACAACAAATTCCTTTCCTCTTCCTCCTTTCTCTCCTTCCCTCCTCCATTCCATCTCCTCCTTCTCCTCCTCTTCCCCTCCTTTTCCTCCTCCCCTCCTTTTCCTCCTCCCCTCCTCCTCCTCCCCTCCTCCTCCTCCTCCTCCTCCTCCTCCTCCTCCTCCTCCTCCTCCTCCTCCTCCTCCTCCTCCTCCTTCTTCTTCTTCTTCTTCTTCTTCTTCTTCTTCTTCTTCTTCTTCTTCTTCTTCTTCCCTTCATACAGCTGAGAAAACAGACACAGAAAAGTTTGTTTACTTGCCCAAGTTCATATATATGGTAATTTTGGTGGTCAACATTTTGTCCTGACTAAAGGGCCTGTGCTTTGCATACTCTAATAGGTAATTATATTGCACTTACAACTTATAAAAGTACTGGCCTCTCCATAATTTCTTTGTTTCTTGGCTCTGTTTTCTTATAAAGCAGAACCACCATATCAGCATTGAATTGCCAATCTGTAGATATTTATATGACAGAGAAATAAATATGATTTAGTTTTAACCATTGATATTTTGAATTTCTGTTGCTGTCAAACCTAATTTAAGTAGAAATTAATTTTAGTCTATATTTTTACAGTACATTCTATTTCCTCTTAATAAATACAGATTAAAAACCTACTAGATGCCTGGTACTACTCTAGTTTCTGAGGATAGAATAATGAAGAATAATAAACACAAATTCAGTGGAATGCTGTTTGGGAAATATCAGGGAAAGTGATTTGTTATTCAAGGCATTAAAGTCAATTATTAATTAAGTAGTATATAAAGATGGAGTTAAAAATCATATTAGCAAAATGAAATCTGGGGCACTGTGAAAGTGAGATAAAGGGCAACTAAAGGAGATTTTAATGTTGGGGGGCCCTAGGCATTTGGGGGAAATCAATAAAGGTTGAAGCTATAAAGCAAGGTAGACTAGCATAGTTGAGAAAGGTAAATTGCTTCTCTTTCAATTTTGCCTCAGTCTTTGGGGCCAGTGACATGGGCTTTCAATGCCAAGTGTGAACTGAGTTTCCCCATTCCACCTGGAAACTGTCACCTTTTCTATTTTAGCTTATTTGACATATTTTGGGAAGGAAGAGAAGGTTCATTATTTAGTGCTCCTTGAATAGCCAGCCTTTTGTATGGTTCTAAGAGGGCCTGTAGAACTCATTTTTTGACTGCAACATGGATGAGATATCACAGGCTTAAAATAACTTAGTGCCACCAGGGTCACTTCTGAAGATATTCTTGGCCAAGAGCTGTTGTCATTCATCCTATAGGCCCTATAGTGTAGGGGGAAAAATTCTCAAAGCTCTTAGAAACACAGTAATAAAGGCAGATGGAGAGAGCGAGAAAGAGCTCAATGCCCAGCATCTTCATCCAAAAATATCTACTGTCAGGATGGCTGGAACCTCAGGAAGAGAAGGAAATGGAGTCGGGAAGAGGTGGGAAGACAGGACAGATAGAAACACAAAGCTCCTCACGTTCTTTAGGAAGCTGATGCTTCTCCAAGTATCCACTTATTTCATATATGTTAACTGAATACCTATTATGTGCTATACAGTGATAAAAAAACAGACATGGTCTCTGCCCCTATGCATCTCACCAACTAGCACAACGTGAAATAGTCAAGAGCAAGAGAACCTGGGAAGTTGCAGGAAAAGGCAAAGAAATAATTTTTTGTGTGTGTGCCTATACTCCTCTTAGTTAATCCCCACGAAGCCTAGGGAATATATTATTATCACTTTTCTCATTGTAGATGAGACAAGGGATCAGAAAATTTAGGTAATTGACGCAAATTGTTGCTAAGTAAGAAACAGAAACAGAATACTCACCTGGGTCAGTCTGATTCTATTACTTAAGTAAGTTGAGGTTAAATGAATGTCATGTGTCATTTTTTTTGGTTTATCACAAGTAAGGGTCTATACTTGGCCAAATATCACACTTAAAAATTAAAGTCATATGATAATGACGTTAGATGTGTTTGGGTTTTGCTCTTGGTAATTTCATTTGGCTGTATTTTATTGTCAGGGCTTTGGAATCAACAAATGGCTACTATAAATTTTCACTATAGTCACAGTTTATGGTTCAGATCTTTGGACTGTTCTCCTAATCACAAAGTAATGGGACAGATTTTAGTAATTCAATCAAATCAAACATATCTACACTAATAGGTAGAACTACTATCATTACTTAAGTAATGGAATCAGAGTGACCTAGGTTAGAACTCTGTTTGTTTCTTACTTAGCAACAATGTGGGACAGTTACCTAACCTTTCTGAGTCCTGGTCTCCTGATAAAGCACCCTAAGTTCTAGCCATATTCTAAGTACTTTACTTTGATCACTCTATTTAATCCCTTTGAAATAGGTCTTATTAGCATCATCCCTATCTTCCAGATGGAGACATTTGACTCAGTAAAATTATGTAACTTCCTCCAGACCACACGGCTGGCAAATGACAGAGGCAGTATTTGAACCTAAGATTTGCTTTACACACAGGCTTTACACAAAAGGATACATGCTAAGTGGTTCAGAGTTGCTTCAACCAGGGCCTGGCTGCTCTCAAATGTTTTCAGCAGAAGGTGAAAAAGTGAATCTGGACCAAGTGAAGAATGAGGGGTGCCTCCACTGGAAAGGGGAAGCTTTTATTCCGAACAAGAGGTGTCACTGAGAGAAAGGAAAATCGGATTCTTTTCAGCAATTGAATAAGAATTCTGAGTTTCCTGCAGACAAAATAAAAGCTGTGTTTGTATTTGGCTGGTGTGAAAGGATTTCAATATAAAATGAAACCAGAGGACAGAAAATGGGAAAATCTCGGTTTTGTGCCCTCAGGAAAACAAAACAAGGAGAGACTGACATCCCATCAATGCCCAATTTGCAGAAAAATGATAATATCAGCATTTTCTCAAATGATAGGGAATTCATCAGGGGCTGTCTCATCTCAAATTTTTCTAATGGTTTCCAGAGACTTAAACCAGAAATATCCTTGCTTGGGTTGATCTCACAAAATCATCTAAATTGGACTTTTTTTGGGGATATGACTGGACTGGTTTTGTTTGCATGGGGAATTTTCAAAGGTGGTCGGTCTGCCTTTGTTTTGATTTAAATCAACCCTCATTGACCTCTTCCCTCTTTACATCCCTGCCCATAAATACAGCCCATCCAAACCCTCAATGGATTCACCTATAGCTTATTACAGTTTTTGTTTTCAGAGTTACAGTTCCTCTGCTATTCCCAAGTCAACTTATCTTTTTGACAATTTCAACTGGCCTCGGTTTGCCTCTTTATTTAGGTTGACAGTGGGACTTTACCTAAAAAAGGTACAGAGAGACTAAAAGAAGAGAGAGAAAAAGCTGGAAGTTTAAAGTGGAGGAGAGAGAAAGAGATAGAGACTAGAAATATGAATAAAAAGGAAATAACAACAACAACAATAACACAGGTCTTACAAAACATACCAGTACCAATCTTTTATTTTTCCCTTTTTCCACCACTCTTGTTTCCTCTTGGGTTGCTCAGGGCCATTGACACAAGTGTTGCATCCAAACTTATCCTGGTTAGATATCTTGTAGGGTTCTCAATTGCTTTGAACTATGTGCCTCTCACTCTAACCAATACTTGATGGTCCTGAAAATGTTAGAAGAGAGGAAAGTGCCTTGGGAATCAGAAAAATGTTGGCTCAAACTCCAAATCTGCCACATTCTTGGCTGTGTGAATCCCTTCCCTGTGCCAGGACTCAGTGTCCTCCTCAGGGAAATGAAGGGATGGATAAAATAAGGTACACCATCCTTTCTTGCTGTAAGTGAGGATAAGATAGGGTGTGGAGGAAGCGTTTATTGCAAGTCTCCTAGATGACTGGAAACAGCTCATTGTCACCTACTCTATCTCGTTCACCTCTCACTAACTGTGTGAACTTGGCCAGGCAACCTACTTAACTTCTCCATCACTCAGTTTCCTTGTCTGTAACATGGGGTAAAAATTGTACCTTCTTCACTCATTGTTGGGAAAGTTATAGAAGTTTAGCACAGCACCCAGTACATAGTAAGCACTCAACACCTATTCTTTCCAATGGGCCCTAGGAGAAGTATGTTATCATCTCTATTTTACAGATTTGGAAAGTAGACTCATAGGGGTCAAATTCAATGTCAACATGGATTTTATAGGTAATGTGTAAGTAATGCAAGTGGGATTTGAACCCAGGCCTTTGCTGGTTTTGAAGTTTCTGTTCTTCTGTCTACACCATATGGTCATATACTGTAGCTGAGTGGCAAGGCAGTCTTGATTCAATCCCAATATTGATTGGGTCAAAGTTTCCTGTTGGTGGAATAGCCTCTGGGTGGCACCCTTTTAAGGCTCTCAGATGGCATTAATGGTTTGGCTCAAGGCAGTTGTACAGATTGTCTTGGAGGATTGGTATTTCGTCAAGTTCCTTCCTGGCTGGCTCAGCTCAGGCTGCATCAGGCGTGATATGCATTTCTAGTTTGAACTCTTGTTTATGATGGGCAGTTTCCACAAACCCATGGAGAAGCAGAGATTTCTATCCTAAATGCAACTGTTTGAGTTACTTCCTGAGCCTGAGCCTGGGGCCATGGGTTGGCTTCTCTGTTTTCATATCTGTGTCCAGGTGCAGAATTTGCATACTGTGTGGCTGTCTCAGTCTTCCCAGTATTTCACATCGATGGCAGGGGGTTTGTACACCTGCCAGGCTCAGTTATGATAACTCACATTTATAGACTTTTTAATGTCTGTGTCCTGGCCAGTTTCATATGGTTAAGTCCTAATCTCCAAGGTGATGGTATTTGTAGGTGGGGCCTCTAAAGAAGTGATTAAGGTTAAGTGTGGCCATGGCCCCCTTATAAGGATTAGTGTCCTTATAAGAAGAAGTAGAGAGACCAGAGTCCCTCAGTCTTTTCACATGTGAGAACACAGCAAGAGGACAGGCAAAGGAAGGGCCTTCACCAGAACCCCATCTTTCTGGCACCCTGTCCTTAGACTTCTAGGCTCCAGAATTGTGAGAACTAAGTTTCTATCGTTTGAGCCATCCAATAGATGGTATTTTGTTAAGGTAGCCTGACCCGACTAAGACAGAGAGCTATGCTAGTCTTTGGCTACATAAGCCAATCCAGATGTGTCGAATCATTCCAACTTTCTTGGGTAGGCACAGAGCTATTGACTTGAGAAAAGCATAAGGAAGTGAAGCAGTGAATGACTCAAGGTGGCTGGGGAGGTTGGTGAGATAACTTTGAAGGATAGGAAAGTCCTTCAAAGGACTTTGGTGTTCCCACCTGTCCTTGTATGCTCATTGTATTTCAGGTCAGAAGATCTCAATTTGTTTTGAAATTAGTCCTCTTTAAAATGGTACACTTTAAATTGTAAATTTTTATATCATGTGAAATTTACCTCAAAGGAACGTTTAAAATGCTTTGTCACATCAAAGTAGGGGCATGGATAAGTGAAATATGATTTTTATACAATAGAATACATTATAGCACTGATGACAGATGTATAAATATGAATAGATCTTCAAAAAACAGTGTCAAGGAAAAGGTGAAGATTGCAGAGAGATACTACTATAAGTAGATAAAAACACACAAAACAATGGATATATATATACACACTACTTTAGCGATAGGTAGAATAAAATCATGCATTAGAAGGATAAAATACATGGAATTGGGGAGGGGTTAAAAAGGAAATTTTAATGGTCTTGAGTATTTTTAATTTAAATATCATCAGACTCAAAAATAATAAGACATTCATTTTTGTTAATTTTAATTTGTGAGTCCTTAGGCATTGGTTATACTATCCTCTATAATCTATACTAATAAAAGGGTAATATGCTAATTAGACAGGGAGACCTTCTGGGAGACCTTCCACACATTGTTCTGGACAAAGTTATCGTGGTGGGGCCGAGGCAGAGGCAGTTAGGGGAGATAAGGCCAGGAGGGGAGGGCAGTTGGTGGTGATTAGGCTGGCAGGGGGGGGGCACACTTGGGGACAAGCAGGCTGGCAGGAAGGGCCAGTTGGAGGTGAACAGGCCAGCAGGGAGGGCCAATTAGCAGTGAGCAGGCTGGCAGGAGGTGCAGTAGGAGGTAAACAGGCCAGTGAACAGAGGGCTTAGGGGCAATCAGGTAGGCAGGCAGGCAGGCGAGCAGTTAGGAGCCAGTGGTCTCAGATTGTGAGAGAGATGTCCAACTGCCAGTTTAGGCATGATCTGAGGCCTAAACCAGCAGTCAGACATCAGTCAGACATCCCCCAAGGGGTCGCCAATTGAAGAGGGTGCAGGCTGGGCTGAGGGACACACACCTGTGCACAAATTTCATGCACCAGGCCACTAGTTTATATATATATATATAAAAGGCTAAGTGACTGACCGACCATCCAACCAGCCAGTACATATGACATGCACTGACTACCAGGGCACAGACACTCAATGCAGGAGCTTTGGTGGTTCTTGGGTGACACACTCTAGAACCAGAGAGGAGGGAGCCCAGTTCCTCATGGGGCCATTCGATTTCACCTTTGGCCACATGAGTTATGTTGCTGCTGTGGCACTGTTGGCCTGAATCTGGTTTACTGCACATTTGCATTTGTGTTGCACACCCTATAGACAGCAACTTTGCAGAATGTTCTCTTGCGTTCCAGGACCTCTATCTATCTATCTATCTATCTATCTATCTATCTATCTATCTAAAAAGCTCTGTTGTTGTTATATCATATTTTTATGGTTTGTTTATTAATCAATTTATATATTATTTTCGTGTACAGTTTGCTAATTTTCTTTAATCTCTGACACTTCTATTATAGAGAAAGGGCAAATAGTGATATTAAAATATTTCTTCTAATTAATTTCCTTTCAATGTATGAGAAGCCATGCATTCATTTTTATATATTTAATTCTCTCACTTAAAATAATGCTTGTAAAAAAATAATGCTTATATATGCATAGAAAATTTCTAGAAAGCTCAAAAAATTGGGCTACAGTGTTGGATTTGGAGAGAGGAACTGGTAGACTGGGGGTTCAGAGATAGGAATACAACTCATTTCAGCAACTTGAGCATGAGAAAGTTACTTAAAATTTCTGTGCTTTTAAAAAAATTCATAAAAGGTAACAGTAGAACCTAATTATAGGGATATGTGAGAGTGAAATGAATTATTGCAGAAAAGTACTCAGAATTCAGGGCATAACATTTTGCTTTGTAATTAGTAGCTGATATCTGCATTATTCTTACTTACTCTAGGGGCCCAGTGCACAAATTTGTGCATCTTGAAAGCAACTGGGGGCCAGGAGGCTATGGTGGGTACAGGGACGGGTCTTGGTCCATCCTTTGTGCTCCCACCTAGCCCCTTTCACTGCAGCCCCCAGACCCTTTCTGCCAGCAGCCCTGCTCCTGCTGCCGCCACTCCCACGTACTAACAGTGCAGGCCCTTCTCACACCACTGACTGTGCAGAGCTATTGGGGCCTGTGCCAGCAGTGGGTACAAGCAGGGCTAGTGCCATCAGCAGGTGCATGTGGTGGCTGCTACCCCGATTACCTCTCAGGAGCAGAGGAAGGTAGAGAAGCCCTCAGAAGCGATTGGGGCTGGCACCAGGTGCCAGAAGCAGGTGCAAGGAGCAGCTCCAGGACCAGCAGCAGGTGTGAGTAGGGCTGGCACCAGCAGCAGGTGCAGGCACCAGCTGCAGGTGGGAGTGCCCAGAGCGAATGTGGCATGTAGGAGCAAAGAGTTTTCAGTAACCACCAGAGGTTTGCCCCGATGACAGCAATTGATGCCCTGCCTTGGTCTGGCACCCCCGCTCAGCTGCTCTACTATCCCAGCGCAGCCAGTGCCTGCCATGTTTTGCACTCTGCCACCTGCTGCTGACACCTGCCATGTTCCACACATGCCCCCTGGTGTTCAGCACATGTCATAGCGACTGGTTGTTTGGTTGTTTGATCTATTTGCATATTAGGGTTTTAGATATAGACATAGATATAGATATAGATAGAGATAGAGATAGAGATAGAGATAGAGATAGAGATAGAGATAGAGATAGAGATAGAGATAGAGATAGAGATAGAGATAGATAGACATGATTGATTATATCATTGCCCACGTGAATGGCTCAGTCTCCAGGCCCCTTACCTGCTCTGGTTGGGCAGCTGAAAATTCCAACTCTCCAATTATGAGTTTGTTTGTTTTTTCTTCTAACCAATCACCCCCAACTCTAGGTATCTAGGTCACCTTATTAGCATACAATGATGCTGCTGTCGCTCAGGATATGTTGGGAGCTTTTGAAGCTCCTGGCCAGAAATGGGGACAAAAGCCATACAATTTACTCTTAATTTAATGTTATTTTTCATGGCGAATGTTGCTATTATGACAGTGTCCTAATATGGGTGCCTAAAATTGTATTTCACTCATCAAAGGGGCTATTTATTTGATGATTCTCAATCTCCTTGGGTTTATGAATAAAATAATACCCATGTTCTTTTTATTTGTATTTCATACATGTGTGTGTGTTTTTCTCCTATCTTGGTTTTTGTCTAGATTAGTACAACTCCATCCGGTTGTTCAGGACTGAGTGAGATGGGTGGCTGGAGCCCTCCCGTGCTCCCTCCCTAGCCCCGATCGTGAACCAGTGAGGTCCCTTGGTCTGGCCTATGCCCTCTAACAATCTGGGAACCCTCGGGGGATGTCAGAAAGATTTTGGCCTGATCCCCACTGGCCAGGCCAAGGTACCCCACCAGTGCACAAATCTGTGCACCAGGCATCTAGTATAATAATAAAATCATATTGGATTATAACCCAAAGTATAAAATAAATATCCACCTATCCATGCTGAAATAGATAGATAGATAAGTAGATAAAACAGGCAAATCTCTCATGCAGACAAATTTTAAATAATTTATGTGGATATTTCCTCTTTGAGGAAGGGGAGCTCAGTCTTCACTCTTTAAATGTGGGCTCCACTTGATGACTTCCTTCCAAAGAGTAGAGTGTGGAAAGGGAGAATAAGAGTGACTTTATAGTGGAGAAATCTGGAAAATGACTCAGCCAGCTGACTCAACCTTGATGACCAAGGTTCTCATCAACAGCAATGTCACCTTGAAAGCCTGGACCCGTGATATTCCGGCACTTGACCCTTATGTTCTTCCTCCTAAAAATGCTTAACCCCAGGCTAATCATGAGAAAAACATCAGACTCACCCTAATGAGAGGCATTCTACAAAACAATTGACCAGTACTCTTCAAACTGTCAAGTTCATCCAAAATAAGGTAAGCCTGAGAAACTGTCACAGTCCAGAGGAGCTTAAGAACATAACAACTAAATGTAATGTGGTACCCTGTTGGATCTGGGAACAGAAGAAGGACAGTAGGTAAAAAAAACAAAAAAATAGGAATAAACGATGGGATCCTGAGTCAATAATAATGGGTAAAGTTATTGGTGCAGTAACTGTGACAATATCACCATATTAATGTAAAATGTTAATAATAAGCATTATTATTAATGTATTAATAATATTACATTATATAATTAATGTAATAATTAATGTAAATGTTAATAATTAATGCAAAGTGTTAATAATAATCCCAGCATATCTCACATCCAGGCCAAAGGATGTGAGATATGTAGGGATTCTGTACTACCACCTTCACCGTTCTTCTGTAAATCCAAACCTATGCTAAAATAAGGAGCTTATTTTAAAAAGTACCCAGCGATGTTCTCTCTTCCTCCCTTTGCAATGTTCCAGGCTAAAGGAAAGGAAGAAAATAATCTATTATATTACAGTTACAAAACCCATTCAGTGTGCTGTTCAAGTCTACATGGGATCATCTTAAAGTGTGACTTTCTAATAGGTTTAACATTTTCAGGTGGTATTTACATTTTTTAAAGAGGCTGTTATTTACTTATATCTCAAAATCAAATACCCAAGGAGATATTTCTGAGCTGAGCATTTAAAAAAATATATTTTATTGATATTTTACAGAGAGGAAGGGAGAGAGATAGAGAGCCAGAAATGTCGATGAAGGAGAAACATCAACCAGCTGCCTCTTGCACACCCACTACCGGGGATGTGCCCACAACCAATGTACATACCCTTGACCGGAATCGAACCTGGGACCTTTCAGTCCGCAGACCGACGCTCTACCACTGAGCCAAACCGGTTTCAGCAAAGAGCTGAGCATTTTTGAGGTTCTGTACTTATGACTTCTACAAGCAATCCATAGATAAAGTTGATGGCTTTTGACACAAATAATATTAAATAAAATTTTAAATAAAATTTCAGTAAGGACAAAGGAAAGATCTTGGCTACTGATATCAGGTGAACCTGGGTTCTAATAACTTTGTGATGTAAGCCATGCTACTTAATTACTCTGCACCTCACTTTCTTTACTTTAAGTAGAGATAATAAAAGACTTATCATGGTGCCTATATGACATAATACCAAGTATCATACCTAGTACATAGGAGAGTTTTTTTTTTAAGATGGTTATTATTGTGTTGTTGTCATCATCATGACCATCATGATTATCATAAATGGCACCTCCATTTTTCAGCTGAGTCACCTGGAGCAAATTAATCAACATCTTTCAGCTTCAGTTTGCTTGCATAAAATGGTGATAAAACAATATCTTTTATATAGAGTTGCTATGGAGATTAAGTAAAGTTATATTTTTATTGTGTATTTTTTTGTGTGTGTAATAACACAGTTGTTTGTTTCTGTTTACTTGTCTCTGTCCACCATCCACCCACCCATCCATCTATCCTCTAATCCACCTGTCCATCCATCCATCCATCCATCCATCCATCCATCCATCCACTCACCCATCCATCTGTGCTTTTATATCTATCCATCTATCTTTAACATTTAATGAATAGAGTCTATATTCTCCTATACTTGATTAACCAAACAGTGCTGGAAATTTTCCTGTACAGGTAATTGTTTTTAACAGAGTAAAAAGGAATGAGTTTTGAAAAAGCTCAAAGGCCTTCTTTGATATTCATGTATTCCAGAAAAAAATTTCTCAAATAATGCATATAAATGAGGGAAGCTTTAACCTGCAATAATTAAAGGAAAATTATTGTTTTTGAATTATATTGAAACTGTGGTTTATTACACTTCCTGTGCCTTGAAGTTAGAATATAAAATAAAGGCAAGGTCAGGGAGATTGCCTCTACTTAAAGGTTACTCCTAATTAATAATTTTTTGAATTAAAAAATTGTTGGTGTTTTCTTGCCAGTGGCACTGAGGCTAGCTGAGAAACCATTAATAATTCTGGAAGCTTTGAAGCCTGAAGCCAGGAATACATTTTTATTTTTCAATGCAATTGCCCTTCTCACAGTATTCTTGCAAGCAGTCCCTCAGTAAATATTCAAAACTTCATGGTTGCATTGCGATAAGCCACAGAAGTACCCTTTGGTTTAATATCCTTTGTTATTCTGGTCATTGGTGTCTGCCCAAGACCACACACTGATTTCTCCCTTCGGTGACACAGAGACCCAATTTCCCCTCATATTCCAGCCAGTAAACAGGCAGAGATAATGGTTCAATTGCTTGGTTGAATCCAATACTGAAATCTTTTGGTTTAACTGGGAATTGAGGATGAAATGAAGGGAAAGGAAAGAACAGGAAGTGAACCAAGGATTGAATCTTGAGAACTGATATTTGGAGCCAAGTAAAGGGGAAAGAGCAACAATAGATGTAAAGGCATGGCAATGAAGAAGAGAGGAGGAGAACAATAGTCTAGAAGTTAGCAGAGTCCAGTGCATCAGAATATGGGCATTGATTTGACAACATAGAAGCCAGTGGTAATATTGGCAAGATAAATTTCATGGGGGGAGAAGGGAAGGATGCTAAGATGGAGAGGTGAATGGAAAGTGAGGATTTGGGGAAAATACATGCCTTTTTTTGGTATTTCATAATTAAATAAAAGAAATAATTTTTAAAGCCAACATCAAAAAGTATATTTGGAGTCAGAACTGAAAGCAACAAATGAACAAACAAGAAAAACAAACAAACAAACAAAAACTCATAGTCACAGACAACATTATGGTGGTTATTAGAGGGAAGGGTGTGGGGCATAGTTAAAGGTAAAGGGGGATCAAATATATGGTGATGGAAGAAGATTTGACTTTGGGTGGTGGGCACACAATGCAATATATAGATGATGGATCATAGAATTGCACACTAGAACCCTATATAATCTTGTTAAACAAGGTCATTCCAATAAATTTAATTTTTAAAAATCCCATAAAAAACAAACACCAAAAAATTTATTTGGGCGTGCGCGCACCACACACACACACACACACACACACACACACACACACATACACACACACCCCTCTCACATTTCATTTAATGGATGACATGGGCTATGAAAGCAGGTCCATAGGCTCTCAATGCTACTCCCACCCCACTCTGCCCACCTTTCCAGGGCACCTTGCTATATTCTTTTATAACTTTTTATTGTATCTTTAGTAATTATATTCCTTTGTTACTCTCCTTCTGGGACATCATTTTAAGGTAAAGACTACCGTTTTCCTTGGAGAAACTGGTTCTCAAGACTCATTGCACAGTAGAGTAAGGTCTTCCTTCCTTCTTTCGATGGCCCTTACCTGACCATATGGTAAGAAGACAAGTTCTTCCTACGTTGTACAGGGCTCTACATCACCGCTTGGCTCCTGGGCCCTCTCCGAACCTCTCTCGTCACTTTCCCCCTGTCACAGTCCTATTGGCTTCCCTGGGGATCCTCAGAGCCTTTACACATGCTCTTCTCTCTGCCTTAGACATTTCGCCCAAGAAGTTACATGGTTGACTCCCTAACTTCATTTGTATCTCTGCCCAAATGTAACCCCTCAAATGTCACCTTCCTTAAAATTCCCAGCAACTCTTGTCTTTTTTGCCCCTTACTCTCATTTATATTTTCCATATTACTTATATCTCTTTGGTTGTATTGTTTATTTGGTGTTTGTTTATTGACTATTTCTGTACCGTTCTTCTCGCAACCAAGAGTGAGCTTCATGTGTTAGTCACTAGGTACAAAGTAGGTATTCAATAAGTAGTTGTAGATTGAGTAAAAGAATATTGCTGATTTTCCCCCTGACTTAAAAACGATTTTTATTATCCTTTATCTTTATTCATAGTTACTAAGTAAAGCACCACAGAGTCCTGGATTTGGGGGAAGATACCTAGGTCAGTATCTTCCACTAATTGTATATTATTAGGTGAATCTATGAAAAGAAGTCCCAGAAGCATGTTTAGAAAGTGCTGCCAATTTCGCTATTAAAGAAGTACAATGTACATTAACATAAGCTGGCAAGAAATTTCACCATAAAGGAAGTCGTTTAACCCAGCACCCACTGGGCAATTTGCCCAAATTTATTTTCTGATGGTGACATATTTTATTTCTTTAAACATTTCCATGGTACTCTTATTTGGAGAATATATAGAAATGCATAAATGCACAATACAGCATAGTGGGGATCAGTGAGGTACAGTAATTAGGAGCACAGACTCTGAGGCCAGGCTTGCCTTGGTTATATATTCTGGCCCCATGGCTTCCAGCTGTGTAATTTTGGGCAAGTTTTTGAATCCTTCCGTGATTCAGTTTCCTCATGTGCAAAGTGAGGATGATAATAGTAGGGTCTTTCTCAGCCAGGTGGAATGAGGATGAAGTGGGTTAATTCATATAAGTACTCAAAGAAATGCCTGATTTATGCCTGGCCAGAGTGGCTCAGTTAGTTGAGCATCATCCTGTGCATCAAAAGGTTGCCAGTTTGATTCCCGGTCAGGCACATAACTGGGTTGCAGGTTCCATTTCCAGTTGGGTCATATATGGAAGGCAGTGGCCAATGTTTCTCTCTTCTCTCTCTCTTTCTCTCTCTCTCTTTCTCTCTCTCTCTCTTTCTCTCTCTCTCTCTTTCTCTCTCTCTCTCATCAGGGGAAAAAAAACCTGATTTATAATGAGCACCACTAGTTTTAGCTGGTATTACATATACATTTTTCAATACATCTAAGTGACTGAATACAGTTTGGTCTTCAAACTCTTTAGATTCTGTATTTTACTCCATTTAAGTTAAGTAGCCTGAATAACACATACTTAGCAACTTATAAACAACAGACATGTATTTCTCACAGTTCTGGAGGCATGGCCCCATTCTAGTGAGGGTCCTCTCCTTGCTTCTTAGACAGAATCTTTTTGTTTTGTCCTCACATGGCGGAAGGGGAGTGGATCTCTGTGGGGTCTCTTTTATAAGGGCACTAATCCCACTCATGAGGGCTCTAACCTCACAACCTAATCACCCTACCACCCCCCCCCCCTTCTGTACCATCGCCTTGGGGGTTAGGATTTCAATTTATGAATTTGGTGTGTGTGTGGCAGGGGTGTTGCACAAAATTCAGACTATAGCACTCTGAAAAGTGCGGAAAGCAAAGAGGTTTTCACTTCATTAAGCTTTGAAAGCTCAATGATCTCTCATGACCTCTTGATTTATTTCTCACTTACAATCGAACTTTAAGAGTATTCAAAGTAATGATTTCCTGGCTCTGCAGATATGCAATTGTCTTCCATAAACATATTGTTTCTCTCTGTCTCTGCTTTAGTATCTGGTGTCTGGCAGTCTATCCCCTGTCTTTATTCCTCTTTGTTGTCTGTCTGTCTTTATCTCAGCCTCTGTCTGTTTCTATTTTTATGTATATCTCTGTCTGTCTTTGTCTATATCTCTCCCTCTGTCTTTATCTGCTTTTCTATATTCCTTTGCCTCTCTTTTTTTCAATGTCTCTCTTGTGCACATAAAATAATAGGCATGGTGTGTGTGTGTGTGTGTGTGTGTGTGTGTGTGTGTGTTCTCAGACGTGACTGCTAGTTTCACATTTTCATCTTACACCAATTCTTCTCTCCCTTTATCACTAGGAGGTGAAATTCCAATAGACATACATCCAATTTGACCTGAGCTCTCTGAGTTGGGTAAAGTGGAAGATGAGGGTCCCTCTACATGGCTTGTTTTTCTCTAAATCAGCATTGCAAACATGTCAGTGTTTATTTAGCAAAGTGTTCAATGTGAAAAGATTCCTACTCCTCTCTCCCCCATTGATATCCCATTAAAATTACAAATTACCCATTTGTGGTTCAGTCTTTGTCTTTTTTTTTTTTTGCCACTCAGTCCCACCCAAATTCTATCACCTTTCTTCTCTGCTTTTTCATTATCTTTAGTGCTTTTATTCCCATCCACAGCTTTTGTTGCTACCCAGCAATTTGTTTCAGGGTGTTCCACCTCTGAGAATATGAAGAGAATAGCACCCAGACAATAAGCGTTAGTTGGAAGGTCCCATCTTCCGTCCGCATTGTCTCTTGGTTTGGAAGAATGAAATATAAACTCAAACTCTAGGATCTTCTAATTCATTGTGAGCAGAAAACCTGTGGTCTTCATTTGAAGCAAGGACTTGGATGCCAGCATTTTAATCCAGTTGGTTCAGAGTGGATTGGAAGTTGATTTTTAGGATATCTGAATAGTATCTAGATTCTAGATGGGGTATGTATCCCTGTCATGGAGGGATCTGTATGTGTGGGTTACAAAAATATCCCAGTAACATTTTGACCTATATTATCTGTCTTTGGAAAGTGGTTTCGACATGTGTGACACATTTAGATTGCCTTGTAGAAACACAATCTTCATTTGACAGTTTTCATATTTTGAACACTCCATGTTGACGGTTTTTATCAGATGGGTTGTTTTTGTTGGCAGTGGGAGTTTGCAAACTAATGAAGAAAATAAGAAAGGAAATTAGCTTGAAGCCGCTGAGTATTTGCGACCAGAAGGTAAATGAAGGAGGTACCGGTGTCTAGAAATAATTACCATCACCGCCACAGTCCTCCATTAGCGCTGGCAAAAGACCCAGGGTCTGACAGTTAAATTAAAGCTTGCAACCTAGTGAAAAAATTAACAGCAGAAAGCTTGGATTCTGGTAACATCCTACTGCTTACCACATACTGTAGGACTTGACAACTTTGCTCCATTCATAAGATTCATTGGGGGATGAGACTGCTTCGAAGATGTAGAAAGCAAATTCATCTGTCGCAGGCAGTGTTTACAAAGCAATGACCCAGCCAGTTTGCCATTAAAGTACAAGCTTTCTCAGTGAAATTCTCCTTTTATTATGTGGCATTGGATGATGACTGGAGTCTGGGCTTTGGAGTCCAACAGACCTGAGGGTGAAGCCCAGCTCCAACACTCACTGGCTGTGTGCCTTTTGGCTAGTGACTTAAACTTTCTGATCCTCAGTTTCCTCACCTTCCAAGTGTATATACTAATATGATTTCCCTAGTAAGACTACTGAGGGGTAAGTACGGGGATGCATAAAAAGTACATAGCATGATGCCTGGCACACCATACATGGTGATGGTGGTAGTTGCTCTGATTGTTGTTCAAGCAAATGGTAGAGGAGGAGGTGAATTGCAATAGAGTTATTTGGAGGCTTCTTGGAAAAAGTGGAGGTACAGTTTCATTTTGAATTAAGAGCAAGGGTTTGGCAGGAGCATAGGGATTGAGAGAAGAATGGCAACCTAAGAAGAGGAGAATGCTTCAGCAAAAATCTGGAGGTTGGGAGAGTTTATGGCTTATTTAAGGATTGGGAGAAGGGCAGGGAATAGGGAATGATCTTGAGCTAATATAGATTCAAAACCACTTTCTCTGTAATTTCTTACTCACAGGAAGTAGCCTTCTTGAGAAGCCAGGTGGCTTGCTTTAAATTAGTTTCTCTAGTCCAGTTCTTAAGTGTCCAGCCCACAGGCAAGACCCAAGGAAGCTCCACTACTCAGGTAGTTCACCTTCTTCCAAGACCCTCAGACACATTAACCCATTCCCCTCACTCTGGCCAATCTGATGGATGAAAAACGGTGTCTTCTGGTTAACCCTCTTCTAGGAAATTAATCCGGCAGTATCTGCTCAAATTAGAAATATGAATACCTCTTCTCCCACAAATCTAACTTTGAGGAATCTATCTTATAGAAATAAATGTACTGAGACATAAAGATAAATGTGCTAGCATGTTTATTGTAGTATTACTGAGAATGGTTAAAAAAGGCAGAAGAAAATTCAATGTTGTCTACTACTAGAAATTGTTAAATTAGAGGCAGATTTGCTCATTCTATGAAATATTATACAGCTTTCTTAAGAATTAATTGCATATCTATATATCAACCTGAGCAATTTTTATACTATAACGAGAATAGCATAATCCATTTTTTAAAGTAGAAAAATTTATTTATGTGACTGTATATGTTGACATATGGTTGTGTGAACATAGAGACAGGTATGGAAACTCACATCAAACTCAGCCTTGTCCCTCTGATGGAAAGGTAGCAGGGACTGAGCGAGAAGGGAGAAACTTGCCCTCTCTTTGTAAAGCTCTGTTTTTGACTTGTCACAAGCATGCATTTTGAGCTGGAAAGAAAAATCCAATAAAGTATATTGGCACTTACTTTCTGCACGGGGGACACATTAAAAGAAAAATTGAATGGAAGTGAAGAAAAATTATGGGAGCCCAAGTATTGGGAAAAGGGAATAAAAGCAGCTTTTATTCATTTATGTGCTGGATTGGCTTAAAATCTGCTTCAAGAGTAATTTTTCTCCTTCCTTACACACTGTAAAGAGAAGCCACAAAGTCAACTTATGTATCTCTGCTTTGCATGGAAACCTCCTTGCATGAGGTGGTCCCTGCTCACCTGCCCAGCCTCACCTCCCACCTGATTTTTACTCATTGGTACAATATTGAGCTGCTTATCTGGCAACCCACATTGTACCATAAACACACCCATGTGTGCACACATGTGTACAAATGCTATGTTTGCTTTACATAGTTTCTCACCTCTCTGTTGTTCCATAAGCCCAGAACACTTCCTACTTCTCATCACCTGATTAATTCAAATTCTCTAAGATTCATCTAAATCTATCCCCGCACCCAAGTCTGTGCTAAGCACCCTTCATATGTGCCCGTTTAGAAGCCTAAGTAAACTCTTAGCTCAGCATTTCCCCCTGAATATGCAGCACTATCTTCCTTTCAAAAATGAATCTTTTTTCTCTCTCTCTTGTTCAAACCATTTTAATTTGGTTTCTGTCCCTTACAAGCAATATTTTTCATCTGATTCCCCCAAAACACTGTGAATAGGATGGATTTTTATTTAATTTCTATTTCAGATGAGGAAATGGAGGCTCAGCATACTTGAGTGACCGGCTCCAGGTCACACAGTGAAGAATTGACAGATACAAACATCAAACTCTTATCTCCAGTCTCCTACTTTGAGACTTCCCCACTCTACCTGTATTGTAAATTGCAGAAATATACACACTCCAGGAAATCAGCTGGTGAGTCTATTTCTGTTACTCAGTTGTGCTTTTCCTTCTAGTACAGATTGCCTCAGGAACTCCCACTTTGTGTGCTTCCTGTTGACAAGCTCTCAGCCAGGCTATGTGTAATACTCTAATGACCAGGTATATGAGTTAGGAAGCTTTCAGCTTCAAGGAACACGACAATATAACTTAAAATAGCTCAAACATTTATGAGATATATCATCTCATGTAAAGAAAAGCTTGTCTCAAAACAGTAGTCAGAACTAAAGGCTTCCCAGCAAGAAGAAAAAACCCTCATAGACACCGACAACAGCATGGTGATTACCCGAAGGAAAGGGGGTAGTGGGGAGGTAGAAGAGGGTCAATGAGAGAGATAGTGGTGAGAGAAGATTTGACTTGGGGTGGTGAACACACAATACAATACACAGATTATGTATTTTAGAATCGTGCCCCTGAAACTAATGTAATTTTATTAACCAATGTCACCCCAATAAATTCAATGCAAAAGAAAAAGTTTTAAGAGAACTAAAGGATTCCCATCTCTCCTTTCTGCCACTTGTGATTTTCATCATCATCCTACATACTAGTATTTACTTGGTGAATTAAGCACTCTTCACATGACTCCACTGGGAGGAGACTACTGAAAGTCCATGCTGGGTACTTCTTGAATCTATGAATCTCTTCCTATTGCTGATTGCATTCTGTGTCCTTTCACTGTAATAGACCACATTAGTTAATATAAAGACTTTGATGGGTTCTGTCAGTCCTTCTAGTGATTTATTGAACCTGAGAGTGATCTTGAGACCCCCAAACTTGCAGTTGGTGTCACTAGCGATGGTGATCTTGGGGTCCCGAGTGTGCAGCCGATGTCAGAAGTCACCATGGACTTGGAAACAATTGTCCTTACATCTTATAGGCCTGAGCTGCACCACAGGCTCACTTCTCAGTCAATCACAGGCCTTGAACTTATAATATTTAGCCCTGGGCGGGTGCAGAGCCTCCCCTGGAGCACATGGCCTGTGATTCTTCAGACTTCTGTTAGGGACAAAGATGAGGGCAGTTCTAGCTGTTGGGCCAGCAGCCAACAGTGGCTACCACAAATTGTTACCATTTTTTTCTGCCCAGGAGAAGCAAGTACAACACCACAGAGGGACCTTCTACCCCTGCTCTTTGGCTCTGTCTCTGCTTCTCATGGACCAAGGGGCAGGGAACTTTTCATTTCAGAGAGCAACACTGATAAACTTGTCAAATGTTCTTACTCACCTGGGGTCCAGCAGGTTTGGAAAAAAGCAGCTTGATCTGACCTTATCCCACCATTGGTATTTGTGCAAAATAAGAACAAAATAAGAAGAAAAATATCAATGTAGAAACCTAAGAAAGGTCTTCCTTACAGTGTCTTTTCATCATTGACTACCTCTCATCTGTTTGCTTTGATTTACGGATTGTTTCTAGAGATACAAGTGCCCAATAAAACCAACAAATTCTTATAATACTGATGTTAATTGGTTAAGTGTTATTATACACTAGGCATTATGCAAGGGCTGTGTAGTCATTATCACATTTAATAATTCTTATTTTTAAACTCATTTAAAACAATAATGCAAGGTAGGTTTTTATAATAATTATTTGTATATAAATGAGGAAACTAAGGCACATAGAGGTAAAGTAACTTGTTTATAGTCACACAGCCAGTAAGCACTCTAGTCAGACCTGGGAGCTTTTCTGTCAGGGTATAGAGCCATATAGGTTTGGAGAAGAACTCTATCCTAGGAGCAGTAGGACACCACTGAAGGATATGGAGCAGAGGATGACTTGTTCATTTGGAAAAAGACATTTGGGTAAGATTAGAGGGTTCCAAACTGCTCTGAGGAGGTTTGTGCAGACTACTACTTGAGTTTCTTTGAGAACTACCTTAGATGCTCCCTTGACTCAACCAAAGAAGCATTCCTTTGATCTGGTTTGCATCCAGGATTTCATGGAATATCTCACTGGAATGAAACATTTCTCTGTGTTGAGGTCCAGCTCACCTATTTCCACATCACGACATTGATTAGACCAATCAATTAAATTGCTCTGACCTTCTATTTCCTCGTCTCTAAAATAGGAATGGTGATAAATATCTTAGTAAGTGGTTGTGAAATTCAAATGAGATGATGTCATGGAAATGACAAAAATATAAAACACTTCATAGACAGTATTTGAATATGCATAACCAAAGTGCATAGCAAGATTGAACAAAGACAGCCTGGTAAAATTTGAATTTCCTTCAGAATAGGAGTGGTACTTGCCTGAAGCACTGAAGTTTTGAGAAAGTTTATGAAACATATGATTATATTTTCTCAAGTCTCTTGCTGAAAAGAAATATTCCCATGTTCCTAATATATACAGAAGTATAAAGTAAAAGAAAGTGGAAAATATGCTACATTTTATGACTTGGTGATTACAACTTTTGGGAGTTAGATTATCACTGTAGGATGAGACAAGAAAATGATGCTTGATGATAATATTTCCATAGTGTCAGTGCCATAATTTAAAAAATAAGACTATAATGCTTTTCATTTTCACAATTTCTTCTACTTTTGTGAAATCTAAGGATTCAGAGATCTGTACTTAGGCCATTATAAGTACTGAAATCATTGTCTTATAATCTATGTCATTGTACTAATAGCTACAGAACTGTCTATAGTTTAGGCATTTCCTTGTGGCCAAAAGATTACACAATGGTGTAATCAGGGATGCATGTAAGCTAATTACCTGTGGTTGAATTTTGATTCAGATTCAGCTTTTCTAATAAGAGATTTCACATTAGGTTTTGTGCCACTATGTGGAGCTTTTTCTTGCATATTTATGTATGTGTGTGCATATGTGGGAATGTTAATGATATAATATGTGAAAGCCGTCCAGGGAAAAGCAAGTCTGAAGGTCTCTATTCAAAAGCTAAAACTGTTAAAAATATTTCCCACCAGCACGTGGAACCTGGACTGGAAGTCAAAAGTCTGGGTTCATTTTGCTTCTGTCAGTTTACTGCTGTGTCCTTGGAAGAGTCATCCCTCTCTGGGCCTCAGTTTTCCCATCTGTAAAATGAGCATGTTAGGTAGAACAGAGCTTTTGTGATTGAAGTTACTACTTTTCTTCATCTAGTATTTCCTTCTCTTCCTTCAACCCCACATTTAGGCCAATTCAATATATTTCTCTTTGACCTATCACATCCCAAGCCATCACCTTCTGCTGACTTGACTTTTAATGGCATCACCCTTGTTGTAGGATAATTTCTCAGAAAAGGTAAAATCTTGACTCCCATACTGACATATGTGTCCTGGGTTGAGTAATGCCCCCCCTCCCCCCAAATTCATGTCAACTTTGAATTTGATCTTATTTTGGAATAGGATCTTTGCAGATATAACCAAATTAAGATGAGGTCCTACTGATTTAGGGTGGGCCCCAAATCCAATGACTGGTGCCCTAGAAGAAGAGGAAAATTTGGAGGTAGACACACAGAATCAGAATGATGTGCCTACAAACCAAGGATTGCCAACAACCATAAGAAGCCAGGAAGAAGCAAGGAAGGATCCTTCCCAGGAGCCTTTAGAGAAGGGGTGGGCAAACTTTTTGACTCGAGGGCCACAATGGGTTCTTAAACTGGACTGGAGGGCCAGAACAAAGGCAACCTGACCATGCTGGCACTCTCATCTTGGGCTGCTGGTGAAGGAGCGGAGGGGAGAGCAAGAGAACCCTCGCTCTTTCAGCTCCGCGGGCCAGATAGAACAGCCGAATGGGCCGGATCCGACCCGCTGGCCGTAGTTTGCCCACAGTTGCTTTAGAGGGAGCACAATTTGGGGACACATTGATTTCAGACTTCTATCTTTCCACAAGAAGTGAAAGAATAAACTTATGTTATCTTATGCCACCCAGTTTGTGGTAATTTGTTACAGCAGCCTTAGCAAAATCAAATACAGGTGTTAAGGATTTCACTTAACTGGTTCAATAATGAGGAATCCAGGCAGCAAACAATTAAAAGAAGCACATATTTCCAGAGAGTAAAGGAAAGTAGAAATGCATGTGCAAATGGATACACAGTTGGTTTTTTCACAAGGATGAGGGGGGAGAGAGATTGAGGAGGATCCCTTGACTGGACATAGTTCATTCACATGTAAACCAGAATTATTTTCATTGTCTTCAGTTGTCTACAGCTGGCAAAGTTGTGAAGTAGCTCCTATGAAGCCTAGAAGCCTAGGAAGGTGCATCCCAGACAGTGCAGTTTTCCCCTGAGGAACGAATGTTCCCTTCTTCATTCAGGCTTGGAAGCTCAGGGTCATTTTTTATTTCCTTTCTCTGTAGCGCTTCTTGATGCTCTTCTCTTGCACATTTTTCCTTTCTGGCTCTCACATAGTGTAGATGCCTTTTCCTAGGTCATTCCTTGAGTTTCCCTGATCCCCACTGTCCTGTGGAGGTCCAGAACTGACTTTAGATTCCTGTCACTTTAAGGATCAAGGGCATTTAGTGAGTTGAATATCATCTCTCCCAAATTAACTTATACCTGGAACCTCAGAATATGACCTTTTGGAAATAGAGTCTTTAAGGGTGCATTTGGTTAGGGATCTTGACATGCAATCATCGCAGGATTAGGGTGGGCCTAAATCCAATGACTTGTGTCCTTGTAAGAAGAGGAAAGGACACATAGAGGAGGCACACAGACACACAGGGAGAAGGCCATATGAAGACAGAGGCAGAGATTGGAATGATGTTGCCACAAGCTTAGGAAGGCCAGGCATCACCAGAAGCTGGAAGAGGTAAAGAGAGACTCTCACCTATGGCCTCCAGAGGGCATGTGGCCCTGACAACACCTTCACTGTGGCTCACTTAAATTGGCCTCCAGAACTGTGAGTCAACAAATGTGTGTTATTTCCAGCCACTAAGTCTGAGGCAATTTATTATGAAAGCCCTTGGAAAATACTTCAATTTAATTTTACAAACTTTTACTGAGGATGTGCTATGTGGCTTCCAGCCTTGTGTCAGGCATTGGAAGCTGCTAATCAGGATCTCTGGTCACCATTGATAATACTTGCTAGTGACCACACAATATGGGCTGGTTTGTCTTTCTTTGTGGTTTTTAAGTGGACTCTCTTCTATTATATCATTTGGACTTTATCAGTATAATGGACCCTCTTGTAGGCAAACCCTGTCCACCCTTTACTCAAATGCTGCTGCAGCAATTACTTGAGAGAAGATGCCAACAGTCTTTAGCTGAATAGCTCTTACCCTTTAAGGCTAAGACATACCTCTGGCTTCCTGCTTTAGGGCTTCTCTGACACCATGGTAGTAACTCGAGTGGCCTATAGGGACTGATTGGCATTCAACTGGCACCCAGGCATGCGTGTGTGTGTGTGTGTGTGTGTGTGTGTGTGTGTGTGTGTGTAATGCCCATGGGAATACCATGTACAATGGGCTTAGTATATGAATGATTCCCAATGTGTTTCATTAACATCTGTAGACTAAGCTCCATCAGATGGGGGCCACCTGCTAGTGCATCTTTGCATGCCTTCCTTTTCCATCTTTTCTATTCCTCGGACCCTCACTCCAACTCCTTACAATCAATTCCCAAATAAGTGACCTGCACACAGGCCTTTTTCACTCTGAGTGCTCTCAGGAGACCCAGGCTAAGACAGCATTCCACTCCCCTCGCAGTGCCTTCCTCTGTCAGATCTTCATTCCATGCGACCTTAGGCTTGAATCATTGTGTGCAAGTCACCCCCTCTTTGCCTTGGGCCTGTCATATTGGGTCACTTACCCCTGGGCCAGGCCATGTTTTTGTTCTTATGATCATAATGGAATCAAAGTATGAAATATGAGGAGACTGAAACCAGTTGAAGGATTTCACCAGACATTGATGTCATTGTTGTTAAATGCCAGGGGTTCTTCTAGACAGCAGAATGGTGTCTTCATCGTCTGCAGCTCAGATTCTTCAGACGCCTCTGGGGAACTGCAGCAGGAATGTGTGTGTGTTGGGGGTGGGGCATTCCCACCTCTTTATTCTTTCCTTTGGGCAGAAATTCAGAACCTTTAGTGACTCCAGTTATAGTTTTATATTCATTTTCTATTGCTGCTGCAATAAATTACCATGAACTAATGGCTCAGCATAGCACGAATATATTATCTTATAGCTCCGGAGGCCAGAAGCCCTAAAATCAAGCTGTTGGCAGAGCTGTATTCCTTTTGGAGGTTTCAGAGGAGAATTGTTTCCTTGTCTTTTCCAGCTTCCAGTGACCCCCTGCATTCCTTGGCTGCGGCCTCTCCCTCCATCTTCAAAGAGCAGCACTCCAATCACCAATTCCATCATCACATCTCCTCTTCTGGCTCTGACCTCCAGCATCCCCCTTATAAAGACCACTGTGGTTACATTAGTATCAGCCGGGTAATACAGGATGATCTCCCCATCTCAGTAGCCTTACCTTAATAACATCTGAAAAGGCCTTTTTACCAGATGCTCTATCTTTAACAAGTTCACAGGTTCTGGGGATCAGGGCACATGAATCTTTGGAGGGGGCATTGTTCTGCTTACCACAAGTTTTCTTTTATCTTATTTGTGACATTGGTGAAAAACTTCTATCACCTATCATCCATCCATCTATCTATCATCTATCTATTTATCTATGTATCAATCATCTATCTATCTATCTATCTATCTTCCATCCCATGTCTGTCTGTGACATTGGCGGAAAGCTCTTTATCATCTATAATTGATCTGTCTACTTACCTACATACCTACTCATTTTTCTGACCATGATTCTTAAATAATTAAGGACTTTTATACCTGGCATAATTATCAAACAAAATGAAATGTAAACAAAGACCCTCCAGACAATAAAAAAATTCTTCCTCTCTACAGAGGAGCAAGATAATTTTAGAAATGACACCTGAATGCTAGAACACCTTGTTCAAAAGTAACGTTCTTTCCAGGAGGAAATATTATTATGGGAAAGTTCCAGGTTGTCTCAGGACTTCACAAGATCACTGCTCACCAAACTGAGTTCAAAATGAGGTTTCTTCTTAAAGATACTGAACTACTGGTCAGTTGTTAATTAATGCAATGTGGCTGAGATATTAATATTTGGCTCATTTCTTGTCTTTCAGTCCTTGTGGTAGCCATTTCCCTCTTGGGTTTGCCAAAAGGAAAAAGTAACAATTCCAACATGAGTGACTTAAACAAGAAGGAGTTTATTATTTTCCACCAAAAGAACACTTGGAATAACAGAGGACCGACCAGACATATTTTGGCAGTTTGTAAGTCTCTGCTCACTATCAGAATCCCATCTAGTGGATCCTCTCCCTCCTATTGAAGTTGTTCTAATGATTCTGTTACAAAGACCAGAGGAAAAAACAAGCAACACTTAGAGAAATGGAATTACATTTTATTATTATTACACCAGTGGGCTCAGAGACAAATGTCTTTCAAATTATGAGCAAAAACATAGAGGAAGCTTTTTCTATTTACATCTTTCCTAGTCCTTTGTTTCCAAATTTAGAATGAGACTTCCAGACCTTCTTAGAAAGAAGCCCTCTTGCTGGAAAGGGGCCATGAGACCATATCTCAAGGCCTGGCCTGGTGCCAGCATTGACAACTCTGTCTGGGACATAGTTTATGGCCTTTTTGGAATGGGAGTAGATTTACTTTCCCTATTATTTAAGCAAGCAAGCGTTTACAGAAGCCAAAATAGCAGGGTTATAATTTCAAACAGCAGTTTTTATATAAGATGGAAGTTACTATGTTTCAATTCTATAAATAATAATGATCTTCAAAGCCTGGTTCTATTGGTTGTGTGATGGAGAGACCCGAGAGTCACTTCCAACGCTACATCGTTGTGGTATCTAGAGAAAGTGAACATTTTCTATTTGAAATGGCCTCTGGTCACTTATTCATTGGTCAGCCTGAGCATGAGATATAATTAGTCACTCAAATAGCCATGGGGAATGTGTGACCAAGGACAGGGTCACACTTCTCCAAGTCAGGAAAGGTAGGATTGACACCTCCAATGAGAACATTTGTGGGTGTGGCTTCCAATGTTGGTGAGGGAGGCAGGGAATTCAGATGATAACTAAGAGTTCAGGAAGTAATTCATTCCTGTTCTTTGATGTTTGCCGAGACAGCATCATTATGGACTGAGAACCAGGCTGTTTTTTTCTCTTACAAAGATCAATTTATAAGGGGGAAGGTTATTGTAGATGCAACACCCCAGGTCTTAGGGTAGCAGGTTCTAAGGGTTTGTGTTTTTGTAGGTGCATGCTAACTAAGCATTTGAAGAAAGCAATAATTTTAGGCAAACATTTTTACTCTGAGCAGTTACCTAGGCAACTATAGACTACCTCAAAACCCTAGGTAGTTTTTCATTTTTTCCCACCTGGTCTTTGTGCTTAATCCTCTCCACTCTGGCTATTCTACAGACGATTCTATAGGTATTCTATTATCTGCTGATTCTTCTCTTACCTTCGCTTAGATCTACTTCTTCATATCATCCCATTGATCAGAAACATTAATTGAACAGGGCCCAGGTTTTTGGTCAGGTCCAAGGCTCCATTTTTTGTCTTATCTTTTACTTTTCCCCTGAAGATTTGGCTTTGGTCAACACTTATTTTAACTTAGGACTTGCTTGCCCATCTTTAGTCTACAAATTCCTATCTATTCTACAATGAACAGTTCAAGTGCTTTCTGCTTCCCAAAGTGTCCCAGGATGTGCTCAACCAGAGGAAGACTTTCACTCCTTGAAAATTTTCTTCTTAGTATCTATGTAAGCTTTTCTTCTTAAATATTGCTTCTGAGAAATGTTGGACTCATCACTGACTATGATTTTTTAAGACATGTTTTAGCCTCATGTCATAATTTCCTTAAAAGATTGACTTACTATGAATAACTTCAATTTAATATGGTCTGGATTAGCAATCCTTGTCCACTTAGAATGATTCAATTAGTTAGGATGACATATTTTGTAAAACACACACACACACACACACACACACACACACACACACACACACACACGATAGCAGTGTTTAAGCATTTTTAAAGAACTTATTTAAATCATGAACTCTTGTTCCTCAGCAGGTTAACAAGACAAAATTAAGAGAATTTTTCATAACATTTTGGAATGTTCTCAGGCCCCTTGAAGCTCATCCATTGACTACTATCCGTATTTGCCCAAGATGAAGAATTTGTACTTCAGTGGGTTAATTCTCTTGCCTTTTATATTAGGTGAAGCAGAAGGAACTTTATTTGGTATTGCCAATGGACAATTGCCAATAGAATTAATATTAAACCTGATTCAACAACTGTGTTTTAATGGATTTACTGTCAGAGGAAAAGGGGACTATATGTAGGCCTTGACTATTTTGCTAGGATATATGTGAAATATGCATTTGGTTCTGGACCAATCAGATATGCTTAAACCCAAGTTTTCTAGGGCTTGAAATACCCCCTCCCTATGGTATAAAAATACCTTCCCTGGATTAATAGTGAATAATTTTGTGCAGCAGATTCAATGCACTGATAAAAGGATAATACTCTATAGTCTCAATGGGCTATTTCTTATTGAACAAGACCAAAGTTGTAGCTACTCAATATCAAATCAACTGTTTGGGAGTTTCTTTGCACTTGTTCTGTAAATCTGTTAAAACAGCTGTGGGCTAACTAATTAATTAATTGATGAAATTAATTGATTGAATCCAGTCATTATTATGCTAAAGAAAGCAATCCATATTCAAGCTGTAGACTTTTTCGATGATACCTGTTCTCAGAGCTTTGGTGTTACTATGCCTGTCATTAAACTGAATTGAGTGTTCTCTCTCTCTCTCTCTCTCTCTCTCTCTCTCTCTCTCTCTGCTAAATTCTGTTGATTCATATAGTATAATTATTGTTATTCCCATCTGGACATTCCTACCTATTGTCTCAAACCCAGACAACTGCAATGCCTTCTAATTCAGCTTGCATCTTCTAGTCTCTCCTCTATACAAACAAATTTCTTTAAACAATTATTACTTTTAAAAAATATATATTTTATTGATTTTTTACAGAGAGGAAGGGAGAGGGATAGAGAGCTAGAAACATCGATGAGAAACATCGACCAGCTGCCTCCTGCACACCCCTTACCGGGAATGTGCCCACAACCAATGTACATGACCTTGACCGGAATCAAACCTGGGACCTTTCAGTCCACAGACCAACGCTCTATCCACTGAGTCAAACCGGTTCCAGCAAATTATTACTTTTTATTTATACAAATAATGCTTGAATAATTCTCCTTTATTAAAAATCAAAACAAGGAGGGTGCAGGTGAAATCCCTTTGACAACTTTCTTATCCAAATTGTTTTCCTCTCTTCAGATTCCTCATGTGCATTAGTTCGGTATGTGAAATTTCAGACAGCATCATTTGTATTTGTAAACATATGTATTGATAGAAAATATGTATAATAGAAAATATGTAGAGATATTTGTGTATAAATAGTGTTATAATTTATTATTCTTTAGCAACATGCTTTTCCACCCCTCAATAATATGACTTGGGGATTTTTCCAAATACTTATGTGCAGGTTGACTTCATTCTTTGTAATTGCTGCATAGTGTTCCACAGAATAAATACAACAAAGTTTGCTAGGCCATTTTCCTGTTGATATTCTCATATTTGCATTATTAAAAGCCATGCAGTTTAGTTCTGCATCTTCTAAAACACCCTTCACAAGCACTCCCTCATAAAACTTTCAGGTGCCTGCCCTTTAGCATCCAAATGCTACTTGGGGAGATCTCTAGTCTGGACCTCCTTCTCTTCCATACTTTTACTTCTTACTGCTCCCCTAACACATGCCCACCACCAAGCTGGTGTTTCCATCCCCTAAACACTTTTGTGTTTTGGCTCATTCTGCATTAGTTTCCATCATTTTATCATAGTCATCATCATCGTCATCATCACCACCATGACTTATGCATACAGAGTATTTGTTATATTCTAGTTATTTGCTATTTACATTGCATATATCTAATCTTTTTCACCACTGTGTAATATAGATATCTTAATTGTTCCAGTTTATAGATTTAAAAAACATATCTGAGATACAGTGAGGTTAAATAATTTGCCCAGAGTCATGTAGATTGTAAGTGGTGTGGCCAGGATTCAAAGCCAGGCATCCTGGCTCCAGAATCTAAGCTTTTAATTACTCATCTGTACATTCTCTTACAAACTATATGCCACTGCCTCCTTAAAGCCTTATGAATCATAAATATAGGCCTCTGTATTTATTCTCCTGTTCAATAAAAATTTTCTATTGAATTTATTGGAGTGACATTGGTTAATAAAATTATATAGGTTTCATGGGTGCAATTCCATAATACATTATCTGTATATTATATTGTGTGTTCACCACCTCAACAAACATTTTTGAGCTCCCTACTAGGTGCACATTCTATGCTAGTTTCTGGGGATATATTGGTGAACAAAATGGTGCAGTCCATGTCCTGAAATTGTCACACTAATGAACCCAGCCTTCCAAGGGCTTGTTGCATACTACTACTTATCTTCTTATGTATGTGTTTTACATTCTTTATGCTTATTTAGGAGAAAACTTGTGTTTTTTGCCATTGGGCATCTCTCTTAACATGTAGTTTATTATAGGTACTTAATTAGCATTTAATGATGATGATGATGATGATGATGATGATGCTTGGATATAAGCGAAATATGCCTTTGGGCTCTGTATCAGTCAGAAATGCAGAAATTGGTCCACATAGAATAAATCTTACCTATAAAAGTATTCTCTTCTGGGCCAGGTAAACCTAGAGACTTGTTAGTTAATAAGCCTAACTCCCACATCTATGTCCAGAGAACCACTTGACATACTGCCAAAACCCACTAGTTGAGGACTTTGATGTCCCCATAGAGGAAGTAGGACTTCAGTACCTAAAGATCATCTGAAGGACCTCATCTGAAGCCTTGGGTTCTTTCAAAGCAGATGAATAAACCCTGGGACTGAACTGACGTGGCTTTGGGGACTTGGAGAAGTGTGTGGGGTCAATCCTGGCTCTAGGTCCCTGAGCATCTCACACTAGGGAGAGTGCCTGTTCATCAGAGTGACCATATGTCTATCCACTTCACCTTCTGTAAGACTCACACCTCTAGTGCCCACACTTAATATTTATCACCCTCACATGACCTAGTGGAAGTAAAAATATTTGGAAGTATCTATAGGATGCCTCGTATGGAAGAGGATTATCCTATTCTGCAACATACCAGGTGAAAAATACAAGGATTATACATTTATTCTCTCTCTTTTACATATAATAGCAGAGACTGAGAAGAGGATTAGAGAAGAACAGATAGAAAGAACAATATCAGTAACTGAAATAATTAATGAAGTGGAAAGACTTGAGCTTTGGAGTCATATGTTCTCTATCATTATACCAACAGGGGCAAGTAACAAAACCCACTGGACAGGATTTGTTTAGATTGCATCTTGTTTGCCCAACCAGTGTGGCTCAGTGTTGAGCATTGACCTATGAACCAGGATGTCATAGTTGGATTTCAGTCAGGGCACATGCCCGGGTTGCAGGCTCAGTCCTCAGTGTAGTGCATGCAGGAGGCAGACCATCAATGATTCTCTCTCATTATTGATGTTTCTACCTCTCCCTTTCTTCCTCTTTGAAATATATCTACACTAACAAAAGAGTAAGATGCAAACTGATCATACCTTCATGATGCCCACCAGCCAATCAGGAGCGAATCTTCCCCGTACCAGCCACTCCAGGCCTCTGGGATGTGTGTGAAGGCAGAAAGGCAGCTCTGGGCTGAAAGTGAAAAGGTAGCTCTGGCTGGAGTGAAGGCAGTGCTGGCAGCTAGGGTAAGGAAGGCCCATTCTTGCACGAATCTTCCTGAATTGGGCCTCTAGTGTGTATATATGTGTTCACCACCTCAACAAACATTTTTGAGCTCCCTACTAGGTGCAAGTTCTATGCTAGTTTCTGGGGATATATTGGTGAACTCTTGTTTTCTTTTTCCCATATTCTCCTTCCCTCTATCCCTCCTTCCCTTCCTCCCTCCTACCTTCTCTCCCTCTCCTCCCTCCTTCCCTTTCCTTCCCTTCCCTTACTCCCTCCCTCCCTTCCTTCCTCTTCCTTCCTTCCTTTCTTTCTTTCTTTCTTTCTTTCTTTCTTTCTTTCTTTCTTTCTTTCTTTCATCCTCACCTGAGGATATTTTACCATTGATTTTTTGAGAGAGTGGAAGGTAGGTGGGGGAGACAGAAACATAGATCTGAGAGAGACACATTGGTTGCTTACCTCCCCCATGTGGCCTGACCAGGGTGGGGGGTCGAGCCTGCAACTGAAGTATGTGCCCTGGACTAGAATCAAACCTGGGACCTTTTAGCCTACTCTCTATTCACTGATCCAGCCTGGCTATGGCTCCATATCTTTTTATGGTTTGCATTTTATTTTTATAATGAGTATGTACTAGTTTTCTGGTGTAGTTCTAATAAAATTGTTACTGCAAAAAACATTTAAAATGCACTTTGGAAACAAATTATAGCTTTCCTCCCAGTTCTTTGGACAATATTTAAATTGTTCACAGCAGTTTCTTTCACAGAGACCTTGTAAACGGAAGAGGAGCAACATAAAGATGTATTATTCTCCTGCCCCTTTGTTTATGTCAGTCTTCCCAGATACCACTCAAGAAGTTAGAGACTATCTCAATCATCTTTGTAAGGTAAAATCATGCTTCAGTGAAAAATTAGTCATTGTCTAGAGCAGGGGTGGGGAATATCTGGCCTGAAGGCCCTGTAGGGCCCAGAAACCATTTGGTCTGCCCTGCAAGGCATTAGGGGTGAATTAATCAAATGTTTGGTCAAATAGAGCAGGCTAATTTTTAAGCTGATAATTTTTGTGTGACCAGCATACGATGTTATAGATATCCAAATGGGCCTTGGCAGAAAAAAGGTTCCCTATCCTTGGAGAGTATATTCTTCCAAGCTATCAGATGTCAGTTCCATTTTTGTCCAGTTCTTTGGCAACTCTGTAACTTGGATAGCAATGCAGAATAATTCCTGCCTGTAGACATGCAAAACTTCTGTACAATCAAGGTTCAGATCTGTAGAGTGGAGGTTTCCAAACTTTGGAAGAGGCCAGTTTTGCCTCATTTGCATAGCCATTTCAATATTTATGACTATATTTGTGCCTAATCTTTTCATTCTCCTTTGAACTAAACTTACCAATTAATTCTTTTAAGACTTAAATTCTCAAACACATTTTCCCTTTATATGTGTATGAGAGTCATATAACAATTTATCTACTATCTAGGTCAAGGATTGATGCCACCACTCCTTGGTGGCCCACAATAAGGGTTGGTTGAATGAATGACTATGTGAAAAACAAGAATGTAAAAGAACCTCATTGTTATTAATATAGCATTAGTTCAAGTGTGTGCATTTTTAATAAGTTTGAACTTGCTCACTGCTTCCTAACTAATGCCAATCTTGGTGATAACTTGGTTTTTACCCAAGCCATAATTATTCTGTTTTATTCTAATTAGAAAAATAGTATTGTTTTGAAAAATTGAAAAATATAGAAATTATTAAGATTAAATTGTAACCATCCCATAGTCTCTATCATCAGAGTAATCACTATTAATTCTTGAATTAGTTTCTTCTTGTTTTTTCTCTGCATTAATCTATTGAACAAAAATTTATTAATTACCTACTATGTGCCAGGTACTATGGCTATAGCAGAGAAGAAAACAGATAAGGCCCCTACCCTTTGGAGCTGACATTCTAAGTGGGTGAAAGGGAAAACAAATAAATTAATAACAAAAATCCCTTTCAGTAAAGATAGCATGTGTACTTCTTTAATTTAAAACTTACAAATGCATAGTTTTATAAGTTTGTGTGAGTTGCAAATTAGTCTTAAATCGTGTGCCTTTATGAACAGACCTTGCCCAAATGCATCAAGTACAGAGTGTGGTGTTTGAATCGGCATCAGACTCATCTCTGTGCCACCTCTCTCTTCCACCTCCAGAACATACTCCAACCAGGCGTACGACATTGAAGGTGGTCACTCCTCCAAGGTCAGTGGCTTTGCTGTTCTTCTATGACTGAGACTTAAGTCAGGCTTTCAACTTAAATATCCTTCCAGGGAAATAGAGACTAATTTTTTTTCTGTAGATTTGCAAATAAGAAAGGCATTCCCAAAGGGGTTGGGGGTTGGGAAGGAAGTAACTTGAATTTCTCTATGACCTGTCCTTAAGGGGTGAGGGATGGGGGTAAGGGTGGATGTGGAGAGAGAGGCATGAGTGGCAGAGGAGATGGTGGAGAGATGAGGCAGCTATGCTTGACTTTTATTTCTTGAAAAGATGATCCCACAGGCACACACACACATTTGGTGAGAAATCACAGTTTACCGGCTTTCAAGCTACAGTTTTCTTTTCTTGTCAGGATGTTGCATTTAAAATGAAAGGTTCTTCAACTTGAAACCTTTTATTAAATTTGAGAACCTTATCTGAGTACCTATCTCGGAGATGACAGGTGTGTGTGTGTGTGTGTGTGTGTGTGTGTGTGTGCGCTCGCGCGCGCATTTTAGGCTGCCTCCCACACAGGAACTTTGCTCTAAGGTTGGGAAGAAAGTGGGACTGTTTGAAGGGCTTACATCTAACTGATTCCAAGTCATAGCTTAATGTTGATTTATAATAAATTTCCTGTTGGGAAAATTCCTGAGTTTCTTCTTTCCATGAGATCCCTGGTTTTTGATATATTTTAATGGTCTTTTCATTTGAGTAGATTCAAGAGTAGCTTCAATTTTTTTAGACTCTGTCTCTGTTTCTCTTTTTTCTGATTCTCTTTTTTTGTTTGTTTTAGTTATTGGCAAATAGAACAATGTCTCAATTCAGACATCTGATAAACAATTAAGAGGGCTCTTGAAATGCAGGCATTTGAGAGACACTGCATTCATTTTAGAGCATGACTTCACTCACTCTTTCTCAATATATATTTTTTAATCTTCCTTCTCTGATTTTTAGGAGTAAGTCTCAGTTCCTTGCATCAAAATGTTGATTGCTGATCTTTGATCTCTCTATCTGTCTTAGACTCTTTAGCCTGTATTGGGCTTTCAAGATCCTTCCCTTCATCCCACTCAGTTGCTAAGTAATACCGGTTGAAAAAGAGACCAATTACTTGGCAAAATATTAAGTAGTATTATAAGCAGGGCTGTAAGTGACTTTCATAAAAACTTTCTCCTAATTTCAAATCTCTTCCCAAAACATTTCCTTGACTTCCCAAGTGAACATCATGAAGAGATTCCGTATAATTTCATTTGTGGCCTCTACTCCATGTCCCAAGAGGTCCTACTCATCCTCAGGTGGGGAAGAATGAGAGGTTTCCAATACAGACTTGATTAGTGGCTGTATGCATGCAAATAAATAATGGCCTTGACATTTCCATTCCAAACCTCTTGGATTTTTATATGCCTGAAAGGAAAAATGCATGTCTTTCCTCTTTCCCATCATTGACCTTGCCTTTGAAGGCTATACCAGAATACAATATTTGCAGATAGGTTATTAATCAGGTGAATTTTAACAAGATGATCTACAGAAGGAGAAAAGAAAGATTATATGTGTAGTAGAGGCCCTTTGCATGAAATTCGTGCATGGAGGGGGGATTCTTTCAACTCAGTCTTCACTCTCTCTAATTGGGGACCCCTTGTGGGATGTTGACTGCCATTTTAGGCCTGATTCCAAGAATAGGAGATATCCCTCTCACAATCTGGTATCACTGGCTCCTAACTAATCGCCTGCCAACCTGCCTGATTGCCCCTAACTGCTTCTGCCTGCCAGCCTGATCACCCCTAACTGCCCACTTCTGTAGGCCTGATGTTGCCCCCAACTGTCCTCCTCTGCTGGCCAATTTGGTTCTGATTGGTCAGTTCCTATGCCAGTCAGCCTCAAAAGCTCCACCTCCTAGGCAGCCATTGGCTCCCCACAGCACCCAGATTTGGTTCTCATTAGTTGGTTTTTATGCCAGTAAGCATCATAAACTCCACCTCCTAGGCAGCCATTGATTACCCACAGCACCCACCTTTGGTTCTTATTGGTTGGTTCCTATGCCAGTCAGCATTTCCAGGCCTAAATAGGTGGGGCTTACCAGAAGCCCCCATGGAGGCTGGGAGAGAAAAAAAAAGCCTGGCTGCTGGCAAAGTTCAAAAAAAAAGAGGGAGAGAAAGAGAGAGGAAGGTACTGATCAACAGCTTCCCCTGAGGCTGCAGATCAGACCCTGTCTCACTTTCTGGGTTTCACCTACCTGAGCAGTCAGTGTTGGGTCACAGACTCCAGCTGGATACCCCAGCACTGACTTCTGGATGGTCTGTGTTTGGTCACAGGCTCGGCCCCTTCCCAAGCTTAGGCTTTAGGCTTGGGAAATGCTCCCCTGCACTTCACTCCCCCCACCCCGCCCCTCCTATTGCAGGCTTGGCCCCTCCCATTGCTGGTTGGAAGTGACCTAAGTGCTAAGGAGGTTTCTGTGACCTAGGTATGTATGCAACTAAACCGCCATTTTTGTTGGGCTAATTTGCGTATCCACTCTGATTGGCTGTCGGCATAGCGGAGGTACAGTCAATTTACATGTTCTCTATTATTAGGTAAAATATATTTTCCAATTAAAAAGGTAGGATATTTGAACTTCCCTGCCCAAATTAACCAACAATTTTATTTGATTGCTAACCCTCTTCTAGGATTAAAGTACCTCTTCTGTGCATTTAAAAGTTTACCTTAACCAACTCTAAGTTCCCATGGACAGGAATTGTCTGTAATGCCTTTGTCCAGGCTGCCATTACTTTTTATTTAGTTTATTGCAACACCCTCCTAAATAGTCTCCCTACTTCCACACCTGTTCTTATTATGTATTCTTCTTATAGTAACTAGAGTGATTAAAAACACACACAAATCACATCAGGTTACTCCCTTGCTTAAAACTGTCCAGTGGCTTCCTCTGCCCCTTAGAATAAAAAGGAGGCTCTTTATCAGGGCTTACAAGGCTGATCTCTACACTCCTGTTTCTATATTCTCCTCTTTTCACTTATTAAATTTCTAAAATCTAAAGTTCCACCCCAGGGCCTTTGTACTAGCTGCTCTCTCTTCCCAGAATGCTCTTCCTGATTTTTGTGTAGCTGGTTTCTTCTTGTCATTCAGATCTCAGATAAAATTTCTTCATTCAGTGCCTCACTCTCCATTATCATTTATCTGAAAAAGCACTCATCACTATCTGATCTTTTTCTTTGTTTCCTTCTCCTTTTGCTTGTGTTACCTCCCCAAAACCTCTCCATCCCTCGCTTGCATTTCCCCCCCACTCTCCCCATCTCTCCTCTCCCCCAATGTAAGGTCCTTGAGAGCAGAGCTCTTACCTATTTTGTTAGCTTTCTATGTCCTTGCCTAACACCTAGTACATAGCTTGGCATGTAAGAAGTGGTCAGTAAATATTTGTGGAATGAATAGATGGATTATGTCACATCTCCTCCACTCTAGATTGGAGGCCAGATTGTCTTTGGGAGTAAAGAATGCTTTTGTATTTGCTGTTGTTTGAATAAACTATTGCAAATGGGTTGCTAGCATTCAGCCTGTCACTCCCCAGTGATACTTATTCCCTCCCAGTCAAGTCAAAGCTATTGATCTCAGAGTGTGGCTCAAGTTCCACCCCCCCCCCCCAGAGGCAGCTGTAATTAACTGCCTGAGCCTTGAAAAGGTTTTCTGAGCTAAACCAGAGCAATCAACACTTGTAAATAGTAGTTAGCTAGGAGAAAAGATAAAATTACATGTGTCACCCTGTTTTCTATGATATGCATTTGGAGATTCAAAGGGATTGTATTAAAACAAATATCCCTGTGTTCTCATTTGTACCTGCTTTCAAAAGGACAAAGAAAAAGCTTTGTTGTTGTTATTGTTGTTTGTTTGTTTTGTTAATTCTCACATAGGGATATTTTATTATTGATTTTTAGAGAGAATGGAAGGAAAGGAGAAACACAGAGAGAAACATTGATATGAGAGATACACATTGGTTGGTTGCCTCTGGCACACACCCTGGTTGGATCAACCCTGCACAGAACTTGGGACCCTTCAGTCCATAGGCTGACGCTCTATCCACTGAGCCAAACTGGCTAGGGCAATAAAAGCTTTTAAGAAAAGTAGGGCTGTGGGTACCTCTCTATATACTAAGGCCAGGGATGTTTGAAGAGAAAAATAACCATGGCAGTGAGAATCATTTCTCATCTGTCAACTATACTCAGGGAGGCATTGACAGAAGCCAGTATATTTACTCTCATAGCAATTGGGGGGGGGGGCGTAGACAGTGCCAGGCCTATTTTGTAGATGCACATAAACTAAAGTAATCACACAGTGAAGTTACTCACTTTTTCATTCATTCATTCACTCATTCAAGAAAGATTTGCTAGACATCTCTGTGCAGCAGAGGCTATGCTAGAGGCTGTACCTTTAACAATGAACAAAACAGATGCATCCCTCCTTGTTCTTATGGAGCTCACTTTGAGTTCTCAGTAAGGAGGACAAGCATTAAACAAATAGACCTGCAAATAAATATTTAATAATTGCAGCAGAGCAAAGGCTTGGAAAGGAAAGCATGGGGTGCTATGACATTGAGTTTTGACATAAAGAGTGAGGAGGAGCTTGGAAGCAGTTCCACATCTGGAGGGAGGTATGTGTGATGAGCATGAGCCAGGAAGAGGCTAGGTTGGGGCAACACCACATGGCTGGATGGTGGAGAGCCAAGAGGATAAGGATGGTTGGTGATGGGGCACCAGACCGTGAGGGGTATATGGAATATTAGAGGCCCTGTGCATAAAATTCATGCACTGGTAGGGTCCCTAGCAGCTGCCAGCTGCCAGCCAGGGCTTCCCTCCCTTCCCCAGGCCAGCCCTGCCCCCTGGTCGAACTCCCAGATGACCTCAGGGTTGAGGGGACAATTTGCATACTATGCTTTCATTATATAGATATTTTGAATTTTATTCTGCAGATAACTAGAAGCCAAGAGGGGAATGACTGAGGCTATGCTTCCTTAGGAAACTAGAAATAGGGTAGGTCCCCAACCTCTCAGAATGTTCCCTAACACATTTTCTTAGGGAAATGAGTTTATGCTGGGGTTACTTTGGAGGAATGTAATTAATCCCCCTATTGGCTGGAACAGAGCTTTCTTACTTCTGGGTTCACCTGAGGTGGAAATTCTGGCAATCCTACATTTAGACAGCCATCAATAGCTAAAGATGCTGACTATTATAAATCTCAAAGGAGATCCACTTATATACAATGAAATAATGTGTGGCCACTCCAATAACGAAGAAAGGAATTGAAGAGATGAACAAAGATGCTGTGATATATTTGATTACAAGGTAGTACACATTGGGTGATGCAATGTTTTTTTTAAATGCTGTTTAAAAATATCCATGCTTTTGAAAAATGACAATTCTGGTAGATTTATCAAAATGGTGGTTCTGGGAAGTGAGATTCCAGGTGCATTTTTAAATCTCATTTTAATTTTGAGGGTAGATATTACCAGCCCTAATTTCTAGTCTCTAAAGTTCAGAGGTAACACAGCTAAGTCATTCATTCATTTATTCAAGAAAAATATATTAGTTGTGTCCTAGGCTCTGCTAGATACTACATTTTCAATGACAAGTATAGCAGATACCTTTAAAAATCATTCTGAATTATTTAAGACATATTACAAAAGCATTTAAAAGAGCATAACAAAATCCATATATCCAATATTTAGCCAAAGAAATAGTAAAACTTTAGCAATACAATTGAAAGTCTATTTCTTTCCCATTACATCCTATCCTTACCCCTTAGGGGCAAACACTACTATCATGTGGGTGTTTATTATGCTCATGCAATTCTCATATTATGCTAATTTTTATCTTCTTTTTACATGCTCACTTATTTGAAATGTCCTGCCGTGAATACATCTTTTCAAGAAGAATATAAAATGGAAAAAAAGTTATTATTTTTAAAAACCCATTGGAGATGAAGGGGAGCAGGCCTGAAAAAAAGCCAGTTCGCTCCGGTGCTTGCAGTCAATGGCCTTCCTTTGTCCTGGGGGATGCTTTGACCCCTGCTGCCCCAGCTGTCCCTCCTGGCCCCCTCCCATGATTTGGATAAGTGTTGGTCCTATAGGACTCCTTCGGAGGTCCTCTTGCCTCCTAAAAATATTAAAAGGATGGTGTTTGTTGATGCCTGGAGCTGGGACTGTCAGGCTCCTGATGGGATGTGTTCTTGATCTCTTGCTACTGGTGGACACCCATGGTCTTCTAGACAACACTGACCAAGGGCAAAGGAGGGGGGAAAGGCATCCAAATGGGTTTCCAACACAAAAGCCAAAACAGAGTGGAACTTTACCTTGCAATTTTTATGATGTACATCTTAGTCAACTTCAGTGTTTGCAAAGACAAAGGGAATTAATATTTAATATGGGCACAGTGGAAAGAGAAAGGGAAGCATCCATTCTCTGCGGTATTTTTGAATCTTCCATCTCCTTAAAATAGTCTTTAATTTTGGTTATGAGAGATACACTGTCCTGTTCTGTTTCTCATGGATGTAAGGTAAGAAGTGTTTTATCCTTGACCTCAGATGGACCCGGGCTTGCGCTTCAGCTTTGCCATTTATGTGCTATGACCCTGAGCTTCAGTTTCCTCTTCCGAAAATAGGATCATAATACCGACCTCACATGAGTTCTATGAGGATTCAGAGAGATAAGTAGGTATATGAGATTAAAACACACACACACACACACACACACACACACACACACACACACACACATTAGAAACACTATGAACCCAAATGGACTGTTGTCAATAAGCCCCTCCAAGAGATAAAGATGAGGTAGCTATCTGTGTCATCGGAAGGGTAAAGCAATCCCTTTCATTCAGATAGACTAGTGGAGAGAGAAGAGGGGAGTCTGAAATTTTAAGGCTTCTATCTGTTCTTTTGTGCTGCTGTGAGACTGTCTCAGAACATTTGACATGGATTTCAACAGAGATATTTTTGTGTTTACCAATATGAAGATAAGTCCAAGGTAAATTGCTCTGCAAAATATGGAAGGGCCTGAGGGTAAGATAGTGCTATGGGGAAGACAGAGCTGATCAGCAAGGCAAATGGCACCCAGCCAAAGAGAGGAGAAGCAGCGCTGAATGCTAATCCCAGTCCTCCACCTTTCCCGAGGGCATCTGTGTTTCTCCTTTCCAGCCTTACTTCTTCCCTGGACACACACACACACACACACACACACACACACACACACACCTCCCATCCTTTGCCCCACTGCTAGCAGGTCTCCTGAACACGATTGGAATGTGATATGCTCTGTACTTGCTGATTCTTCTGTGTAGGCAATGCTCATCGCTCCCTCTCTGGCCTCCCTCTGTCATTTCCAAGCCCAACTCAAATGCCAGCTGCCCTCTGAAGCTTCCAAGGCTTCTGGGCTGAGGCTGTTCTTCCCCTAGGTGGCCCAGAATGTGCATGACCTTGCACACACACACTTCTCCTGTGTTGACCTCTCACTTCCTGGCTTCACTTATCTATGGCTTGGTCCCTTTCCCACAGCATCCTGTGGGCTTCCCCAGGGGCAGAGACAAGTCTCATTCATTTTTGGATTGTTAGTGACTAGCATGGGGCCCAGGACATACGGATTGTGAAAGGAACTCATTCATACAACAGATATTTATTGAGCATCTACTCTGTGCCAGGCATAGTGCTAGGGGTTGCAATATTGTGGTGAGCAGAGACAAAAATCCTTGTCCAATTGACCTTACATTCTGGTGGCCAGGTGATAGACAAACGAAATGAATGGGTTAAATTACTTGGTATGTTAGAAGATAGTGCTATAGGATCATGAATTGTAAGGGAGATTGGGGGAGCAGGAATGTGGGCTGAAATTTGAAACAAGTTGGTCAGGGAAGACCTCACTAAAAATATAATTTTGAAGAAAGACTGGAAGCAAGTGAGGGAAGGATCCATATGGATATGTGAATTCCCATCAGAAGGAACAACAGCCAGTACAAAATCCCTGAGGCAGGAGCAGGCCCTGCGTGTCTGAGAAACAACGAGGGGACCAGTGTGTCTGTAACAGAGTGAATAAGGATGAGACTAGTAGAGAAGGTCTGAGGGGCCATGGAGAGTAGGGACAGGAGCAAGAAGGCAAAGCTTAGGGAAGACCTGGTAGGCTATTTGGTGGGTGTAGATGTTTAGCCTGAGTGAACCGGGAGGGCCCTGGAAGCTTTTGAGAAGAGACACTGTCCCAGGTGACCTCTGGAGAGTTTCTGGGTTACCTGAAAAGGACAAAGACAGAATCAATCCACATGCTCTGGAGAGCATGCAGAATCAATCCACATGCTCTAACTTTGGATATCTGGATAAAATACAGATCCCCCTTCAATGTGTCTATGGGGGAGGTCTGGGATTCTGCCTTAACATACCTGACAGTCCCTAGCAATGGAAGGGGATAAAGCTTTCTCTAGTCCTGTTAGTGAGACAACTCACTCCATTTAGTTTCTTTTTTAATTAGATTGATTGGGGAAACATTATATAAGTTTCAGGTGTTCAATTTTATAATATGCCATCTCTATATGGCATTGTGTGCTCCCCACCCAAAATCTAATCTCATTCTGTCACCATATATTTGACCCCCTCTACTTTCTTCACCTTCCCTCCCACGCTCCTTTCCCTCTGGTAACCAGCATACTGTTTTCTGTGTCTGTGAGTTTATTTGTTCCGTTGGTTCATTTATTGCTTTCCTGTTTTATATCCCACATATGAGTGAAATCAGATGGTTGTTGTCCTTTTTTATCTGGCTTATTTTACTTAGCATGATATTCTCAAGTTCCATCCATGTTGTCACAAGTGGCAATATTCCATCACTTTGATGGCTGAGTAATATTCCATGTATATATGCACTGCATCGTCTTTATCTAGGCATCAGCTGAAGGACACTTAGATTCTTTTCCCATCTTGTATATTGTGAGTAATCTCCCTTACAATTCAAGATATAGGGGTGCATATATCTTTATGAATAAGTATTTTCAAATGTTTCAGATAGATGCCCAGAAGAGGGAATGATGGGTCATATGGTAGATCTATTCTTAATTTTCAGTTTTCCATATTCACATACTGTATAACTTTGGTTCATGCTAACCCACACTGTTAGTATCTGCACATACAGTTCTTGTCAGCTACGCTAATGCCACTGGTGTTTATTTTTAAAATAATCTTAACTTGCCTGGAAACAAAATAAAGCATCAAAGAAAGAGCAGGGACTGTAGGCTGATTCTTTGATCTCACAGTCTGGGATTTGGGGATTATGTAATTGGGAAAACCAAAGAAAGACTATGTGTGTGTGTGGCGGGAAGTAGTGGGAGCAAGCTCAAAGCAAAATCTACAGTGAAGTTTGCCCACGTGATTCAGTATTTCTATTCAGGCTATCTGGTTAATTGGCTCTCAGATGGGCAAGCTTGGATCGGAGCCTGGAAAGAACTCAGATTTGAAGGTCCAATCTCCCACGGTGATTAGCTAGACAAGTAAGCAATGTGTCTTAACATATTAACTAATTATTTGAACATTCAGCCAATATTTCCTGAGTGTCTATTATGTCTTAAGGAGTCATCCACAATGAATAAAGAAGATGATCTCCTTGACCTCATGGAGCTTCAAGTCTAGCAGGATAGACTGACATGGATCAATCAAAATAACAAATGAGCCAGACATTGCAGATACTGTTGACATGCTGCTCAGAGCCTCGCCATTGGGGCATCCATCCCCCAGCTGTTGCCTGCCTAACAGCACACACCTGCAACTTGTGCAAAGGTTTTCCTTTGGGCAATTGAAGTTGTCTCAAAGTGTATGTCCCCCACCTCAGATGGATGAGGGTTATACGACCACTAAGTAGGACAAACTCAATGATGCAGTTCATGCTCCAGAGCACCTTCTTTGCTCAGCCTTTTTCACGTCTTCTCCTACCTGTGTATTCTCTTACGAGCTTCTTCCATGAGCATTCCCTTAGTAAGTTAGTCATTTGCTCAGGAATCCATCCCCAGGCTCTGCTTCTGAGGAACCTGACTTGAAACACCAGACAACTCCTGGCAGTGATTAGGGATGAAGAAATAGAACAGGAGAGGCGGGGCACGTGGTGACAAGGGAACAAGGTCTTGCTGAAGATCAAGATCAAGTGTCAATGAAGGCCTTTTGGAGGAGAGGGCATTTGCTGAAACTGAGTAACAAGGGAGGGTTGCTCCGGCGTCGACCTAGGGGAGAACTTCAGGCAGAGGTGGTAGAGAGTATAGAGCCCACAGGAGAACATGGATTAGACATGTTTGAAGGCATAAAAGGCATCCACGGGAGGGAGGGTAGCAGATGAGGGGAGCATGGAAGAAGATGTAGTTAGGGAAGCCTCGCGGTGCCCTTCTTTATCAGCTTGGGAGAAGACTTGGACTGTGTTCCAAATATGATGGGAAGTCCTCACAAGAGGATGCAACCTGATTCAGGTTTTAAGCTCACTCCAGATGTTTCTGGGAAATAGATTATAACTCAGTGCCTGGAAATAATAGTTGCTAAATAAATAGTAGCTCAATCAGCAGTTCACTTACCGTCCAGTCAGAGGTGTCTTAGAATAGTTTCCCTCATTAGTAGGGAAATTGACAAGACCACCCTCCAAAAACTATCTGATAGAAATTATAATTTAGTGACCTCTTTTAGCACACCTGGGGCCACCTGACTCATCTGCTAAGATGTTTTGTGATTACTGTGTTTCATTTATTGGAAAAACTGAAAAGATACAGTTTCAAGTACATAGTTACTAGATCCTTATATTGACTTGAACCTGCCTTTTAATAACTTACATTTAGAAAGATGAGGCATAGTCTTTCAGAAATTGGGCAAACACATGTCTTATAATAAGAGACGGGGAGCCGCTGAAACTGGTTTGGATCAGTGGTGGAGTGTCGCTCTGCGGACTGAAAGATCCCAGTTTCGATTCAGGTCAAGGGCATGTACATTGGTTGCGGGCGCATCCCTGGTAGGGGGTGTGCAGGAGGCAGCTGGTCGATATTTCTCTCTCATCGACATTTCTAGCTCTATATCTCTCTCCCTTCCTCTATATAAAAAAAATCAACAAAATATATATTTTTTTAAAAAGAGAGAGACGGGGAGCCTACCAAGCAGAGAGTATCTTTGACAGTAGTAAAACCCTAGCAGTGAGGTGAATAGGAAGGGTACTTACACATGGGAACCAGAGGCTTGAATTCTAATCTTCACTCTTGAATTCTAATCTTTACTCTTGATTTTGGGGAATATTCTCTAGGCTGTCATCAAAGTTTTCAGATGCTCATTTTTTCCCATGGACCCCTGTCACTACATCATTTTTACTTTAATTGGGATTTTTGCTTTATTTGGTCTATCTCACCTTCCATCCTTGGTAACATGATTCTTCTGTGATTTTGTTTCAAGAGTAAAATTTTTGGGAGGGGGTACAGGGGCTGGGTGAAAAAAAGGTGAAGTGATTAAGAAAAAAAATCCCAAACAAAGAAACAAACAAAAAACCCCTCATATACACACAATGGTGATTACCGGCATAAACAAACAAACAAACAAATAAATAAATAAATAAATAAATAAATAAAAGTGTGGGGGGGTCGGTGGAACTAGGAGGAAAGAGCAAATAGATGGTGATGGAAGGAGACTTGATTTGGGATGGTGAACACATAATATACATGTGATGTATTATAGAACTGTATTCCCGAAACCTATATAATTTTATTAACCAATGTCACTCCAAAAATTCAATTTAAAAAAGAGTAAAATTTGCAAGTGCCAATATTGGATACAATCAGATTGCCTGACATTCCTTTTCTTCTCTTAGAGCACTTAATCTCTAGGCAGCTTGCCTCTCATTGCTCTTTATTAAGTTATTATTTTAAACAACTTCTGATTACCAAAGGGATACACCCATAAAATAGAAACATTTACAAATCCATGCAAGCTAATTAATCATAGCTGAGATTTATTGAGCACTGAATTATGTGTATACTTGCATTACACCACAATCTGTGAGGTAGGACTATCATTACCTCCATTTTAGAGAACAGTAAACAGGTTGAGTGGGGTCAAGTTGCTTGCTCATCTGGCAACTACTAGGTAGCAAAAATAAGTTGAACTCATGTTGCCTGGCCCCAAAACTTGAACTTTGAACTACTCAGACATTGTTCCATCACTTTAATGAATCATAGTTAATATTTGGTACATAGACTCCCATATTTTTATGTAAGCAATATGCTTATGCAGAAATATTACTTGGTCTAATTTTATTATCGATCACATATATCTCATTTCCCACCAAAGGTAAACAAATATATGTATGCATACATGTAAATATGTGTACATATACACAAATTCTAAAATATACATGCAGAGTGAGCTATAAGCACTGTGAGGTACCTGCCTCATTCACCCTCATATCTCTAGCATTTTGAAGAGTGCTTGGACTATAGCAGGCACTCAGTGAATATTCGTTGCATAAATGAGCTAAACAAACACTAGCTCAATTATTTTTTTCTTAATCACTTCACCTTTTTTTCACCCAACCCCTGTACCCCCTCCCAAAAATTTTACTCTTGAAACAAAATCACAGAAGAATCATGTTACCAAGGATGGAAGGTGAGATAGACCAAATAAAGTAAAAATCCCAAGTAAAAATACTAGCTCAATCAGCAGCTTTTATTTATAAACTAAAGGCCCGGTGCATGAATTTGTGCACAAGTTGGGTTCATCAGTCTGGCTGGAGATTGGGGCCAAAGGGGAGGGCAGGCCAGCTGGGGGAAGGAACCATGGGAGGTTGGCCGACTGGAGGGAAGGACTGTGGGAGCTTGGCTGGCTGGCCTCCCCAACTGGGGCCAATGGAGGGGCGGGCTGGCTGGTCAGGGGTGGGTGCGCAGAGGGGGACTGCAGGAGGTTGGCCAGTTGTGGGAGGTTGGCTGTGGGAACACATTGACCACCAGGGGGCAGCTCCTGCATTAAACGTTTGCCCCCTGGTGGTCAGTGCACTTCATATCAACTGGTTGTTCGGTCATTTAGGCATATTTGTAATCTGATTCTTCCCTTGAAACAATATATCACGAACATCTATGACATCCACTATTTAAGGAACAGCTCATTTTTAATAGTGGCACATAATTATAAAAGGACATTTTTTCAGCCTTGTTTTTCATTACATCTTGGGACTACCTTGAAACATCTTTCCTTGGCTTCAGGAATTCTATTCTTTCCTGTTTTTGTTTTTGTTTGTTTGTTTGTTTGTTTGTTTTTCCTGAAATCTCTCTGGCTACTCCAGTAGCCTCTGCTTTCTCATCTCCCACCTTCCTCTTCAATGTATGCTGGCATTTCTCAGGGCTTGACCCTGGGCTCTGTTCCTTCTCCCTCTTTACACTTCCTGGGAAAGCCCACCCAATGTCACAAATGGGGTCTCAAATCTTTGAAAACCTATAATGTACTGAAAGGGTCTATTCCAGCTAGTCCAAGCACTGTTCAATTAGGACCCTACTATCTTAAGACACATGCTAAGTGCTCCATATCCATTATCTTCTCTATTGACTCTTCACAATGTGCTTTGATCTAGGCACCACTGACCTTGGAAGCATAGCTCGGCTGCATGACTTCATCAGTGTCATGGAAAACAAAAGGGCCAAGATTTTAAGTCAGATCTGTCTGATCAAAAACACAGGAACTGTCCCTCTAAACTCTCCAGAGCACTTAACACAGAACATCTTTTGCTTCTTAATAGCTGCTTGTTGAAGCAATACATCCTATTCTTAAACCCCAAGGACTACTTTTGTGAGCCATTTCTTCTGACTAAATGGGTACTCTTGTATTCTCCATTTCTCCTTTTATTTTTTCTTCCCAATTCTTTCACTTCCATTTGGTTTTGCTTTTGAGCCTTCAAACCTGACAATTGGAGATTCCCACCCAAATGTAATTTGAGTTTAATTGGAATTCCAGTCTACCTTTTAAGTGGGGAGCACTTAGCACCCTCTGATTGAGTTTTGGCTGCCTAGAAAGATCCTGAATTGAAGCCAGGGAAGTCATTGCACACCACTGAATGAAATAATTAAAATGGGGATGGCCAGCTTCAAAGAAGCAACTAGCCACTGCTCACTCAGCCCCTGCTCATGTGGGGAATCAGTGAGGATATCTAGAGGCTTCATGGCAACAGCACCAGAACATGACTCCTCTCCTCTTCCTTCCCATCCCCAGCCCCTTTACCCACATGTGGATGCAACATCCCACCCATGGGGAGGATCCATGGAGAGGAGGGTGGCTGTAAAGGCAGAGGCTGGGCTTTCAGGATTCCAGGGATCACATAGAGATTACACTGCATGACCATCCAAAACCATCCAAAGCAACATGTGTATGGAAACAAGAGTTGGAGGTCCTCATGAGATGGCATCAATATCTGTCTTTGGTTCAAATGGATCTTGCTCAGTGACTCTGAACATTGGGAGAAGCAAGTACATCTTGGGATCAGTGGTGGCAATATCTCAAGTGGGAATTCAAATCTCTGGAAAGCTACAATGTACTGAAGGAGTCTATTCCAGCTTGCCCAATAGATCTTTCTGTGATGATGGAAACATTGCATATGTATGCTGTCTGATTCAGTTGCCACTAACCACATATGGCTATTGAGCCCTTGAAATCTGAGGAGTACAAATGAAGAACTGAATTTTAAATTTCATTTCATTTAACTTAAGTAGCCATATGTGCAGTTGTTTGAAGGAAAACAAAGCCATGAAAAAGAATACTTGGAGAGTGAGTTTTAAAAAAAGAAGGTTTTTTGTTTTTGTTTTTTTGTTTTAAAAAAAGAATAGTGTTAGATGGTGGAGATAATAGCAAGGAGCAAGACAGACAGGTCCTCAACCTCATGAAGTTTATTATTTTTCTTTTGCTTGCTTACTGGGCAGAAATGTATTTTGTTTCCATTAAAGTTTTCTTAATCATTCTTCAAGGACAGTCAGTCCTCTTAGTTCTTGGATTTGTTTATTCAACACATCCATTGAGCATTTACTATGTCTCAGGCATTGTCTTAGGTTCTGGAACTGGAAAAGTGAAAAAATAATCACAAATCTTTGTACTATAGGAGCTAGTGAGAAACATGAAAGGCAAGTAAAAGGCCATCAGGACAAGTGTAGAGACCACTGGGATGGGTTATTGCTGTGGAATCAACACTGAACAGAACAGGGGCAGGTAAGCATTTATAACCACAAGTTATAAAAGACACTGTTGCCTGGGTTGAATGCTGTAAGGGAAGCTCTCTCACTCTGCTTCATACATAAAGATTAGATAATAAGAAGCAGCAAAAATTCCCATTTGGGGTGGAAGTGTGGGGAGCACGTGAGCTAACAGGCCCCCTCTCCTCGTGGTCTTAAGTGTGTATACCTTAAAAACTCAACGTTTATTTTTGGGAATTTTTTTAAACAAAATTTTTATTTAAAAAACACAAAGAAAACATTTCCATATTTTGAAAACACATAAATGAAATCGAAGTTTCCCTCCTGCCTCACCCATTATTCTTCCCAGGGAAAACCAATTTTAATGGCTTCTTGTGTATTGGTTATAAATTCTCTATGCATGTACAAGCATATGTATGGAAGCTTATCCTTTTTTTTTTTTTTTAACACAGAAGGGATAAAACTAAGCACATTTTTCTGCATCTTACATTTTTCACTTACTATTTCCATACAAGTAATTTAGATCTACCTTAGTCTCCTATTCCCCCCCCCCCAAAAAAAAAATATATATAGATGTATACTGTCGTCTATAAAATGGGACAGTCTTGACCAGCTTCAAAAACATATAAACTCTACTACTGATGAATATTTAGGTTTTTCATCTTTATCTTTTGTGAACTTCCTTGTGCATGTGTCTGAATGTGTTTCTGCAAAGATAATTTCTGTGTAGGATAAACACCTGTTAGATTGAAGGATTTTGTTGCAATTTGTATACCAGTGTCTTAATTGCCTTCTCAGAGGCTGCCCTGATTAGCACACGCACCATTTGCTGAAACTCCCACTAACATTGTGTATCATAAATATCTTTCTAGTGTATTTTCCAACCGCTTAGGTGGAAATCAGTCTCTGATTGTTGTTTTAATTTGCATTTTTTTTATGATGAAAAAGGTCAGGCATCTTTTCATATGTTAATAAGGCAGTCTATTCTCATCCCCCCCTCCTGTGAACTGCTTGTTTGTGTCCTTTGTTGATTTTTCTAATGGGATACTGGCCATTTTTAATTTCTTTGAAACAGCACTTATTCAACAACAACAACAACAACAAAAACCTGATTCTTTTTCTCTCATTAATGATGCAAAGGCCTTTTTCTCTCAGTTTATTGTTTTTCTTTTGACTGTTTACTGGGCAGAAATGTATTTGTTTCCATTTATTCAAGTTTTCTTAATCAGGCTTCCAAGGACAGACAATCCTCTTAGTTCTCGGATTTGTTTATTCAACACCTTTATTGAGCACTTACTATATCTCAAGCATTGTCTTAGGTTCTGGAACTAGATAAGTAAAAAAAAATAATCACAAATCTTTGTACTCTAGGAGCTAGTGAGAAACATGAAATAACCAAAATAAAATCAAGAAAAGTAACATGTATTAAATGTTAGGTGATGATTAGGAGAAAAAAGCAAATAAAGAGTGTCATAGGTAGGGTGTGGGAGCAATGGGAGGAGCATAGAGGTGGATAGAATGGCAATGGCAACTTTTAAAATTTTAAAGCCTTGTTTTACTATGAAGGTAATATTTGAGTAATGATCAGAAGAGGGCAAAGAATGGGTATCCAGAAGAAATGCATTTCATCTGAGGAAAGTGCATATGTAAAGGGACCATGATAAGAACAGCAGGGTAGCCCATAGGAATGGAGGTCAGAGGTGAAATGTGGAGGAGGGCAGATAGTTGGACATTGTAAGGGATAGGATACAAAACAACAGTGTGGGAACTGGATTCCAATCCAGGTAATGGTTGCTTGGACCAAGGTGGTAGCAGAAGAGGACTGACAAGAGGTTAAATGTTGGATGTATCATGAAGGAGCAGCCGACTGGATCTAATGAAGGACTGATATTGGGTATGACAGAGAGAAAGGAGCCAAGGATGGCTCCAATTTCCGTCTGAGAAGCGGGAGAATGGTATGGGCATTTGCCCATTACCCTAGGGTCAAAACTGCCTCGACACATTTGGATAGTTGACCAAAGGTCCAGTTTTGGACAGGTTAAATTTCAAATGCATGTTAGACATCAAGAGCATGTCGAGTAGGCGGTTGAATATGTATGTGGGTCTGATGTTCAGGAGAGCGTTCTGGGCTGGTAATAACATTCAGGGAATCATTAGCTTAGAGATGATGGTTAAGGATGAGTGAACAAAGAAATGAAGATAGACAACAGAAGCCCAAAGTTAGAGCCCTGGGACTCTCAACAGGTGTCAAGAAACCCAGTCATGTGGTACTGTCATTCATGCATAGTGTCCGATGCCTAATGTGAGTGAGAGCCTGCTGTCTGCAGAGGTCAAGGTGGGAAATAGAGTGCAGGGCAGAGGGACGCATGTGTGAAAGGCCTGGGAGTGAGGAAAAGCCTGGCCTAGGTTAGGAGGGTAAACCGAAGCCTGGCAGGCCTCATTTGGTTTGGCTCATACAGGTTTTTTTAATTTGTTTGTTTCATTGGAGTTAGTTGCCAACGTTTGAAAATGGGGAGCTCTCCCATTTTAAAAAAATCGGATATCTGCCATCACATTTTTAAAAATTCAGGTATCTGCCATCTCTTGAATAATCAGTATGCTTAGCAGCACTGGGCTCACATTCCCACAGGCAGCAAGGGCATGTTGCTAACAGGTGCGGCCCGCTCAGAAAGTCTGTGTGGTTCCCTGCGAGTCCCCTGGACTGCCTCATTCATTTGCAGTTCCCATTTTAAAAGCTAGATCCTAAGAATTGTAAATTGGGAACTTCTTTTAGCATGTACTTCTCTCCACCCTCCCCCTGCCGCCCCCCCCCCTTTCCTGTCATGGTGTGGGAGGACCCCTCCAGGCTGGGCACAGGAGGCCTGGGTTCTGTCCTGGTTCTTTTTTTTTTTTTTAAATATATTTTATTGATATTTTACAGAGAGATAGAGAGCTAGAAACGTTGATGAGAGAGAAACATCAACTAGCTGCCTCTTGCACACCCCCTACTGGGGATGTGCCCGCAACCAATGTACATGCCCTTGGCCGGAATCGAACCCGGGATCTTTCAGTCAGCAGACCAACGCTCTACCACTGAGCCAAACCAGTTTCGGCTGTCCTGGTTCTTATGACTCATTGCCAACCTGCCTCAGTCCTGTAATTAAGGTGACCCATGGTCCAGGTTTGCCCAGGATGACAGAGTGTCCGAGAACATGGGACTTTCCGTGCTAAAACCAGGCAGGAGCCAGGCAAACCAAGACGAGTTGGTCAGCCAGCTTTTTACTTTAAACCTACCCAGTCCTCACAGTTAAATGCCAGGCATCAAAATTGTGTTTTTTCCTAAGATGTGCTCTTTAAAATTGGTTGAAGATGAACCTGGCAAGAGAGAATGGGTGAATTTGAAATCAAATTTTTATAATAGTGAGAAATGATAGGCAGACCTTGATGATGAGGGTCATCATCATCATTATAATGATAGGTATAATAATGATAGATAAGCTTACTTCATGCCAGACCTTGAACCAAGCATTTTGCACACATTAACTCACCTCCTGCCAGGAGTAACCCCATGAGGTAAGGAGTGTTTTTATCTCCAATACAGATGAAGCTGAGTCTACTCGGGTCACAGGGCTAGTAAGTGACAGAGCCAGGATATAGATCCAAAGCTGTGTGACTCCGAAGTCTGCACTAGCTTCTCACTGTGGCTGCCACTGCCTGGATCAGTAGCTTGCTGAAAAGAGCTTTGCCCATCACCCTCGGGTCAAAACCGCCTGGCATAAATCTTCCTGTGCCGGAGAAGCCGGGGCTCAGCGAACCTGCATGAAAAGTCATCACCTTCCAGTGCCTTCTAGTTCCCTTGGTTTATGAGGAGTGTCTTAATATCCTGGCAACACAAGCAAGCCCCAGTATTATATTTCCCTCCTGTCTTCTGAAAATTTCAATCAAATGAGGAGCAGTTTGGGCTCACTAAACCCCCTCATCTGCAAAGCAGAGATGGGACCAGAGTGAGCCCACGTGGCAGTGGTTCCCTTTCCGGGTGCAGATTTAATTAGATGTCTGTGTAGCACAAGAATGCTCTTTCCCGTTGGGATTTTAGAAAATGCTTCTCTCCTCCCCTTCCAGGCCCCACAGTTGGTGGGAGAAGGAACCTATATTCTTGTCCCTTGAAGCTGAGCTCTGAGTTCCAGGGCTGAGCTTCTGAGCTGTTCCTTTTGTGGGGGTCACTTGACCACTGACATAGAAGCTAAAGCCATGTCCAATCAGAGATGTCGGGGCATGAGCCCCTATTCCATTCTCATTTTGGGGATTCTGGCATCCCTGGAAAGCCAGAAACTCTGTACCAGACCCTCCAGTGGGAAATATGCTCTTCATGTCTTCTCTCCATGATTCTACCAACCTCCTCTTTTCACCCATGACATTGGACCATTGTAGCAGGCCCATCCAAACTCACATTTCTTTCACTTGACTAATTCCCTCTTGTGCTTTAAGAAATGCCACATTTTCAGGAGAGCTATTCTTAATCCCTTAGATGAAATTCACTAGAGTAAATTACTTCATGGCCCCCCAGAACATGGTAGTTCCCTTTCCTTAATATCCTTCCTGGTCATAATTGGTTTAGTGTCTCTCTCCTAGTAGTCTAGAAAGCTCTATGGAAGAATCATTTGCATAAATTAAAAACATGACATTCACGCAAATATAAATTAAACATGTCAAATTTTACTTCACTCTTTAATGAATCAGTAAAAGTAAAACTTGTTCCAAGAACATTTTGAAGAACTGGGTATTTATAGGCATATGAGAAGAAGACAGAATAAGATTGCTAGGTGAGATACCAAAATGACGAATGTTCCAAAGGATGATGGAACCATAGCTTTTAGAGCTATCTTTTCTACTGCATGGAAATCTATATGATGACATGCAACTTCATAATATCCTTGACCTCTCCTCAAAGAATAAAGAGTAAAGCCAGTATAGATATATTCTGTAAGAGAATTCACTAAATATTGAGTGAGCAGAACTGTTAAACAATGCCATGACATGATATGACATGATATCATGCCATTACATGATAGTTATAGGATATGCTATGCTATTTTTGACTTATTCTAAATCTTTAGATACTTTTTCTTAACAGTTTTGAAGTTGAGTTAAGGAGGGTCTCTACTGTGGGGACTTTGTTAGAATTAGTGAGGATTGTGATATAATAGTGTAGGGTTATAGACACAGCAAGATGAGAAATATGAGATGAAGAATCCAAAGTGTTGATTATAAGCTATTATTTAATGCTGTCTATGGAAGAATTGAAGGGTCAATAAAGACATTTTTTGAATGACCAATAAAATTGTTTTCAACGTTTATCTTGCTAGAAAAGAATTTTCTGGAAAAGTAAAATTTTGTTGATGAAAAGAGCAAAATAGTAAAATCTTGTAAATGTAGACAGTAGTGGTGAGCGCAGATGGTTTCAGTACTCAAAATCAACGTAGTGGAAAGCAGAGAGATGAAAGAAATAATTCCTGTTGGCATCATTTGAATTTCTGAATCCAGACATACTAAAGCCAAATTGGAAATCAAATCATTCTCTCTAGACATTAGAATTACACATTCATGTCCTTTTTCATGTAACCACAAAACCTCCTAAAAAACAAGGTGGATGATACTTCCCAACTCCACACATGACTGGTTATGGCCAATAGAATGTGGACAAAAGTGGTGGTTGCCAATTCCAAGCAGAAACCTTAAAGCATTTGTGTTCTCACTCACCCTTTTTAAGCTCTGTGATCAGCAATGAGATGATCCTGTCCTTGTTCCTACTGCTCCTAGGCTGGGCTCCAGACTGTTGACCCATGGAACAGTCAAAACAAAGTAGAAGTCCTGGGTTTACTCTGGCCTAGCCAAGCCCAACCTGCATCAGTTGCAAAGTAACTGCCCCATGGATCTACGAGGAAGAAAAATAAACTTGTATTGTTGAAAAACACGAAGAGGGAAGCGATTCATTACACATTAAAAAAATGACTAACAATCCAAGGTCATTCCTGGACTTTTGGTATAGGATCCCATATGTTCTCCACCTAGTTTTAATCAATTTGAGTTGGGGTTTGTTGTTTTTAACCAATGAGTTTTCTCCATCAACATCTTTTTATGGCAGTGCATCACTTGGCTGGCATGAGCCTATAAGACATCCCAGATTTTTCTCATGGGAACAACAGCCAAGTGTGATGTTCTCCATTCTCTACCTGAGCAACAGATTTTTAAAAAGTAATATTTATCTCTATTAACGGTCATCTTCTGGCTTGCACCCAATCTTCCAGTCTAGTGAGATCCTTCTCAATTTGATTCTTTCATTCTGGGCATTAGCTGCTCCATTCAGCATTCTGTCAAACACAAATTGGATCAGCATGACCACACGAGCTTCCTCCAAGCCATAAATTTCAATGTAATGATCTTGTTCCATTACACTAAAGACTGACCTCCAAGTTGACCCAAAACCACACAAATAATCATTATTTAGGCCAGATATTCTAGACTGATATCCACAAGACAGAAATATCTTTCATTTCTTTTTGTTATAAATTTTCTTGCCATCATAATGATCTCAGAGGAGTTGAAATCAGGAAATACTACATAGCAGTGGCCTGATGCAAAATTTTAGTGAAAATACTTCTAATCCATCTTTGTGGGATTAATTTGCATACTTACTCTGATTGGCTGGTGGGCGTAGTGGAGGTACGATCAATTTGTATGTTTCTCTTTTATTAGTTGGGACTGCCAGTGTGCATCATATGTACTGGCCAGTCAGATGGTTGGGTGCATGTGCAGTCAGTCACTTAGTCTTTCATATACATTGATATATGTACTCATTCTACTCTGCCTCCTCAACTGACTATGTAGAAGGTACATTTAAAAAATCTGGAGAGCATGCTCCACACCAGCGTTTCCATAACATATTTCCCAATTAAGCAATTAGTTTGTATATTTGTCTTGCTTTTCTCTGGGCTTTTTGAAAGCAAGGATCAAGTTGATGTTGGTATCCAAAGATCTGGCATTGTTTCTGGTACATAGTAGGTACTCAGTAAACATTTGTTTAGTTGAATGAAAGAACTCATTCTGAAGCTCTGTGTGTATTTATGTTGAAACAGTTAGATAATGTTCAGGAGCCTGAAGCATTAGCTAATGTTAAAAATAAATTAAAATACACTCTTGGGTGACTACATCTTCAATTTCATGCTTGATTCCTTTATGGTTGACTTATTAACCTAAACTAGGAGTTGCAAACTAAAATATCTCCAGGGACCAGCAAGGAAACATAATAAATGAGGATAAATAGGTACAACTGAAAATAACTTCTCTTTACAGGGATGGATGTACAGTGTTCCTAGATAGTCGACTTTTTCAGAGTGGATTATTAAAAGGTTTTAAAATGTGCTTTTAATAAATATAAAAATTTCTGATTTTTAGAAGTTGGAGACTTTAAAACATAATTTCTAAAATATTATGTGAGCCAATTAAAATATATCTACAGCCTAAATCTGACTCACAGGCTATCAATCTGAGAAAGAGTTAAATGTTTTACATCTCTAATGGCATTTCAGTTTGCAATAAATATTTAATTTACAATAAACAGCCTTGGGTAATCTCAAATAATGTGTTTATTGTTGAGCAGTACAAACCCTGTAACATTGAGAAGGATCCATTAAGGCCCAATTTTGAGGCCTGAGATAAGTTTTAGTGGACATACATCACAAAGGACTTCCCAGGTAGGAATTTACAGAAAAGATTATGAAATTAAAGTTAAAATTTAGCAACCTGTATTTGTGTTTTACCAAACAAAATAGATATTCTGAGTCAGTCTTCTTTCTAGTTCCTTATGACTGATCTCCATTAGAGCTGAAATGATGGAAGTGGTATATGACTCTTGGTAAGTTTCCTATCACACCCCCTGACCTTGCCCCACCATAGTCTCAATGGCTAACCATTAATATTCATAGAGGGAGAAGGATCTCTTACTTGCTTATAGCTTTTAGCCCATCATTCTTGGTTCATCCTGCTCAGTTTAGTAACTGCTAGTTAACCATATTAAAGTTCTCTGATATATCTGCCAAAATAAAAACAGGAATCTCTCCATAAAAAAATGGCCACATGTATCAAGCGCTACAACTTTTAAACAGCAAAAATCAATTTGAGAGTTACATTTTATCAACCATTCACATAAAACATATTAATATTTATGCTTAATTGACCCAAGATACCAAAGTGATAAAACATCGTAAGGCAGTAACAGAAATGCACAATAAAATATTACTATAATTCTGCAAGTTATGTCCTTAAGGACCACTGTGTCTGGGACTTTGCCTCTTCATGGGAATCTGAAAAGATAGAATTTTAGATTCCTGATAATAAGAACTCCAGGGAGGAGAGAGATGGTGGGAGAATAAAGACAAGGGAGGAACCCAGGGGAACATAAAGGTCTGATCTCTTATGCTGGTGCCCAGCAATTTGTAAGACATAGGGGTATGCTTTGCTGAAAATGATTTTAAGACCACATGCTAATTCAGAGGGGAAGAGTCCTGTCATGTATGCTATAGAGGAAGAACTAACACTATGCATGCCATGTATGTGCTACCTGTGGCCTAAGAATAAATAAAACTGAAAACTTAGATCTTATTACAGTAGGTTCAGCCTCTGCATGTACTAGCTTAACTAATTATGCACAATATCTCCTTAATTTTCAAAAGTGTCCCAGTTTAGATAGTAAAGTATATATAACCAACCAGGAAGAATTATTGCATAATGACCACTAGTCCATTTGCTAATTCAAGAAATATTCCTTAATCCCTACTGTTGGGCCCTGATCATTCATTATTAGCCACAGTCTTCTTTTCCCGGGGCCCTGGTTTTCTCAATATTCTGCTCAGAACATCCCAACACAACACAACCTTTGTTTCTCTGGACAGGTGCATGATTCACACTTCCCACCTATGGTACTCTCTGATATATTCTGTAACACAGTCACGAGATCACACTACTCAGTCACTTCTATAGCTCTGGTAAGTCTCACCTTCTTAGTTCCTGGAAAGAGCAACAACAAAAGCTTCACCTGCCTTCTGAATGAAGATCTTTTGTATTTTCTGCCATACCCCAGGTATCTTGTCTAGACCAAGTAAATGTTGATCTTCAAAAGCCCATATCAGCAAAAGACGGAAGAACATATGTCTCAGATTTTCCCCCACAGCAGATTCACAGGACTTCAAGATCCTTCATTTTTTTTGGATGTCCCAATTGGATCAAGGGTAAACCTGGAGGCCCTCTAACACAAGCACTCACCATGACCGAGGTTCCTAGCTGTATTTTCTCCAATGACACACCAGTCGATCTGCTTGCTGTAACCAGGCTTTGGGACAAGCCAGCGTTTCTCCCCCTCAGCAATGCTAACATTTTGCACTAGATCATTTCTGTTGTGTGGGACTGTGTGCATTTTTACATACTGGTATTTAGCAGCATCTTTGGCCTCTACCAATTAGATGCCAATAGTACCCCTCCCCCAATTGTGACAACAAAAATGTCTCCTGAAATTGCCAAATACCCCCGGAGGTGAGGTGAGTTAGAATTGCTGCCAGCTGAAAAATACTGAAATAGGCACTCTGAGTATCAAGACAAATAAACCACCCTTTCTGTCCTCACGCAAGTCATAAGAGCAGACACATTGGTAAGCAAGTATGGTACACACCTCTAAGTGCCAGATAAGGGTTTGGCAAAAATTTCTGTGGGAGCCAAAGAAGGAGAGATGAACTTCTTTTTGGGTAGTCAAATAAGGCCCCTGTAGAGGATAAGCATTTGGAGCTTGGGATAACACCTCAGTATTCCCCAGGAGGGAAAGACATTGCCTCCAGAGGAACAGCGTATGCAAATGTGCTGAGATATGAAAGAGAATAGTGTGTATGAAATGGAGTAAGAAGTTTGGGGGGAAATAGGGTGATGGGTACGTTGGAGACAGTGTCAGAAAGTCAGGGGAAAATGAGGACCTAGATTTTTAAGCTCAATTTGGAAACCTGCTAGGATATGGAACTGGACTTCATTAATTGGGCAACAGAGAATCACAGGAAACTAACGGAGAGATCAGATCAGATCTGAGCTTTAGAGAGACCACAAGGGTGTTGGATGGAGGCAGGAAAGCTGGGCGAATAGCACTGTCTTTGGCATCAGGCTGCTCTGGGCTGGAGTCTCACTCTACATTGGGTACCCCATTTTTCCCCCTAAATTTCTTTTCCTCTTCTGTAAAATGAAGATGATTACTTATCTAGCACCATCGTGTTGTTGTGAAGACTAAACACGTTAATCCATGTAATGAGCTAAGAGTATCTGAATGTAGTTGAAGCTCATTAAATAATTATTCTTTTTCGAATCCAAGGAGGGGTGAGGTTTGAGGTAGAGCCCAGTTTAGAGGAGGTATGAAAACGGATGGGAGCATAAACTAGCACAGTGTTTGGGTGATGGAAAGAATCAGGTGAATTCGTTCCCACCTGAATTGAGTCAACTCAAGAAGTTTACTTCTTCCAGGCTCCCAACAGCAAGAGATTCCGTTCTCCAAACATATATGCAATCCCTGAGCTTCCTACTATGTCCAGCTCTGGACAGCTCCACTCAGGAAGTTCCACCACCTACAACCTCCCTGGCGGTGTGAGCCTGCCGTCTGAGCACTCATTGTTCTGAAAGAATTAATTAAATGAGGACCCACAGTTCCAGAGCTACATCTTCATCTCCTTCTGCCTCACCTGGGTTTTCTCGTTCTTCCCTGCAGACTGCTTTCTGTTCCTAGGAAGAGGGGCTACAAACGACCTGCTGCAGGACCAAATAGCCATTTAATGGAGTGGAGATTCATTAAGACAGCGCTGATGGCGACCATGGTCTCGGGAACAGAGAAACAGCCCAGAGGATTTTGATTCTCTACCATCTTTCTGACCTCAATTTACAAGGCAGAATTAAGTTCTGGAAACCCTGAGAACAGAACAAAATAATGGCATGATAGGCTTTTAATCACTGGTAGAATCATGAAGAGTTAGTAGACCTCCAACCTCATTGTTTCCTTCTCCCGTTCAAAGGGAGCTTTCTATAGCAGTGTCATAGCCTGACAAGATTGCTATATCCATTCATCTTCAAAATTAATTCCTTTAAAGATATATTTTCAAAACCAACTATATCCCGTGGCAGTGCCAGGTATTGAGACAGTGGTAAACAAGACCCACACAGTTCCTCCTCTTGCGGATAGGTTCAGAGAGAACCAGACAACAAAGAGAGAGCTGGGAAAACTGTGGCAGTGACTCAACGCAACACCAGCCAGCTCCTCTTCCCTTTGTGTAGCTAAAGAAAATGGATCCCGGTTTTAAACACAATTCTAATATTTCTTTTTTCCAGGTCCCAAATACACGAAGCAGACAGACAATTTCATATCCACCTCTGGCGATTGGGGAATTGATTTAAATTAAGAGTCATAGGTTAATGACTGGGAGTTATTATCATTTTCTTACATATCTGGGAAGTCAGGCTTCAGGGGAAGAAAAAAAAAGCCTTCTTTGTTTTAGTTTTTCCATAGCGAGGCAGAGTTCGGTTTCTCAGGGCATGTTGGAAGAACGGGAACTGGAATATAAAAGCAGAGCTTAGGAGGGTGGGCCTCTGAGTCAGACGCTTGGGCCCAGATCTGTGCTCTTCCATCTCACCTGCTGGGTGACTTGGCAGCTCATGTCTCAGTTTGTGAAGTGGAATAATATGCTAGTGCCCCTCTTCTAAGAGCTGTTATGAGAATTCAAGGAGATGGTGAATATAAAGGCTTAGTTGAAGAGTCTTTGATACACAGCATACATTTAAAAAAAAATAAATCAGCAGTTGAAGGAGGTGTGCTAAATTGCCAGGCAGGGTGGAGGCACCTGAACTGGTTGGTCTCTGAGCAGCAGCAACTCACAGCGAGGGGTAGTAGGTTCAAGGGCAGCTTTGCTAGCTCCTAGCAACATGAACTTGGGGAAAGTCAGTTCTGCTCTCTCAACCCCAGCTTTCTCCTCTGCAAAACAGGGGTAATAATGACCACCTTTTGAGGCTGTAGCGAGGCTGTGACGAAGCGTGTGTTAAATACTGACCATGGTGACCAGTACATATCTATCATGATCCACATACAGGGCCAAGTTCATCGTCTTCATCACCACTGAGGTCAATTATCATTTTTGCTGCTTAGCTTGCTCTTTCCATTCTCCTCTGCCTTAGGTTGTGTTGCCTAAAACAGAGTTTGCAATAGGATTTCCTGTGCAAATGGTTTATTCAGGGAGTGCTCAAGCTGTCATGGAGTAAGGGAAGCAGGAGAGGGTGAGAGAGAAAAGCACAGAGTTTGAGAATGAAGAAAGACTAGTGGATGGTAGAGGTCAAGTGATGGAGAGAAATAAAAGAGTGTCAATTAAATCCCTGCATCAAGACATGGTGGAAATTTACCGTATGCTTGCCCTTTCAGGTTATGTAAGCCCTTTTTGTGTGTGTGTGTTTCTCTCCCCCTTCCCCCGCCCCCCCTTTTTTTTTTTGCTCAGCTCTCTGAGCTGGGAGTTCTGGGTGCCTGCAACACAGAATCCTGACTGATGTAATCGCTGCAAGGGACCCAGAAGCACTATGCAAATTAGAAGTCAATCAATTTATAGGATTATTGTTGTTATGTACATAAAGTTCTCTTTTGCCTGAGTGAGCAGCGCCTTCCAAAGCCAGGGCCCCTTTCCAAATGAGGTTTTCATTGTCTCAGGTGGAGAAGAGGCACATCAGGTGGCCCAGAGGGCACTCGTGCTGCCCCTGCCTCTGAGAGATTCTCCTGCCAGCTTCCCTGACAACAGAAGGACAGGTGTTGGCAACATGACCTTCAAATAAAGTGGCCATTGCCAGGCTGACCGCCCCACCCAAGCCAGAGGAAGGGCCGATATCACTTCAGAGAGAAAGGTAGAGTATGAAGGTGGGGTTGAGGGGTGGGGGGGGGGGTGCGCAGCGATGGGCAATGTCTTTACATTGCTAAAAGATAGTGAGGCATACTGCAAGTTTTAAGAGTTTATTTGAGCAAAAATCTATGTGAATCCGCAGCACCAAACCGGAAGTGGTTAGGAGGGCTCCACCAACAGGAGCTAGAGGGTAAGACCTTCACAGAGAAGGGGGTAAGGGAATTCTTTGATTGGCTGTAGCTTAAGCAGTTGCCTTCTTTGGGAAAGCTAGTGGCTATTGTGATTGGTTTCAATGCCTTAACCTTGAGGAATGACCTTAGGTTGGGGTTTGCTCCTGTAGGTTATTGAAGCATTAAAGCCATCTCAGTCTCATGACTGCCCAGCTTAAATTAATTCAAAAGTATGGACAGAAGTGATTCACTAACAAGAACAACAACAGACCCTTTTAATCTACACAAAGATGCCTACTGATAAGGCAAAATGCATTAAGCTTACAGGTAGCTATTGACATTTTTGAAAAGTTTATTATACTTTTATCTCCATTTCTTACACTTAGAAAAACAAAAACCATTTTCTATACTAATACAAGGTGTACTTGTATTGTCCACTAGCCTCAGATCACAAAGATCTCAAAAATAGAGGCAGCCAGAAAAAGAGACACAAACATTGGGGTGAGGGGAGGGTGTTTTAAGAGCCATCAGCACTTTTCCATTAGACTGTACTTAGTTTCTAGCCTTTCTAAGCAAAAAAGTGCATCTTATTTTGAAAGCTTTATAAACTTTTCTCTTCGTTGGAGGATTCTTCCAGCTTAAGGGTGAAGATGGCTCTGGCAATTTGAGAGGTGTTTTGGGGAACAAGAAGTTTAAGAACACAAGGGGAAGACTTGTGAAGAGGGCAAGCCAGAACCAGAGGAGTAATGACAGGACAGGAGAGAAAAATGAACTTGTGGATGAGCCAGTGTAGAGAGAAAGGGAGGAAAGAAGAGTGTGCGTACAGGGTTCAGTTATGTGAGTCCTGCCTGGCTGGGGCAAACTGACTGCCTAGCATAGGGGAACCAGGCTGAGCTGGTATAGCTAAGAGATGCATTTTTTTCAACAACAGCAATTTAAAAAGTGCAATCCAGGGACCACCTACATCAGCATGTCCTGGGAGGCTTGTTAAAAAAGTTGATTCTTGGACTTTATTGCTACTTAATCTGCATATGTGGACATGGCACTGGGGGTTGCATTTTTTATAGCTTTATTGAAGTACTAGAGGCCCAGCACATGAAATTCATGCATGGGGTTGGGGGGGGGGTGGGGATCCCTCAGCCCGGCCTGCACCCTCTCCAATCTAAAATCCCTTGGGGATGTCCAAACCAACTGCCAGGGACCGCTGGCTCCTAACTGCTCATCTGCCTGACTGCCTGATTGCCCCTAACCACTCTGCATGCCTGCTTGATCACCTCTAACTGCCACTATCTGCTGACCCGATGCTCCTAACTGCTCTGCCTGCTAGCCAGACCACCCAGAACCGCTCTTCCTGCCTGCTTGATCACCCATAACTACCTCTGCCTCAGACCCACCACCAGGGCTTTGTCCAGAAGGACATCCGGAAGATATCTGGTCCATCTGGTCTAATTAGCATATTACCCTTTTATTAGTACAGATAGTTGATGTACTATAACCACATATCAAAGTATACAATTTGATGAGTTGGAACATTATTATGCATATGTGAAATAATCACCACAATCATGAACATGTCCATCCCCCTCCCCCAAAGTCTTCTCAGGCCCCTTTGTGATGCCTTCCTCATCTCTAGACCTTTCCCCTTCACCCATCCCTGGATAACTGTGGATCTGGTGATCCTATAGATTAGTTTATAATTTTCTAGAATTTTATGTAACTGGATTCATAGAATCCATACTCTTTTTGTCTGGTATCTTTCACTTGTTTATCTATCCACACGATGATAGACTTTTCAGGTGTTTCTATGTCTCAATTTCTCCTTGGTTCATACCTAGGAGTAGAATGGTTGGATCACATATTAGTTAAATGCTTAAATTATTAAGAAACTGCCTGATTATGTTCCATAACTTTTTTTTTCTGGTTCCTCCACATCATCACAAAAACTTGATATGGTCTATCTTTCAGATTCCAGGCTTTCTGATATGAGTATAGTGGTGTATCAGTGTGATTTATTTTACATTTTCTCAATGACTAATAGTATTGAGAAATTTCCATATGCTTATTTACATTCTCGATATCTTCTTTGGTGAATTGTTTGTTCAAATATTTATATTGGGTTGTTTGCCTTGTTATCACTGAGTGGTAGAGGTTCTTTTTGTATCCTCGACAGAAGTCTTTGTAGTGTGTATGTTTTGCAAGTATTTTCTGCCAGTCTGTGGCTTCCTTGTCATTTTTTGTTGAGTTGCTTTGATTTCTTTGTCAAAATCATTGGGTATGGGGAAAAATAGAGATGTTGGTCAAAGAGTACAAACTTCAACCTATAAGATGAATAAGTCCTATGGATCTAATGTACTGCATAGTGATCACTATTATTAATACTCCATTATGTACTTGCCAAGAGAGTAGACCTCACATTTTCTCACCACACACACACACACACACACACACACACACACAATAACAATTATACTATGTGATGCAGGTGTTAACTACTGCTATGGTGATAATCATTTTTGCAATGTATAAGCATATTAAATTAACACATTATAAACCTTGAATGTACACAATGCCAATTAGATTTCAGTAAATCTGGGGGGAAAAGTCAGTTCAACATGTGTGTGGATCTATTTATGGACTCTAGTCTATTTCATTGATTTTTGTGTCTATCCTTTCTCCAATACCATACTTTCTTGATAATAGTTGGTTATAATATGCATTGAAATCTTGTGTACAATTTCTCCAACTTTGTTTTTCTTTACCAAAGTCATTTGAGCAATTTAGTCCTTTGCATTTCCATATGAAATTCAGAAGTAGCTATTCAATTTTAGATAAATAAAGCTGGCTGGCATGATGAATGAGTTTGTGTTGATTCTATACATCAATGTGAGAAATGACATTTTACCAATATTGTCTTTCAATCATAAACATAGCTGCTCTTTGATTTCACTTGGGAATGTTTTATAATTTATAATGTACATGTCTTGCACAGCTTTGGTCAAATGTATCCCTAATTATATTTATGGTGCTGTTGTAAAAAGTCTTGTATTATAAATTTTAACTTTCATTTATTCACAATCAAAACAAGTTTTCAGAATATATTAACCTAATATCCAGAAACTCTGTTAAACTCACCTATTAGTTCTAGTCGTTTTTTGTAGATTCTATAAAGTTTTCTCTATAAATAATCATATCTGTACATAAAGACAATTAACATTTTCCTTTCCAATATGGATGCTTTTACTTTCTTTCTCTTGCCTTATTGCACCACTAGAATCTCTGGTATAAGATTGAATAGAAGTAGTGAGAGCAGACATACTTGCCTGGTTCCTGATCTTATGGGGAAAGCATCTTTTACCATTAAGCATACTATCTTTTACCATTAAGCCTAGAATCTTTTACCATTAAGCATGGTTCTCACTGAAGATTATTAATGGATGTCTTTTATCAGTTTGATAATGGTCCATTCTATCCTAGTTTTCATAATGAATGGATGCTTATTCTTCTGCATCTATTATTGAAGTGATCATACTTAGTGTTTTGTTTGTTTGTTTTCCTCGTAGGCTGCTCTTTCAGGGAATTTCATGGATCAGTTTTCAAATGTTAAACGAAGCTTGTATTCCAATGATTAACCTCCCTGTATTCCAAACTCCTCTCCTTCTAATTAGATATTCAGTGTTTCGTTTTGTTATTATATATCATTTCTTTCACTTTTTATAGCACTCAGATATATGTAAAATTATGTACATTTATAATCTTTTCTTTCTCTTTTTTACTTCTCTTTAAATGTTCTCCTTTCTTGCTTTCTTCCTCCATTTATTGTTTCCTTACTTTTTTACTTAATCTATCAATGACATTCCTCTAATCTGGTGGGTCTCAACTCGAATTGCATGTGAGAATCATGTTGGGAGTTTTTAAACAATTCCAAAGACTGGGCTCATTTAATCACTTTAGACCAAGCATATCAAACTCTCAGCCCTTGGGCTGCATACCTCATTTATTTGGCCACTGTTAGCCTTTGAATTGGACATGCTTGCTTTAGACATTGGCCTTTTTAAAAACTCTCTAGATGACTCTGATGTTCAGTCAGGATTGATGGCCCCTGATCTAATCCAGTACATATAGATGTAACCCATCCATTTTAATAGCTCTGAAGCATTTCATTATAAGGGTGCATCAGAATCTATTCATCTGCTTCTCTGTTCATGTTCATTCAAGTTGCTCCTGATTTCTCTACCTTATGTTCTATTGTTTAGTGCAGAAAGTTTTATTACTATACCATTTTCTTCCTAGGGTATACCTTTTATCATTTTATAATCTGTAATTTTGGCAAATTTATGCTTCAGGTCTTGAATTGTATTCTATTGAATGATACTACCACCCACTCATCCTTTCAGTTGTTGCTTTGCATTTGCCTCATGTATCTTTACCGGCTGATTTGTTCACATAATTTTGCTATTACTTCTTTAAAGCATAAGCAGAATATAGCTGTACTTAAATAACAAAACACTCCTTATCTGAAAATATCTTCCTTTTTATAGGGATATTGACATTGTAAACAAGAATTCAAAAAGACCATGTAGTCTTCAAGCCTCTAATTACTGGACATTATTGTGGAGATTCAGGCACCATGCCAGCTTGGATGACCACCTGCTCCTCACCCTCCCAACCCTCCCAGTTCCTGCAGATGCGGATGTCACACAAGGCACTTCTTATTGCAAATGCAAATTGCAAATGTGAACTGTTTCTTTCTTAATTTTATCACTTTTCCCCCTCTTAATTTTCAAGAAGCTTAAATTATTAGCACTTGTCTCAACAATGTGCTTTGCCTGGTATCTCTGAGGACGTGTTGCTGATAACTTCCAAATGATGTCACCCTTGAAAGCACTGTTTCAAAGCACCCATTCCATCACGGGCATTGTTCAGAAAGCTTCTGAATAATTCAGGGTGACCCACAGCCCCAACACATTTATACAAGTGCAAATTGAAAAGTAAATCAGAAACTTCATTTCCATGTCTGGGGCTCTAAGAGCTGCATCTATTCCCCACGTGCTGCCACATCTCATCAGTAGAGGCGGGAGAGGCAGAGGTGGTTTCCTAAGGGAGCTCCAGGGTCCCATTCCCTCCAGAATCCCTTTTTCTCATATCCCTGCAGCACATTAAGCATTCTGGGAAACTCTGACTCCCTGCCTCACCTTTCACAAGCTCTTCTCAATAGTATTTATTCAATCTGTACTCAGTTCCAGGCACTGTGGTAAACATCTAGGTATATTTTATTTAATCACTAGAGGCCCAGTGCATGAAATTCATGCACAGGTAGGCTCTCTAGTGGCTGCCGGCCACCAGCTAGGGCCTCCCTTCACACCCACCTTGGCCTGGCGCCGCCTGCTCACTTGCTCCACCATCCCATTCCAGTTCCTCTCTTGTCAGGACCCATTGGGGCTGGCAACACCTCCAATGCCACCCGCTGCCAGTGCCACATGCCTACCATGTTCCATACTGCCCCCTGGTGGTCAGTGCACATCTAACTCCTGGTGGGTGGAACTCCTGTCTGTGGGAACAATTTGCATATTAGTATTTTATTATATAGGACTGCCACAACTCTATGAGGTAAGCACTGCTAGTTTCCTATTCTACAGATGAGAAAAATAAGGCCAAGAGAAATGATGTCACTTGTTCAAGGTCACCCAGAAAATTAGATGAGGAGTAGGAATCCGACCCGGTCTGTGTGGTGCCAGAGTTGTGCATTTAGCCCCTTTAGTAACCTCACTCAATGTAGTATGAAGGACTCATCGTAATCAGGCCCCTGCGAACCTCTCTGGTTTAATCTGTCTAACCTGGTCCCCTAGCCCCTTGCACAGCCTGTGCTCCAGCCACACCTAATGTCCCCCTAAATGTGCTTTGTCATCTTACCCTTTACTTATATTCTTTACACTGCTTGGAAGTGACCACTGCAAATCACTATCACAGCTTGTGTACACTTACAGGATCCTGTGCATTCACATCTCCTTACTCCACTCCCTCTAGAGTATGAGCTGTGTGAGGACAGGGACTGTGTCTCACTCCCCTTTGTGTCCTGAACACCTAGCACAGTGCCTGGCACACAGCAAATGCTCAATAGTAAGTTAGATATTCTCGTACAACTTTTTCTTTCTCCCCACCATGAAAAGAGATAAGATCCTCTTTAAAAAAAATTAAAGCTGGGACAGTGAAACAAAGGAAGGACTTAGGATAGAAGAAGCAACAGGAGGGAGCCTAGGCTGTGCTCTGCTTTGACCCCCTAGAAACATTATAGGAAAGAGGTGAGCCAAGGCGAGGCTGCAGTCAGCTCACTGGAAAGTAAAAGAAAAGGAGGCCTTGGAGACAGGATCAGGGGGCAAACCTGGAACAAGCTGCCACTGCACACTGCTCCCCTGGTAGCAAGCCTGTGGGGAGCCTTAGAATTTAGGAGATGCATGCCCTAGAGCAGTGTTTCCCAAACTTCTCTCATGATGAGAATCACCTGGTGGAGTTATTAAAGTACAGATTCCTGAATCCCAACTAAGAAGTGCTAAACTAGAATTTTTGGGAACATATAGGTAAAATTGTATACTTAACTAGTGCTCTAAGCTTAGTTGGACAATGAATATTTGGTGGAATATTATTCCCAAATAAGCTTAGAGAATTTTTGGGAACCAAATATTCATTGTCCAACTAAGCTTAGAGCACTAGTTAAGTATACAATTTTACCTATATGTTCCCAAAAATTCTAGTTTAGCACTTCTTAGTTGGGATTCAGGAATCTGTACTTTAATAACTCCACCAGGTGATTCTCATCATGAGAGAAGTTTGGGAAACACTGTCCTGGAGGGAAGAGAGTTGTGGTTGTGTTCCCAGAAGGGATAGCATGCCAAATCAAGCCTCTGATCTATCATTGCATTCTTCATCAGAAAAGCAGGAGGCAGGTTTATTTCTCTACTGGCTTTCTTCTAAATTGTTGATTTTAAACACTGGATGGCCTATGGCACTTGCAGAGGTTTGGGCACGCTAAGATTCCTACTGTAGAAATTAAAGAGACCAGTGGGGAATATATTTCCTGAAGCTGATTCTAACTGACTGCTCTGCTTCCATGAGTTTTAACCATATGCAAACGCCAAGGTGAATGGGTCTAGAACTCTAATGTATGATGCATGATGACTACAGATGATATAACACAGTATTACATACTGGAAAATTACTCTGAGAGGAGATTTACCATACACAAAACACGGTAACTATATGAGGACATGTGTTAATTGCCTTGACTTTAGTAATCATTTCATGATACATATGTATATCAAAACATCATCTACACCTTTACTTACATGTACTTTTTAATTTAAAAAAGATTATTGGGTTGCTCTCAACAACACCATCATCTCACTTCCCATGTGGTACAAGAGCTATCCAGCATTGATTCTGTGCTGGATAGTAGGAACAAGGCATACAGAAATGATAAAGGCAAATAGAAGGGTCCCTTTGCAAAGTTCGCAGTGAGGCTCCAAAACTCAAGCCCACAGGGGCCAGGAAGGAAATGTAAGTGGGAAGTGGTACAGCTGGAGACTGGGGCAAACTAGATGCAGCTGTGTTTCAAGGAGCAGCCTCTTCTCACCTGGCTGATTATTCCTTGTAGGGAGATCTAGTATACTGCTGTCAGAAATTTCCACTTCTCAATTACTTGGAAATCTGGATGTTTTATAAAATCTGAATTTAAATGATGGTTTTGACATTTCTTTTAAAAAAAATCTTCATTGTCCAAACAAAACACATCTTTTGGCATGACTCTGGCTTAGATTTTTACAGGGGGCTCAGCAGTCAAACTGGCCTGGGTTGGAATTCTCCTGCTATCATGTCTCCTGGGTGACCTTGGGCAGGTTGTTGAACATCTCAGTATGCTGATTTCTTCTGCTGTAAAATGGAACCTCCCTCCCTAGCCTCCTGAATTCAGCCCATTTAGTTGGCTGTGCTGTCCATAGCCCCAGTGAATGGCCCATAGTGCTTGGCACAATGATACTATGAAAAAGAACGAATGGTATTTTCTGTCTTCACTTCGAGTAGAATCTCAGGTGGTGTCACAGCAGCATTTGAACAAAACGCCATTATCCGTTAGGACCCATTTGCTTGCAGGGGACAAAAACCTAGCTCCCCCGGTTTAAACAAAGTAGGAAATTCATTGGTTCATGTCTCCAGAAGGCTCAAGGCTTCAGCTATGACCAGACCCAGGGAAACAGAACTGTCTCTTTCTACCTTTTGGCTCCACTTACCTCTGTTTTAGTCCCAGGTGGGGCCTCCCTCTGTGTGGTAAGATGACTGCTGGCAGTCTGGTGTTCGATCCTCCCAGCCTTAAACACCTGCCTTTTTTGGCAACAGTGTAAAGTCTATGGACTCTGATTGGGTCACGTGTGCATTTCTGACCATTTTCCTGTGGCTGGGAGAATGAGATGCTCTGAATGGCTGGGCTTGTGTCACACACCCATGCTTGGTCCACTCAATCCCCTTGGATTCATGCAAGTGGAAAACTGGTGAGAGAGTGGTTCCCTAGAAGAGAAGATAAAAGAAATGCTGCTGACAAAAGGGGTGTCTGTTCCTGATGATTTGGGTATATAAACAGCTCCAGCTAACCTTGCCTGTTGAGAGCTCCCACCTCCCTCCATTCCTAAAGATGGAGATGGTGACAGAATGGTAGGCACCCCCTGCATACCTCCCACCAAGCAAGCACAGGGCTGCTTTGGCTCAAGGCTAATGAGGCATGAGACATTTGCAAACCCCTCTCCAGAGAGGTTGCCAAACACCGACAAAATTTAATAGTATCATCAAGTGATCGCATCGCACACTGGACTCTTTAAAATGCTCTCCTTCTTCCCTTTTATCTTGCTGTAATGGATAATGCTCCTGGTACCTGCTCCATCTAAATCCCTCACAAGATTGCCGGAGAGGAAAACTGCACTGGAGGGGCACAGGAGCCTGGCCTGGAATATCAAGTGTAAGGGGCCAATTATTCCTGCTCCTTGAGACCCTATCTGCCCGGCTTGCATATTCATGGGCTCTCAAATGCAGATGAGATGGCAGCTGCTGATTAAAATCCCCTCACTTTGTTGAGGGGGAATTTGGGGACTCCGGGGAGACCTCTTGAAGCTGATTGGTGGTGAAATGTCCTTTCAGGGGTTGTTCTGTCTCTGCTCAGTGTGGTCCTTTGGAATAATAAAAATTCTGGTTCTTTCAGCTCAGAGGAGCAGATGCTTGCCCTCCGGCTGAGTGCATGTGGGGTTGAGAGTCTGGACAGAGATGGGAAGGACAGAGCCTCAGTTTACCTGAACTGTCCTAAACTAGATTATCCCCTCTTCGAGGGATGGGAATGGGTGGGATAGATGTGGAAATTATACTTGGAAGAATGCTGAAGACTCAATGTTTCCTGTCTGGGATGGCCTAGGCAGTGCTTCTCAAACTTAAATAGACACATGCCACCTCTCAGTATTTTGTGAACATGCAGATTCTATTTTGGTAGGCTGTGGTGGGGACTGAGATTCTGCATTTTCTGCAAGCTCCCAGGTGCTGCCAGTGCTGCTGGAACATGGGCCTCTCTTTAAGTACAAGGGTAGACAATGATTCCCATACTTGGTTGCTTATTGGAATGGCTTGGAGAGATCTTTTAAATCAGGATCCAGACCACAGCTCAGACCAGTTAGATCAGAATCTCAGCGTGGCACCAGGGGTCAGTATTTTTGAAAAGCCTCTCCGGTATTTCCTATGTGCAGCCAAGTTTGAGAACCTGTGGTTCTCATCCTTGCCTACAGCATATTATAGTTATCTGAGGAGTATGAAAACTACTTATGCCCAGCCCTACTCCAGACCGAATCTCCTTAGAAGTGTGCATTGTGGGAATGGACTTGAGCATTCCTATGATTCAAAAGCCTCAGAACTGATGACCTGAGACCAAGATTGATAATCAAAGATATAAAGGGAATCAACCTCTGAGATTCTCTTCAATTCTGAGATCCTGTGAATTACTTCTGCTATTATTATCATTAGGAATTTAGCACTACTTCTGGACTCAGCTCTATCTCCCAAAGCTGATCTGCACAACCTTCACATCTATTTTTCCCCAACTCCTTGCCTCTCTCTCCTAATTCCATGATTACAAAAGTAATATATGCTAATTATTGGACATTTGGAAATACAGAAAAGTGCATCAGGTAAAATACACTCTATCAATAACCTGTGGCATAACTACTGTTCCAGTAGTACTTCTTGATTCTACCCATTGCTTCCACTTTGGCTTACCTTTTTATTTATTTATTTTATTGTGAAAAGAACACAACATGAGATCTACCATCTTACCACATTTTTAGTGTACAATACTACAGTAATGTGGACTATAGGCACAATATTGTACGGCAGATCTCTAAAGCATACCCATCTTGCTCAAGAGAATCCACACTTTCCCTAGCTCCTGGCAACCATCATTCCACCCTTTGATTTTATGAATTTGACTATTTCAGATAGCTCAAATAAGTGAAATCATGCAGTACTCATCTATTTGTGACTGGCTTATTTCATTTAGTGCAATCTCCTCAAGGTTTATCCATGTTATTGCATGCTGCAGAATTTCATTCCTTTTAAAGGCTGAACAGCATTCCATTGTGTACATATACCACCTTTTCTTTTTTCATTCATCTGTTGATGTACATTTAAGTTGTTTGCACATCTTGGCTGCTATGAATAGTGCTGCAACAAACATGGGAGTGGTACCATCTTCTAGGGATCCTGATTTCCATGTGTTTGGATAAATACTAGTAGCTGGATAGTATGGTAGTTCTAATGTTTGGGCTTATATTCTTTTATTTTTTTCTTATTTTGTAAATTTAGAGTTGTTTCATAACCAAATTTTCCATCTTTAATATATACTTCCCCATATCACACCTTCTTCTACGGGGATATTTATTTTTTTAAATTGTTTAAAGTATTACAAATAGTAGCACATATGTCCCCCCCCATTGATCTTCCCCCAGCATCTCCTACTCTCCCATACATGCCCTCCTTTCCCCCCCCCCAGTGTCATGCATCCATTGGTTATGCTTATATGAATGCATATAAGTATTTGGTTGATCTCTTACCTCCCTCTCCCTTCCCCAGCCTTCCCACAATTTGAGTCTGTTTGATACTTCTCTACCTCTGTATCTTTTTGTTCATCAGGTTATAATATTCTTTATTATCCATAAATGAGTGAGATCATGTGGTATTTATATTTTTTCTGACTGGCTTATTTCATTTAACATAATGCTCTCCAGTTCCATCCATGTTTCTGCAAATGGTAAGAATTCCTTCTTTTTATAACAGCGTAGCATTTCATTGTGTAGATGTACCATAGTTTTCTAATCCACTCATCTGCTGATGGACATTTAGGCTGTTTCCAAATCTTAGCTATTATAAATTGTGCTGCTATGAACACAGGGGTGCATATATCCTTTCTGATTGATGTTTCTGTTTTCTTGGGATATATTCCTAGAAGTGGGATTACTGGGTCAAATGGCAGTTCCATTTTTAACTTTTTGAGGAAATTCCATACTGGTCTCCACAGTGGCTGCACCAATCTGCATTCCCACCAACAGTGAAGGAGGGTTCCTTTTTCTCCAAATCCTCTCCAGCACTTGTCATTTATTGATTTATTAATGATAGCCATTCTGACAGGGGGGATATTTCTTAATGACTGCAGATTATCATCATTCATTAAACCATTCTTCACCTCCTAATAAACATTTAGATTACTCCTAACTCAAACATAATTTCTAAAGAAAACTTCTTAGATATGAAATTATGGACTCAATGTAAGAAACATTTCTTGAGGAGAATGTATTTACATTGTCAAATTAGGGCTTCATACCCTAATTCTCTTTTGAATATCTAATGCTTTGCATATAGTAATCATCTAATTGTTGAATGAATGAGTGAACAAATGAAGTGTGTCATTATATCTCCAGAACTTAGCAAGACACCTGGCCCATCACAGTCATTCAACAAGTGTTCCTAAAGTGAATGAATGAGTTCTACTCTGAACAAAACATTAAAAGCATAAAATAAATAGTTGTTCATGGCTGGGATATGTCAGGAAACTGACTCTAGGATATAATTTACTTCTCCAGCTTGCAAGCAGCCAAGCCCAATTACATACAGACACCTCCCAAAGCAAGGGCTAACATCATACTTTGCTCTTGGTAAGGTTTCAGGAAATTAATTAATCCATTTCTCAAAGATCTTCACTGTGTAATAATTTTTG